>JAKSZU010000003.1:53593725-54193725 GCA_026018925.1 Tupaia tana
TGGGGTGGGGGAGCAAGTTGCCAGGTCCAGGACTTGAACTGTTATTGGTCATGTGGGAGTCCAGTACCTTAACCACCATGCCACCTTCTGGCCCAGGAACTCTTTTTAAAAAACACAATCACAATAATTATTTCTCACAATAAACTTTTTTTTTTTTTTTTTTTGAGAGGTTTTTGCTATAGGGCGCGTGAGCTCAACAGAAAGATAGAGAGACACAGAAAGACAGAAAGCAAGAAATCACCCCCTCAGGGGGGATGGCCATACCACAATCCCTTCTCCTCCATTCTCCTCTCAGGATTTTGGGCGCACACACACACACACACACACACACACACACACACTCATGCCCAGTGTGTTTAAGCCACGGGTTGGGACTCAAACCACAGTCGATTACATAGGTTTCCAACAACATAGCCATTACACCATCTGCTGGTCTCTACAACAAACTTTTAAAATTAAAAATATTTCTTCAATTCTTTAACATTATCAATATTTAGTTAGTATTTGCATTTACTCAATTGTCTTTTTAAAAAATTACTTTGTTTTCTTTTTTTTAATTTTCTTTTTAATCTGTTTTAATTAGAACCCAAATAAGGTAGGGGTGTGTGTGTGTGTGTGTGTGTGTGTGTATTTTGCAACTGAATGATAGTTTCTTGTAAATATATACTTTTCTTCTTTGTATTGTTTTTTTCTTCCAGTTTTTTCTTGAAGAAACAAGGTCACATGTTCTATAGAGTACCTACCAACATGAATTTTGCTGAGTACAAGTCTAGATGTACTGGGTTTATTTGTTCCTTGTATTATCTGTAACTTATAGCTATATATAGAGGCTGAATCAGATTCAGATATGAGTTGGGGGGGGCAAAAGTATTTCATAGATGATGCTGTGTATTTTTTTTTTTTTTTAATTTTTTGGAGAGGTTTTTTGCTATAGGGTGCGTGTGCTCACCAGAAAGACAGAGACAGAGAGAGACAGAAAGTGAGAAATCACCCTCCAGGCAGAATGGCCACACTGCAATCCCTTCTCCTCCATTCTCCTCTCGGGATCTTGGGCACGCACGCACATGCACCCGGCTTGAGTTTATGCCACTGGGTCCGGGATTCAAACTGCGGTCGGCTACATGGAAGTTCAGCGACATAACCGTTACACTAACTGCTGGTCCCGATGCTGTGTACTTTCGTTAGAAGGTGCAAAACATCCAGTTGTATCTTTGTAATATAGGTGACCATTGATAATCATTGACTAGATCTATTAATTCATTAGAAGTTGGTAAAATAGTGACATTCTAATTTTTTTTTCATTTATCCGAACTAAAATAGCTCTGAAGGAGAAACTTCTCTGTCAACTATTGGTTTATTAAACATATAATCTTTATAGAAATACAGGATTGTTACTGAACTCAAATCAGTTTCGCTCGCCCAAGCGCTATTAAACCAAACCATAGGCACATGGTATAATGAAGGAAAGTACAGCTTTACAGCAAAGCACAAAGCAAGGAGAGCAGGTAGCTCATGCTTAAAAGACCTGGTCTTCCTGTGATGTTCCCCACATGCGTTTTTAAGGGGAAAAATTAGGGGCAGAGGTCCTAGACCCATGATCAGTTCAGTGCTTGTTCCATCTTGTGGGTATTCTTGATTGGTGAGGCCTTAATCAAATTTCTCTTCAGGTGTCTGGAGCCATTCAGCCTGGAGTCTTTGAGCTCACAACCAGCAGTTTCCAGCCTATAAAAATCTTACATATTGAAATGAAAACCTTCTCTTTCCTTTAAGTGAGAGTTTCAGAGGTCAAATGGCCCTCACTCATGGTCCATGTTGGTCATTATCATAACCAAAAGTCTGAAGACTTACTTCTTACTCTGGGACATTACAATGTAAATGGACCTTATATTTCAAGAACCTTAGAAAATACATTAGGGGTCCTTGCTTGTATTCAGGATCAATGCTCCCTCCTTTTATTTATTTACTAGTTTTCAAAATAATGACGTTAATTCTTTCCCTGGGTGACCAATGATGTTGTTTTTAGTTCATCTTTGATCTATACAAAATAGTTCTTGAAAACTTTGACCAACCCTTGGTACCCTTAGATAGTTTTGTTTGTTTGTTTTCCTCCCAATAGGAAAACTTTTTTAGGCTCATGAATCAGCTGTTTCTCAAAAAATAAAATGAAACAAAAGCTATATTAGGAAATTGTATTTAGAGAACTCAAACTGGGTATTAAAGATAGATGGACAGATTGCTCCTAGATTGCTTATTTTTTTAAAGTCTTTTCACTGGATACAAATACATACACACACACACACACACACACACACACACACACATAACATATTATAGATTTAAGACTATAATAGTTATTTATTCCATTTATCATATATCTGCATCTCCCTTCTGCTATGCTAAAATCCCACTTCTTAAGACATAAATAAAATTTCTTATTTGCTGTATCCTACAGAAAAAAAACAGTAATCTCAAAATAATAATATTGAAGCATTGTCACTACCAATATGATTATGAAACATCAAAATGTTCTGAAATTGTTTTTGTCTTTTGGGTATAGTTTACTAAGGATAAAGACTCAAATTATTGCTATTTTATGTTACTTGAATCAATGGTTATGCCACTGGTTGGACACATTTAAGTTTACTTAGTTCATTTTTGTTTTTTAGAGTAGTAGGAATTGCTTTTATAAAATTTAATTTTGTTTAATAATTAAACTATTTATATGGTTCCAAATTTAAGGCTAGTGAAAAGAATCTGACTTTCATGCTAATTCATATTTCCCTTATTCTCCTCATAGAAAACTATTTTAATTTTTAGATTTTAAACTATGTGGATACAAATACATGCACATGCACTTGCATGCAAAATGTTTTTTGTTTTCCTATTAGTAGGGTACTGATTTCCATATATTCTATAACAAACTATTTTGCTAAATTCTCTTATTATGCTAGTTTTTCCCATTTACTTTCCAGAGTTTTCTGGATATACAAACATTTCAGCTGAAAACAGTTTTATCTCTTTCTTGTCAAGTTTTATGAGATGAGATCATTTTAAAGTTTACTCTTTACCAAAGAGGACTTTTTATTTTTGAAACCGCCTTAGTTCAGTGTGCTATAACAAAATATCATAGACTGAGTGGCTTGTGAACAACATTATTTCCCACAGTTTTAGAGGCTGGGAAGTCTAAGATCAAGGTGTTGACATGTGTGGCGAGGGTCCACTTCCTTGTGAACAGCAATCTTCCCACTATAACCTCATATGGTGGAAGGAGTGCAGGATCTCTATTAGATTTATTTTATAACGGCATTAATCACATTCATGAAGGCTCTGCTTATGTCCTAATCATCTCCCTAAAACCTCCTAATACCAGTTCACTGGGGGTGAGGGTTTTAATATATGAACTTGGAGGGGACATTATCTACCACGACAGAGACTTAAGTTATAAGAAAGCCTTCTATTTTCCCACTTCTTTATTTCCTGGAAAAATAAAATTATATATTGGGGCACTATGATATTTTTATTACACATTTTTAGATGTTTATATAATTAATATGAAGGTAGAACTCACCTGACAGTTCATGAAATATTTTAATTAGTGAACTTATATCCCTTTTAAAAACTTAACCAACAAATCCCTAATCTATAAACAGGAAAACTATATTCTTTAGAGATATAATTTTCTTCTCTTCTGTTTCAATTTTGCTTCTTGATGTCCATTATCACATACATTCACTTCATAATATTAAAAGAAAATATCCACAAATGTTTCCATTTTTAATTGAGTAAACTGTAGGCAAATGGTGTGTGTGTGTATGTGTGTATGAGTGTATCTATGTGTATTTGTGTATGGGTGGGTGTGTGTTTAAGGCTTTTGCCATAGAGTGTGTCTGATCACTGGAGAGAGACAGAAACAGTGAGAGAGAAAGTGAGAAATCACCCCCCAGGCCATCCTTTCTCCTCCATTCTCCTCCTGGAATTTTGAACATGCATGCATGTGCACCCAGCAGTAGTTTCAACCCACCAGGTTTGGGACTCGAACTACAGTCAGCCATGTGGAAATCCAGCACCTTAACCGCTACACCACCTGTTGGCCCCAGAAAGTGTTTTTATTGCCATGTAAGTATGTGTGTTTTTCGTAAAGGATATTACCTTTTTTTTTTTTTTTTTTTTTTTTTTTTTTGGAGAGGTTTTTTTCGCTATAGGGCGCGTGCGCTCGCCAGACAGAGAGAGAGAGACATAGAGACAGAAAGCGAGAAATCACCCCCCAGGGGGGATGGTCACGGCGCAATCCCTTCTCCTCCATTCTCCTCTCAGGATCTTGGGCACGCACGCACACGCGCCCGGCGTGAGTTGTAAGCCACCGGGTCCGGGACGCGAACCGTGGTCGACTACGTGGGAGTCCAGCAACATAGCCATTACGCTAACTGCTGGTTCCCAAGGATATTACCTTTTTTGATAAGATTTCTCCTATGTTTTCTAGAGTTATAAGACAATAAGATAAGTTCTATGTTACATAAAACTTATTTGTATTACATATTAATTGGTTAGGATAAGTGGAGAAATAAATACATTTAGAAATGTATCAATATAGAAATGGACTAATGTTATCATTTAAAATTTTTTTATATATTTTTAGAATCTGGATTTCTCCAACAGATCCAGGAACAGAGTGTTATCTCTTGATTATGGTACAAGTGACTCAGGTAAAGAAAACACTAAATGGGGATCAGCAGTTGACATAATGGCTATGTTGCTGGACTCCCATGTAGTCGACCGCGGTTCGCGTCCCGGCCAAGTAGCTTAAACCAGGACTAGGTGGCTTAAACTCACGCCAGGCGCGTGTGTGTGCATGCTCAAGATCCAGAGAGGAGACTGGAGGAGAAGGGATTGTGGTATGGCCATCCCCCTTGGGGGTGATTTCTCGTTTTCTGTCTCTCTGTCTCTCTCTGTCTTTCTGATGAGCACACTCACCCTATAGCAAAAACCTCTCCAAAAAAAAAAAAAAAAGAGAGAGAACACTAAATGAGATAACTTAATAGTTGAATATTAAATATTAGGAAACTTCTTTACCATTACTCAATATTTTTGTTATTTATATACTAATTATGAAACAGTTCAATATAATGTCAAACTTTATCTTTTCCTTATAGTCTAGATCCTTCATTAAATATTTTTGCCTTTGAAAATCAGTTAAGAATGGCATATGCTTATAAAATTCTTTTCAGATTTATTCATATCCTATCTTTTTTTTGTTTTTCTGTAGGAAGTTTCCTGAAGATTTCAGAAACCCATTTATTTATTTATTTATTTATTTATTTATTTATTTATTTTTGGTCTAAGATTTATAAGCTTGTATCACTCTTGGTTCTGGAAGAAATTCTTTCAATAGTAAATTTTATTGTTCCAGGGGATTATTCCTTTTCAAACAGCCCTAATTTAAAACACAAGTTACTGACGCACTTACTTGTCCTCTCTTTCTCTTTAGAAAGAGTAATTGGATTTCATAGATTTCTCTGGCTATAAAGAGATAATTAATTTGGCTGTAGTTGTAAAATAGAAGCAGTACCCTCTCAAGTAGTGGATGTGGGTTTTCCTCCATTTGAGGTGTGTATATAGCTGCCCTTTCCTGCAGGGAGTTTGAGGAGAGACTTTGCAATCTTTACTTTACTTTATTTGCTACAGGACACGTGCGCTACCCAGAAAGACAGAGAGACAGAAAGTGAGAAAACACCCCTCAGGGGGGATGGCCACGCTGCAATCCTTTCTCCTCCATTCTCCTCTCAGGATCTTGGGCACACATGCACACGCGCCCAGTGTGAGTTTAAGCCACCGGGTCCGGGACTCAAATCGCAGCTGACAACATGGGAGTCCAGCGACATAGCCATTATGCCAACTGCTGGTCCCGACTTTTGCGATCTTTGTGTCATAGTACTTGATTTGAATGGCATAAAAATCTTGGCACAGCAAATAAAGAGAAATACAGAAAGTCAGTGAAGTTGGAGAAGGTCATGCACAGAGATGGAGCTTCTTCAGTTTGGATGTAGGGTATAAACTAAGAAGACCAAAGAGATCTAGTTACCAACCCTATGTTATCTGTTAACAGCTTGATAACAATAACAACAGTGTCTAAACCACAAAGATATCTAGGCAATTTGAAACATCTACTGACCAGAGAGCTCACTTTCTGATGCTCTGTAGGAAATTTGTGTATCAGACATGAATAATTTTTTCTAGTTTATTACATTAGTAGAATTTTTTTCTTTCCTAGAAGCAATATGATGGCTTGGCTAGTAATAGGTCATTTTTTCACATTTGTAAGGAATCAGCTAGTAATTTTAAAAAGGTGTTCTATTTTAGGAATACATGCATAACTGTTTTCAACCCTATTTTTTAATTACTAGATTAAGATTTGTGATTATTTAGAATTTTCACTTGTGTTTATTAGTAATATTAGATTATAATTTCCCCTTCTCATTCTATTCTTTATTTCTATTTTTAATGATTTTTAGCATTAGCAGTATGATAGTAGCATCAACTACATACCAAATTATTCTCTTTTCTGCTTTTCATTATAGTTTAAGATTAGAATTCTTTTTTTTTTTTTTTTTTTTTTTTTTGAGAGGTTTTTCGCTATAGGGCGCGTGCGCTCGCCAGACAGACAGAGAGAGACATAGAGACAGAAAGCGAGAAATCACCCCCCAGGGGGGATGGTCACGCCGCAATCCCTTCTCCTCCATTCTCCTCTCGGGATCTTGGGCACGCACGCACACGCGCCCGGCGTGAGTTGTAAGCCACCGGGTCCGGGACGCGAACCACGGTCGACTACGTGGGAGTCCAGCGACATAGCCATTACGCTAACTGCTGGTTCCCAAGATTAGAATTCTTTTTGATTGGTTCATAGAACAATTTAATTAAGCCATTTGAGTCTTAGGATCCATGTTGGAAAAATATTGACAACTAAACTGATTCCTTTGGTTGTAGGATTATTCAGGTTTTCTACTACTTCTTGAATTTAGTTTTATAAATTTTACTTTCCTAGGAATTTGTCCATTTCCTTTAAAATTTTCAAATGAATTGGCATAAAGTAGTTCACAATATTCTCTAAGTATCCTTACACAGGCCTATTTCCCATTTCATTACTAATATTAATTAAGTCTTACTGTTATCTCTTGTTCAATTTCACTAGGTATCTGAAGTCTACTCAAAGAACTAACAAACTTTTGAACTTTTAATGTTTTCTATTGAAGTTTCACTTTCTATTTTTTTAGCTAATATATATTATTTTATGATTTTATTACTTCTATTTCTTTGAAATTTTTTCTGGTGCTTTTCTCCCTCTAATTTTTATTTATATATTTATTTATTTATTTTACTTCTTTCAACCTTTCTCCTTTCTTCTCTTTTTTCCTTTTTTATTAAATTTATTTCTTCCATGATCGAGAGACAGACAGGTAGCATTCCCAATAGAGTCCCTCCTGAAGGGTAATTTCTCACTTTCCTTGGCCTTATCTCTCTCCAGCAAGCATGCATGACCCTATGGCAAAAACCTAAGAGAAAAAAGAAAAGAAAAGAAGAAAATATTGCCAGAGGGCATGTGCACTTGCCAGAGAGAAAGAAAGTAAAAAAGTGAGAAAGTACCCTCCACTACTATTCCCCCTCACCATGGGGAAATGGTCACACCATAATCCCTTCTCCTCCATTTCTCCCTTCTTTCAGGATTTTGGACACCTATATATATGTTGATGGTATGTTTTATCAAGCTGCTGGATCCAGGACTCAAATTGTAGAGTTGACTGGTGGGATCCAGTTGTACCATGGCACTGGGTGACCCTATTCTTTCAATTAATGAGAGGTATGTTAAAGTTTGCCACTGTAATTGAGGATTTCAAAATTGTTCTTGTAGATTCGTCAGCTTTACTTTTTATACTTGAGGCCCTCTTCTTAAATGTATATAAATTTATATGTAAATATATTGTGACATATTTCTGATTCATTTAACTATATTATTATGAAATTACCTTACTTGAAGTCATTATTTTTCCCCAAGGATAAATATTTTGTGTTAATATAACTATACTATCTTTCGTTTGGTAAAAATATGTCTTCTATAAATTTTTACTATTGTTTACTTTTAAGATTTCTGTATTTCTTATAAAATTGGGCTGCAAGACTGTGAAAAGTTCAGCTATAGTTCCAAATTTTTAATGACTATTATTTTATCCCCACTGGTAAGCAAGATCTAAGATCTAAGAGAGTTGTTTTTTTCTTTATCCCACAGATTGGGAACTTGAGTTTATTTATAATTCTCTCTTCACTAGTTATATAACCTTTGAAGCCTGTGTAAGAAGCAATTGGCCATAGGACCAGCAGGAAGTGTAGTGGTTAAGATGTTGGATTCCCGCATGGCTGACTATGGTTCAAGTCCCTGACCCTGTGGCTTGAAACTCATCTGGGTGCATGTGCATGCATACCCAAAATCCCAAGGGGAGAATGGAGAAGGGATTGTGGGATGGTCATTCCCCTGAGGGGTGATTTCTCACTTTCTGTCTCTCTATGTCTCTCTGGCAAGCACACACACACCATAGCAAATATCTCTCTCAAAAAAAAAAAAAAAAAAAAAAAAAAAGAAAGCAATTGGCCTTGACCAAAGAAAGATCTGGATTTTGCTACAAATTTTAGGGTGGGAGCTAGTGACATCAGATTTTTTTTATTTTATAGGTTTTTTTTTTCCTTAGGGCATGTGTGCTCTCTCAAGAAAAAGAAACAGAGGCAGTGAGAGGGAAAGTGAGAAGTCACCCTCCAGAGGATGGCCATGCTGTAGTCCCTTCTCCTCCACTCTCCTTGGAATCTTGAGCACACATGCAAATGCGCCTGGCATGAGTTTCAAGCCATCAGACCTGTTTACTCAAACCATGGTTAATTATGTCCAAGTCCAGCGATGTAACTGCTATGCTATCTTCTGGTCGCCACATTAGATTTTTTAACAAGAATGAGGCCAGCCATATAATAAATGAGGCCTTATGAATGTGGGCTGCCCATGACAGAAAGAACAATAATGTGACTTAATTTGAGCCTGGGTCATCATTATCATGTGGTATTTGAATCATTTGGTAATAGCCAACATGGAGACAGACCAATACGCAAGCAGTAAACTCAACCAATCATGCCTACACAATAGCACTCCAATAAAAACTCTAAAGGTGGGAGCCAGAAGATGGCGCAGTGGTAAAACACAGCCCTTTGTGAGGCTGACCCTGTGGGAAGTTTCTGGTTTCACCCCTGGAGACCTTCCTCAATACCATTACCAGGCATTCATGTGCCCATGATCTGGGGATTTCTGTGGTTGGGAATGGATCATAGTGTCAGGACCCTGTTAGGGATGCTGTTTCTCTGTTGCTTTTTATCCATCTCTGTCTCTCATGGAAGAAATTCATTAATTAATTAAGGAAGAAAACTCAAAATAGAGAAGCCAGAATGCATTTCCCTGGTTGGCGATACTTCATGCATAGTGTTACACATCACTGCTAGGATTTATAACATGTGTTCTGACGTGTTCTAGAGAAAGGACGATAGAAACTCCGTCTGAACCTTTTTGGACCTTGCCTGGTAAAATTTTTCTTTGGCTGATTTTAGTCTGTATCTTTTCCTTTTAATAAACTCTGACTGTGGGTATAATCGTTTTCAATGAGTTCTGTGAAACTTCTAGCACATTATCAAACCTGAGAGAGGTTTGAGAACAATCTGAAATTGTAGTTGCTGTCAGAAGTAAGAGCAGTCTTCCACAGGATAGTGCCCTCAAACTTTACAGTTTGTCAACTGCAATCAGGGCCCTGGATTTATTGGATGGCTATTATCTCGATAGGCTTCCCACCTTACAAGTTCTGGGTTTAGACACTTTTACTTCTCCCAGTGGGTCTTGTGTACAAAAGGTTTTCCCATTTGGCAAATGCACTCAGGATTACAGGCTGCTGCAATTCTCTCTTTCTTGCTCATTCCTGCTTTTACTTCTTCCCTGTCTGAAAATCTATTACTTTCTTGCTAGCTCAGCAATGTTTAGCAGAAGTTTTGGTTTGGTTGTTTGGTGGGTCAGTTTCTACTTTTATCCTAGTGGAAGAGTTGGTCCAAATACCTAGTCGACAAATTACTAGGTGCGGCTGCTTATTTCATTTAAGATTTTAAGTCTGAAGGATTTAATGGAAGTTAGTGATCAGCAAACGGCTTAAGATATGAAATATGAAAATGAACAACTGGGACAACTGGAGCTGAAGAAAAATTTTAGAAATGCTAATAGGGAATGCAAGTAGGCTTTACTAATATATATATATATATATGTATATATGTTCTGAAGTCACAGGAGAAAATTAAAATATTGGGTGCAAGAAAAAAAAGAGTTATTCAGACTAAAATCCCAAACAGGGAGGAAGAACAATATTTATAATGCAGAAAATTAAAATCAGAGAGTTTGAAGGAAGATTAAAAAAAGGATAGCAAGTAAACTAAGGCAATATAATTAATTCATAAAATTCATAGAATTAACACTTAAAGCAATCTGAGCTGCAGTTATGGAGATTTTCAGTTCCATATAACAAACATATTTTTAAAGAAAGATTAGGTTGATTTTCCATCTAACTATGAAGTAGTATATCAATAATTAGAATGATTTTGTGTTGGATGATACAGTGGTGGCAAATGCTGAAGCCATGAAGGGAAGGTCCTGGTTTTGTATCCTGGGACCTTTCTGCACTGCGGGTGATCCTGGCTGGCTGAGGATGGGGGTAGGATCATAACATAAAAATCCTGTTGTAAGTGTCTCCCTCTCTTTCTCTGTCTTTCTAACTCATGGAAGAAATAAGTTAAAACAATCAGAACAATTGATGAAATATTTAAATTAGAATGATTGATGAAATGGTATATTTAAATTGATGTTGGTTCCACAAGTATCTGGCACCAGTAGCACATTACTGGTGTTCGTATTATAAGGAAATTGATCTATAATTGTAAAAATATAATGTATAAATGTACAGAATGATTTCATAGAGACACTTAACAGTATATTTAGTTGCTTTTTAAATTTTTCTATGGCACTAGTTAAGAAAACAGGATTGATTTTTTTAACATTATATCGTCTTGAAATTTACATCTCTGTTTATTTAGGATAGTCACTATTAGAAAAATCCCGACCCAATGGCTTGAAAATTAAGCCAGGCATGTGTGCATACATGCCCAAAATCCTAAGAGAAGAGTGGAGGAGAAGTGACTGTGGTAATGCCATGCCCCTTGGAGGATGATTTCTTACTCTCTCCCTTCCCCAATCTGTGTCTCTCCAGCCAGCACATGTGCCCTATGGCAAAAACTTAAAAAAATAAAAATAAAAAAAGTAATAACCCAAGCCAACCACTTGTGCCCAGTATAAAATTTTATCCACCAACAAGATGGCAAAGCATGCAACCTTTTTTAGTGGAACATGCTCTTACTGTTTTGGGCTCTAGTCATTCCAGAAGGGATGGTTAAGTCAGCTTTAAAACACTCCAACTAATATTGGCAAATCAGGCTCTCAAAGCAAAAATTCTATACACTGGGAGAATGTGTGGTAATGGTGACAAAACACAGGGAAAGAAGAAATGTAAGGCACAGATTACATAAATTCCACACAGGAATTATAAGCAATCATATCTCCTGAGTAGACACAAAAAAGCAACCATTCCAAAAGTAAATGCTCTTTCAAGCAAGGTTTCCTTCCTTTTTGGGGGGGTGGGAGAGATTTTTGCTATAAGGCTCACTGGAAAGACAGAAAAACACAGAGAGAGATGGTGAAATTACCATACTGCAATCCCTTCTCCATTCTCCTCCTGGGATTTTGGGCATACTCGCATATGCACACAGTGTGTTTCAAACCACCAGGTATGGGACTCAGACCTCAGCTGTCCATGGGGGAGTCCAGTGCCTTAGTCACTAAGCCACCTGCTGGTCCCAAGATCTTCCCTTTTAAAAACAGTTACATGTTATTTAATGAATTATAAATCAGATGCAACCAAATCCACTCATTTGTCTTTAGTTTTATGATATTAAAAGATCAGTGGAACAAGCTCAGTGACCCTGCAGTTGAGGCAGCCGGATCCCATGCCGCTGACTGAGCTGTTTGAATCTCAGACCTGGGATTTGAGAAACACATCAGGCGTGCGTGTGTGTGTGTGTGTGTGTGTGTGTGTGTATGCATGCACGTGGCAAACCCAAAATCCCAAAAGGAGGGAGAAATGAAGGAGGAGGGAATACAGCATGACCAGACCCCAACTGCGGGAGAGGGGGCACTTTATCCTTTTCTTTCTGTTTCTCTCTCCCTGGTAAGTACAGGTATCCTTTAGCAGGGGAAAAAGAAAAAGGCAGGGAGGGGAGAAGGTGGGCTTAGAGGCTATGTAAGACTTAGGAAGCATTTTGTTGTTGTTCAGTTTGATTGGATTTTGGCTTTTTCCTATAAAACCTCAGCTGCTTTGGACATACAAGTTTATGTCAAGAAAATATCAAGGTTCATATGTTAAATATTGGCGTCTAACATGTTTTTGTCTGTCCTCAGGACTTTCAGTTATACTGACTATACAATTTGCATTCACTTTCTTGTAATTGATTTGAGGCTAAAATGAATTTTTATTAAACTTTTGGCTTGAGTATTGCCATCCTAAACTAGATGCATTTTACTGATCACAATTTGTCATCTAACACACTGTGTGTTTTAAGTGAGGTACAGTCATTTTATTTTTCCCATCACAAATGGCTGTGATATAAAGTGTATTCTACTTTGGAGAGAATGATTGAAGCTATCTCCAGACATAAAGCACTTTGGCTGAAAGGTGTTGTATTCCTGAAATAGGCTTTTATTATTTATTGACTCACTACCCTATAATAATTTTTCTGAAGTACTTTTGATCTATTTTATAAATATTGTGTTTTCATTCTGAAAGTATTTAGCATGCTGGAAAACTTTCCACTTAAAAAAATTATCATAATAGCCCTTCAAAAAGGGTTTTGTTTGAGTAACCAGTGATGAAACCTGCCCTCTGGACTCAGACAAGCATTTGAGAACAAGTCATATGTTGGCTGTAAGCATTGTCGAAGTAGTTAACAGAGCCAGCATAACATACAATAAAGGGAATGAATGGTGACAAATCCGGGGGAGGAAAGGCAATTGTGTTATCAGTTTGAAATGTAACCTTATGCTTTAACATGTCAAGGTAAAGATGTCAAAAGCAGTTTTTTATGTAACATCAGGAAGAACAGGTTAATTGTAAAATCATGTTAATGTTAGCCAAGAACATGAAATTCAATAAATTTCTGCTGAATGCATTAGTCTATGAACAATTTAGTTTGTGATGTCTTACCCTAGTCCCAGGGATGGTAAATGACTTATGAACAGTACTTTGCACATAATATGTTGTACTAAATATCTGTGTCAGGATTTAACAACAACAAAAAAGTCTGTACCCCGCTAACAATTCAGGGGCTTGATTCTTTTTTTTTTCTTTTTTTTGGAGAGGTTTTTGCTATAGGGCGCGTGCACTCGCCAGAGAGAGACAGAGAGACAGAAAGCGAGAAATCACCCCCCAGGGGGGATGGTCACGCCTCAGTCCCTTCTCTTCCATTCTCCTCTCGGGATCTTGGGCACGCACGCACACGCACCCGGCATGACTTTAAGACACTGGGTCTGGGACTCCAACTGCGGTGGACTACGTGGGATTCCAGCAACATAGCCATTACGCTAACTACTGGTCCCTTGATTCATTTCTTGAACTTCTGAAGCACATGAAGTCCTCAAGGCCCCTGTTCTCACTTTTCATTCATTTCTACCCTTAGAGCCCTAGTAACTGGAAAGTACACTTCCTTTAGGAAGGTATAGAGGCTCAGACTAGGTAGCACAGTAATTAGCCTATTGGAATGCAGTGCTTGCTGGAAGCCACATGCTGATCCAAGTTCAGATCCCCAAATCAGCTTGAAAACCTGCACATTTGACCTTCTGGGGAATGGGAATTGCATCATTATGAGACCTCGGTGAAAGTACTTTCCTTTTTCTCATGTGCATACATGCTCTGTATCATAAAATTCATTTGTTCTTGTCACTGAGTTACTCTTTGCTTGCTTAACTTTATTTTTTCAAATGATACCTTCTATTAGTCAACTTCCTTGACTGCCCTATCTGAAGCTGCCATGACACTCCAGCACTTTTCTCTATACTTAAAAAAAAAATCCCTATGGTTTAGTGTTATCTAAAATTGTCATGTTCATATACTTTCTTACTCTCATATTTTCTCTCTCTTCCAGCTAGAATATAAGTTTGTTTATGTTTAGATCTCCAGAAGCATAGTAGGCACTAAATTGTTGTCCATTAAATATATGCCTGAGTCCTTAAAATGTGTGATCACTCCTGAGATGGAGAGGAGAAAGTTAGGACATATCTTCAGGGAAGACATCTATTGTTAGTCCTTCTTCTATACAATCTGTAACTTTTCTCATAGAGGTCCTGACAATAAAGGGGATAACACTCATTTCATTGAAGTGTGTAAATATTCTTTTTCTTAATTCTAGCAATTTGCTATAAGGAGAAAGTGCTTCTGGATTGTATTCAGAGGGTCTTTGAGGTTTACCCAAAATTCCCAATTAAAGACAGGGTGGGGTGGGGATGTCCTTTCCTGAATGGAGAGACAGCATCAGTTTAAATACAGAAACTATTTTAGGAATAGAAAACAATTAGTTCATTAATGTGGTAGTAGCAAGGAGTTTAGAAAAGAGGAAAATTATTTTGATAGATATATAGTTAAGAAAACTGAAAATAGATTACTAAATCTAAAATGGAGTTAAGTAAGTAAAACTGAAATAATTGGGCATTTAATATATACTTATTAGAATAAATTAAAACTGAAAGTACTTTTAAAAAATAATATTTCCATTATTCTGTGTCCAAAAGACTTATCACTTATGCTTGATGAGCATAGCATCATCAAGACCCATTTAATGATTTAATTCTCCTGCTAAAAATTAATTCATATAAAGTTCTTGGTGATTTGTATTAAGTATTCAACAGCTTTATTCTACTATAGGGAAATATTAAATAATGGTTGATCTTGAGTTAAATGATCTTTGCATTTCACAGGCCAATATTCAAAATGTTATTATTTGCTAATAATAATAAATGGAGTTAGATATACCAACTGATTAGATAGTTTACTGACATTTTAAAAAATATTAAAATTATTATGTAGTAATAATAAACCTTTATTTTGTGCTTGCTATGGCACATAAGATGAATTACCTAAGATGGTTTGGGGTTAGTTATGATATAGAGTGTGTAAAATTAATATGTTTTGAAATGACAAGTTATATGTCATAAAAATCCTCTTGAGTTTTAATAAATAGATTTTTCTTGTTAATAAACTCAAATAATTGTATTTAAAAGGTTAATAGGGAGAATAATCTTACTCCAGGGAGAGAATTGTTAAGGCTACTAGATTCTTTTCCTTGGGGTGATAGTGAATGACCTTTAACTGAAAGTTCTACCAACAATACTAAAAATGGACCAATTATGAAGAGTGATTATCTTTTGAATTAGTCACTGATTATCAGCGAGTTTCAGAAAATGTCAGTTTCAGAAAAACAAATAGTTTATAATTTATTTTAGTGTTGCCTATATTTTTAGAAACTGCCAAGGCTCCTAATCTCTGCAGTATAGAACTTCTTACATACTCTACTAAATTCCTCCAGAGATTAGACTCGGTTTGGATATAGGGTCAGTTTTGAAATGTCATCTCTGAACAAGTAGCTTATGGTAAATTCTGATGATTATAGTTACTTCACTTTTTGCCATTTTAGTCACATTGGAAGAAAGAAAATTGAAATAGTAAACATCAAAGTATTCTTCATGATAGAAATAGGAATAATTTAGTTTAGCAACACTTACTTTAGTAAACAATAGTTGTATAAATAGTAAAACAGGATACTATTATTTTCAATATTTATTGCCTTCTACTGGCTAGCTTCTTTCATATAATCTCTTAAAAATCATCTGACAAAACAACTAAAATTATTCCAAGTGAAAAATTATCCTAAGGGAGGATGACCACACCACTCTATTTTCCTCTTGGACTTTAGGGGCATGCACACACATGCCCAGCATATTCAAGCCAGTGGTTTAGGACTTAAATGACACAGTCAACCATGTGGATCCAGCACCTTAGCCACTACGACACCTGCTGGCCCCCAAACAACACTTTTTGCTAGACAAAAGCAGAATGTTTAAGATACTAAAGAAAAGGAAATGTGAATCAGGGATTATATATTCAACCCAACAAACTTCAAATATATAGGCAATCTATAAACATGCAATTATTTAGGAAATATTGTGTCTGTCAACAACTGCTAGGGATCTAATTATGAGTTGAGATGATCTGAATGATTGAACAGCCATTAATACAAGGACCAGTGCTGACCTAAGATTAAATAATCGATATAAGGACGTCAGCATTGAATGCAATGGCTCTACATTTTCACAATGTACATTATACAATTATTCATCAGAGGAGGATGAGAAATTCTATGAAAAGTAGGAGCACATTGATTGTCTTTCAGATACTAATTTGGAGTAACAGGGTTTAAATCAAATAATGGGAAGAGAACAGAAAGGACATAAAAAGGTTACCTGCTAATTTTAGTATTCTTCATGGCACAAACTATTAATAGACAATAGCAAAGAGAAAAGTGCAGACAGTAAGGATAGTACATAAAGTCATTACATATAGGTAACAGTTAGAACAGAATATAAGGAGCCCTTACTGAATAATGTATATGATTCTATTTTTAAAAACAGAAAGATAAGACCAGTCTGGTGGTGGGACCAGCAGATGGTGTAATGGTTAGGTCACTGGACTCCCACTGAATCTGGAACCCCGGAGTTTCAAACTCATGCCAGGTGCATGTCTGTGCATCCCCAAGATCCCAAGAGGAGAATGGAGGGAAAGGGACTGCAGAGTGGCCATCCTTCCTGGGGGGGTAATTTCTTGCTTGCTGTCTGTCTCTCCAGTGAGTGCATGTACCCTATAGTAAAAAATCCCTCTTAAAAAAAGGAAAGAGAAAGAAAGAAAGAAAGAAAAAAGAAAGAAAGAAAGAAAGAAAGAAAGAAAGAAAGAAAGAAAGAAAGAAAGAAAGAGAAAGAAAGAAAGAAAGAAAGAAAGAAAGAAAGAAAGAAAGAAAGAAAGAAAGAGAAAAAGAAAGAAAAAGATCAGTCAGGTGGCATGGTGGCTAAGATGGCTAAATCCCACAAGGCCAACTCTGCAGCTTGAAAAGCATGCCAGGCAAGTGTATGTGTTTGCTGAGAATGCAGAGAGGAAAACAAAGGAGAAGGGACTGCAACACAGCCATCACCTCTATGGGGGGGGTGGACTCCCACATGGTCAAGTAGGGTTTGAATCCTGGACCTGGTGGCTTGCTTTCTCACTTTCCCTTTTACTCTCTGTCTGTTTTCCTCTGTTCAAACTTTAAAAAATAAATAATAATGACTAATAAAATACATAAATAACTTAAAAAAAGAATATTGCAATGGATTAAAAGTCAGCAAATTTATTAAATCCATGCTTACATAAGTTTTATTTTTAAAATTTTCAACTTTGAAAGATGATAGGAAATTATCTCATTATTTTTTAAACATATATAAGGCAGAAACATCAAACATTTATTGTATTTCCTATACCATTTGTACTTCTACTAACCAAATAGGTGATAAAACCAAGTTTCTTATTTAGCCTACTACCAATTATTGAAATATGGTAGGTGGAAGAATATAGTAATAATCCAACTTTAATACAAAAGTCTATGACTAATTACAAAAATCTATGATTAACTACAATATTTCTTCCACATAAGATCGTGCCAGCAAAAACAATGGAAAGTGAACATCCTCTAAAGGAAACCTAAGGCCCAGTTGCTGTACCATGCTGGATGTTACCACTTGGCAGCTGGAGGCCATATATGAGGCCCAGATTTAGTTCCCAGCCTGTTCTAAATGCCCAGCTATGCAGTATGTACTGTAGTCCAAGCTACTTGAGAGACTGAGGCAAAATCATGACATAGTGAGAGAAGAAAGAAAAGGCAGAGGGAAAACTTAAGAGGCACATAAACCAATTATAATCTAGAGATCTTGTTTGGATCTCAATTAGAAAACAAACACAAAGTTATACAAATCAGGACAATTTGGTGATAATATGGACTTTCTGCTAATTTTCACGTGTTGTAATAGTGGTATTATGTTTAGGAAAAGAGTCCTTCTGTTTTAGAGATTCATACTGAAATATTTACCCATAAAAAGGTGTGATATTTGCCATTTGCTGCAAAATAATTAGAGGTGTGGGAAATTGTGTTGGGTATAGATAAAACCAGATGGCTCAAAAGTTGATAATTGACTCTGGACAGTAAATACATGGAGTTTCACTATACTCCTGTTGCTACATTTGTGTATGTTTGACATTTCTGTAAGAACATCTTAAAAAAGATTCAACTTGGGAAAGAGTTTACTTAATTTATTACAAAAATTTTCATTCTATAGCCAGGAGCAATTACTGATCCACTTATGCTTCAGTGAGCAGACCTGTTCCATGGGATTTTATTATATCTTATATGGCATTTTTTTCCAGCCAAGTTATATTGCCTCTTTGGCTTTGAGCATTAATTTACAGATACATACATAAAAAGATTTTAGATGAATGTTATTAGAATCCCTCATTGTTATCACCTCTGCCTGCTCTTCACCCCGACACATATACTTGTAAGTAATTTAACCATTAGTTTATCAATTTAGTTATGGCCTACCTGTACATTAAAAAAAATAATAATAGTGTAAAAGGACTCCTGGCAGACCAATAGACTACTGTATTATTTTCAGGTGCTTAGAATAGCTGTGTAGAACACCTTTCACTTTTACACCTGAAAGATAAATTTAAGGTTTATTATCATTTTGGTCTAGAATGTGATGCTCCCACTTGTATAGTCAGTAAATCAGTCTTCTGTCAATTCAGAAATCTTGGGAAATTGAAACCATTTTGCCTTTACTTTTTAACATTACTTCATTTCTTTTTCATTTTGAAACTGCTCTATTGTGTGTTGCTGTCTAATAGATGACCAGATGGTGCTATTTGAAAGCTTCAATTTGTCCTAAAATCAAACTCCAGGGGAAAGAACTACAGGGAAAATTCACACTGGAGCAAGTTATGCTTTAAAAACTTGCTGCATTCATCTTATAGTTACTTATAAATTTTCCTTATTATTTCTAGAGTAATTAAGAGTAATCCTCTTTGCTGAATTCATTTTTCCTGTAACTATAAGCTAACATACAATGATATGTCCCTATTAAAAGAGAGTGATGTACCTAAGTCATTAATTATAAATTAAGTTGTCTTTAGGAATTCGTCCTATGTAATTTGTAGATTAAAATATTAGTAAAAAATTTACATATTTTCGGGAACAGCAATTAGCGTAATGGCTATGTCACTGGACTCCCACGTAGTTGACTGTGGTTTGAGTCCCAGACCTGGGTCTTAAACTCACGCCAGTCACGCGTGTGCATGCGTGTACAAGATCCCAAGAGGAGAATGGAGGAGAAAGGATTTCAGCATGGCCACCCCCCCCTGGGGGATGATTTCTTGCTTTCTGTCTGTCTCTGTTTTTCTGGTGAGCGCACGCGCCCTATAGCAAAAACTTCTCAAAAAAAAAGTTATGTACTTTAATGTATCTGCACTGAGTTGAGCTACTATTTTGTTTGTCAATTAGGCACAAGAAAGCTGACTCTCACATCATTTACCTCTATTACATTGGTGCATCTCCTTAGCTCATGTCTATGGCCTTACATCTCCCTTTAAGCAGCTAACAGAAGAGAAAAATGCTGAAGTTGGTTCATGGATGGGTAAGCCTGGTATGTACTGCCCTACAGCTACTCTCAGAGTTGGTGCTGAAAATGATGGTGAGGGAAAATTTGTACCTTTGAGCAGTGATTACTAGGTGCACCTGGTCATCTACTGTTTAGATGACCAAGTCATTTACATCTATGAAAATAAAAGTGGCCTGAGG
Organism: Tupaia tana; assembly: GCA_026018925.1. Lineage (NCBI taxonomy): Eukaryota > Metazoa > Chordata > Mammalia > Scandentia > Tupaiidae > Tupaia > Tupaia tana. The sequence goes on from JAKSZU010000003.1 coordinate 53,613,823, forward strand.
CTAGAACCTAAAACATTTTATAGAAGTGGAAAATGACTTGCTTGGTTGTTCATGGACCTGGAAGGAGAAGATTAACAGGTTAGAGACAAGAAGTTCTGGGTAATAGACTGTGGAAAGACCCATGAGACTGGACATAGACTGTGAAGCATGTATATCACACGTTGGGCCTGCTAAATTGCATTCTATAAGAGGAACTCATCAATCAAATAGAAAGAATGAGTTGGCCACCAGCCCTCAGCCTGCCTCTGTCATCAGTCACTCAAATGCTGGCACAATGGGTTTATGACCAGAAGAGTCACAGCAGCAGGAAATGGCCCAACCTAATAAATCCCATTCACCAAGTCTGATTCAGTAATTTTGTTGCTAAAATTCCACCATGCCAGCAACACAGGCCAAAGCTGAGACCATAATTCAGTACTATCTCTCAAAGAGACTTAGGAGACACTGTGGCAAATTGATTACATTGAACTACTTCTACTCTGGAGGAGGCAGCAGCTCAGTTTGACTTGAATAAGCACGTATTATCATTATGGATTTACCTTTCCTGTCTACAGGCCCTCAGCCAAACTACTTTGCCAATGCTTCTAGAGTGTTTGATTCATTGTATGGGATCTTATCTAACATCATATCAAAGAAGCCACTTTACAGCAAAGGATAAGCAGCTGGTGGCATGCATATGACCATTGGCTTCATTCATCTCGTCACATGTATTATACCATCAGGAAGTTGCAAAAGCGAAATTGAGACATACTTTCAGAAGATTTACAGTTTTTGCTTACAGATGATACTCAGAAGAGATATCTTGAGATCCAGAACATATATACACACTAAGGTAATAATTTTACACCATAAATTTATATCATATCTCATGGCTATTGAATACATGGGTTCAAAAAATAAGAGTTGGAAGTTGGAGTAGTGCCACTTAGTAGTACCACTTGCCAACACCCATGTGGAACACAAATGTGCTTTTCATCACTATAACTCTAAGTTCTAATGTGTTTTGACATGGAGGAAAAGTCAAAACCTCAGTGCTTATACAACTAAGAGAGCAAGGTGGCTTAAGGATTGTCAAAGGGCTAGTACACGTTTGGCTTTGAGGCAAGCAGAGGTTTGACCTTGAGGCAAAGTAAGCAGGGGTTTAATCTTGAAATAAGGTAGACAGGATTTCAGACTTGAGGTAAGGTAGGGACTTTTCCAGAGGTTGGCTGATACCACTTCTATCAGCAATTGTTAACTACACGCCAGAATGATCGAGTGAGACTTTCATGGGAATGCCTGTCTTACACTACTCAAGTCTAACTGCTACCTAACAGGAGATTCCAGGCTAATTACAAGCAAGAACACCCGGGTATGTTGTTTAGTTCTTGAAGGCTTAATGGAAACACTACTTCAGCTGGGAGGTCTTCATTTTTTCCTAAACAAAAATAGGGTTTCTTCCCCCTTTCAACACACTGGGTATTTCTAAAGACCCTTTATTTTCCTTATCACAAACCATGCAACAACTAATACATGTCTTTCCTGTGCAATAGACACTCTTTAGTAGTCCAAGTAACATTTTTGGATAATTTCATTTGTATATTCCTACCTGTATGTTTGCAGAAGTAACTGTTGATTTCCTTCGCATATTCCTATCTGTATATTTGCAGAAGTACCTGTAGTGATCTTAATTTGAGCTTTCTTTTCTAAACAGAGAGGCATCTCATTCAGAAGAAACATAACTTCTCTGACAATTTTAGAACTCAGAAAGAATGCAGGTATCTGAACTATCTCATACAAACTGGGAAGCTATTCATTGTAGCTGTTTTTCTGCTATGAAATCTAGACAGCAGAAGTCAGTTTACAAATAGAAGATTAAGAATTACAACAGATACAAAGAGTAACAGGATGAGAGAAACAGAGTAGAATTTTGAATTTCCAATCATTAATCCAAACCTTGGGCTCATTCTAAGGTTGTTAATACCTGTCCTACAGTTTATGAAACTTTCCACTTTACTAATTCATTTCTCCTTTTTTTCTTGAGCTTCTGAAATTTGACTTCTAATATTTGTAACCCTAACGTACCCTTAAAAACTATAAGCTTTATGAAGGCAGCATTCTTTCTTCTTGCTTAGTGCTCTAATCATAACTACTACTACAGTAACTGATGCTAATTATGGACAAAATTATGTATTAATTAACTGCTCAATAAATGGATGATATCCCATATCTGCACTGTTAACCTATGGTTTTATGTGATCATAAAAGTGTGATTTAATTCTCCAAAGTTATTTTTATACCGTGACAATGACCCTCCATAATATGTCTTCTTTTATATCTCTAACATTTTGATTATAGTACACATTCATTGATTGTATCAATCCAGCACCCTTCCTTTGCTTTTGCTAATGGACCCCTATTTCCTATAGGACATCCATTTTATATGATTTGCATTGTAACAATCCTACTCTTTTAGTATTAGACATATTACCTAAAGTTTGGGCAATTAGAGTATCTATTCTGTTATGCACCTAGCAATATGTTTAAGAAAGAGACACCACTGCCTTTTCAATAGATATCAGAAAAATGTTTTTCAAAATTTTCCTCTTGATGAAAAAAATGGAAAGAAATAACACCAATTTAGTGACTCTATCTGAAACCTGCAGCTTGCAAAATAAATTGTTGTGAAACATTAGAAATATTGCCAGTAAATTCAGGATCATTTGGAAAAATACTACAAGACAGCAGGATATACAAGTCAATAAGGGGCTAGTAGGTGGCATAGTGGTTAAGGTACTGGATTCCCACATGGCTAACCATGGTTTGAGTCCCAGACCTAGCAACTTTCTTTCTCATTCTGGTTAAACTGAAGAAGAATAAATGAATGAATGAATAAATAAATAAATATTCTAAAAACAAATAAAATAAAATAAAAAGTCAATATATTGAAACCAAACACTCTTCTATAAAACAACAATAACTAGCCAAGTCATGTTGGCTCAAGTGGTAGGAAGCTAGTGTGTGATACTGGAGTCATATAGGGAGGGCCAAGGTTCAGATTCAGGGTTGACTTGAACATGTAGGGTGCACTCACATGTGCCCGTGATCCTGGCTGACTAGAAGGCTGAGGGTGATGGGAGGTATTGCTGTGTGACAAAACTCTGATAGGGATCTTTCTCTCTTTCATGAAATAAATATATATATAAATATGTTTTTAAAAATAAGTAACTGGGACCAGCAGTTAGTGTAATGGCTATGTCGCTAGATTCCCATGTAGTCGACCGCAGTTCGCGTCCCGGACCCAGTGGCTTAAAACTCATGCCAGGTGCGTGTGCGTGTGTGCCCAAGATCCTGAGAGGAGAATGGAGGAGAAGGGATTGAGGCGTGGCCATCCCCCACAGTGGATGATTTCTCGCATTCTGTCTCTCTCTGTCTGGAGAGCGCACACGCCCTATAGCAAACACCTCTTCAAAAAAAAAAAAAGTAACTGTAGGGGCTGGCAGGGCTGGCAGGTGGTGTGGTGGTGAAGGTCGCTGGACTCCCACATGGCGACCATGGTTCGAGTCCCGTACCTGGCAGCTTGTTTTCTCACTTTCCTTCTCTCTCTTTCTGTTTCTCTCTTGTCAACTTCAATAAAAAAAAAAAAAAAAAAAGATAATGATAATGATAATGAATAAAATAAAATAAAATAAAATAATTATTTAAAAAGTAAGTAATTGTAAAATGCCCCTAAAGAAAAACCTTCAAAATGGCAACAAAATCTATAAAACATCTATACATAGACTAAAACTGAAATTGTCAAAACATTTGCTAGGAAAATTACAAAAGACATAATAAAGAAAACAATCTTATATTTATATATACCAAATAAGGTTAAAAAATCAATTTTCAAATTAACCCATAGTTTTACACAATTCCTAACAAAAAATGTCCCAAAGGTTTTTCATGGAATTTGAAAAGCTGGCTCTGTAAGTATTATATCTAGCTCACCAAGGTCAACTTAGGAAATTAAAACGAGATGGGGACTTGTTCTCTCAAATTCCAAAATATCTTCTTATTAACCTAGAAAATTTTTAAAAAAAGAAGAAAAAAGAAAATCACACACACATAACCAAAATTAGGGTTACAAAGAGAAAAATTAAATCTATAATACAAATAATACACTCAGTAAAAAAGACCTGAATATACACAAAGATCCTTAGATTTTTATTTATTTTTTTATTTTTAATTTTTTAAAATTTATTTTAGAGAGATATATGCTATAGAGTGTGTGTACTTGTCAGCGAGACTGAGAGAGGGAAAGCAAGAAATTACCCCTGAGGTGGTATGGTCACACTGCCGTTTCTTCTCCTCCATTTTCCTCTTAAGATGCACATGCATGCACATGCAAAGGTGTGAGTTTCAAGGCACCAAGTTCAGGACTCAAACCGCAGTCAGCCATGTAGAAGTTCAGAGAGTAACCATTATGCCATCTGCTGGTCCCCAGATTTATGATTTTTTTTAATGATGTAGTATTTAAAATTTTATAAGGTGGGGCCAGCAGGTGGTGTGGTAGTTAAGGGCACTGGATTTCCACATGGCTAACAACAGTTTGAGTCCCAGACTTGGCATCTTGCTTTCTCACTTTCTCTCTCTCTCTGTCTCTCTCTGGTCAAACTGAAAAATAATGATAATAAATAAATAAATAATTCTTCAAAATTATATAAGACAAACTATATTAAGAAGGAATTTACAGAAGAGCAAATTCTACAACCAAAAAAATGTATAAATATTATTAATCTCGCTAATAAACAGAAAAAGACAAGTGATAATAACAAAATACTAATTTTCATAATAATTAGTGTATATGAAGGTTTGGTGAAGTCAATATCTTCTATACTTTATCAATATTTTTATTATTTTTTGTTATAAGATATATGTGCTCACCAGAAAGAGAAAGGGGCAGAGGGTATGAGAAATCACCCCCAGGGGGGATGGTCATGTCACAATACCTCCTCTTGCATTCTCCTCCTGAGATTTTGGGCATGTATTCACATGTCCTTGGTGTGTATTTCCAGCTGCTGGGTTCAGGACCTGAACCCATAAGGCAGAAGGCTGTATGGGATCCTGTTTTCTTAACCCCTATGCCATCTGGCTGGCACTACCTTTTATACTCTTACGGTTAAGCAAAATCTACTTTGGAGAAAAACATGCTAGTATAGAATTACATTTGATATGCGTAAACTCACTGGAAAATAGAAACTAGATTTCTGTTAATGGGAGAAGTGAGCAATTACTGGTGTTAATTCACAGGAGTCAGCTATGAAAAGCTAATTGACCAAATAGTTAAACTGTCAAAAGTCAGTCCAAAGAACAATTAACTTGTCGAATTAAAATTTAAAAAATATTTCTAATATTTACAATAATTTATATTACATGCAATTTTTAAAGCAATCATTTTTGTTTGGATAGTTGAAACTACTATTTTCTTGACAGCATTTTAAGGAATGTGTAGTTGTGCTTTTTTACAACTTGAAGTAGGAGGTAAAGGAATTAAACTGCAATGAGAAAACCTGCTGCTGGGATAAAATAACAAGAGTCAGCTCAGGCTGATGAGTCCAGAGATACAGCAGAATGAGGAGCAGAGAGAAGAGGAATTTGAAGGGCATACGTTCAGTATATGACCCCCAACTTTTGAAAAGTGGAACATTTAAAGATTCTAACAAGTCAGCTTCAATTTGCAGAAATGTGCAAAAGCTGATGAAACAACCTTATCTCTTCAAATTGTTGCAACTACTATAATGATTTTAATATTTTATTTTATTGTATATGGATAATATATGATTGCATATATTGGTCATCAGAAAAGTCATGATGTATTGTTCTACGTTTTTCTAAGCAAAAGTGCATCATGACTTTTCTGACAACCCAATAAAAATCCCACTACTGAGTATGTATTCAAAGGATATCAAGTAAGTATGTCAAAGAGATAACTGAACTTCCATGCTTACTGGTATTCAATATAGCCAAGTTATGGAATCAACCTAAGGGTCCATCAGTGAACAAATGGATAAAAAATGTGTTATATATATATAAATGGAATACTATTCAACCTTATAAAAGAAGAAATTCTGTCATTTGTAACAACATTAAATATACACATGCATAAATGATATAAATATAATAAACAACATTTCAGTCAATGATGGTCTGTATACATGATGACGGTCCCATAGCCTATAAAATATAGCCCAGGAACATAGTAGGAAATATCATAGGTATTGTTTGTATAAATACACTCTATGGTGCTTGCACAATGACAAAATCTTCTAACAATGCACTTCTCAGAATGTATCATCAGTAAGTGATGCATGATTATAATTAAAATTTAAGAAGTAAATATTGCAAATTATTTGACCAATTTATCATCAGCAAAATGTCTTTCAATAAATTGGCTTGGGAACCAGCAGTTAGCGTAATGGCTATGTCGCTGGACTCCCACGTAGTCGACCGCGGTTCGCGTCTCGGACCCGGTGGCTTACAACTCACGCCGGGCGCGTGTGCGTGCGTGCCCAAGATCCCGAGAAGAGAATGGAGGAGAAGGGACTGCGACGTGACCATCCCCCCTGGGGGGTGATTTCTCGCTTTCTGTCTCTATGTCTCTCTCTGTCTGTCTGTCTGGCGAGCGCACGCGCCCTATAGCGAAAAACCTCTCTCAAAAAAAAAAAAAAATAAAATAAATAAATAAATAAATTGGCTTTGGTAAATTGGCTAAATGAATTGTATTATATTCATAAGAATCATACATAATAGTTCAAAAGAATGAAGTAGATCACACACTATATGACATGTTAGTCATTAAGTAAAAGCCACACTAATATATATTTTAATCTATATATAATATATTATATATAATATTATGTGTATGCATATATATATATATATATGTGTGTGTGTGTGTGTGTGTGTGTGTGTGTGTGTATATATGTATGATACCTGAAAGTGACCATAGGGCAACTTCAGAGTTGGGAAAAATGAACATGTTGGAAGAGAAGGGAGAAAAAGATGTTTATTTCCTAATTGCTCCTACAACATCAAGTCCATTGAATATGATATATATACACAGAGTCTTTTGGGGAAAAAATATGAAGCAGGGATAAGAGATTTTTATATTTTCTTTGGTGGAAAATATTTAGGGGTCAACCTGTGGCCTGTTGTTAGAGTGGCTGGACAGACTGCATGGCCTACCTCACAGGCAGGGTCTGAGTCCAGGATTCAGCAGCTTGGGAAACACATTGAGCACATGGTGCATACATGCCCAGAATCCAGAAAGACGGGAGAAATGGAGGACAAGGGATTGCAGTGTTATCATACCCAACTGGGGCGGGTGGGTTTTCTCACTTTCTTTCTTTGTGGCAAGTGCACACAATCTCTGGCAAAAGTTTTAAAACCAGTAAAATTGGTAACTTTAATAGTTTAAATGTATATTCTATTTTTAAGTTGTGATATTCAAGGAAATATCTGTCTATGTAAATATATATGCAGATATTGGCAACATTCAAGAGAAATTGGCTTTGCTTTTCACTTTGATCACCATGGGGCAGAGATTCCAGTTATCTATAAGTGGTGAGATGCAAAAATGATAAATAATTCAGTTTAAGTGGAAAATGAATAATTCTGTTTTTTTTTTTTTAAATTGTAACATTCCTAATATATTCTCTGGTAATAATGATGTTGGTATGAGTGGGATTAAAATATTTCTCACCACTGAGGGGATAGCAATTTTAGCCATTTTTATTTAAATATCCTGAGAAGATAATTTGAGACCAAATTCCAGCTAGTAATGTTTCATGTATACGTGTGTGTGTGTGTTAATTTACTTTCACTCTCTTTATTTGACATTCACGCTTCTTCAGGATGTGCCAGATGTCCACAGATCATTTAACTAGCTAAAAATTTAAATTATGAACTATAAACTAGTTAGAGTAAAAAGTTAATCCTATGGTGTCATGAGTAATTGCAAAATAAAGAGACACTGGAGGTTTGTACAGGCTGAACAAATGAGGGAAACTTCAGAAAAGAAGGGAACAGTGTGAACAAAGCCATGGAGGTGAAGTGACAACAGTGATATTGTGGTGTAGGCTTTTGTTTTTCTGTTTTTTTTTTTTTTTTTTTTTTTTTTTTTGAGAGTTTTCGTATTGGGCACGTGCACTCACTGGAGAGCCAGAGAGAAGGAGAGTAAGAAATCACTCCCCCAGGGGGAGTGGCCACATGTCAATCCCTTCTTCTCCAGTCTCCTCTTGGCATTTTGGGCACACATGCACATGCGATCAGAATGAGTTTTAAGCCACTGGGTCCAGGACTCGAAACACAGTCGTCCACATGGGAGTCCAGCGATGTAACTACTATGTCATCTGCTGGTCCTGGTGTATGCTATTCTAAGATGAAGAGAGCAGTATGGGCTGATTCCTTAATGAAATTCACCCTATCTTCTTCTATCCACAAACATTCTCTTTCAGAAAAGTCACTGAGATAGCATGTGGGGAGAACAAAGATTTTTTGCTCCCCTTTTCCATTCACATTCATAGACTTCACATTTGGTTTGCTTTCACAGTAGAGGAATTCCTCATGTTTGAAAAATCTTAAAGCTCTTATGCTCAGATACTATCTTCTCACAAGGTTAATTGTTCCATAAACCTCTATTTGTAATCACTGCTTGACTTCCTTGTTTCTTAGGTCCTACAGAGAGACTGCAATTTCAACAATTATTTTATAAGACTGCTTAGTAATGCTTGAGTTGAACTGGTTATTTTGGAAGCTTAGCTCAATGCCTGAACGCTGAGGTAAGAGTATTGCTTCTTTAATATGTCTAGTATTGAAGCCAAAAGAACAGAAGACCTTTAGGATATTAGACTTTTTAAAGCAAGGTGAGAGGATTTCACATGATGAGAATGGGCTGTCACCTATACTTCAGGTGGGTTTGATTTCTCGTTATATCATTATGAGTTATTGCAACAGTAAACGTACAAGTTATCATCTTACAAAATGACTTTTTGCTGCAAAATTTTCCCCAAGTTTTGTGTTATTTGAAGGGCTTACATGACTCACTTCTCTTATAGCTTTGCGTTGTCGAGTCTAAATTTCCTCTATGTCATAATCTCTGATAACTTACAAGTGTTCCATTTTCACAATTTAATGACATGTCTATCAAAAATAATGTATTAAATTGTACAGCAGTTAATTTATATTAATTTTGAGAAATGCATTTTAGCTTTCAATTATGTTAATGAAGATGTTTAGTTTGAGGGTAGAATATTCTATCACATAAAAATAAATTTACTATCTTCTGCCAAAAGAAAAAAATCTTTTGCAAAAGAGCAGAATTTTGAAAGAGCCCCAGTGTCTAAAAATCTTTTTAATTGAAATTCTCCTAAGTGTGGCTCATAGTTTAATGGGGCACTACATGGTAATATTGTTCCCAGAAAAAGGCCATTCCTAAATATCATGACATTAAAGTATGGAATAAAGAATCTTCTATGACAACTTTACAATATATTACACACACAAATTGAGGTAATGATAGCTAGGTGTTTTGTACTAATGGACTCATTATTTTGATGCATGGTATGGTAAAACATAGATGCCAGCTCTCTTTTTGCTCAGTGTTAGGAACTATAATTAAGATAGTTAACCAAAGAATACATTAACATGGAAGGTAGTTGAGACCTTGTTTATTTCCTATGTCAATATTTTCCTTCAGGTTAACTGAAGCCTATCATTGAAGTTCAACATTAGAATTGATATATATACTTTTGTGATTATAAATATGAGAGAATCAGAGTTTAAATTCTGGTTTGCCTCATAAACTTAAAGACCCTCAATTTTCTCTCTGACCATATGAAGATGACAGCACCTATCTCTTCACATTATTGTGAGAAAGAAAGAAACATTTACAGGATTTAGGAGTAACATCATGAAGATGGTGAAGTAGTAAGTCTCAGCCTTCATCTCCCCACAAACACAAACACAAACAAAAACAAACAAACAAAAAAGATCCCAAGTATCCACAAACCAATATAGCCGTGAGAGAGGTAAGGGTCCCATAAAAGAGTCTGCAGCATCACAGTGGAAAAAAATAAAAATAAAAGAATATCCACAAGAAAGGATTGCTGACGAGATCGGCACATATCTTAGATGCCCATTTATGGCTATAAACAAAGGAGTGGCTATCAGTATCAGCCATGGTGTGGGAACCACTGTGGTATCCAGTGGCTTTCTTCTCAAAATACACAGATTTTTTTTTCCAACTGAGGAAAGCAACAACTATTCTAGCCAGGAAATTTCCAGAAAGAGAGACTTGGCTGCACACTCTTCCCCACCCCTCAAGAAGGAACCACTGTTGGGAACCGGCAGTTAGCCTAATGGCTATGTCGCTGGACTCCCACGTAGTCGACTGCGATTTTTGCCATAGGGCACGTGTGCTCGCCAGACAGACAGAGAGAGACAGAGAGACAGAAAGTGAGAAATCACCCCCCAGGGGGGATGGCCACGCCGCAATACCTTCCCTTCCATTCTCCTCTAGGGATCTTGGGCACGCATGCACATGCGCCCGGCGTGAGTTTTAAGCCACTGGGTCCGGGACGCAAACCGCGGTCGACTACGTGGGAGTCCAGCGACATAGCCATTACGCTAACTGCTGATCCCCACAAAGATTTTTTGAATACGACTGCAAAAGTATAGGCAACAGAATAAAAAAATTAATATATGGAATTATGTTAAACTAAAAAGCTTCTGCACATCAAAGGAAACAATCAAGAGTAAGGAGATAACCTATAGAAAAAGAGAATATATTTGCAAACTCTACATCTAATAAGGGGTTAATATTTAAAATATAGAAGAAAAAGATAACCCCACCAAAAAATGGGCAATGGATCTAAATAGATATTTCTCAAAAGAAGACATATAAATGGCCAACAGATACATGAAACAAAGTACAATATTACTAATCATGAGGAAAATAAAAATGTAAACCACTTTGAGACATCACCTCACATCTGTCAGAATGGCTATTATGAAGGGGACAGTATTGACCATTCTTTTTCATGGAAAAAAGAAACTTAGAAGGAAAGGGTACTATTGAACACTGTTTGTGGGAATGTTCATTAGCACAGCAGTATGCCAAGCAGTATAGAGCTTCCTCAAAACTTAAAAATATGGGCCACTTTGGTGGTATAGTGATAAACATTTTATTTAAGCAAAATTGGATACATATGGAAGATTGCAGGTTTGGTTCCACAGTCATTCTGAACATGCTCATGATTCTGCATGGCTAGGAAGGCTGGAGGTGGGAGCATTTCAGTGTGAGACACTGTTGGGTGTATTTATTTTTCTTACTTTTCATCTGAATAGGTTAAGTCAGGGTGACCTATTGTTACATAAGAAGTCATTCCAAAACTCAGTAGTGTAAGAACAGAACTTATTATTGCTCATACACTGGGTAAGGCAAGGACATGACTGAATTAGTCTGGCCTGGTCTGGGTGGCTCTGCTCCTGCTGTGTATCTTTGGTTCCTCTGATCACTTATCCTCCTCTTGAGACTTGTGTGCTGTAGAGGGTATATTATTGTCATGAAGAAGGCAGATTTGCAAGATGGAGAGTAAAGTCACATGAACTCTTTTAAGATCAAGTCTCAGAATTGGCACACTGCTGATTCTACCTACACACCATTGGTCAAAGTAAGTAACATGGCCAAACTCAACATCAAGGATGTTGTTTACTAATCAAGGATCAGTGAAGAACACTACACATAAATGAGGTCCTGGCAAGGGTTGGGGGAGGTGGGGATGGAGGGAGCAATAAAAATTGGGGCCAAAAATTCATCTCAGGCCATACTTTTTAAGAAACAAAACAAAACAATAAACAAACAAACAAAGCCAAGATGAAAGTGTTTATGACTTTAAGCACCTGAAAGAAGTGAATTCACTAATCCACATTTAGGTTTCAAGATGTTTGTGCATTGGCCATGATTCAGACCTGATAATCCTTAATTAAGGAAGGGTTTATAGTGTATAGAAGGAAAAAAAAAATCACAGCGCTGCAAGTTTGATGCTGTTCAAAGATCTGTTTTCATGGCTTCTCAGTCTTACCTACCATTCTCATCATGGGAAGAGAGGCGGTTGTAACAAAGTATATTCAATAAACATTTCCTGAGCACTAGATATATCAAGCAACTAAACCTTGAAGATATAAACTGAGTTGCTCCTGGGTCCAGACAAACTGCAAAAATCAGTACTGGCTGCTCTAAAAGACCAGCCCAGACCGTGTATTTGGTCTCATGTCCTACATATCAAGTTTTCCACTACTTAGCTCTAGTTATCTAACTGCATTACTTAACTGGCTCTTCAAACTTTATATGTCCAATGCTGAGTTAACTGACTTTTTTCTATAACTTGGCATAATATTTTCCTTTCTGGGCAAAGTAGAAAAGAAGCAAATATCCTTTATCTTTCCAGGTTATCCCCTTCTCCAGTGGGGGAGGGGGGCCTAATTGCTTTTATCTTCTGATCTCTTGAGTCTATCCACATTTCTTCACTGATTTTCTCCAGTCCATGCTGCCATCGGCTCTTGCTTAAACTATAGCAAGTTCTAACTATAAATCCTTAATGTTCTCCTTCATATGCACTCTTGTCCCTTTAATCCGTTCTCCCCACAGCAACGATCCTTTTGAAATCTAAATGAGATCATGTGTACCTTACTTAAATATTTTTATTACTTCTCATAACACTAAAAATAACACAATATTAACATGAACTGCAAGACCTCATGTGCTTTTAGTTCTGTTTGGGGCCATTTTACCTGAAACCTGAGCTCTATGCAAGATAGGCTATTTTCATTTCTCTACTTCACCTTGATGCTTTGCCTCAGAGATTTTGCACTCACTGAGGTCTTCTCCAAATTTCCCCAAATTTTCCTTACCTAGTTTGCCTAATTTATTTTTTGAAACTGTGTTGGTTAATACTGAAGTCAAAGTCACTAGCCATATGACTCTTAATCATTTAAAATGTGGCTAGTCAGAATTGAGATGTTCTACAATATGCTAAAATACATGGTACATTTCAATCACTTAGTAATAAGCCAATGTAAGGTATTAGATCATCTGTGAGGTGCTTTATCACACATTATGCCAACTGCTGGTCCCGAGAGGAAACTTTTTGAGTCAAGGAATATATTTATAATATTGACTATAATGATGTTCTTATGTATGTATACTTATCTTCATACACATCAAGTTATATATCTTAAACATGTATGGGCTTCTGTATGTAAGTCATATCTCAATAAAGTGGTTAAAATACAGACACACAAAGAATGTAAAATATCACTACTTGAGAGAAGATTTTTACTATAAGGAGCATGTGCTTGCTGGGGAAACAGAGAGAGAAAAAGCAAAAAATCACCCATTGGGGGGATGGCCACATTGCAATCCCTTCTCCTTCATCCTTCTCCTGGAATGTTGGGCATGCACACACATGTGTCCTGGCTGTTGCCGGGACTCAAACCATGGTTGGCCACGTGGGAGTCTAGCACCTTAACCATTATGCCACCTGCTGGCCCCAAGTATCACTAATTTTTATATTGTATATTGAAATGATAATATTTTGGAAATATTGAATTAAATAAAGTATATTGTTACAATCAGTTTCACATGTTCCTTTTTTTTTCTTTAATGTCACTACTAAAAATTTAAGGGGCTGAACAGTGGTATAGCAGTAAAATTTCATGTTCAATGAGGTTGATCCTCATAAAAAAGTTCCAACTCCCAGTCCAGAGACTTCCCTTAGTAAGTCTGGCACATGCATGCCCATGATCCAGGGCTCCCCATAGTTTGAGGTAGATGACAGTGTAAAGACCCTGTTGGAAGTGCTCTTGCTTTCTTTCTCTCTGTCTCTTTCTCTCTTGCTCATGGAAGAAATAAACTTAAGAAAAATTTAAATTATACCTGTGGCTTGAATTATATTTTTGTTGGAGAACAGTGTTTTAAGTTTAGTTCAACTGTCAGTCCTGCTAGGAAGTATTTTATAAATAACCCCACTATTTAATGTCCTCTGTTGGTTGCTCTGGCCCAGGCACAGTAAATTCTTTAGGAAGGTAGGTAAGACTGAGAAGCCATGAAAACAGATCTTTGAACAGCATCAAACTGGTAGAGCTGTGATGTTTTTTTCCTTCTATACACTATAAATCCTTCCTTAATTAAGGATTATCAGGTCTGAATCATGGCCAATGCACAAACATCTTGAAACCTAAACATGGATTAGTGAATTCACTTCTTTCAGGTGCTTAAAGTCATCAACACTCCAACCACTTCGAACCCCAAAATTAAAAAACAAAAGTATTACTAAAAAATTATAAATTATACAATACTAAACAGAAGTGTTACTAAAAAATTATAAATTATACTATACTATAATTATACTATGCAGAGACAAAATCAATCCCTCTCAATTCTATCAGTAAAATGGGATGGATACATGTTTTTCATGTGATGTTTCCATGGGCTTTATTTTTTTACAATTTCTATTTTACATAGAATTGTACAAATTTATGATATACAGGTTTTACAAAATGCGGATATTTTGTGATCATCAAATCAAGGCAATAAACATATCTACCATCTCAAACATTTACCATATCTATCTATTATGCACTCTTCTGTTTTGGTGTATGCATTGAATCACTTCCACTCTATAGCATACTAGAATCTGCACTTTTGTATCTGTTAACCAAGCATGCTTAGATAGCTTTAATATTGGGGACAACACTAACATCTAGAATTTTATAGAGAAAATCCTTGACTTCCTTATTCTTCAAAATTCTTCTAATGCCAGACACTCCATGGTTTCTTTCTTTGTGCACATAATAATAGTAAAATATGACATCTTAGATATTCAGTAAAACCTACAAAATGTTAGCCTTGCAAAGCCATCTACAACACCTGAATATCACAATGATATGAAATCATCACCACCCCAGTTCTAATTATATTTTGATCTAAGAGAATATTAGTGACTTAAATATGCTTAAATTTTAGAAACTAAACCAACATTTTTTAAAGTGTTTATCATGCTGTCCTTCATATATTGGGTCATCAGAAAAGATCATGATGCTTTTTTGCATGGAAAAACAAAGAAAAATACAATGTGACTTTTCTGACTACCCAATAGTTCTACTAATGTTGAGAAATAAACAAGTTAACCTTCAAGAAACTGACAGTATAGTTGAGAAAGCAAAATCAATTAAATAGAGAAATGTTTATGACAAAAAAATGTCAGGGAAATTGAGAATCTTTGTATTTATTATTTATGAAAAAGATTCTACATGAATGTTTTGGCTTGTTCTTTTTTGGCTAAAGTGAGAATACAGAAAGTCAGAAAAGTGACAAGGATTGGCCCACCCTGTGGCATGATGGTTAAGGAGGCTGGATCTCCTATAGCTAACTACCCAGTTGTAGTTCCAAATTCTGTGGCTTAAAGCACATTCCAACTTGTGACCAAGGTGCCTATGAAAGGGAGATGGAGGAAAAAGGACTGCTGCATAACCATTCCCCTTGGGAGGTGCTTTCTCACTTGGTAGCTCCCAACCTCCATCTCTCACAGGGAGCATATATGTCTTCTGGCAAAATAAAATAATAATATAATAATAATAATAAATCTAAAAAACTGAAGAAGAAAAAATTGTGGTAAGTATTAAATTTCCTTCTTTTGGGTATATTTGCCATAAAATGGTGGAACTAGAATGAAGAGAGTAGGAGATAGGAATAGGAGCAGGAGTTAGGTGGTCCATGAAGACTCTGCTAAGTGATTGGTTATAACACTACCCTTAGAGATATTTAATAGTATTGTGTTAAATGGATAAGTAAACTAGAAGATGTAACAGCAACTTATGTTTTTGTGCCATTTTGACATAGGTCACGTTTTCTTACCTAGAGAGTCATTTTGAAATTGATCACATATACGCAACAGACACTTTGTTAAGTGATGAGGGCACAAAAAAACAGTAAGAAGGAATTTCTGTTTTCAAGAAATTCCATTCCAGTGTCATTTTCTTTTTTTCTTTTTCTTTTTTGAGATATTTTTGCTATCAGGTATATGTGCTTACCAGAGAGACAGAGAGACAGAAAGTGACAGAGTGGCCATGCCACAATTTCTTCTTCTCCATTCTCCTCTTGGGATTTTGTGCATGCACACACACACACACATGGCATGAATTTTAAGTCACTGGGTCTGGGACTCGAACTGCAGTCAACTATGTGGGAGTCCAACAACATAACCATTATGCATTCTACTGATCCCTCCAGTGACATTTTCTTACCTCAGCCATTGTCATCTTTCACTTGGATTTCCAAACTAACCTCCCTAGTTCTCCTTATCCAGTCAATCATCCACACACCATCGAGAAAACTTTTCCAAAGTGTAAATTTAATGAAATGATTGATCTACTTAAAAATATTTTTCTTTTCTTTCTTCATTTTTTTGGGGAAGGCTTTTACTATAGGGTGCATGCACTCACCAGAAAGACAGAGAGAGAGAAGGACAGAAAGTGAGAAATTGCCCCCCAGGGGGGATGGCCATGCCACAATCTCTTCTCCTCCATTCTCCTCTTGGGATCTTGGGCACACACGCACACATGTCTATCGTGAGTTTGAGTCACCAGGTCCAGGACTCCAATCGTGGTCGACTACCTGGGAGTCCAGCAATGTAACCAGTACGCCATCTGCTGGTCCCGATCTGCTTAAAACTCTTCAATGATTTTGCATTGTATACTGGTTCTTTAAATCTAGGTTCGTTAATGTAACAGAAGTTTTTATAACATTTTGAACTTATACTGATCATTTTATATATATTGAAGCCACACAAAATTATTTAATATTTCCAAAATGTTCCTGTTCTTTTGTGGCTTTAGGTGGAGGAGCATGTCTTAAACATATTTTCACTCTCCTACAGACATTTCTTATAAATTTGACTCACCTCTGCACTTATTTATCTTCATTATGGAGATGACGTTTTGGGTGAAGTCTGGTTTAGATTTCAGACTGTGACTGATAGGGCGTACATACAGAGTGTGATATAAGATGGTTTAGGACGTTGATTGTTAAACTGAGCATCTGGATTTCAGTGGGCCAGCAATATGAAGTTGATAAAAGTTAGATTTTTTATTTTACCTTGTTTGTTTCTAGTAATTTACTTCAAAAAGTATTTAAAGGCTGTAGTATCAATTAAACCAACATTATACTGAAGATGGAGGAACAATTTAAGAGTATATAACAATAATTTAGACATAATGTGACTAGTCTGTACAGGGATCAGTTTATAAAGAAATAGTAAAAACAATAAAATTTATAACTTATCTGGGAATCTAAACATAGGAATTATACAAACAAATTTATTCTAATGATTTTTAAAATAACCACCCATTATCACATTATCATTTTTAAAAATACAGTAAAAATTTCCTGATTCATTCTGTGGCGATATGATCTGATAGACTTCACAAAAAAAACTGTCTAAACACCCAGAAAGGACCAATCCATGCATATATATATATAGTCCAAAACATAACAAACAGACAAAAAATTCCTGTCAGACTTTTTCTTGATGTGAAAAATATAGTAAATTTAATGGAATAAACTAGTTTGTTATGGAGTAAGCAAGAGGTAGTTAAAATCTCCATTCTACAAGAAACTTAATATTAGAAATGAAAACATATCTAAAGAACATTATATCTACATAAATGTAAACTATCTCAAGATAAGAAAAAGAGCTGAATTAATAGATATTTCACAACTAAGAAATATCTCAACTACTGTGAATTTACATGAAATTATTAATTCAGAAAATTATACCAATATAAATTCAAATTACCTTACATTTCAATTCAGTGAATGGAGTGGCTTAAACACACAAAACACTGTTCAATTAAATGAGTCTTTTATTAGATACAATGTAAAAACAGTACTTAATTAATGCTTATTATGTAGTGCTCTGTGTAAAAATTAATTGTAACTATTGCATTCCATTTTATGATTTAAGGAAGGATAGATTTCCATTTTGAGTACTCAGTTTTAGACTCAGGTGAACAGAGAGCATACAGTAGATTTCACTGATCATCAATATCATAAGCTGGTTAGCCAAAAGATCCTTTCGTATTAACATTTTATTCCATTAAGGTGTTTTGTAGAATGGGAATGCATTTCTATTTTCTGTCATAGGGGTAGCTCACTTTTTATGAGGGTATGAAACTTGAAAATGATAAAAAAGAATTCTACTACTAAAATCAGATGATGATATAAATGTCTTGTTTAAGGTTCTAAAGCCAAAATTTTATATCATCTTTATTCGAACTGCTCTAAGTAGAGGAAAGCAAAAAAACTCAATTGCATGTATAAGAGAATACAAAAGTGTATGTGTGTATGTGAGATATTGCTAAATGCACTAATGATATAAATTCTTCCATCTTTTCCAGGAATAGAAATTTTAGTAAGGCACGTAGACACTAAGCTGAGGATTACATTCCTGGGCACCTGCATAGTTACGTGTGGCCAAGGGATTAGTTTCTGGCCTGTAAGATGTGAAAGGAAGCAATATAAACTCTTTCAGAATTACGTGCTTAAGAGATAAGGAACAGGCTCTTCCTTTTCTTTCTCTATTGCCATTGTGTTGGAGTGCGGACATGATGGTGGGAGTTGGGACAGCATCTTGGAATATGAGAGGGAACCTGTGTGAGGAAGTTGGCTAGGCAGCAAGTTAGCAGGAGCCTACATAATCTGATGTCATGGAACAGACATCATGTCTGTGTCCACTTGGACTATTTTCAAGAGAGTTACATATTTACTTCTTGCTTGAGTCATTATTATTATTTTCTTTTTTATGGCAGCCATAACATACCATAAAAAATACAATTCCTAAATCATTTGAAGAAAATACTTAAATCTTGGTGTGAAAAAAGGAAGATTTTTAGTCACTTGACTATTCAGAAGAATTGTATGACTTAAACATATTAATAATAGATCAACATTATCCAACAGAACCTTCTGTGATGATAGAAATGTTACCCACTATCAGACATGAATACTGAACTTGAGCTGTGAAATATTGCTTTCCTTGACTAAAAAGGAAGATTTTCTGCTGAGACTTCTCCCTCCAGATTCATTTCTAGTAGGCAGGGCTACCTCTGTCTCCTTCTCTCCATTTCTCTCCGTCTCTATCTCTGTCTTTTAATTTGAAAAAAAAAAAAAAACCTTTAAGGTAAAGTATTCTCTGGGCTCTCAATCCCCTCCTATATTGTGCTTATGTGTGCATTTACCCATTCCATTTAGGAAAGGCATAAACACAGGCCCATCCTGACATGGATACTGAACTTGAGCTGTGAAATACTGCTTTCATGTCATGCAGTTTTCATTTTTTGCTTTTTAAAATTAAAATATAAAGTTTTTATTATCTTTTTTCTTTCTTCTTTTTTCTTTTATTTTTTACTTCTTTTTTCCTCTTCTCTAATTCTTTTCCTTTTTCCTTTATCTTTATTCACTGGCTGCTCAGCCTCTATGCACTAAGTGTCTAGACAGGTCCAAGTGAACAGGATCCAAATAGCTGAATACAATTAGGGTCAGAATATCCCTCTATTCCCACTGAATCTGATGCACAAAGAGTGAAAATAGAACAGAAGACATCACCTCCTCCTGCATGTCTCTGAATGCTCAGATTGAACTTTAAGAATTAGGAAGAAACTCACCATCTATCAGATGACTAGAAATCACCAAGGGTCACAAGAAATATGGGAAAGCAAGAAAATACCTCTTCTCCAAGGGAAAAGAATAACTCCTCTGCGTCCTCAGACAGTACAATGAAACTCATGGAAATATAAGATAAAGAATTTAGAATCTTCATAGTGACAAAGCTAACAGAGATAAAAGAGAGGAGAGACAGTGAACTGCAGAAGAGGCAGGAGAAAGGGGCTGACGAGTTCCAGGAGGTGAGGAAATTCTTGCAAGATCTAAAAGAGGAAATACTATAAAAAAGAATCAACTGGACCTAATATTGGAAAAACCTCCCTTGAAAGTATTAAAAACAGACTAGTCATACAGGAAATTGAATCTCAGATGTAGACGATAGAATCGCTGGCCTTGAAAAATCCACCATGAAGACTGAGAAAATTGCCCAAAAACCAAGAATTATATATGAGAAATACTAGATACCATCAAATGTACAAACATCTGGATAATTGGTATCCCAGAAGGCGAAGAGACTCCTAAGGGCATTGATAGCTCTATTCCATGAAATCCTGCAAGAAAACTTTCCAAACCTAGAGAGGCATTTGAAGATCCACTGTCAAGAAATACAAAGGACCCTAAATAGAATCAACCCAAGAAGATCTTCACCAAGACAGATTATAGCCAGACTGACCAAAACCACAAAGACAAGATACTAAGACTAGCAAGAGAGAAACGTCAAGTTACCTATAAAGGACATCCCATCAGGCTAACAGTGGACCTCTCATCAGAAACAACGTGAGCGAGAAAAGAATGGGAAAATATATTCAAAGTGTTAAGGGAAAAGCAATTTCAACCAAGAATACTATAACCAGTAAGATTATCTTTCATATGGGAAGAAAAGACAAGAATATGCTCAGATAAACAAAACCTAAAAGAATTTACCAACACCAGACCAGATCTCCAAGAAGTTCTTACTTAATTAAAAAGAAAAAGGAAAAAAAAAGAAATGTTCTCTACTATCTAATTTAGTAGCTACTAGACACATAAATATCAAGCATTTAAATGTACATAATTTTTCTGAAGAATTAAGTTTTTTTAAAAAAATTTATTTATTCAAATCTATTTGTTATTATTAATATTTTTAATTTGACCAGAGAGAGACAGAGAAAAGGAAATCAAGAAAGCAAGCTGCCAGGTCTGGGACTTGAGCCATAGTCAGCCATGTAGGAGTCCAGTGCCTTTAACCACCATGCCACCTGCTGGCCCCCTGAAGAATTAAGTTTTTAATTTTAGTAAAATTTAGGTAATTTAAATAGTCTCACATGGCTGGTGTCTACCAAACTGGACTGCACAGTTATACTGGGCTGTCGGAAAAGCTATGACGCATTTTTGCTTAGGAAAAATAGCCATGACTTTTCTGACAACTCAATAATGATATATATTCATTGCTTTATTTTATTTGGTAACACAACCCATATATTCCCTCTCTTATCTTACTCAATCAGAGGAATGATGCTATTAAAAACAAGTCAGAAAGGGGCCAGCAAATGGTATAGTGGTTACACACTGGACTCCTACATGGCCAACCAGTTTCAGTCATGGACCTGTGCTTGAAAATCATGCTAGGTGCATGTACATCTATGAACAATATCCCAGGAGGGGAAAGGAAGAGAAGGGATTGGGGTGTGGCCATCCCCCTAGGGGGTGATTTCTCTCTCTCTCTCCAGAGAACACATGCATGGGCAAAAACCTCTTTAAAAACATGACTGAGACCAGCAAATGTCATAATGGTTACACTGTTGGACTCCCAAGTAGTTAACTGAGGTTTTAGCCCTGGAATTGGAGGTTTAAAATTCACACCAGGTGCGTATGTGTGCCCAAAATCCTGAGAGAATGGAGGAGAAGAAATCCTGGGATAGCCAGGCCCCTGGAGGGTGATTTCTTGCTTTCTGTCCTTCCTGCTAGCAAATGTGCCCTAAAGCAAAAACCCCAAGAGGAGAATGGCGGAGAAGAGATTGCAGGGTGGCCATCCCCTGTTGGGGGTGATTTCTTGCTTTCTGTCTCTCTGGCGAATGTACAAGCCCTCTAGCAAAAATCTCTAAAAAAACAAAAAACAAAAAAAATCAGAACCAGCATAATGGTTATGTTGTTGTACTCCCACAAGACCAACCACAGTTCATGTCCTTGGCCTTGCAGCCTAAAACTCACACTAGGCACAAGTGTGTGTGTCCAAAACCCCGAGAAGGGAATGAAGGACAAGGGAGCATGACAATGGTTGGTCCCCTTGGAGGGTGATTTCTTGCTTTCTGTCTCTCTGTCCTGGTAAGCACACGTACCCTATGCAAAAATCTCTCTTTATAATAAAAATAAATAAATAAAAGTCAGAGAAAATACCTAAGAAATATACTTATTAATTAAATGGCCACACACACACACATACACACACACACACACACAAACTTCTGTACTTCTAAATCTATGTAAAGTTATCATTTAGTCACTAGAAATACATCAGCGAATAAAACCACCAAAATTGCCACTTTCATAGAGCTTACAGTTCTATTCAAGGAATATATGTGTACATAATTAAAATATAAATACATTTTGTAAAACATCAGATATGGACCTTAGAGAATATTGATGTGAAGAGGATAGATATTCTAATCTACAGACTTTGAAATCACAACTCACTCTAAGCATGATGAAAGCCATAGCTCATCAGTGTGGAACTGCAGGGTTACTGAAGGCAGAGAAGTACTTATAAATGGATAGTGAGAAAAGCAAGACACTTCCAAAGGAAAGACAAGTAGTCTTAGAGTAGACTCCTGAGCAAAAGGAAGCCAATGCACCTTGGAATAACATCTTCAAAGAATTGTGGAAAAAAATCTTAGAAATTTAAAATGTGTTTCTATGATTATATACTATATTTTAAAGGAGATGAAATAAGGACCTCTAAAAATACTAAAATCTGAGATAATTTATAATTGATATATCTTAACAACATTTTAAGAACTATACTGCAGGAATCAAGAAATGTAAAAAGGCATAGTAGGCAAAGAGATATGTAAACATTTAAGTTACATATACATAAGAATATAAAACAATTTTAAAGTATCTACTTTGTGGGGTTACAATAAAGAACAGCCCTAAAATACAGAGTAACAGTATGTACAATATATTATAAGGCAGTGGAATTAGGATTAAAATGTTCTACTAACACTATTTTATTTTTTTGAGAGTTTTTTTTTCGCTATAGGGCGCGTGCGTTCGCCAGACAGACAGAGAGAGACATAGAGACAGAAAGCGAGAAATCACCCCCCAGGGGGGATGGTCACGCCGCAATCTCTTCTCCTCTATTCTCCTCTCGGGATCTTGGGCACGCACGCAGAGGCGCCCGGAGTGAGTTTTAAGCCACGGAATCCAGGACGCGAACCACGGTCGACTACGTGGGAGTCCAGCGACATAGCCATTACGTTAACTGCTGGTTCCCCTAACACTATTTTTTAAAGAATTATTTTATTTCACTTTATTAATCCATTTATTTATTTATTTATTTATTTATTTATTTATTTATTTTTATTTTACCAGAAAGGGGGAGGGGAGAGAGAGAGAGAAAATAAGCTGCCAGGTCTAGGACTCGAACTGCGGTAGACCACGGGGGAGTTCAGCACCCTTAGCCACCACTCCACCTGCCAACCCCAACACTATTTATTTTAAAGAAGATGTAAAATACTAACTTCACACTTCCTTAAAATCCCATGGAAAATTATGAAAGGTAAACATTAACAAATAGAAAATAGCATGGATAACTTTCAAATAAGTGGATCGAAAGTACATAATAAAGCAACAAATAAAACATGACAATGTATTAAGAACAGGTTAAAAAAAGAAAAGAAAATTAGAGTAAAATATGATTCAAATACTTTCTCAATTTTTCCATCTCATTTACATGTATTTAGCATAAAAATTCCACTTACTGACATTTTAAGTTGCTGTTTTCAGGTCTTTTTGAAAGTATAGATTCTTTTCTTATACTTTCTTGCTTCATCTGGCTCTGCCTAAAATGAACTGCTGGCATCTAAACTGATAACAAATGTACTTCACTTTACAAAGGCAGAAGCTATCAGACATCATTATACCAGTGAGCCTTTACTCTCCTATCATCTGTGTTTTCCAAGTGGACATCAGTTAACCAAGACACCGGTACACAATAGGGTCATTGATAATGTTTATCATCAATTTGATTTATAGTTTCAAATAAATGGAGTATACTTTGAAAACTAAGCATTAATTTAAATAAATCAGATCTGCCTATGAGCTTGTAAAAATAAAACAAAAATCTACACATTAAATCTGTGCTATTGGGCCATTAGGATGCTCTGTAGATGTGCTATTCTTCTAAATTGAACAACCCGGCTCACCCACATCAGCTTCTGGAACTCATTTCCAAAGACACTTCATTTTCAGTTCAGAAACCTGAAAATAGAAGCATCTTTTTGCCTGAGGTAAACTTAACATTTAAATAAATTCAGTTTAAGTAATACCCACATGCAACTGAGTCCCAGGTTTACATGTAGAATTTTGGTGAGCTACTATAGCTATGCAAAATCCTTTTCTTATGTACAAAAAGACTATCAATTCATTTAAGGACTTTCAGTAGCAAAGAAATTGAGTAGTTTATGGTGGCTTACTGAAGGTTGAATCCAGGATTCAAATGTGAATTCACTCAGTGGAATTATGGAAAATATGCCAGATTTTAACTCTAAAAGGGCACCAAGGCTTGAATTAACCATTTTAGTTGAATAAAATTAGTATGCAAAGATAAGTATGAAAGCAGTCTTACAGATTGCTCCTTACAATTATTTCTGTATACAGGGTAACTTTTACATAATAATGAAATACTTAAGCACACTAAAAATGGAATACTAAATGAGTTTCCAAATACTCATCTAATAGATTAAGAAATAAGATACTACAAATGTAATTCTCACTTCTTTTATACTATTTCTCAATTCCATTGTCCTCTTTTACTCTGTAGATGTAACCAGTATCCCAATTTTATGTTTATCATTCCTGTGTATATTATAAGTTTTTAGTAAACATATTTGCACCCAAAATATATAATTTTGTTTTTTAGTTTTAAAATTTCATATGAAATATTAAAATTTAGTTTTAATATTTCATATAAAATTAACTGCATCATTCTGCAGTTAATTTTACCTTATATATTTGTGAGCCAAGCAACCCCCAGCTGCTTGGCTGAAGATCAGAACTATGTTCAATCATGTGGGGTCCAGATCTGTTAGGCAAGCCAGCCCTACATTAACTTTAATGTAATTCATTTTTAACAAAAGTTTTATTTGTTATAGAATTATATTCACAGAAAATTTCAAAGACAGTACATAAAGTTCCCGTATGCCCACATCCAATTTCTCTCTTATTAACACTTTACATTAATATGGTACATTTGTCAAAATTAATGAGTCAATATTAAAACAATATTATTTACTGTATTTAATTTTATTCACATTTGCTTAGTTTTTACCTAACCTCCTTTTCTATTACAAGAGCCCACCTACATGGGCTGAATGTATTTTGAGTCCTTAGGCCATTCTTGGTATGACAGTTTCTCAGATTTTCATTGCTGTTGATGATATGAAAATTTTGAGAATAATTGATCAGGTATTTTGCAGAACATCTCTTAAATGAAATTTGTCCAAAGTTTTACTCAGACATAAACTAGAGGAATGAGTTTTGGGAAAGAAAATCACCAAGTTAAGGTGCTATTCTCATCATATCATAAAGATTACAAATTTTCTTTTTCTTTTTAAATAATTATTTTTATTTTCTTTCTTTTCATTTATTATCATCATTATTATTTGTTTAATTTGACCAGAGAGAGACAGAGAGAGAGAGAAAAGAAAAGTAGGAATGCAAGCCACAAGGTCTGGGACTCAAACCACGGTCATCCATGTGGGAGTTCGGAACCTTAACTACCAGCCTCCTGCTGTCCCCAAGACTACATATTTTCAACATAAATTATAACTCTTACTGTTGACCTGACCATGGTAGTGTTTGTTAAGTTTATTCACTGTACTATTTGTGATTCATATTATTTCCAGTTTGGCC
Organism: Tupaia tana; assembly: GCA_026018925.1. NCBI lineage: Eukaryota > Metazoa > Chordata > Mammalia > Scandentia > Tupaiidae > Tupaia > Tupaia tana. Next base: position 53,639,675 of record JAKSZU010000003.1, read on the forward strand.
ATGAGGAGCTTTTTCAATTGGCTACTCTATCCTTTTGACATAACCTTATTACTGTGTCTATGTGTGTGTAGGTGGGGTGGGTTGTGGGAAGTATCTGCTCCTTATTTTTTGACATGACACAATGCTGCAGGCTCATCATGTATGAAAGAAATTTTAAAAGTGTGCAGAAAAGTGAAATTAAAGAACAATCTTATTTTGGTAAACAAACAAACAAACAAATAAACCCACGCATAGTTTTTATTTTTTATAACATATGTTTTTCATGAACTTTTTGAAGACCCTCTCTCCACATAGTCCCTGCCCAATTCTTAGAAGAAGCAATGTTTTTCATGAACTTTTTTTTCAGTAGTCAGTAGTCCTGTTTCTTTTTATTGAAGAGTGGTATTAAAAACCAAGGTCTGACGGGGCCAGCAGGTGACATGGTGGTAAAGGCAGCTGGACTCCTATATGGCTTATCATGGTTTGAGTCCCAAATCTGGCAGCTTGCTTTCTCAATTTCCTTCTCTCTCTCTGGTCAACTTCAATAAAATAAATAAATGACAATGAATAAAATTAAATAATTAAAAAAAAACAAAGTCCAAGTGATAGGTATGCTCACTGAAAATAAGTCATTGTGTCTCAGCTCTCCTGACTGATAAAACAAAATTCATATTAACCTGTATTGAATATCTATAAAAATCTGTTTAGCCAGCTATATTGATATTAATCTAAACATAACTACATACTGATCCCTTCAACACTAGTCCTTTATTATATGAATCATTCTAATCTTCTCCTTATCTGTAACCTATTGCTCCAGCAATGAAAGACCTAGTTCTCACCAGCCACACCATCCATTTATTTGTTACTTACAGTATACATGTAGTTGCTTCAAGATTACTAATTGTACCCCATAGTGACTAATTTATTTATTATTTATTGGTTCATACATTTGTAATACAGTTGGAGTCCACTATTGCATTTTACATTCCATCCTGGGTTTTCCTCACATCCTAAATGCCTTTTCCCCCAGTTGTATACATGAAAGTTTGCTATTTGTGATATAACATTCTTTGGATTTTGACAAAAGCATAATGTCATTCATTATTGTTGCTATCTATATATTAGAGATACCATAATACTTCTATTATAATATCATACAGAAGTTTCAGTAACTAAAAATCCCACATCTTTTTACCCATTCAACCAAGAAATCACACACACCCACTCATGGACATGCACATGCATACCCACATAACACATTCTTGGTAACCACTGATGTTTTTTACCATCTCTACAGATTTGTCTTTGCCTTTTCCAGATTGTCATATAACTGGAATCATATGGCATCTAGTCTTTTCAAAACCGGCTTTTATTTTTCATTTTTAGTTTGCTGGCTCGCAATATGCATTTAAGTCATCTATTTCTTTACGAGTCTTAATATAATATTTAGTTAAAGACAGGGTCTTGCTCTGTAGTGATCCTCCCGCCTCGGATTCCCTAGTAGCTGCAACCACAAGTGCATGCCACTGCACACAGCTTTTAGGGCAGTCCAGGAATTGTACCTGGTCCTCCCCATATGGCCTCACCCTGCAGAGAAGCAGCATTTTATCAACATGAACCACCATGGCTGAGCTAGGTAGAATTTTTGTTTGTTTGTTTTTCAGAATGGTATCCCATTGTGTGGCTATGCCACAGTTTGTTTATACATTCTAACGTTTGATAGATATCCTAACTACTATAGTTATTTTATCATTATAAATAATGGTTTCAGTATGGAGAACATTTTCAAATAAGTTGGGTAAATACCTAGGAGTACAATTCTTTTTGAATTATATATTAAGACTTTGTTTAACTATGCAATAAACCATGATACTTTCTCCCAAAGTGGCTTTACCATTTTGCATTTTCATCAGTAATGAATGATTGATTGTTCCTTATGTTTCAAATTCTCAACAACTGGTATTGTCAGGTTTTTATGCATTTAAGTCATTCTAATAGGTGTAAAGTGATATTGCATTGTTGTTTTAATTTCATTTCCCTAATTACTAATAAAGTTAAGAATATTCTCATATGCTTATTTGTATATTTCTTTGGTATGTATATTTCTTTGGTGAGATGTCTATTTAGCTCTTTTGCTCATTTTAAAATTCGGTTATTTACGGAACCAGCAGTTGGCATAATGGCTATGTTGCTGGACTCCCATGTAGTCAACTGCAGTTTGAGTCCCAGACCCAGTGACTTAAACTCACACCGGTCATGTGTACGTGCATGCCTAAGATCTCGAGAAGAGAATGAAGGAAAAGGGATTGCGGCGTGGCCGTCCACCCTGGAGGTGACTTCTTGCTTTCTATCTCTCTTGTCTCTCTCTGTCTTTCTGGCAAGTGTACGCACCCTACAGCAAAAACCTCTCAAAAAATTTTGGTTATTTATCATTCAGTTTTAAGTATTTTCTTGAATATAGGTCTGTTATAAGATGTGTGGTTTGCAAATATTTTCCTCTTAAACTGTGTTTTGACTTTTCATTCTTAAGTATCTCATTTTAATTTTAAAATTTATTTTACAGTTATTAGCTAGATAAATATGGTTTCCACTTTTCCTGTTATTGGCCATTCTGCTATTATGAGAAAGTCATATTATTGGCAATATATACTAATAAGGTGCCACTTGTAGTTATTTTAAAATAATTTTCAGGTCTCTGAAGACCTCCTTAATCAATATAGTCCACTACTATAGTGACAAAAATTACAAAACATGAAAAACCTTGAGCTTAGATAATTTTTGAGCATTTTTCTTGTGCCATGGCTCAGAGAATAAGCCAATGAGAACAATAACATGAATCCCATTCTCACAGAATAGTAATGGAATACAGAAGAGAAACAGTGAATAAAAAAGTCACAGAGTGAACTAACAGAGACACTTAGAGATAAGAGACTTTCTCTTTTTCATTCTTGTCTGTCAGTTTCCAAACAGGAAAACAGAAACAATAGGTAATGAAATTGTTGAGGGAGTAGAATGGTGGCATAGTGGTAAAATACGACGTTCTTCTATCTTGACCTACATAAAAAGGTCCTGGGTTTTTTTATCTAGAGACCTCTCTGAGTATGCCAGACACAAATGTGCCCATGCTCTGAGGCTGGCTGGCCTGGAGGTGAGCTGTAGCTCAAGCCTCAGTCAGGGGTGCCATCTTTTTCTGTCTTTCTTAATAATGGAATAAATAAAATAAACCTGAAGAAACAAAGGACTAACTCTGAGAAGAAAAATGAGAAAATAAATTTACATAGATTTTATCATTGCCAAGAAGGACACCACAATAGGAGAGATAACTGGAGGACATAATGTTATGGGAGTCCAAGATTATGGTCACCTGGAGAAAGACTGTTTCATAGTGGGACAATCTGGTGGCAACCAGAATCATAGAAGAGATAAAACTGCTGCGATCCCATTGGAGGGAGAGAGAGACACAGTAAAATGAAAACACAGTCTCAGGCATTTTTCTGAAATAAAGAATGAAGCAGGGGCAAAAAGAATAAATAGGCCAAGGACTGGCCTTCATACTTAGTATTGGATGAATTAGTTTTTGAAGCAGCTCTGTCATGGGCCAGCAGATGGTATGGTGGTTAAAGTGTTGGATTCCCGCATGGATAACCCATGGTTCAAGTCCTGGATCCAGCAGAGTAATAGTCACACCAGGGACATGTGCACACATGTCCAAAATCCCAAGAAGAGAACAGAGGAGAAGGGACTGCAGTGTGCCATCCTCCCTGGGGGGGGGGGGGGGGGGGGGAAGGATGATTCTTTTTTACTTTCCCTTTCTCTGTTTCTCTCTGGCAAGCATACATGCCCTAGGCAAAAACTTTATTTAAAAAAAACAACAACAAGACGAAGAAGCAGCTCAGTCATACCACTGGACATGAACATTCTGACAACAATGCACCCCTTATACAATGGAGGTCCAATAAGATTATATAGTATATGCTAGGTGTGTAATAGGCTGTATCATCTAGGTTGTACAAGTACATTCTATTATTTTTCTCACAATGATGAATTCACCCAAGGATGCATTTCTCAGAATGGATTCCTGCTGTTAAATATTGCATGACTATATAAATTTTAGTGATAATCAATGAAAAAAAAATTTTCTAAATTTATAATAAAAAATAAAATTATATAAAAATAGCATAAAAGTTGTATTCCTTCTCCAACACTCTCCTCTACATCTCCAGATCCTACTGGCCAAATAAGCTTTCTTTTCCTATAATAGTAAGAAAGACAACAGCTAGAGGTTATTGGGTAATTCCTATATGCAAGGTACTATGTTAGATGCTTTATGAAAATCAACACAATTATTTTAAGGAGGGACCTAAGAGTGGAGGAACTTGGGGCATATGTTGGTTCAGTTACTTGTCAAGGTCCCATAGATGCTAAGTGATAAAGTTGAGATAAATCCAGATATGTATGAAATTAAAGTTCCAGCTTCAAATGATACATGCTACCCTGTATGATTCCAGATGTTTGGGATTAAACTATTAACTTCCAAATCATACAGAATACAAACACTAATAACTTACCTTAAAAAAAGTATTCTTCCCCCTCTAAATTTAAAACCTTATTTACTTGCAGACTCTTGGTCACATGTCCTTAGATATATCGGTGTTTTCTAATACTTTCTATTACAGGTATTGACCAAGGTAACCTATCACTGGTCACCTAGAGATGTGCTGTATTTGTTATTTCTGATTCAATAATCTGTGGAAGGCTTGGGGAGAGGTTCGTGAGATAAGACCTTGTGATAGAAAGTATGTCTGCTGTCTCTTCATCAGTCAGATAAAACAGTGTCAATTCGAAGTAGAGTAGTTCTTTAGACAATTTAATATTTCTTATATTCCAATAAATTATTACTTCCCTAAATGTACTGGTATTTCGATAAGGCAATGTTCATGAACAATTAATTGATTTTCTTGCTATTTGCAACATCTAGAGCTGTATTCCTTGCATTCTTTGGCTTCTGGAGTCTTTCTCCATCTTCAAAGCCAGAAATATGTATCTTTATTCTCTGCCTCTATTCTGTGATTTTCTCTCCATTCTGTAGTCAAATCTCTGCTTCCTTCTTATAAGGACACTTAAGATTACATTGAGAACCTAGATCATTCAGGATAATCTCCTAATCTTCAGATATTTATTCATTTATTTACTTTAATATGCTATAGGGTACATGTGCTTGAAAAAGAGAGAGACAGACTTGTGGGGGAGATGCCCACACCACAATCTCTTCTCCTGCATTCTCCTTTAGGAATTTTGATCATGCACGTACGTATGCTTATTGTTTTGCAAGCCACCAGGTCTAGGTTTCAAAATGTGCAGTTGGCCATGTAGGATTAAGGTGCCTTAACCACTTAGGTGCCACACTACCTAACTGACCAAAGATTCTTTTATTTTTTTTTAAGGTTTTTGCTATAGGTTGCATACATTTGCCAGAGAGAAATATAAAGAGAGAAAAGGTGAAAATCACCCATGGGAGGGGATGGCCCATGCCACAGTCCCTTCTCCTGCATTCTCTTCTTGGGATTTTGGGCACACATCAATATGCACCTGGCATGATTTTCAAGTTGCTGTGTCCAGGACTTGAATGACAGTCAGCCATGTGGGGTTTCAGTGCCTTAACTACCACACCACCTCCTAGTCCCCAAAGATTCTTATTTTAATCATATCTGCAAAGTCTTCTTTTTTCTTTTTCTTTTTTGGTAACATATAACATTTACAGAACCAAGGATTAGAATGTAGGTATCTCTGGGGGCCATTATACAACCCACCACAACTTTTAAGCTTGTGTGTGTGTAAGACTATGGCCATAGACTATGGATAAAAGTCAATGCTAATAACTTGAAATATGGTATATGTTAGAGAGAGAGAAAACATCATTAGTTTTTGGAAAGTATCCAAGGTTTGTTCTTTCTTTCCAAATTGGATTAAGGTCCCATGAAAGCTTCTTATTGAACAAAGTTCCCTGATGTATAATTAAGGGCTGATAAACTTCATTTTTCTTCATCTCTGAAAGGCTTTCAGATGGGAAGTCAACTCTCTCATACATTAAATGGAATGAGCACATTTAAGGATTTCAGTGAAGCTGAATCCTACCTACACATGGCCCTCTTGCTGAAAGCTAGAGTGAATATCCATAGTCCCTGACAGCAATTGAGTGTGAACTATGAAACTCAGAGGGCCACAACCTGGGATAGGGTCAAAGAGTGGCCAAACCAGCTTTTGTATTCAAGATCTTCTGCCTCTTTATTGCCATTGTACACATCTGATTTTGTATAAGATTATCTGGGTTATAGGTATACAACTGTACTTCAAAACACAATAAAATAATATGGAATTAACATAGAACATAATATTTACCAGCTACAAATTTAAAGCTTTAGGGAAGTCTGATTGATGCTAATGTTTTATTTTAGCTAGCCTTGCCTAACGCACATCCTAAAAGAAACAGAATATACAGAACACTGTCTTAGAATTCAGTAAATCCTAGAAGGATCTAGACAGACAAAATTGATATTGGTTATTACAAACGGGTTAGATATTCATTCCAAGTCCCTGTTGAAATCAAGCTTATAAGATTCCAAATTTGGGTTAGCCTTTAAACTAAGAGATTCGAATGGCCACTGAATTGGTTTATATGCACAATGGAGTTCTTCCCTGTATACCTGTGCTTTACCTTCAAAATCTTTTTCCCATTGCATGAAGACTCAATGATTTGGTAAACATGTGCTATGAAATGCATCTTCTATTATACTTTTTATTTTTAGTTAATTAAACTAACTTTCCCTAGACCAGTGAGGCAGCATTAGTATGTGTGAACACTGGTTTAAGACAAATCACTAAAAATAGTCACCTACTGGAAAACTGAAGGTTTCTGTAAAGAATCAGTAGAAAACTTGTGTATGGCATAATGTAATTTATTTTATACATCACAGATGTATTCAGATTCTGAGCAGTGATAGATTTTTATTACTCTTATTAAAATGCATATTTAGAAGATAAAAGATAAAAGCCGATGATGCCTACTAGTGTTTTGTACCTTTTTAGTATGTTCTAAAGGCAATGAATCTAAATTACATATAATGATGTTAATAATGTGCTGTCCATCATGAGTATACTTGTACACCTGACTTTTAGAATTGTTTTTGTAATATTGATGGTGACTTTGCATTAACTTTTGCCTGATCCCATAAGTAATTCCCTTTTGTGACCAATGGAGCATGGTCATGATATGGTGAATTGAGATTTTGCTACAGCCTATGACCATACAAGAACAAAATTAAAAGTCACAAATGAGAATTGATGCCAAAATATGATTTTAATAGTAAGAAATTACAATAAATGAAAGAAATTAATCATAGATGCAAAGGCAAAATCATGATACAATGATTCCCATTATACCTAGAGGACATTCAAAACTAATAGCAATTGTGGCACTGGCTATTTTCCTTTTTACTTATTTATTTTTTGATAGATGTTGTTAATAATACTTGTTGCTGCAATTTTAAAACTTTTTCAAGTGTAAGAACAAAAAAAAATCAACCCTGAGATGTTTAAGCTTAGTGATATTCAAGGCATAAACTAAAGGTTAAAAATGGAAATACTTTTATAAAAGAGATGTCCAATTCAACAATTTTAAATTGGATTATTATAGAGATTATTATTATTATGGGAGATTTTATAAATCAATATAATAAATTAAGCAAACTAAGGCATCTAATTATGAAAGTCTTTCTAGAAAAAAAAAAAGTAGTGTTTTGATTTCAATTTTCACTTCTTTCCAGTGGAATAAAATAGATTGTTCCCAGACTTTTTTTTAATTTGAAAGATAATTGCATCTTTTAAAAAAAATTATTATTAAATTAATTTCTAATTTGCCACAGGCATGCAAGTCCACCAGAGACAGAGAGAGAACTGGGGTGGGGGGGGGTGGGGGAGGATAAACCACCAGGTCTGGAACTCAAACTGCAGTCACCCATGTGGGAGTCCAGTACCTTAACCATGGTGCCACCTGCTGGCCTCAATAATTGTACCTTTGCACCTCACAAATACCCACCATAACTTCTATGGGGGTGGGGCCCTAGATAGACCTTTGAAAAGCCCCTGGTTGCCATCCTTCCACCATTATTGTCCAATCTCAGCAGGAAGCAGCCAGAACAGTCTTCTGCCCATTTCCCTAACAGCAGTTAGAAGTACCTCTTCAGATGGGGTAGATTAAGTCAGGATTTGGACACCATTTACAGGTAGATAGAGCAGTACCTCCCCCACCCCAGAGGAGAGCCACTGCAGTGTGGGTACTTACAATTCCTCTCCCCCTAGTCAGCATATTCCTTTGACTTTAGACAAGTAAACCTTGTTCTTGAATAATTCATGGTCCAAAGCTTCTAAATAGAGAATCTCCTGACCTTCATACCCACTCCAAAATTAGAATAACTGGACCCACCAGCATGTGCCCCTTCCTACCAGGAGGGGAATGCATAAACAATCCCCACCTAAAACAAGTCCAGACAAAGCCCTTCCGGACCAAAATAAAAACTGCTTGCCATAGTTCTTCCTAGGCAACTCATTTTCCAGGACCTCTCCCTTCTTGGGAACGCTGTTTTCCCTTCCCTTTACTTTAATAAACTCCCAACTTTGCTATCCAAAAAAAGAGTAAAAGAACATATCAGCAACTCAGAAAACCTAAGACCGTTGAAAAAGCAGTTTAAATCTGACCAAATGGAAAATTAATTGATTGAGGGTTTAGAATGAATGATAAGCTTTCCTTTTCATTATAGTAAGAGTTCTTTTACTAACTTCATACGTGAAAAATGGCATAATATCACTGTTGGTTTGTTTCTTTTCCCTTTTTAATGTATGTCATATATGGTTATTACTGACTGAAGAATTTTTCATTTTTTATTTTCTTTTAATTTTTTTGGCCCTAGGATGTAAGTGCTCACAAGGGAGACAGAAAAAGAGAAAAAGAAAGTGAGAAATCACCCCTGGGGTGATTTGCAGGGTGGCCATCCCTTCTCCTCTTGGAATTTCACACACAGGCCCAGTGTGGAGTCCAACACCTTAACCACCATGCCACCTGCTGGCTCCTTGATAGAAAAATTTTATTGTTTATTGTACTATCATGTCCAGTGTAGATTTACTTTACTCAGAGAAACCTATATCTGATTCTTCAGGAATGCTTAGCAAGGGCTAACACCCACACTAAATTTTAATTCACTTTTGAGAAATTTCTCAAATGACTTCATGATGTTTCCCCTAGATATTTCTGGTAATTTTAGAAGGAAGAACCACAATCCAATTCTTACACTATTGCCATTTGCAACTTCTGCTTTTGTGGGTCTTAGAATCTCTATGATAAACTGTGTTATCACAGACTTGTAACATGATTGGAATTTAGCAGGCCACAGGCAGGACATCTGAAATACATTGTTATATTGAACTAAATGTTGATTGGGAATATATGGTGATAACAAATTTCTTGTGGTTAAATAGTCATGCAGAGAGCACTTATTTTGTAAGTACTAGTGTATGAATTTTCTACATCCTAGGAGATAGGGAATTGCTGAAATGAACTAGAAAGTTTGCCTCCATGATATATTCATTGTTCAGGCTTCGTATTAAGCTATTCAGGAGACATATTGAATTAGTACATTTTTTCCTGAAATAAAAGCTCTTATTCTGTAAGAAAACTTATAGATTCAATTTTGTTGCACCAACACTAATTTACAGTAAATATAGAAGAGCCATAGTCCTATATATCTACAGCATATATTTAGGGAGATATAAAGACCACATGTTTTGTGAGGGGGATAGATTTCCCTACAGTTGTTTTAAGGGTGCTAGCAGTCAGCCTCCTCGGTACAGGATTGTTACACACTCTGTCCCTGAAAATTCATTCACGCCATCATTTGCTGGCATAAATCTGGATTATTTATTTTTTTAGGTTGACAGAGAGTGCATGTACACACCAGAGAAAGAGAGAAAAAGCATTGCCCAACAGGGTATAGACCTGTCACAATCCTTTTTCCTCCTCCTTGTCAGGACCTTGGGCAATACACATGTGCCTGTTGTGTTTTTCAAGTAGCTGAGGCCTGGACTCCAAGCACAGTGAGTCACACGGGACCCAGCTTTCTATGCATAGTACTTAACCTCTGCACTGAAAGATCAGCCTTAGACTCTCCTTTCAAATGCCCACAAACCACATCCAAAGTATGCTTTATTTTAATATTTTACAAATAATAAGTAATTTCATTTTGCCTTACCCGACTTGTATGCATGTGCAGTTTTTATACAAATTGGCCATTAGCAAATTATAATAATATACATACTATACTAAATAATGCAGAGGTGGCATAATTCCGTAATAGCCATAGACAGTATTGGGTATGTGACATTTTCTTCACTCATTTTACATTGGTGATACAGTAATAGTAATAAACATGACAGCAATACTGACAACTTCTGTTAAATGCACTATGTAGAGAGTGCTCTATAGAAGGGCACAATGTTATATATTTTTCAAAATTATCTCCTTTAGTCATCCTAACAAACAACTGTAAGAAGTGGGTGCTGTTATCTCTATTATACAAATAGAAAACTGAAACGCAGACAGCTCAAGTGAATTTGCCCCATGCCACCCAGTCAGGAATTTGCATAGTTAGAACTTGAATCCTGAATCCTTCTTAGAGCATACTGAATAACAGTACTGCTATTTGGTTTCAGGTTACATTGTTATGCTTTTAAAGTATTTTAAGAATCAGATGACGGGGCACAGAAGTAAAATATTATGTTCTGTGAGACAATATCATGTGGGAGGGCTCCCAGTTCAAATCTACAGACCCCCTGAGTACACCAGGTGTACATGTGCCCATAATTGGAGACTGACTGAAGGCTGTGGGTAGATTGTGGCATTGAGACCTTGTTCGGGTGCTCTCTTTCTCCCTCTCTCTCATCTCTCTCTCTTGCTCATGAAAGACATAAGTAAATAAACTTTTATTTAAAAAAGTATTGTTAAAAGCAGCCAGTGGCATGTTATATAAGGTAGCTAGATCCCACATGGCCGACAGAGCAGTTCGAGTCCTGGACCTGGCAGCTTGAGAAACAGACTGGACATGTGAATGCATAACCAGAATCCCAAAAGGATGGAGAGATGGAGAAATGGGATTGCAGCATAAGCACCTCCCATGAAAAGGTGTGTTCTTTTTTCTCTCTCTGTCTTTTTCTGGTGAGTGCATGTACACTATAGAAAAATATATATTTTTCAAGTGTTGTTAGTAGGCAATTTATAAAGAGTAAAGTACAATTTTTAGAGAATAAAATATAAAATATGTCATGTTTTCTGGCCAAGTGGATTCCCAGTCATTAGTGGACTTTAAAAATACTGTCAAGGATTGAAACTGCAGGTGTAGTAAATGCAGATTCCATGCACAGGACCCAAAGATACAGTATGTAGTTACTTTTCCTACTGCTTCTGCTTAAAAATTATTTTTATGTACCAAACGCTGTAGAAGTCATGAAGTCAAGATATAAAGACAGGCTGACATCCTTGAGGATTTATCCTGAAGAAGATTTGAAACCGAGATGACAGCTGATGAAATATGAAATCTGATTCATCAGTCTCCCTCTATATTCTTACTTTTCCCATTTATTTTGTCAGTATATGGAAGTCTCATAGGACTCAAAATTTAAGCCCAAGACACTCAGAAATGGTACAGATGAACTATAAGGACACACACACACACACACAGAGTAACAGGGGTGGCACACCAAAGGTTGCTACCTAGGTATTATCAATAGAAGTAAAATATAATACCTAAAAGGCTTAAGCTGGTGGCCAGTAATCAAAACTTAGAAGTATCTCGCCTACTTAGGAGAATGGGCTCCCCGCTTTTGCTACCTATTATTACATTAAACAGAACCATTCGGGCTCTTGCCCATGAACTTAAGAGTGACTCTACTCCCTTATGTATATACTGCCAGTTGCCATTCACACTCTATCTCCCTGTGTCTTCATTTCTGCCTCCTGTGATCCTAGAATGGAAGACTGCCTCTGAACTCATTGTGCCCTTTTCTGGCCACGATGTGTAAGTAAAAATCTTTGAACTTATTTCTGATTATGGTGTTACACTGAATCTGCACCTTTCTTCTGAAGAACCAGGAGCTGATCCAAACTGAGTTTCCCAAGGAACACCGGGGAGAACATAAGAACAGACTCCTAGAGCACAGATTTGGTAGGTGAGACAGGATCCATGAGGACATCTGATCCTAAAAACAGGGTTTATCTCTAAGGACTCAAGTTTCACCAAAGAGAGCAAGCTCATGGATTAGACAACTAGGCATTTGGCCATCTGCCAGGTAAAAGAAGTATCCCGTGAAAGGCACATGTAAATGCCTATGTTAAGTTCCCCCTTTCCCATTAGGCAAGTTTGCTAGCTGCTCTGGTACTGGAACCTCAATTTAGCTGTAGGCTCTCAGAACACACATAAACATAAGTTTTCCCCATCAGCAATTTCCAGGCTGTTGTGAGATTAGTGCATTTCTCTTGCTGAAAGGTAGAGAATTAGGCCTGTACATCCCTTTCTCATCCACTTCTTGTTCTATATCTTTTTTTCTCTTTCAACTCTATTATTTTTCCTTTATCACCCTTATTATTTGTATTATTTTCCTTTATTTTATTATTTTGTTGCCTGTATTATTCTGCTTTCTTTCTTTTACTATGTTTTCCTATATTTTGAGAACTCTATTTTGGTGAGTTTCAGAGATATACAAGGATGGCTGAAATAATTTCAGCTTGAGTTTTTAATTTATGCTAAGTTAAAATCAGGGGTTAAAAGCTGTCTTAGTAGTTTTAAAAATCCTTTGGGGCTCTTTGAACTTGTTAAAAAAAAAAAAAAAACCTGTCTGGTTAATAGAAAAGACCAAAGAAGTCTCTGAATTTTAATCCTGGATGTTCCATTTATTGACCATGTATCTTTCTCATAGCCTTAGTTTCCTCATTTATAAAATAGAGACAAGATTACTCAACAACGATGTTATAAAATTAAATTGAGTAATAATATGAGTAATAATAATTGAGTACTATATATGTCAAGTGTCAAACTCATTTCATACTTCTCAAAAAAAAGTTATTTCTCTTTCCCTTGGCATTGATGAAAATTCTGTAGTTTGTATAGAGGCTTAAATTTAAATAATTCTAGTCATTTGTGATTGTTGTTATGAGAAGAACAAAATGCATGTGTCTATACATCCTAAAAAGTGAACTATAAATATTTTAATAATTAGAGTAATACATCCCTTGATTGCTTTTCATAGTTTTTATTTATTTTTTTCTTCTGTTTTGCAAGGAAAAGTGACTCCCCAGAAAAGTTTCAAAGTTTACTTTCATTACAGAATGGAGCAATTTCCACAAATGGCTGGAACCCATGCAATCTTGTGAACTAGATTAAATTAGTCCTTCCTTATCAGCAAGGATTTTTTCCACCAAATCAGTGCGTTTTTCCTTGCCCATTGTCTGGACAGGGCAATAGTGGTTTTAGCTGCAACTAGAGCTGGAAATAAGGGCAACAAACTGTATTATATAATCAGCTCACACCAATCAAGCATCACCTGGTATGGGAAATGAATTATTTCTCTATATCAGAAAAATCTCCCACTGAGCTAAAGCTCACTTTAGTTTTATATACTCTGTGATTAAAGTGTTTTGTATATTGTATGCTTTTCTGATTTGTTAAGAGATACAGAATTAAAACTTTTAAAAAATATATAATTTTATTTAACATTATTTATTTATTTTAATTTGACCAGAGAGGGACAGAGTGAGAGAGGGAGGGAACATGAGAAAGCAAGCCACCAGGTCCAGTGCCCTTAACCACCACACCACCTGCCGGCCCCAGAATTAAAAACTTCTTAAATGACTCTAAGCATGCAGTATTGCAGTGAATCCTCTAGTAGCTACTGAGGAATATTATGTGATTATGTTATAGTTCATATATCAACCTTTAATAATTATTCACTGCATATCTTCATGCTACAATTCTACCTGCCACTGTTTATCACTATCTATTGAGGTGCCTGATGCAGCATCGACCAACCTTTTTTCAAATTTATACCTTTAACTAAATGGAACAACAAATTTTAATAGAATACTACACAGACATTAAAATGCTGGTGGTGGACAACAGGTAATGTAATGGAAATAGTTTAGATATAATATAAGGTGATAAAGTAGCATTTACTATGAAAAGTATATACATGGTCAAAAGTCAGAGAAAATTTTTAAATGTCAATAGAAATATTTAATAGTAATCTAGTCTACTGCTATTGTAATCTACTTTTTTTCCATATAATAATATTTAGAATTTTCTTTAATATGTTTACATTACTTCAACAAATAAAATATACTAAATTTTAGGGGTTTCTTACATTTCTATGTAATTGATCTGAAAATAATGGATTTTGTTCATAGAATTATCTATATATTAAGAGTGTATGCTTTGAACAAGCGCTCAAGGGAGTTCCATCCTAACTGTATATATGTATTTAGAATAATATTTTTTAAAACCAGACTTTTTTGCTTTCAGAATTTATTGTACTGATAGATAGAAGGAGTTACAGGCATCTCATAGGAGACTCTGAAGGAATGTTTTCTCCATAACACCATTAGGAGTAAGCAAAGAGAAACTGCCTTCTGAAAACCTAAACTCAAAACTTCTATTGTGGGCTCAACAATCCCACCCACAGTAGAAGAGGAAAATTGGCATAGAGCTTACACATCTCGTAGAGAAGTGCAGGAGCACACAGCTACAGAAACATACTCCAAAGAAGTTGGAAGAAGTGAATACACCACCAAATAACTAAAAATCAAAGCAGAACCATTAGAAATAGGAGAAAATACCTCTCCATCAAAGGATCACAACTCTCATAAATAATAGATAAAACATGAAAGATCTCAGAAATGTCAGAAAAATAATTCAGAATATTCATAGTAACAAAGCTCAACAAGATGCAAGAGAAAATAGACAACCAATACCAGGAGATGAGAAAATCCTTCCAAGACTTGAACGAGAAACTCCATAAAGAGACACATTGAACAACAATGAAACAGAATTTCTGGAGATACAGAATATGATGCAGGGAATCAAAATCTCCCTTAAAAGTATCGACAGTAGATTAGACCATGCTGAAGAAAGAATCTCTGACGTTGAAAATAAAACCTCCAGGACCAGCAGGTGGTGTGGTGGTTAAGGTGCTGGACACTCCCACATGGTTAACCATGGTTCGAGTCCTAGACCTGGTGGCTTGCTTTCTCACTTTCCCTCTTTCTCTCTCTGTGTATCTCACTGGTCAAATTAAGATAAAATGAATGAATAAAAGTAAATAAATAATTCTTAAAAAAAAAAAGAAAGAAAACAAAACCTCCAATTTAGTTAGTACAAGCAACTGAAAAGCATAGAAGTAAAACCAATAAAAAATGAAGACTATATATGGAAAATCCTAGACACCATTAAATGGCTGAATGGCTACATAATAGGTGTTCCAGAAGGTTAAGAGACAGGCAAAGGCATAAAGAAAATCTTTCATAATACATGAGCTGAAAACTTTCCAAATTTAGAGAGAGTGCACATTCAAATCCAAATTTAGAGAACGGGTTGACATCCAAATCCAGAAAATACAAAGGACACCAACTAGATATAATATAAGACAATTCTCTCCAAGGCATATCATAGTCAAATTGGTAAAAATCAAAGAGAAAGCTGATATTCTAAAAATGGCAAGGGAGAAATGCCAAGCTACTTACAAAGGTTACCCCCTTTAGACTAACATAGCTTTCTCAACTGAAACAATGCAGGCAAGGAAAGAATGGGAAGACATTTTGAAAACTCTGAAAGAAAAGCAATTGCAGCCAAGAGTACTATACCTAGCAAGATTATCCTTCCAATGGGAAGGAGAAATAAAATAATTCCCAGATAAACAAATGCTAAGAGAACTAACCAAAATGAAACCAGCTCTTTAGGAAATACTTAAGAGAATATACTACACCAGAAAAGCTAATGGGAGACAAACAGAAGTAAGAGAACAAAAAACAACTACAAAATATCATAAGTGCACACCTATTGATAATAACACTGAATGTTGGGACTAAACGCAGATTCAACTATTTTACACACAAGCAAGCTCAAATACAAATTCACCAATTATTGGATAGACAGTTGTCTCCAAAGGTTTCAACTTAGATTATTTATTATGACCATTATTAATTCTATAAAATTAGATAATAGAGGAAAAGACCAAATGTTACAATTCCTTCCTTTGGAAAGAATTTTAAAATGGCTAAATTTAAGAACTCTGTAAAGCCTATAAATCATCTGATCACTGGCTTCACTTTTAAACATCTCTGTCCAATTTTGTTTTGCTTTTGCTTTTTCCAGGACTTGTCTTTTTATTTATTTATTTATGTATTTATTTATTTATTTGAGAGTTTTTTGCTATAGGGCACGTGCACTAGCCAGCCAGACAGAGAGATACAGAGAGATAGAAAGTGAGAAATCACCCCCCCAGGGGGGATGGTCACACTGCAATCCCTTCTCCTCCATTCTCCTCTCGGGATCTTGGGCACGCCCGCACGCCCGGCGTGAGTCTAAGCCGCTGGGTCCGGGACTCGAACCGTGGTCGACTACATGGGAATCCAGCGACATAGCCATTACGCTAACTGCTGGTCCCTCCAGGACTTGTCTTTATACAAAGTACAGTACTATGATCTAGCAAGAACACACAGTGTGTGAGTAAAAGTATACTTTTTATATCTTTTTCTAAAGAGCTACTTATATGTATAATTTTACCTATCTCTAATTGACAAAGATTGATATCCACAGATTTTTTTTCAGATATAAACTCTTATCTCCCACAGTCCACTACATGGAAAATACAAATTATTCTTTCATTGGTTATGTTAAAATTATCTTTGTTAATTTATGAGATTGTTTGACGCTTCATTTTTAATCAATATGTTTTTCTCTAGAACTGTATTTCACAGTAAAAAACATCATAGACAATTCAGTACATACTTGCAGAATAACCACTGAAGTGGGTTTTGAATATTCACAACATAATGTTAAATGTCGAAGGTGGCAAATATGATTATATCCTTGATTTGTTTATTACACACTTAATAAATGCTTTTAAAGACTATTCTATACCCTACAAAAAATGTGTAGTGATTAGATGTAAATAATAAATTATAATAAATATTTAAAGAGGAAAAATAGAAAAAAATTGGTTTTGCACTTACCTCTGGTTATTAAGCTAATGTCGGGATAACTGAATTGTAGACAAGTTGCTTTTAATTGCAATTGCTAGTTGTTTCTTAGCATAGTAATTAGAATAGTTATAATTTAAAAATAAGAGACCGTAAGAAATAATGAGAAGAAGGGAATCAAGGGGAAAAATAAAGAAGAAAAGCATTCAAGGGACACAAAAATGGAAATTATTTGTTGATGATAATATGTATGATAATATCTTTTTAAAATTATTATTTAATTTTATTTATTCATTCATTTATTTTAATTTGACCAGAGATAGACAAACACAGAGAGAGAGAAAGAGGGAAAGGGAGAAAGGAAGCCACTAGGCCCGGGACTAGAACCATGGTCGGCCATGTGGGAGTGTCCAGCACCTTAACCACTACGCCACCTGTTGGCCCCAAATAATATCTTTACCTAAACTAATATACAGTGCATTCATGATGGGAACACTTATTTTATAATCTGTAATGATATACAGTGACTGAATATGTAAGATATATATGTATATAAATAAATATGCTATTATAAAAGAAACAAAAACTCTAGTCCATTATGAATGAAATTTTCTAATAGTATTATGTTCTAACCTGTCATGCAGATCTACATTTCTACTATTTCTTCAAGACAAATAACAACTGGAATTATTAAGGGTTATAGGGACATTATTTCTGCAAATAATTCCCAACTCACACATAATGTACATGTGCATGTACAGGGGTGGAAGAGAGAATGACAGAACAATTAGGGGCAAGATGAAATCAATTTATCCATGATGTATGCTGTGCTGGACATTTTATAGTCTTTCATTCTGTGATAATACGCATTTTTCAGATTCAATATTAAGATCAGCTTCCATATTCCCCTTATCTACATGGGATTCCCATTATATATTCTAATAGCACACTGTATTTCATATATGTGGCTTTAATATTAGTAATTAAATTGATAAGAATACAAAAAAATAAATACAAAGCCACAGGGGTTGATTAGAAGTGTCTCTCAGAAGATGTTTGATATTATTTACTTCTATGATAACAATAATTTTCTCCACTATTTCAAGCTTTACTCCTTTCTGTGGGGCTGTGGTAGATCATCTCCTTCACTAAAGCCAAGGATTAGTTGCTGTACATGGCTAACAGCTTCTTTCTGAACAATGAAATATAACACTGAAGTGGACAAATATATCCATAATATTTTTCAACATGCACTTACAGGAGCAGTGACTAGAGGTGTCTTACTGTATTGGATGAGAAAAATGTATTATGATTCTAAATGCAGATGAGATGAGTTAGTAGAATGTGGAAAGAAATGCAAGAGATAATATAGGATTAACTAAAACCTCATGTATTAATTTCCTAGGATTACCATAACAAAGTGCCATAAACTGAAGAGCTTAAGAAAATTAGAACTTCATTGTGTCACAATTCTGTAAGCTGTAACTTCCTATATCAAGATGTCAACAAGGTCATGCTTTCAATTATAGCCCTAGGGAGAGTCCTCCCTTGCCTCTTCTGTCTTCTGGCATTCCTAGGCTTTTTGTCTATTTGTGGATGGATAAGGATTTTTACTAGCTATTCATTTTAAATATTACAAAATGTTTTTTCATAATCAACATGGACAGGTGGGTATTTTTCTTTGTTCTGTTAATGAAGTGAATAAACTTAAAAGATAACTAATGTTGAAAATATCTTTGACTCCTGGATTAAAAATTACTTTATCGGGAACCAGCAGTTAGTGTAATGGCTATGTCGCTGGACTCCCACGTAGTCGACCACGGTTCGCGTCTCGGACCCGGTGGCTTACAACTCACGCCGGGCGCGTGTGCGTGCGTGCCCAAGATCCCGAGAGGAGAATGGAGGAGAAGGGATTGCGGCGTGACCATCCCCCCTGGGGGGTGATTTCTCGCTTTCTGTCTCTCTGTCTCTCTCTGTCTGTCTGGCGAGCGCACGCGCCCTATAGCGAAAAAAAAACCTCTCCAAAAAAAAAAAATTACTTTATCATAATAATATCCTTTTAACACATTTACTCATTTAAAATAGTAGACACATAATTTTTTTGGGGGGGGAGAGGTTTTTGCTATAGGGCATGTGCGCTCACCAGAAAGACAGAGAGAGACACAGAGATAGAAAGTGAGAAATCACCCCCCAAGGGGGATGGTCATGCCGCAATCCCTTCTCCTCCATTCTCCTCTCGGGATCTTGGGCACACACACACATGCACCCGGGGTGAGTTTAAGCCACCAGGTCTGGGATGCAAACTGCAGTCGACTACATGGGAGTTAAGTGACATAGCCATTACGCTAACTGCTGGTCCCAGTAGACACATAATTTAAGAATTAATTTGAAAGGCTGAATGGTGGCACTGCAGTAAAGTGAGACACTCTGTATAACTGACCCATATGGGAAGAGACCTCCCTGAGTCTTGGGCATCTGTGTGCCTATACTCTAGGGATGGGTGAAGCTGGGGGTGAATACTGGCATCAAGAGTTTTTGAGTGTCTTGTCTTTCTCTCTTTCTCTTTCACTGAAAAAATAAAATTTTTAAAAAGAGAAATTTCAAGAAATCAAAGACAAGGGTAATATTCTAAAATCACCTAATGAGAAAAATCAGATGTTACCCAAAGAAATAAAAATAGTATTGACATCAAATGTTAGCTCTAGTAGAAATAGCACAATGAAATAATATTTTCAGAATACTAAAAATAAAACCTGAACCAAAAATATTATGTGTATCTAAAACTACTTTTAAAAACAAAGAGAAGATGGGAGCAGTAGATGGCATAATGGCTATGTTGTTGCATTCCATGTAGTCGACTGCAGTTTGAATCCCAGAACCCATGGCTTAAACTCACGCTGGGTGTGTGTGCGTGCATGCCCAAAATCCTGAGAGGAGAATGGAGGAGAAGGGATTGGGGCATGGTCATTTCCCCCCACCCAGGGTGGGGGGCGTGATTTCTTGCTTTCTGTCTCTCTGTCTCTCTCTGTCTTTCTGGCAAGTTCATATGCTCTATAGCAAAACAAACAAACCAACCAACAAACAAAACAAAAACAAAAACAAAAACAGAAAAGCCTCTCCAAAAAAAACAAAAAGGAGAAAAATACATTCTTGTGTGTTGAAAAAAAAAACCTGGGGCTGGCCCTGTGGCTTAGTGGTTAAGAGAGCTAGATTTCACATAGCCAACTATAGTTCAAATTCTGGCCCCAGCAGTTTGAAAATATTCCAGGTACATGTGTGTGTGCCCAAAATTCTGACAGGGTAGAGAAATGAAGGAGACAGAATTGTGGTTGACCATGCTCCATTGAGGGGTGCTTTCTC
Source organism: Tupaia tana (assembly GCA_026018925.1). Lineage (NCBI taxonomy): Eukaryota > Metazoa > Chordata > Mammalia > Scandentia > Tupaiidae > Tupaia > Tupaia tana. The sequence continues at coordinate 53,660,310 of JAKSZU010000003.1, forward strand.
CCTCCTCTTTCTCTCTCTCCCTCTCTCTCTAGAGTGCATGCCCTTTGGCAATTAAGGAAAATAAAACATGAAAAGTGTTAACACCCAAGTTCCTCCTTGAAAACACTCTTGTTGGAAATAGTTCATTAAGTAGAATAAAGCAAAACACATGAAAAATGAGAGTAAGAAAATAGTTTACCAAAGTAAGTTGTCTAAAAGTCAATTACAATACATATTTTAAACTCTTCTTAAAATGTAGGACATCATATCTTCATAGTTTAGTGTACAGTAGGATATCAAAAACAATGGAAGATTGGAGGAGTCTGACCCAGCTGGGCCCCAGGATCTGTCTGAGCCCCCCTGCTTCTGGTCGGTTCAGTACGTTGGCAAGGCCGCTACTGTGCGCACCCCAGACCTAGGATTTTGCTCTAGAAACTGGCAGCCTTGCTGGGAAGCGACCCCCCTCTGACTTCCCAATATAGTACTGTAAAAGAATTACATAGCTCTCTTATAATTCCTGAGTATATGATAAAATTTTCCAGAAAGTCCCCCGACCGCTCCCCTTTGCTCTGATCACCTACTGTTAATTACAATGCTTTATCTCCATGGTCACAATAGAGGGTTGGCTGAAGTTCTTTTTAGGCAGAAATAATTTTGACTTTTGGAAGGCCCTTTAAAATACATTTAAGGTAAACTTAATCTTTTCTTTACTTAAAATAGGATTAGGCCAAAACTGGCCCAGGACACCTCTGCCCTCACCAAGTGAAATAGATAAATATATTAGGATTCCTCAAATTAAGTTTTAGATCCCTATAAAACTACATAAGTATCATTCTTTATTAAGATCCATAGACTAATATCTATTCTTAAGATTTTCTTTTCTCAGCACCATTCCCGGTAATCACAAGATGGATGCTGTGCCGCATCAGCTGATAATCATCTCTGCTTACCGAAACCGCTTTCCCAAAACTGCATTCCATGGAGACCCACCTACAATTGCAGAACTGCCCAAGACCCACCCTCAATCCAACTCCAAATAGAATCTATGTTCCCTATTGTTAAAAACTTTATGAGCTAATAATTAAAACACATGGCCCCTCTCCCTTTACTTACATATATCACATTTTCAATAAAAACGCACAATGATTCCTAGCAGTTGTCACTCCTCAGAGAGCAATCTCTGGGGGTGTCCAGCATAGGACGTGCATAAAAAGGCACCGAGGCCTCTGTCTTCTGTTCACCTGTGCCGCCTCCGTTGAGTCAACCCACCCCCGCCACGGCTAGACCCCGGCAGAAGATATAAAGTCTAAAGTAATGGTCTTGTTTGTAGAAAAAAATTCTAGGCATTGATAAGTTTCAGAAATTCACAGAGGAGACAAATTGAAGCATGGGTCTTCATAAATTAGATAAAATTACTTAAACAAAACGAAAGTTTTGAAATTGGCAGAACAACAAAAATATCTCACTAATTAAAAGCACTTGGGTGGGGCAGGAGAAGACAAGCAATTTGTAATAATAGAAATACATAAAGGCCCTTTTGCAATGTTTTGGTAGAGATAAATTAAGCTTAATACTGAATAGTTAAAACAGATGCAGAACAACTGAAATGTATCTACTAATACTTCATAAAAATACAAAAGTTGCTTTAGGAGCTTAAAGACTATGGACTTTTTTGGAGAGGTTTTTTGCTATAGGGAGCGTGCGCTCGCCAGACAGAGAGAGACAGAGAGACAGAAAGCGAGAAATCACCCCCCAAGGGGGATGGCCACGCCGCAATCCCTTCTCCTCCATTCTCCTCTCAGGATCTTGGGGCACGCACGCACACGCGCCTGGCGTGTTTAAGCCACCAGGTCCGGGACTCGAACCACGGTCGACTACGTGGGAGTCCAGTGATATACCCATTACGCTAAATGCTGGTCCCGCTTTTTTTCATTTTGAAATGAGCATATTTCTAACTGAACTTTCTAAAGAAAATCATTATTTTTTCCTATAATTTCACAGCCATATCACATTCAATAAGTAAATAAAATACTTAAAAGAATTTAAAGTACTTTGTATATTCTATGCTATAAGAAATTAATTTTTTCCCATTATACTGATATTTATTTTCCTGTTCTATATCCTGTCATGAATGTTCTATTCTTCAGTATATTATGAGAGGTCTCAAAAAAGTTCACAGAAAATGCTTATTATGAAAACACTATGTCTGCTCTTTCCCCCTATATAAGATGGCAGGTGAAAAGGCTGCCAAGCAGGATACTAAGGAAAAGAAACCTAAAGCCAAGAAGGCTGATGTCAGTGGCAAGGTTAAAAAGGATGACCCCAAGGCTAAAAAGCCCAAGGGGAAGCCCCATTGCAGCCAGAACCCGGTCCTAGTCCAGGACATGCGCAGATACTCCCGTCTGCCGTGTATTCCAGGAAGGCCATGTACAAGAGGAAACACTTAGCCACTAAATCCAGGATTGAAAAGAAAAAGGGGAAAGTTCTTGCGACTGTTACCAAACCAGTTGGTAGAGACAAGAATGGGGCTACCGGGTGGTTAAATTTCACAAAATGGCTAGGTATTATCCTACTGAAGATGGGCCTTGAAAGCTGTTGAGCCTGGGGGACCAGCAGTTAGCGTAATGGCTATGTCGCTGAACTCCCATGTAGCCGACCGCGGTTTGCGTCCCAGACCTGGTGGTTTAAACTCACGCCAGGTGCATGTGCGTGCATGCCCAAGATCCTGAGAGGAGAATGGAGGAGAAGGGGTTGCAGAGTGGCCATCCCCCCTGGGAGGTGATTTCTCGCTTTCTATCTCTCCTTCTCTCCCTGTCTTTCTGTTTTTTTTGCTATAGGGCACGTGCCCTATAGCAAAAAACCTGTCCAAAAAAAAAAAAAAGAAAAAGAAAAAGAAAGCTGTTGAGCCTGGCAAAAAACCTTTCAATCAGCATATGAGAAAGCTGCGAGCTAGCATCACTCCTGGGACCGTTCTGATCATCCTCATTGGACGCCACAGAGGCATGAGAGTGGTTTTCCTGAAGCAGCTGAGCAGTGGCTTGCTTCTTGTAACGGGACCGCTGGTTTTCAATCGAGTTCCACTGCATAAAGCACACCAGAAATTTGTCATTGCCACCTCCACAAAGATTGGTATTAGCAGAGTAAAAATCCCAAAGCACCTCACCAATGCTTACTTCAAGAAAAAAAAACTGCAGAAGTCCAGACACCAGAAAATTGAGATCTTCGACACAGAGGAGAAATATGAGATTTCAGAGCAGCGCAAGGTTGATCAGAAAGCTGTGGACTTAGAAATTTTACCAAACATCAAAGCTGTTCCTCAGCTCCAGGGGTACCTGCGATCCATGTTTGCCCTTACAAAAAGACTTTAACCTCACAAATTGGTGTCTAAATTTTTTGCCAAGAACCTAATTAAATAACTGATTATATATATATACACACATACATACATATAAACAAACAAACAGATAAAACAACCACTATGCTGGACTTCAAAAACAAAACTTCTTCAGTCTTTTTTTTTTATTAGTTTCATTAGTTTCATGAGAGAAAGCACCTAAGACAGTACATGAATACATGAGCAAAACTGAGAGAAAGTCACCTTTCAAAGGGTCTCATCATGCCATAGTTCCCTTCCTCAAGTCCTTCAGCTACTAAGGATCTTGAGAAAACACAACCAGTGTATTTCAAGTCAACCTGGGGTCTAAATCTGTGGTTGGCCATGTGGCTTCCATTGTACTACAGTATCACCTGTACAACTGAAGCTAGACCTCAAATTTTTTTGTACCAAAATAAACTCATACTTTAATTCCATTTTTGCACAAATATCAAATTTTATCTGTTTTCACTATTGAATATCCAATGCCTAGTATAGTGTTTGGCTCATAGTAGGTCTCTATGATGGTTAATTTTATATGTCAATTTGCCTGGTGCACGAGATGGTCAAATAGCTGGTAAAGTTATTTCTGGATTTATCTGTAAGGATGTTTCTAGAGCAGATTAACAGTTGAATCAACAGACTGAATAAGATCTGCCTACATCAATGTATGCAACCAAAATCCAGTCTGTTAAGGACACAGATAGAACAAAAAGGTGAAGAGAGAGTGAATTATTTCTCTTTCTTCTTGAGGTAGAACATCTAACTGCTTTTTGGAAATCAGACCTCCTGGTTCTTGGCCATCTGGACTCCAGGATTTACCCAGCACCTACTCTCAGACTTTTGGATTCACACAGAATTACACCACTAGCCTTCCTGATTTTCTAGTCTGCAGGCAATAGATTGTGAGACTTCTCAGTCTCCATAATCATATGAGCTGATTTTCATAATAAATCTCCCTTTATCACTTTCTACCTACCTACCTATCCTATTAATTCTGTTTTTCTGAAGAACCTTAATACAATACACAATACATACATGTTGTATATGTGAAGGAATACATGAAGTAAATACATTCTTATTCCATCCTCAAGAAAATTAAAGTATTATAATTGGCCAGAATATATATATATATTTCCTATCCCCAGAAACATGAAATTTTGAAAATAAACATTAACAATTTAGATGGTGTTTTATGGAGAAATTTTGAAGAATTCTATACACTGAAAGAAGAGAGCTCCAGATGTCACCGTGTACCAAATAGCTAGTTCCTAAGTCTGGAAATGATGCCATCAGTTTTGTCCTCTGTGGCCTCAATAATACTCTGTGGATGTAGACGTTTCAGTCATGGTACAAATATGACAATTATTGACTAGAGATACTTAAGAGTTTAGGTCAACTCTGTAAAGAACAAGCAAAAACCAATGAAGTTTTTCTGTCTGCCTGTCATCTCCTAAGGAGTTCCTAAGGAGATGGTACTAGAAAACAAGAGAAAGAATAATTGCCCATAAAAAGTTAGACCTCCTTAGTTGGAGAGAAAACATATAACCCTTTATTAGTAGGTTTCCAGTAGAAGGGCTATACTGCTACTTCCCAGATTCTACTTTTCTAAGAGCAATGAAGCTATAAGAGCCACAGGTAGAGCAAACCATCAATATGGTTTAATTCTATTAGCTTTTCACAACGTTGATTATTTGCGTTTTATGTAGAATCCAAACAAGTAAAAGTCAGCTTTTATTTTAGTATCCAAATAACAATAACCCAAAACCACACGTATCATAAATGATAGAATTCAGTTTCTTCTCCAATCATCAGAGGTTATATGTTTCACAAATAATTCACAGTAGGTATCCCTCATTTGTATTTCTGGACCACATCTCTGGTTTTCCACTTAACATTTACTAAATTTTAATGACAGCATATGAGAATCACAATGACAAAAAGGAAAAATAAACAAATATTGGTTATTTCTGATTCCAACATCTAATGGCCACATCCATTATAAGTAGAATTTGCCTTACTTATCTTACTTTGTTGCTACATTCCTACAGCTGTTATCCCCACCGAATGAAAATCCCTTTTCTTATGCCTTCTAGTCAATGATTGAGACATACATCCATGCCTCCAGAATTCTCAGGAAAGCCCTAACATTACATAACTTTATAATGGAACAGACTTTGCCCACATTTGAGACATAGTTTTAACTTTTCTGTGTCAGGTTCTCTTCATAATATATCTCTCATTTGTTCTTTCTTCCTAATTATGTTTGGTGCAACAATATACCTAACTAAATACAGTCAATTAGCATTATTCATAGATTCTGTTTTTACTAATCTGTCTAGTTATTAAAATTTATCCGTAATCTCAGAAATGATACTCCTAACACTTCCCACTTTAGGACAAGAGCAGAGCAGGAAAAAAAGTCATCAAATATGCTCCCACCTGAGTTTAAACAAGGCAATGCTCTGTCTTCTTATTTCAGCTTTCATATTGTAAGTAAGTATCCTTATTTAGATATTTAGTGACTTACTTTTCACGTTTTTGTGCTTTATGCTGGTGATTTCCCTGTTTAAAATGGCCCACAAGTGTAGTGCTAAAGTGTTGCCTAATGTTTATAAACACAAGGAAAATGTGATGTGCCTTATGAGAATACATGTGCATGTAAGCTTCTCTCAGGTATGCGTTCTAGCAGCTGAATCGGTGATACATTAAATAGGGTGTGTGGTTTTTTTTTTAAACATGGAAACACATACAAAACAAAATTACGTGTTAACCAGCAATGAAAATATTGGGATCAGAGGTTCACGGAAACTTATATATCACCTGTATATATCACCTGACAGCAATTGTTCATTATTGGCCAAATTCATCTTCACAGCAATTTTAGAGACCATAATTATTGCAAATAATAAGAATCAAAGGTGCTTATTTACTCAATCATTCTTTTTTTTTGGGGGGGGAGAGGTTTTCACTATAGGGCGCATACTCTCGCCAGACAGACAGAGAGAGACATAGAGACAGAAAGCGAGAAATCACCCCCCAGGGGGGATGGTCATGCCGCAATCCCTTCTCCTCCATTCTCCTCTCAGGATCTTGGGCATGCATACACACGCACCCGGCGTGAGTTTTAAGCCACCGGGTCCGGGACACGAACCGCAGTCGACTACGTGGGAGTCCAGTGACATAGCCATTATGCTAACTGCTGGTTCCCCTCAATCATTCTTGCAACTATATATGGTCATATGACTCAGTCCTGGCTAAAACTACATAAACACAGTTCTGTTTTCTAGATTTAGAAAGGAGGTAGGCAGATGTGTCTATTCCTTGCATTTTTGTTTTATAACTTGAATACATTGGTTGCATGACAGTAGGTGGGATCATAAGAGTAAATGTGAAAGAACCACAGACATGCTGGCCCACATGCCGTTAGATTATGAAAGCAACAACACAGGAGTCATCACCAACTTAGTTATTATTGAATACAAAGAATCTCCTGTATGTAATGTCAAGTTTTGTTTTACACTGCCAAGTGCAATCTTAAGCAATTAGTAAAAGCAATAATTAATACACCCATCTAGAATATAAATTGAGCTATCCAACAAAACAAGGTATAATATTTATATTACAAATAAAATACATCAAACTTCACCTAAAGATACACTGAAATGTCCATCCTAAGTTAAATAAAATGATTCATGTTTTAAAAAGCACTTCTGGGGCCAGCAGGTAGCATGGTGGTTATGGTACTGGACTCCAACATGGCCAACCACAGTTCGAGTCCTGGATCTAGTGACTTGAAAATCATGCCTGGGGATTGTGGGGCAGCAGATGGCATAGCGGTTACATTGCTGGATTCCCGCATAGCTGACTACAGTTCAAGTCGCAGACTTGGTGAGTTCAAACTCACCTCAGACGCATGTGCATGCATGCCCAAGATCTCAGGAGGAAAATAAAGGAAAAGAGATTGCAGTGTGGCCATCCCTTCAGGAAGTGACTTACTGATTTATGTCTCTCTGTCTCTCTCTGTCTCCCCAGTGAGCGCATGCATCCTAGTAGCTAAAATCTCTCAAATAAATAAATAAATAAATAAATAAATAAATAAATAAATAAATAAATAAAATACCACTCTGGGTATGTGCCTAGAATCCCATAGAGAGAATGGAGAAGGGATTACAGCATTGTCATTCTCCCTGGAGGCGGGGGGGGGGGGGGTGATTTTTCACTTTCCTTCTGTCTCTCTCTGGCTAGTGAATGCACCCTATGACAAAAACCTAAAAAAAAAAAAATGTGGAGTAACTCCTCATTATTTCTTCCCCCAATCATCTGGCAACCAGCATTCTATACTCTATTTTTATGAAATTCTACTTTAGATATCTCATATAATTGAAATCATGCAGTATTTTTTCTTCTGTGACTGCCTTATTACACTTAAAATAATATCCTAAAGTTTCATCCATATTACTTTCTTTTTTTTTTTTTTTTTTTTTTTTTTTTGAGAGGTTTTGCTATAGGGCGCATGCACTCGCCAGAAAGACAGAGAGAGACAGAGAGAGAGAAAGCGAAAAACCACCCCTCAGGGGGGATGGCCACGCTGCAATCCCTTCTCCTCCATCCTCCTCTCGGGATCTTGGGCACGCATGCACACGCGCCTGGTGTGAGTTTAAGTCACCGGGTCCAGGATTCGAACCGCAGTCGACTACGTGGGAGTCCAGCAACATAGCCATTACACTAACTGCTGGTCCCATCCATATTATTTTCTATGGCAGAATTTATTTCTGTTATAAAGGCTGAATAATATTCTACTCTATACAAACACATTTTCTTTATCCATTCATTTGTTTATGTACATTTTTGCTGCTTCCACATCTTGGCTACTGTGAATAATACTAGAATGAACATAGGAGTAAGATATTTCTTCAAGATCCAGATTTTATTTTATTTTTTTGTTTAAATATCAAGAAGTAGGAGTATTGGACCATATGATAGTTTTTGAGGAAATCTAACACTCCTTTCTGTTTCAATAGTGGCTGGATCATTTTATATTTCCATGAAAAATTTACAAATGTTTCAATTTCTCCACATCCTTGCCAAATCTTGTTATTTCTTGTCTTTTTTATAATAGCCAACCTAGCAAGCATGAGATAGTATCTCATCATGGTTTGGGTTTGCATTACCTTGATAATTAGTTATGTCTAGTATCTTTTCATATACCTATTGGCCATCCGTATGTTGTTTTGATTGTTTATGTCCTTTCCAAATGAAACTTGAAAGTTAATCCCCAGTGCAACACTATTGAGAGTAGGACCATTTAAGGATTTATAAACCCTTATTAAAAAAATTTTGAGGATACAGTGTTGGGTTCTTTTTTCTTTTCCATCACTTTCATCTTTTGAATACATGACATTCACTCCCTTTGGAGAATGCAACTTTCAAGATAACATCTTAGAGGCAGAGACCAAATGTACACCAGACACCAAACCTGCCAACACCTTCATCTTAGACTTCCTAGTCTCCAGAAATAAAATAAATAAATGTCTATTTTTTATGAATTACTCAGTCTCAGATATTTTGTTATAGCAACACAAATGAACTAACAATGACTTCTAAGGAGAAATGTCTAGTCAGGTCTTTTGCCATGTTAAAATTGTTCAATTAATTATGTTATTCTTACTATTTTGTTATTGGGATGCATAAGTTTTATATATTTTGGATATTAACTTATCAGATATATGATTTGCAAATATTTTTCCTATTTCTTAGGTTGCCCTTTCATTCTGCTGACTGCTTCTTGGTCATATAGGAACTTTTACTCAGATGTAGTCACACTTGTCTAATTTTGCTTTTGCTGCCTATGCTTCTGGGATCATAGAAATATACTCTTGCTAAGAAAAATGCCATGAAGTTTTTCTCCTATGTTTTCTTCTATGGGATTTACACTTTTAGGTCTTACGTTTAAGTTAATCTATTTTAAATTGATTTTTGTATATAGGTAAAACAAGGATACAACTTTATTCTCTTGCTTTGTTTGGTTGTTGTATTTTTTTTTTAATTTTCTTAAAATTTCTGCCATATGATGCATGCACTTGCAGGAGAGAGACAACAGGAGAGGGATAGTGAGAAATTAGCCCCCAGAGGGGATGGCCAAGTCACAACCCCTTCTCTATTCTCCTCTCAGGATTTTTTGGGGCATGCATACACACTCACATGTTTTTGGTCTGGGACTTGAATTGTAGTTATGTGGAATCCAGAACCGTAAACACCACAACACATGCTGGTGTATTTCTTTTGCATTTTGATATCTAGTTTTCCGCATATCACTTATTGAAAAGACTTTCCTTTCCTCATATGTATTCCTGGCACATTTATCCAAGATTGGTTGATGTTTATGCACGTGTTTGCTTCTGGGCTCTCTATTCTGTGCCCTTGTTCTATATATTGATCTTTATGACAGTACCCTATTGTTTTAAGTACTGTAATTTTGCAGTATGTCTTAAAATAAGGTTATTTGAGGCCTCCGGTATTCTTCTTTTGTCTAGGTTGTTTTGGATACTCAGGGTTTTTTTTACTTCCATATGAATTTAATCTTTTCTATTTCTTTAAAGAATACTATTAGTATTTCAATAGTGATTATACTAAATAGGCAGATAATTTTGGTCAGTTAGAACATTTTAACAATATTAAGTCTTCTGATTCATAAACATGGAACATCTTTCCACTTATTTGTACTTTTTTAACTTATTTTTTTTATTTTTTTTATTTTTTGGAGAGGTTTTCGCTACAGGGCGCGTGCGCTCGCCAGACAGAGAGAGACAGAGAGACAGAAAGCGAGAAATCACCCCCCAGGGGGGATGGTCACGCCGCAATCCTTTCTCCTCCATTCTACTCTCGGGATCTTGGGCACGCACGCACACGCGCCCGGCATGAGTTCCAAGCCACCAGGTCCGGGACGCAAACCGCGGTCAACTACATGGGAGTCCAGCGACATAGCCATTACGCTAACTGCTGGTTCCCAAATGTTTTATAGTTTTAAACATACAAATCTTTTTCCTACTTGATTGTTTATTTCTAAGTATTTGATTTTCTCTTTTTTTTCTTTTTTAAGTATTTGATTTTTTTTGCGACTGTAAATGAAATTGTCTTAATTTCCTTTCCCAAAAGTTCACTGTTTCTATATAGACATGGAACCAATTTTCATATGTTGATTTTAGATCCTGCAATTTTGTTGAATTAGTGTTCATTCTAACAGTATTTAACTAAGTTTTGGAGGTTTTTGGGTTTTCTATATGTGAAATAATGTTATGTGTGAGTGAGATAATTTTATTTCTTTTTTTTTTCATTTCTTTTTTATTTCTTTTTTTCTTACTTGGAAGTCTTTTTCTTTTTCTTTTTTTTTTTTTCTCTTGCCTAATTTTTGTACCATTCACCATTATGTACAATTTTAACTATGGTTTTTCATACATGGTCCTTATTTTGTTGGTTTAGTTTATTTCATTCTTCTTTTTTCTTTTAATTCTCTTTTTGCTATAAGGTATGTGCACTAACTGGAGAGAGACTGTAAGAGGAAAATGGAGAAATCACCCCCTGGGAGGCATAGCCACTGCACTCCCACCTTCTCCACTCTCCGTCTGGGATTTTGGGTATGCATGCACACTCACTCAATATGATTTTCAAGTTTATGGGTCCAGGACTTGAACCATGGTTGACTGTGTAGGGCTCTGGCACCTTGCCACCTGCTGGCTCCAATGTATGTAATTTTTGATGTTCTATTGTAATTGCTTGCTAGTATTTAGCTGAAGATTTTTGCATATATTATCATCAGAGATACTGGTCTACAGTTTTGTTATTTTGTTTCATATAGATTGTTTTTTTCAGTTTATTTTCTTATTCTGGTATCAGAGTAAGGCTGGCCTGATAAAATGAACTGGAAAGTCTTTTCCCCTCATCAATTATTAAGTAAGAGTTTGAGAGGAATTGGAATTAATTAGCTGAATGGCTGAATTTACTAAAGAAACTACCTGGTACTGGGCTTTTCTTTGTTGAAGTTTTATTTTGTTTGTTTTTTCTTCCCCTGATTCTGTTTCCTTAATTGGTATAAATCTAAATCTATTCAGTTTTTTAATTTCTTACTGATTCAGTCTTTATAGGTTGTAAGTTCTAAGAATTTATTCTTTCTTCTAGGTCATCCAGTTTCACGGCATCTAATTGCTCATAGTAGTCCCATATTATCCTTTATCTTCTGTGCACTTTTCTCAATTTCTCCATGCTGTCAGGATTTGTGGCATGCATGTACACATCCCTGGCATGTTTTTTAAACAACAAAGACCAGGATTTGAACTACAGGTAGCCATGAGTTAGCTGACTCCTTTAACCACCAGGTCCCAGACCAGTCCTATAATTATTATTATATTTGCTTGGTTAATGGACTCTTAAAATTATACACTGTTGTTTCTGTTTGTTTGTTTAAAGTTTAGGATTTAAAGTCTATTTCGTCTATGTATGATAATCCCTGTATTCTTTCTGTTACCATTTGTATAAAATATCTTTTGCTGTCTTTTCACTTCAAAACATTCTGTGTCTTTAAACCTAAAGTGAGTCTTTTTTTTTTTTTTTTTAAGAGCTTTTTGCTATAGGGCATGTGCGCTCGCTAGACAGAGAGAGAAAGAGAGACAGAAAGTGAGATATCACCCTCAGAGGGGGATGGCCATGCCACAATCCCTTCTCCTCCATTCTCCTCTCAGGATCTTGGGCACACACGCACGGCGTGAGTTTTAAGCCACTGGGTCCGGGATGCAAACCACGGTCAACTACATGGGAGTCCAGCGACATAGCCATTACACTAACTGCTGGTCCCAAAACCTAAAGTGAGTCTCTTATAGACATTATATAGCTGAGTCTTGGTTTTTCATTCATTTGGCCACTGTATGCCTTTGATTGGGAGTTTAGCCTATTTAATTTTTAGTAAAATATTAGTAGGAAAAAGTTTACTATTGTCAGTTTATTTTTGTATGTCTTATAATTATTTTTTCTAACTGCTCTCCTTTGTATTTGATTTATTTTTTTGTGGTAACACGTTTTAATTCCTTTCTCCTTTTTCTTGTGTATCTTCTATAGATATATTCTTTGTGGTTACCATGGAGCTTTCATAAAAGCTTATATCATAGGGATATAACGATCTATTTCAGGCTGATCACACCTTAACTCTAATTCTCCCAAAGGAAGAAGCTTGTGCTAGTGTTTTCCCAGTGGTGTTATGCTGAGCCAGTAGTAGAGTGAGTGTATGTTACTCTAAACCTTTACCTTTTTTTCAGCTGCCTCCAAGCATCTAGTGTGCTGGCTCTCATCAGTGCAATGCTCCAAGACAGGCATGAAAGAAACTCTTCCCTTGGGCAGGTACTTGAAAAGCAATGATGTTGGAGGCACACTTCAACTTTTTCCCTCCCCTGGGAAAAAACAGGATTAGGGGTGGGTATTCTTCACTGAGTCAGGAGATAGATATGGTCAATGAATACCACCTAGTTCAAATGATTTCTTTTGTTCTCAGTGCTTCTAATCCTTTTTTTTTCTTTTAGAGAGAAATTTTTTTGCTGTTGGGTGCATGTGCATCACTGGAGAGACAGAAAGTGAGAAATCCTCCCTACCCGCCCCCCTACCCTGCGGAGAGATGGCCATAGTGCAATCTCTTCTCTTCCATTCTCCTCTTGGGATTTTGGGCACACACGCATATTCACCCAGCATAAGTTTCAAGCTGCCGAGTCCAAGGCTTGAACTGTGGTCAACCATGTGGGAGTCCAACACCTTAACGACTATGCTACCTACTGGCCCCAAGTGCTCCTAATTTTGGACACTTCCCTGTGTATGTTCAGATTCAGTCAAGATATAAATCAGTCCCTTAGAAAACCTCCCCAAAAGGCAGAATGCTGTATGTCCAGTCTAGTCCTTTCCTTTCATCTCTAGTTAGGAGCTAAAAGTTTCTTCCTGACTGTGTCATGCCATGCCAAAGAAAGGGATTATGGCAAGAGGGTGCCAGAGATTTATACTCACCCAGGATGCAGAAGCATCTCAGTGCACTTCTAAATTTTTCAAAAGGGGAATTGGTCTGTAAAGTGGTGCTGAATCACCATCTGTTGGTGGAAGGAGAGTGAAGCTTCCTAACCCACCACCTTGCTGATACTCAGTACCAATTACTTTTTTGAATAGTATCAATGATTTCACTTAATAAGTGAATTGGTAATGTGCAAAGCATATGCTTATTATAACATAGGACAGTTGTAGGTGCATATTGATAGTCTTTGCTTGTAAGCAACAAAAATGAACTCTCTTAATCACTAGTCTCAAAGTTATAGCAGAATTAGGGTAGGGAACAGTATTGAAGAAAAAGTTGAACAATGATACTTCAGAATAAACAAGAACAAAACTATTCTATAGATCTAGATTTTCTGAACTAATCTAATGAGCATTCTTTTTTTATTTTTATTTTTGAGAGAGATTTTTGCTATAAGGCATGTGAGCTTACTGGAAAAACAGAAATCAAGAAGCTCCCCTTTGGTGGTGGTGGTGGTGGTGGGGGGGGGGTGATGGACACCACAATCCCCACCTCTCTGTGCCCAGTGTGAGGTTTTTTTTTTATTTAAATTTATTTACGTTCATTCACTGTACATCATTACAGCATACAAAATGAAATTTTCCATCCAGAGTACACTGTATATTATCTCAATCAAGCACATCAACACACGTTATTGTCAACAAATAATTTTCCATTTCTTGTTTCCTGTATGTTTTGCTTTTTTCCCTCCATCCTTGATTCCCTATCTCTTACCCTCTGCCATCTCACACTCTCTTCCCACACTGTCTCTGGTATCTATGTTTACTTTCTATACTGTTCCCCCCCACACACATATTTTATTGAATTACTAAAGATCTTAATCTAAATATTTTCATAGCAAACACAGCTGATATATACATTTCCATGAAAACAAGTCTAACTTTAGGCATCCTATAAAGTAGCACCTTGCTGGGGCTATATATCTTATTGCAGTCATTGAATGGATTTTATTTTTCCTGAAACTTTTTTTTTTTTTTTGTAACTTAATTTACATTCTTTCCCTAAGCATCATTGCAGCATACAAAATGTGATTTCCCATCCAAAATATACTGAATAGTGACTTAATCATGCATATTATTATAAAAAATTTTCCATTTATAGTTCCTAAAATTTTTACCCCTCTTTCTAACCCTCTGTCCTTTCCCACCCTCTTTTTTTTTTTTTTTTTTTTTTTTTTTTTTTGGAGAGGTTATTTCGCTATAGAGCATGTACGCTCGCCAGACAGAGAAAAACATAGAGACAGAAAGCGAGAAATCACTCCCCGGGGGGGATGGTCACGCCACAATCCCTTCTCTTCTATTCTCCTCTCAGGATCTTGGACACGCACGCACACTAGCCTGGCGTGAGTTTTAAGCCACCGGGTCCGGGATGTGAACCACGATCGACTACGTGGGAGTCCAGCGACATAGCCATTACGCTAAATGCTGGTTCCCTCCCACCCTCTTCTCACACTATCTCTGGTGTCTACAATTGTCTTCCATTCCTTTCCCTCCCACATTGTATTGATCACACAATTTCTTACATAATCTAACTCCTTTCAATGGTGAGTTCCCATGGTACTATTAAGAAAATCAGTTTTAACTGAAATCATAGAAATGCTAAAGAACTTTTCTTAAAGCCAGGAAACAAGTTAGGATTCTGTTCAAATGGTAGGTGTATGAACCTATCAGTCTCATGTACTTTTATCTTCTGTTCTGGTTCAATTTTTCCTATTAAATTCTGGGATAAAATATTCAACTCCAGACTTGTCCCTACGATTAAGTTGGCCACTTTCTAAGTTTTTGAACTCTTCTTTCCGTGTGTCTGTATTTAATTTTCCTGATAAAGCACACCCTTGAGAACTTCCTGGAGATCTAGTCTGGTGCTGGTAAATTCTTTCAGGTTTTGTTTATCTGAGAATGTTCTTGTCTTTTCTTCCCACCTGAAAGATAATCTTGCCGGGTACAGTATTCTCGGCTGAAATTGCTTCTCTCTTAACACTTTGAATATATTTTCCCATTCTTTCCTCGCTCGCATTGTTTCTGATGAGAGATCTGCTGTTAGCCTGATGGGATGTCCTTTGTAGGTAACTTGATGTTTTTCTCTTGCCAATCTTAGTATCTTGTCTTTGTCTGTGGTTTTGGTCAACCTGGCTATAATGTGTCTTGGAGAAGATCTTCTTGGGTTGATTCTATTTGGGGTTCTTTGTATTTCTTGGGACTGGATCTTCGAATGTCTCCCTAGGTTTGGAAAGTTTTCTTGCAGGATTTCATGGAATAGATTATCAATGCCCTTATGGGTCTCTTCACCTTCTGGAATGCCAATTATCCGGATGTTTGGACGTTTGATGGTATCTAGTACTTCTCACATATTATTCTCAAATTTTGGGGCCATTTTCTCAGTCTTCATGGTGGATTTTTCTAGGTCAGCCATTTTCTCTTCTAAATCTTGAGATTCTATTTTCTGTATGATCTAGTCTGCTTTTAATACTTTCAAGGGAGATTTTGACTTCCTGTATTATAGATTTCATTTCTGTCAGTTCTATTTGAGTCTTTTGTAAAGCGTGTAATTTCTCTTTTAGATCTTGCAAGAATTTCCTCATCTCCTGGAACTCGTCAACTTTTTTCTCCTTTCTCTTTAGCAGTTCATTGTCTCTCTTCTCTTCCATCTCAGTTAGCTTCGCCATTATGAATACTCTAAATTCTTTATCAGACACTTCCATGATTTGCATTGAACTGCTTGTGGATGAAGAGGAATTATTCTTTTCCCTTGGAGGAGAGGTATTTTCTTGCTTTCCCATATTTCTTGTGGTCCTGAGATGATTTCTTGTTATCTGATGGATGGTGTGTTTCTAATTCTTGAAGTTCAATCTGAGTGTTCAGGAGCAAGCAGACAGAGGTGATCTGGAATCTCTTTGCCGTTCTGTTGTGATCGCTGGTGCAGCAGATTCAGTAGATATTGAGGAATATGCTAACCCTAATAATATTTGGATGTTTAGCTACAGTGCCCTTAGATCCATCTAGAAACACATAAAATGGATATTGAAGAGTGGAGAGAAAAGAAAAAAAAAGATGAAAGAGAGAGAGAGAAACAACAACAAAGAAAGAGAAAAAAAGGCAAAAAAAATCATAATTTTTTTTTTCTTTAAAAACAACAACAACAACAAAAAATGATGCAATATACTGCGCAAAATGACTAGTTTGCAGGAGCCATGAGGAAACCTCTTCTGAAGGAAGGCCTCACCTCTCCTGCCTGAGCAGAAGGACCAGAGGGGATTAACTCTGCGCCCAGTGTGAGTTTTAAGCCACTGGGTCCAGGACTAAGCCACGATGGTCGACTACGTACGAGTCCAGTGATGTAACCAATACACCATCTGCTGGTCCCATAGTAATCTTTTTAAAGCACAGTCAACAAAAAAGGGGGGAATCACCAGCTCCAACTGAAATGTAAGTTCCACGGGAACTTTATTTCCTGAATTAGGTTATCTTCCACCCTAATTGACAATCATACCAAAATTATTTATACTGAAGAAGAGGTGGTTCTAAAAGAAAAAAAGAAATACTTTAGCTAAACAAGGGGAAATACTTTGTGGGCATAAACAGTAGATGCCCACTAAATATCTTATATAATTTTATTTAATTTTGTCAATAGTGGTATTCTTTAAAATCTCTCTTCTTTTTTTTAACTCCAAAGGCTCTGTTTTGTCAGTGACTTACAGAATGAGTTAAAACTCCTTGACATTAAATTCAAGAATTTTGTTAATCTTACTTCTACTTATATTTTCTGTCTCATCTTTTGCCAATTTCATCTCCCTCCCTACCAGTGCACTCCTGCTATTACCCACTCTGGTCACACTGACTTATGCCCCACTTCCCAAATATATGAATCACTTTTAGAACTTTGTACATGCTGTTTATTTGCCTGGAGTACATTTAAATATCTGTCTCTCTCCCTTCCCCCTCTAATTTCTCACCAAACTCACTTCTTAGAAGTTGCCCATCTGTGGGAAGAAACTCAGAGAAACAAGTATATCTGCCAAATCCCAACAAAGATGTTTAACTGCCCACCAAAACATTCTGTATAAGTTTTTTTTTTTTTTTCCAGCTTGTGCTCTATCATCTTCAGTAATAGAAAATTTACTGCTTCTTGAAGCAGCTCATTTCACATTGTGATAAATTTGACTTTTAGAAACCTCTGAAAAGACAAGGCTGGAAAAATACAACTGATTCTTTAAGGTCTACCTCATATATCAACTCCCCTGTGAAATCTATTCTGACTTCCAAAAGAAAATTAATTGTGAACCAGTCTGGTGACACAGTCGATAGCAAACTGAACGTCAGTGTTGGAAGTCACATGGCCAACCACAGGATCAAATCCCTGTGTCAGCATGAAAACATATTGGGCGCATGCATGCCCAAGATTCTGAATAGCTAGAGGGCAGGGAAAAGAAGATCGCTGCATTAAGGGACCTTGTCAAGGTTGCTACTCTCTCTCACACACACATACATATCCAAAGTGCTTTCTATCATAAGAAATATTTTTTTAAACTTTAAAAAGTTTTAAATATAGGGAACCAGCAGTTAGCGTAATGGCTATGTTGCTGGACTCCCACGTAGTCGACCGCGGTTCGCGTCTCGGACCCGGTGGCTTACAACTCACGCCGGGCGCGTGTGCGTGCGTGCCCAAGATCTCGAGAGGAGAATGGAGGAGAAGGGATTGCGGCGTGACCATCCCCCCTGGGAGGTGATTTCTCGCTTTCTGTCTCTATGTCTCTCTCTGTCTGTCTGGCGAACGCACGCGCCCTATAGCAAAAAACCTCTCAAAAAAAAAAAAAGTTTTAAATATATTAAATCTTTGTTAAAGATAAATTAAAATGTACAATTACCTAAACAAATCAAAGACATTTTTATATTAGCAGTTTTGTATGTGAGAAAATGTGAACAAAATAGACCGTTCAATTAAAATAAACTTTAAAACCATAAACATTGCAGTAATATCCTTACTCCTACATGATTCCAAAGTATTTTTCTCATACTAATATAATTGCACTTAATATGATCAATGTCAGTTAGTTAAGCCTGGTTTTGTCTCCCATACTGTGATGCTTATAAGCAACATATAAAATTTACTGGAGTGGATTGAATATTCATTAGAATTTTCTCACAGATATATATTCACAGAATCCTTTTATTTTATTCCTACCTAAGATTATTTATCTATTTAAATATTTAGAAAGAAATCTTTTGCTACAGTATTGTGAATGTTTAATATACCAACAGAGTTCAATTTTGTTTGGAACCATAGACTTCATGAAAACATCTTATTCCAGCCTATTTACATTTGCATAGGTAGTTTGCTTATTAACTGAGTGAAAGTTTGGCTACAGTAACAAGGTATTAAATAGTCGTGGATTAGTCCAGATAGAAGTTTCATTCTCTTATGTAAAATCAGAGCATAGGTATTCTAGGGCTGATGTGGTGGCTAGAGTGAGCTACAGTCTTATCCTCCTTCTATCTTGCTGTTCTCAAAGAGCAGCTTCCATCTGAGATAGCTACTCTTCCATGGTAATAGGGTAGAGTCGGCAAAAATGCAGGGCAAGCACTTTCCCCATCAGAGTGTGGCCTGAAGTCACTGACATCAAATTATCTCACACCCATCCCCCAGAACTTAATCACAAGGCTATACCTAGCTACACAGGAAGCTGGTATCTATTAGCTTAACTCAAAGTTTCATTTCCTAAGAAAAGATTTTGAAAATTGTGAGAATGAAAAATGTGGGATAACATTTTGTTTCCTGCAGTTGGATTTAGGGTCTGTTAATGTCCTATTGTAAAATGGTGAGATACAACAAGCATAACGTCTAATTCCCTGCAGTATCAGAGAAGAGCACTTACCATTTTGGCTGATGATGTGATCTTCTAAGAACTCTATAGAGTTAGAGACTATACAAAAATCTAGAGATCTATTATCACTGTTATTCACAAAACATCATTTAGAAACAGTATGAATACTGTTAATTCACTAGTATATAATAATGAGTATATAATAATGAAACTATAGTAGGGTTTTATACTTAAGTTTAGGCGTTACACTGGTATTATTAAGGTTCAAATTAATTTTTTGACCACTATACCTGTTTCTTCCATCTTGCTTCTATTACATTACTACCATTGCAATTTCAAAACATACACAGCACATAAAATTGCAGTGTAGGTTGTAAAAGACCAAACTTACTAATCACAGTAATTTTTATAATTCTTATAGTCAACAGCTATCTTTCTTTTTGTCCCTGAAAAAAGGGTGATAAGTACACTCATTTTTACTAAATCAAGTAGTAGTCAAGAAAAAAATTATTTGAGGGGACATTTGGCAGTATACAGAAAAATAGGAAAAAGAAGTTTAAGAGAACAAAAATTATTGAAAAACACAAGTATAACAACTGATAGTAACACTAAATCTACCCACTCCTGTGGAATACAATGTTTCTAACTTGTTTCTAAGCCCTATCTCCCCTAAAACTATTTCTCCATCATGACTGAGTTCTTCCCCAATCTGTGATTAAGTGGAGGAGTTGACTTCCCCATATCCCTACTATTCAGCATGAGAGAATAACACACAGACTACTCGATAACAAAACATAAACTCATAAATAATGTAGTGATATACACATTAATAAGAAATTTTCCTGAGGGAGACTGAAAAAGCAGCTTATTAGTACATGGTCCCAACTCATGTGTATGTATGTATCTCTTTTTTTTTTTTTTCCTTATAAAGTAACAAATCTTCAAGATGGACTAAATCAAACAGTACAGAGAAGTATATCACAGAGAGTAATGCACATTAATACTGATAATGATCTCTAAAAATCATATCCTTTGTTGTCTTAATGATTGAGAGCTGGTCAAAGAAATTACAATTCATCTAATTAATGGAAAACTAGAGAGTCATTAAAAAGCACATCACATAAGCTTTATAATAATGGAAAAGTGTGAATTATTTTGTGTAACAAGGCAAATATATGCTAATAGTTACATCTAATATCTAGAATTTTCATGTGCATGAGAATTTATTTGCTGAAATTGCCAAATAAGTCTTTACTGAATTATAAAATAATAGCTGTAAAATTAAGAGTGTGTATCTTAGATATAATTATTCATATTAGGATAATGCCCAATATGGGACCAGCAGTTAGCGTAATGACTAAGTTCTGGACTCCCATGTAGTCGACCGCGGTTCGAGTCCTGGACCTGGTGGCTTAAACACATGCTGGGCACGTGTATGTGCGTGCCCAAGATTCCGAGAGGAGAATGGAGGAGAAGGGATTATGGTGTGGCCATCCCCTCTAGGGGGTTATTTCTCACTTTCTGTCTCTCTGTTTCTTTTGGTCTTTCTGGCGAGCGCACGCGCCTTATAGCAAAAACCTCTCCAAAAAAAGAAAACAACAAACAAACAGGATAATGCCCAATATTAGAGAGATTAATATAAAACAGGTATATTCATACTTTTTTATGATGATATGTAGGGGTTACCCAAAAATTACACTACAGAAAATTATCTTTAAAAAATTAGAGATGTGCTCAAAGATTTATGCATAATCATTTATTTTTCAGTTTTGCTTGCATTTGTAAAAATTTGAAATACTGAATTTCAAACAGGAGAGCTGGTCAAAAAAATTACAATTCATCTAATTAATAGAAAACTAGAGAGTCATTAAAAAGCACATCACGTAAGCTTTATAATAATGGAAAACATTTAATGAAAACATGTAACTTTGTAACATTTATTTATAAACTACATATTAAAAAGTCATCAAATAAACATTTTGGTAGTGCTTATCACACATACAGTTTCCCAAAACCTTGTCCATCCTATTAAATACTATTTACATCAGACTTCTGTTATAATAGAAAGAGAGAAAGAGAAGGTACTATATCTACAGAACAGAAGTGTAAATGACTGGTGAACTTGCAGACAAAATTCAGTAGAATAGGCTCCTGTACAGCAAAAATCCATGAGGCACCAATGCTATGATTAATCAACATAAAAATTTCCCGTTGAGTTTTTTTGTACAGTATACACTCTGCATGGCTATATGAGAAAGACTTGATAGGAGGACAAGAAACTATGAGAAAGAGAAGAATCAAGGAAATCTCTTGAAATCTCTATTAAGAGGAATGGGTGTTCCTCCTAGCCATAGTCCAGCAAACTATGATGTGCCAGCCATAAAAATTTTTTTTAAAAAATTGTACTGGAAACAACCGTGCTCATTTGCTTATCTACTATCTCCTGCTGCTTACATGGTATAATAAAAGAACTAAATATCTGTGATTATGCACCCCATGAAGATGAACCTTCATTATGTTACTATATACAGAAAAAGTCTGTAGACCCCTGACTGAAGTATATTGCAAGAGGGAAAACAAATCAAATTAATATAAACACACAATTAAGTGAAAAAACTGAGACTCTAATGGATATTACTACTGCTGTAAACATTTTTGACTTTCTTTTCCTTTCCAGAATAAAGGACTGCCTTTTTATGACTCCTTGAACTTTAAAAAAGGCCATAGGACTTACTCTGGTAATAAATTGTGAGCAAAAGTGCCCCGTCACTTCCTATTATTAATGTTAATGGAAAGATATGTGAATTTCCATGTTCTCTCTCATCCTGCTTTTGTAATTATTGAACTTCCGATGATATGGAGTATTGGGGTACTAAACTCTACCATGCAGGACAGCTGTCCTGAAGAATAACCTAAAACTTGTAGAAATTGTGTGAAAGAGAAATAAATTGTCAATGCATTAAAATTTTTGAGTTGTTTATTACATAATATTTACCTATCATCACTGATAGAATATTTTTTACCATATTTTAATAGTTGATACGGGAACCAGCAGCTAGCATAACGGCTATGTCGTTGGACTCCCACGTAGTCGACCGTGGTTCGCGTCCCGGACCCAGTGGCTTAAAACTCACGCCAGGTGCATGTGCATGCGTGCCCAAGATCCCGAGAGGAGAATGGAAGAGAAGGGATTGTGGCGTGACCATCCCCTCTAGGGGGTGATTTCTCGCTTTCTGTCTCTATGTCTCTCTCTGTCTGTCTGGCAAGCGCACGCGCCCTATAGTGAAAACCTCTCCAAAAAAAAAAAAAAAAAAATTAGTTAATAGATACACATTCAAAAGTCAGGAAATAATTCCTTCAACTTCCTGTGGAACATGAATATGATAAGGACAGAATTCCTTGAAGGACGTGTTTGTAACTGCTAATTTAAATAGAGCTAAAATTTTATTAACTGAGAAAGTATATTCATTCTTCCTAATACTTCTATATCTATATATTTTAAGTGGCAAATCATTCTGAAACTAAGATATTTTGTCAAAAAAATATAGTCATGAGAAGGAAAATAAAACTAGTTAAATATCAAAAACAAAAATTCGAGGATCAGTTTTATGGCTCAGAGGTTTACTGCTGTCCACAGGAATCCTAATCTTACAAAGTCTACTGCGATTCATATCCCAGGTTCAGTGAACTGAAAAACATGCCAGGTACATGTGCATGTGTGTCCAAAATACTGACAGATGGAGAAGTGAAGGAAAAGGGCTGGGCATGACCCTGACACACTGTGGGGTGCTTTATTTCTCTCTTTCTCTCTTCTGTCTCATGAGCACACATGTTCTCTGGCAATCATTTTTAAAAATTTGATATGATGCAGTTTAAAATGATCAACTATTTATTTCTCATTTTATTTATTTATTTACTTACTTTGTGTGTGTGTGTGTGTGTGTGTGTGTGTGTGAGAGAGAGAGAGAGAGAGAGAGAGAGAGACAGATATAGACAGGGTCCCCTGATAGGGTTTTGTCACTCTGATATACCCTCCACAAGCCTTGCAGCCAGCCAGAATCTGGAAATTTCATGTGTGTATGTGAATTTGTTACATGAAATTGTCAGGAAAATAGGTCATTCTTGAAAAATAATAGTCAAAGACCAGTGGATGGCATGGCAGTTAAGGCAATGGACTCCCACATGACTGACCATGGTTTAAGGCCTGGACCTGCTGCTTGCTTTCTCATTTTCCCTCTCCCTCTCTTTATCTCTCTCTGTGATGAGTGCACATGCCCTATAGAAAATTAAATAATAATGATAATAATTAATAAAATTAAATAGGTAGGGACTAGCAGGTGGCATGGTTGTTAAAGGTGCTGGGCTCCCACATGGCCAACCACAGTTAGAGTCACAGACCTGGCAGCTTGCTCTCTCTCTCTGTTTCTCTGTTTCTTTTTGGTCAAATTTGAAAAATAATGATAATAAATAATTAATTCTTTTAAAAAATAAGTAATTTTTTAAAAAGTCAGATTGTCAAGAGTATGTCTTTACATACATGAATTATCCATATATAAAGAATGTCCAATGTTGGTGAGGTGTGGCATGTTCAGACCAACCTGGGATCTGAATTCTTGTTCTTCCCATATGGCTCAATTACCATGCAATGATACACTACCATCTGTGCTACCATGGTTGGACCTCTACCTGATTTTAAACACAACAAAACCCTTATTTTTCATATATAATTTTTTCTTGCATTACACTACCATTTGTGGCACTGTAAAATAGAAAACTTATTGAGGTCAGTAGTCCATTATTTTAACAATGGTAAAGTTCACATTGTGTTTGTTCTTTTTGTGCTGAAGCACAAAAGAAAATGAGTTGTAAAAACTGAAACTTGAGTAAGATGTATTTTCTTTTTCCACAAGAAAAGAAGAAATTAAAATGCTTGGATTTTTTTTCTCTCCTGAGTTTGCTAGTGTCAGAGCCGGGTTAATAATGCTTACTAGATTGAGCTTTTCATAGTAGTTATTAACTTTACATGAGGCTGAAATTGAGATAGGATGGAAGATTTCCCTATTCAGTGTCACACTGAATGTTTGAATGTGGTTTGACCAAATTTCTCCAGCATGTGATCTATTCTCCCCCAAAATGTAACACGTCATTTTTGAAACTGATAACCTCCTCAACTATTTAAATTCAAGATTCTCAATTTATTATTTCAACAAAATTTATAGACTCTTTTGGATGAATCAAAACTCTATTCCATGAAATCCTGCAAGAAAACTTTCTAAACCTAGAAAGGCACTCAAAGATCCAGTCCCAAGAAACACAAAGGACCCTGAATAGAATCAACCCAAGAAGATCTTCTCCAAGACACATTATAGCCAGAGTGACCAAAACCACAGACAAAGACAAGATTCTAAGATTGTCAAGAGAGAAATTATACATGAAAGTAGAAATGGAAAATTAATGACGATAACATGTATGATTAAGCCACTGTGCAATATATTTTGGATGGGAAATCATATTTTTTATACTATGACAATGCTCAGGGAATGAATGTAAATTAATTAGTTAATTTTAAATGTTTCAGAAGAAAATTACAGTGCACTTGTAACTAGATTCTAGCTTTGTCCATAGTTTTAGTTTAAGGTATTTTGTGAATCAATGAAATATGAAAAAAAAATGTAAAAAAATAAAAAAAGAAGAAAATTAAATAAGAAAAAAAAATCTGATTTAAAAATGGGCAAAGGACCTGAAAAGACATTTTTCCAAAGAAGACACAAATGGCTAACAAGTGTGTTAAAATGTATGGATATAAGGGACATATTATAGCAATAGGCAATGGGGGGGGGGAGAGGGATCAGAAAATCAAGCAGATTAAAAGCAAAGAAAAGAAAAACCACAGTGTATACTGTAAAGATGTACAATGATTAAATGTAAAAAAGAAATCATAAAATTTTAAGAGAAAATTTAAAAAAGAGTAAACTTAAAAAATTGAAAAATATTTTAATATCTGACAAGTCTTGAGAACATTTTCCTATATCTATTTTCCTGTTAAAAAGAGAAAAATAGTCCACCTTGCTCCTGCGAACAAGGCAGAAGAGGCCAGGCGTTCAGAAGAAGGTTCCACATGGCTCCTGCGAACTAGGTATTTCAGGGCAGAGGAGAAATGAAGATTTTCTACTGATAATTCAGCCTCCAGCAAACGAGCTAGTGGGTTAAAATATTCCTCAATATCGGGAACCAGCAGTTAGCGTAATGGCTATGTCGCTGGACTCCCACGTAGTCGACCGCGGTTCGCGTCTCGGACCCGGTGGCTTACAACTCACGCCGGGCGCGTGTGCGTGCGTGCCCAAGATCCCGAGAGGAGAATGGAGGAGAAGGGATTGCGGCGTGACCATCCCCCCTGGGGGGTGATTTCTCGCTTTCTGTCTCTCTCTCTCTCTCTCTCTGTCTGTCTGGCGAGCGCACGCACCCTATAGCGAAAAACCTCTCAAAAAAAAAAAAAAAATATTCCTCAATATCAACTGAATCTGCTGCACCAGCAATCACAACAGAACGGCAAAGAGATTCTAGATCACCTCTGTCCACTTGCTCCTGAACATTCAGACTGAACTTCAAGAATTTCAAAGAAACACACCATCCATCAGATGACAAGAAATCACTGCCGGATCACAAGAAATATGGGAAAACAAGAAAACACCTCTCCTCCAAGGGAAAAGAGTAACTCTTCTTCATCCACAAGGAGCTCGGTGAAAATCATGGAAATGTCTGATAAGGAATTTAGAGCATTCATAATGTCGAAGCTAACAGAGATGGAAGAGAATAGAGATAATGAACTGCTAAACAGAAAGGAGAAAGAAGTTGATTAGTTCCAGGGGATGAGGAAATTCTTGCCAGATCTAAAAGAGGAATTACACGCTTTACAAAAGACTCAAATGGAACTGTTAGAGATAAAGTCTATAATACAGGCAGTCAAAATCTCCCTTGAAAGTATTAAAAGCAGACTAGATCATTCAGAAAATAGAATCTCAGATTTAGAAGAGAAAATGGCTGGCCTAGAAAAATCCACCACGAAGACTGAGAAAATGGCCCCAAAATTTGAGAATAATATGTGAGAAGTACTAGATACCATCAAACGTCCAAACATCCAGATAATTGGCATTCCAGAAGGTGAAGAGACCCATAAGGGCATTGATAATCTATTCCATGAAATCCTGCAAGAAAACTTTCCAAACCTAGGGAGACATTCTAAGATCCAGTCCCAAGAAAT
Organism: Tupaia tana; assembly: GCA_026018925.1. Classification (NCBI taxonomy): domain Eukaryota; kingdom Metazoa; phylum Chordata; class Mammalia; order Scandentia; family Tupaiidae; genus Tupaia; species Tupaia tana. The sequence continues at coordinate 53,686,846 of JAKSZU010000003.1, forward strand.
ACAAAGAACCCCAAATAGAATCAACCCAAGAAGATCTTCTCCAAGACACATTATAGCCAGGTTGACCAAAACCACAGACAAAGACAAGATACTAAGATTGGCAAGAGAAAAACATCAAGTTACCTACAAAGGACATCCCATCAGGCTAACAGCAGATCTCTCATCAGAAACAATGCGAGCGAGGAAAGAATGGGAAAATATATTCAAAGTGTTAAGAGAGAAGCAATTTCAGCCGAGAATACTGTACCCGGCAAGATTATCTTTCAGGTGGGAAGAAAAGACAAGAACATTCTCAGATAAACAAAACCTGAAAGAATTTACCAGCACCAGACTAGATCTCCAGGAAGTTCTCAAGGGTGTGCTTTATCAGGAAAATTAAATACAGACACACGGAAAGAAGAGTTCAAAAACTTAGAAAGTGGCCAACTTAATCGTAGGGACAAGTCTGGAGTTGAATATTTTATCCCAGAATTTAATAGGAAAAATTGAACCAGAACAGAAGATAAAAGTACATGAGACTGATAGGTTCATACACCTACCATTTGAACAGAATCCTAACTTGTTTCCTGGCTTTAAGAAAAGTTCTTTAGCATTTCTATGATTTCAGTTAAAACTGATTTTCTTAATAGTACCATGGGAACTCACCATTGAAAGGAGTTAGATTATGTAAGAAATTGTGTGATCAATACAATGTGGGAGGGAAAGGAATGGAAGACAATTGTAGACACCAGAGATAGTGTGAGAAGAGGGTGGGAAAGGACAGAGGGTCAGAAAGAGGGGTAAAAATAATTCTAGGAACTAGAAATGGAAAATTTTTTATAATATGAATGATTAAGTCACTATGCAGTATATACTGGATGGGAAATCACATTTTGTATGCTGTGATGATGCTTAAGGAAAGAATGTAAATTAAGTTACAAAAAGAAAGTTTCAGGAAAAAATAAATCTATTCAATGACTGCAGTGGGATAGGTAGGCCCAGCTAGGTGCTTCTTTATAGGATGCGTAAAGTTAGACTTGTGTTCATGGAAATGTATATATCACCTGTGTTTGCTATGAAAATATTTAGATTAATTAAGGTCTTTAGTAATTCAATAAAATGTGGGAAGAAAACAGTATAGAAAGCAAACATAGATATCAGAGACAGTGTGGGAGGAGAGTGGGAGATGGCAGAGGGTAAGAGATAGGGAATCAAGGATGGGGGAAAAAAAAGCAAAACATACAGAAAACAAGAAATGGAAAATTATTTGCTGATAATAACATGTTTGTTGATGTGCTTGATTGAGCCAATATACAGTGTACTCTGGATGGAAAATCTCATTTTGTATGCTGTAATGATGTACAGTGAATGAATGCAAATAAATAAATTGAAATAAAAAAAGAGAAAAATAGTATGCTTTCTACTTAAAAATTACTAAAACTATAGCTTACATACAAAAAGTTGCAGGGAATTAGTTATAAATGCATACTCAAATACACATATACATAAACTACAGACAATTGAGAACAGTTTTATAATGAGTTCAAAGAAATTACATTTTAAAACAAGTGAAAAGTAGATAAGGGAAATAAATTTGAGCAGAGCACACTTCAAAAGAAATAACTTTGTCACAAAATTTATATTATATCTTGATTAGTATTCTCCCTGAATTGTTGTAGCACATTTATTTTATAAATTGAGTCACAAAGGATTTTATTATTATTATTATTATTACTTTTTTAGAATCAAATTGGTAAAACTATTTGGAGCACGGATGAAAAGATCAAAAGGGCCAACTGGGAAGAAAATATAGTGATCAGAATTCAAGATAAGCCACAATACATAATAACCCTAATTACCAATCTTTAATTAAACCACAGGGAGAACTTATGCCCCAAATAAACTCTTTCTTCAAGCTTTTTCTGACTTTAAGTTTGAATGTTTTGATGTCTAAATATCAGCCAAAGAGAAAGCTTATTATTCAATATTTAGTGTCTTATGATCTATAGAAATCTAAAGTCAGGAACAACATACATTAAATGCACAGTTCAAAGCAAAACATTGTCTTTGGGGGGTAATGGGCTAAACATTTGAAATAGCAGGCTAATTAATTCTGACAAAATTGACTAATTTATGAATGCCCAACTGAAGAATTAAAGAACAGAGTATACTAACAATGTGTTCAACAAAATCATTTAGGAATAACCTGCTTTTACCAAGTAGATTTCCAATAGAGAAAAAAAAGCAAAATGGATTTTATGTGGTTGATTATGGAAATAATGTAAGCTAGCTTACACATGATGCGTAGACTTATTTGAAGTACATAGAATAAATTTAATATTTTCTATCTTCCTGGTCATTGGACTGATTTTTGTTTTATTCTGGTCCTTAAATTACAGTCTGTGGGAGTCTAAATCAAGAAGGCAATTGCCCTGAGTGTAATATTCCCAAAAAGGAAGAGTCAATGTTACTTTCCATCTGTGTTAAATCTAGTAATTATTGCGCAATGCTACAATTTACTAAATAACTGAAGGTTTCTTCCGAAACAGTTTATTCTGTGGGCCCAACTATTGAGTAGCATTTTTTTTTTTTTTGCTATAATGTTTGTGCACTTTCCAGAGACACATAGAGTGATATATGTATATATAGAGAGAGAGAAATTGAAAAATCAACCCCCAGGATGAATGGTCATGCTGCAACCTCTTCTCCTTCATTCTCTTGAGATCTTGGGCACACATGCACATGAGCCCAGTGTGTTTTTCAAGCTGCTGAGTCTGGGACCCAAATCATGAAGTCAGTCATGTGGAATTCAGCCACCTTAATCATCATACTACTTACTGGCCCTAATTAGTACTTTTTAGTTTTAATTTTTTCTTTTACTTGAAATTTTCAGAAATTTCTAGATAATAAACTATGTGTAGTATTTAATATCTCTTTGATAGAACCTTATCTTCACTCTCACAGTGAGAGGAACAGGAATCCCTGTGTTTATATTTATAATGTGTGATGCTACCTATTTTTTTTGAAATGTTGATCTGAGATATGGAAATAGCTGGTAACATTTAGAAAGTTAGTCTCATTATTAATAGTTGAGCCTTTAAGGAGGAGTGGCTTCATCTGTCATTGAGATCCTGGGAGGTCTTCATGGTGAAACATATTCTATGGCATTCTTTTTTTTCTTTTGGGTTGGATTCTGTGAGACAGTCCAATGTCCCATAAGAAAATAGATTTTCGTTTTTTATTTGTTTTGCTTGACTCAGTTCAAGTTAGTATCTGTTCTTTCAAAAATTCTAATACCAAAGTAATTGGAAAGCACTAACACTGACCATACTATATAAATATTATTAATGTTGATACTGCCATTCATTGTTTCAAAACATAATGTACTATTAAACATGAGACACAATATCTTATCTGAAAAAGACATACATTTTGCTTTTGAAGGCTTTGTCTAAACAGAGCCTTCTTACCAATGTCCAAACTGTCAGTCTATTTTATTTTAAGTAATATAGTCTTGGGGGAACAACACATTTTAATGAAAATATTACAAGTATCATATGTAAATTCTAATAACAGTTAATGACATTCCTTGTTATTGTGGTGACATTGTTCCTCTATGTGACTATAGGATATTGGCTAAAATTGTGTTGACAGCTGCTACTGAACTCATTCAGACTGACAATATGCTTAAATAGCTGTCTCTTCTAGTATAAAGAAAATATCTGGGAAAGCAATCTTCTTAATTTTAATTCTGAGAACTTGGTGACTTGGCATGTGTCCTAGTCCAATTTTTTAAAAAAGTTAGATCCAAACCGGGTTATTGTCTGTCAGTTTTCCCTATTCCTTGTTATTTATAAAAAGCAGAAAGAGCCAAATCTTGATCTCATAAGGAGGCATTAACTCATGGTATACACTAGACTTACGAATGAAAATGACAGCTTGAGAGGAATAAGGCTTATGACTAGTGAATTCTGGGAACACAAAGTACTTTAAAGCCAAAAAAAATAGATCCAATGTGACAAAATTGAGACCTCAGAAAAAGAAAAGTAAAATTTTCTTCTGGTCCAGGAATGTGTTATGCATTTTCTTCAGTGAAAGAGACAAGTCATTCTTTTTTATATGGAAACTTCTAAATTTTGTTTTCCTTCTCAAAAGCCCTAACAGAACCATGATGAATATCACAAGTCAAGGATTCTTTACATGAATATTATTTTTAAGAAAGCCATGAATTGTTTGCAATAAAATTATACAGCTATGAAAATAAAATCAGCCAGTGATCTCTCTAATTTCATGTCCCTCTCTTTTTCTTAATTGGCATATAATAACTGTACCTACTTATAAGATATAAGGTGATTTTTTCAGCACAAAAATACAATGTGTAATGATTAAATCAGAATAAATTGGCATATCCATCATCTTTACCACTTGTCATTACTTTTGTATCTGGAACATTCAAAATTCTCTTTTTTAACTACTCTAAGATATACAGTAAATTGTTGTTAACTATAGTTACCTTACTGTACTTTGTAACAGTAGAACTTGTTCCCCTTTTCTATCTGTAGTTTTGTTTCTGTTAACCCGCTCTCTATCCTACCTATCCCCTTACCATTCCCAGCTTCTAGTCATTCTACTCTCTACTTCTATGAGGACATCTTTTTTGGTTGAGTGAGATTAGGGCCCTTTCTTAGTCCTTCAAGATTGTCCTGAGTTAGAGCTGTTAGAGGTCAGCAATCACTTATGTTTTTAATTTTTACTTGAGTAGAATTTCCTATTAATATTTTGAAAGTTCACTTGTTGATTTCATGAGAGTGAGAGAGAGAGAGAAAGAAAGAGAGAAAGACAAGCACCCTCATCATTCCACAGCTATGACCCTATCCCCAGAGCTTTCTCAGTCAGCCAAGAACACAGTCAAGGAAGTCCCACCTACAGAGATCCACTGGGGAAAGGAACCCATGATCTTCTCTATGGACCAAGCATTGCTTGAGCATCATGTTACTGCTGCACTACCGAGATGACCCTCAATAAATATTTACTAAATGGATGAGAGAAATTAGAAATTATTCTTTGGGTTGAGTAGCTATTGTTGGCAAAGTGCCAGGAGAGAAAAAAAAAAGTTAAAGTGAATGCATGTTCATGAAAGGCCTTTCTACATAAGCTTTTTGTTTGTTTGTTTGAAGAATTATTTTATTTAACTTTATTTATTTATTTTAATTTGACCAGAGAGGGACAGAGAGGGAGAAAGTTAGAAAGCAAGCCACCAGGTACGAGACTCAAACCGTGGTTGGCCATGTGGGAGTCCAACGCCCTTAACTACCACACCACTTGCCCGCCCTTCTACATAAGTTTTAAACACTTGAAAGAGCCTTTAAAACAAGATTATTTGAGAATGTAATTATAAGTGATGCTAGAGAATAAAAAACGCAATAGAAAGGACAAAGTAATTAAAAGAAAAATGAATACGGAAAAATGAAAGGAATAGACTTAGTTTTTTATGTTTATGGTTTTTAAAATAACTTCATAGAGTGCATGAGGTACAACCACTTGAACCAAATACAAACATTTTAATAAATTGTTTCCTCTATATTATGTGCACTGAATATGCATTATATCCAGATACTTTGTAGAGAGTCTAATGACTTTTTTGGAAGAATGTAAGCAAGACAAATATGTAATAATGGAAAAAGGCAATCAATTCTTGGGGGAAAATGATGAGAATAAAGTGAAGAGGACAAAAATGGTGATAATTTCTATTTATATAGCCTTTGCAAATTATCTTTGACATGCTTTGAATATTAAAATAAGACCTAAATATTAAAACAGATATAGAAGTGTTTCTGAACTTGTAGTTGGAGGGTGATGAAGAACTATTTTTAAAGGTTGAAAAAAAGAAAACAATTGTTATAACTACAACTACAATAAACATTTTATTGTAGATAATTCAGGAACATGTAGAACATGATAAACATAGATAATACTTCAGTAATGATGCTTCAGTGAAGGAACACGGCAATAACAAAACACAGATAGCTTTAAATATTGGGTTGTTGGAAAAGTCATGGTATATATTATTCTAGTGAAAAAAATGTGTCATGACTTTTATAACAACCCAATAAAATAAAGTTTAGATTTTAAATCTGGCCAAAGATGCTAAAATAAATTTACCTAATAGGAGCATTTTGATATGTATGTTATCAATAGAATATTTATATGTAAAAATAAACAAACATATGATATAATTGTATTTTTATGCATTAGATGATAATGATAGAAGGATCACTTCATTAAATATACAATGGAAAATGGTTTGTTCAGAATTACCTTCATAGGCCAGCCATGGTGGTTAAGGCAGCTGGATCCCACAAGCTTGACTACAGTATTTTTTTTAAGTCTTACTTATTTTATACATTCAATCACTTGTATATCATCATAACTACTAAAATGAATTATCCAACATGAATATACTTCACACCAGTCCAGTTTAAGATATCATACATATTATCATCAAAAGACAACCCTCAATGACCAGCAGATGGCTTAATGCCTATGTTGCTGGACTCCCTTGCAGTCTACCGCGAGTTGAGTCCTGGACCCAGTGGCTTAAACTCATGCTGGGCGCGTGTGCGTGTGTGCCAAAGATCCCAAGAGGAGAATGGAGGAGAAAGGATTGTGGTGGGGCCATTTCCCCTGGGGGGTGATTTCTCACTTTCTGTCTCTCTGTCTCTGTCTGTCTTTCTGGCGAGTGCACATGCCTATAGCAAAAACCTCTCCCACCCCACCCCCCAAAAAAACCCCACAACCCTTCATTTTTGTGTCTACTAAATTTCTTCCATCTATTTTTCTCCTTGATTCCTTTCCTCTCGCTCTCCCCCATCCCCCATCCTCTCCCCACACTGTCTCCAGTAACCGTAACCATTCCCCATGCTTCTATATCCTCTAATATTTCAGTTTCTGCCATAGAGTGTGGACAAAGGTTACTTTTTGTTTATTTGTTTGTTTCTTTTAGATTTTTGCCATAGGGCATATGTGATCACCTCACTGAATTCATGGATCTGGGACTAGAAGCTTGGAGTTGGCCATATGAGATCCAGCACCTTAACCACCATGCCACCTGCTTGCCCTCACCTGTAGATTGAGTCCCAAATGTGGCAGCTTGAAAAACACACCAGAGTCATGAACACGTGTGTCTCATATCCTGAAAGGGGATAGAAAAATGGAGGACAGGAGATTGTGATGTGATCATTCTCCATAAGGGAAGGAAGGTGCTTTTCTCTTGCTCTCTGTCTCTGGCAAGTGCACAGGCCCTTTGGCAAAGTGGAGGTAAAAAAAAAAAAAAAAAAAAAAAAAAAAAAAAAAAAAAACTTAAGTTTTTGATCTCTAATTGAGTATTCTAAAGGAGACTTAACGCCTCATACTATAATGCCATTTTAACCTGAAAGAGCAAATATATTATACTTTTCTTTTAGACAACTAGTACTACTACATTTTTCTAATATTCATATCATCCCTAATTTCTTTTTAAGAGTTCATATAAAAATGAGTGAAAAATATAATTAAATAAAATAACTTAAACTTCAGCAATTAGGCGATATTTGAAATTATTCTAAGTTCAAACTGTTATTGACAGGAATTTGCTAGCTATTTTCTAGACAGAACATTCACTGAGAAAGGAAGATAAAAAGAACTATACTGTCTCCCCAGGTAATTTATAATCATTAGGTAGCATAAAAAATGGCAGTTATTTAAATTGGAAAACTTGATCTTTATGCAGTGACACCAAATTAAATCTTTACTGGTACAGAAGAAAGGTTACAGTTTAATTTTATACATTCTTTCATATTCAATTTATTATTAAATAAATATTTTCATCTTAACTTTCTCATAAAAGCACAATTTTCACTTTAAAGGAAAAAAGTAATTCAGTGAACAAATTCAAGAGCCCTTTATTTCTGGCTTGAAATATGGTAAGATAAATCTGGAAGTACTGAGTGTGTTGGTTAAATCCTTATAACTATAAGATTAAAACAGGATTCCTTGAAAATAAAAACTACTGATCAATAATTTGTAAAACTCTATTGTTAAAGGCAAACTCATCCATATGTATGATTAAAGGTAAAAAAGAGTTTGAAACTCAACTCTAATTTCAGTGAAGTATAATGAACAGCCAGAAAGTTTTTCTACAATATTTGCAAATAGAATTTTAAGGATTCAAACTTTTATATAATCTAAAATAATATACACTGAATCATGTGCTTTTAACTTCATACCATAAAGTAAAACTGAGACTTTGAACTTCCCTGTATATATTTTAGAAACATTGTATTGAATAAATTATTAAAGTATAAAATATCCTCCATATACTATTGTTCATTGTTCTTTGATCACAAATTGACCCCTCCCCTAGTCTAAATGTTCATTCATTCCTTGATTAATCTATTCATCTCTTTGCCTGATTCTTCCCAAGATAGAATTTATATAAGGACAAAAACACTGTTTGCGACTTTTTCTCCATGTAAATAGATATATAACTTTTGATATTTTTCTCTGGTTTCATAGTTGGTATTTGATTACTGTTTGCTCACACACACAATAAATTAATTACTCACTCTTTGGAAATTTTGACCCATTGCTATAGTTCGAAATGTCCCCTTCAATACTCATGTTTAAATTTAATTGTCATTGTGACAGTATTAAGTGATGAGACCATTAAGAGAGAATTAGGCCATGAGGGTTCTGCCCCCATGTACGAATTAATGTCATCATTGTTAGAATGGACTCATTATCAGAAGGGTAGTTTGTTATAAAAGCAAATTGGTATTCTTTCTTCCACCCTTGCCCTTGCCCTTACACCTTCACTCATGGGTAATCTAGCATGAAGGCCCTCATCAGAGACTAGAGTTATAATCCTAGACTTCTCAGCCTCCAGAATCATGAATCAAATAAAAATATTTTTATACATGTAGTATTCTGTTAGAGCAACACAAAACAGTCAGTCTATAACAGCCATCTAAGAATCTTATGATTTTGTATGGTATGCTGGTCAATGTTAGGAGGGATAAATTTCTTTTTTTAGGTCAATTGTACACATTGTGAATATAACTGATAACTGAGTTCTGTACACTTTAATATCACTAAAACAATAAATTTAATGTTCTCATCACAACAAATGTTAAATATTTGAAGTGATAGATATGTTAATTAGCTTAACTTAATTTTTTTTCTTTTTTGAGAGAGATATTTGCTATAGGGCACATGCACTTGCCAGAGAGACAGAGAGACAGAGAGTGAAAAATCACCCAAGAGGGGATGGCCACTCTACAATCCTTTCTCTTCCATTCTCCTCCTGGGATCTTGGGCACACATACACACATGCCTGGCACGAGTTTCAAGCCACTGGGTCTGGGATTTGAATCACAGCCATGTAGGAGTCCAGCAATGCAACTGCTACACCATCTGCTAGCCCCTTAACTTAATTTTTTATATTGTATCCAAAACTTAAAACATCAGTTTGTACCTCACAAATACATACAACTAAAATTTGCGAAAATAATTAAATATTTAAATAGAAAAGCATTGTTAAAATTTTAAAATATTGAAGTTTTTTAATTAAAAAAATTGTTATTAAATTTTTAAACTTTTTAAGAGGTTTTTGCCTTAAGGTAAGTGTGCTTGCTGGAGAGAGAGAGACAGAGAAAGTGAGAGGGAAAGTAAGAAATCATCCCACAGAGGGGATAGCCACACCCTAATCCCTTCTCATCTATTCTCCTTCTAGGATCTTCGGTACACATAAACATGCACTCAGCGTGATTTTCAAGTCACCGGGTCTAGGACTCAAACCACTGATGGCCATGTGGAAGTTCAGTGACATAACTGCAATGCCATTTGCTAGTCCAAAATTGTAAAGTGTTTTTAAAATATTTAAAAGGCAATTTTCCAGGATTAAATAAATAAATAAATAGGAAACACTCTCATTTGTAACATTTGCTGAATTCTATGACAGACCATGGATGATACAACAATCTGATAAAATTCCTGGAAATTTAACATGTAAGTCTTGTAGTTTTGACCTATTGCCACTGGGACTAGCTAGTTCCAGTGCATCTAATATTTGATACAGAGTAATTTTAAAGGGAAAACATTTCTTTTTGAGAATCTCCCAAGAAATTTCAAAATGTGTTGGAAAGGTTTGGCTTCAGGATGCAGAGAGCTGAAAGGAATGTTCCTTGGACCTTTAGGGGAAAAAAAAAGGCAAACTTCAGATTCCTCTTTTTTTTTTTTTTTCAAATTCACTGGTAAGATAAGGTGGCAGAGCAACCAACTGGCCCAAAACAAAGGAGAATCAGTGTGAACAAGAAGGAAGAACAGGCAAGTATTGTCTTACTTAGGGGAGATACTAACAGACATAGGTATAAAAATTAGTACTAAAATAAGGGATGAGTACGAATCTGCAAACTCTGCAGTCTCTTTCTTCATAAGTTTTACCAGAAACTAGCAGAAAAAAATTGAAAAGTTCCTATGAAAATGTTTATTACGGTACAGACCTGGAAGGGAATACAACATTGCATGAGAGAGAAAATTCCATCTGGACACTTCTACTCAGACACATCACATCTGCTTATGATTGAACCTTAGGCAGCACAATAGGCAACATTTGCCAGCCCTAGTGGTGTGGTGTGGAAGATGATTGTGCCAACAGATGAGTAAAAATATTGCTGGTAAAAATATTGTCAAATTTTTATTTGAGAATGAAGTGGGGAAAGAGTAAATGTTCTAAAATTCTCTTATATCACTGGGATGTTAAAGGAAAACAGTGGTAGTGGGACCAGCAGTTAGCATAATGGCTATGTCGCTGGACGCCCACGTAGTCGACCGCGGTTTGCGTCCTGGACCCAGTGTCTTAAAACTCACTACATGTCCAAGGTCCCGAGAGGAGAATGGAGGAGAAGGGATTGCGGTGTGGCCATCCCCCCTGGGGGGTGATTTCTCACTTTCTGTCTCTCTGTCTCTCTTTGTCTGGCGAGCGCACACACCCTATAGTAAAAACCTCTTAAAAAAAAAAAAAGGAAAACAGTGGTGTGGGGAAAAAAATTAAATTCCAAATGTACTTATAGAAAATTTGATCAACAAAGAAAAAATGATGAAAAGGAAATATGAGAAATCAACAACATAAATAAATACAAGCAATGCGAAATATAATAATAGGCTGACTCCATATCACAGCAGTGCTGTACTGCTCAAGGAAAAACAGAGTCTATTGGTGACTGCAGTTTGAATCTCTGGCCTGGTAAGCCTGAAAAAAAGGGGCAAGTGACCAGTATCCTGTGGGCTGCAGGACTGAATAAAGGGGACTGTGGCATGACTGGACCCTGTGGAGGGTGCTCCTCTCTCCCTCTCTCTTTTGCATACTCTCACTCTCAGGTGAGCACACATAAGCTCTATGATAAATAAATTAAATAAGAGATATATAATGAATAGAATGTAAATCACGTATATTAGTCAAGTCCTTGAATAAGAATGATTTGAAGGCCTACCTGTAGCCTACTAAAACATTGCTGATTTTCTTCTAGGCTTTGTTTTCCGGTTTTAAGGATTTTTGTCCTGTCTGGAGCTGTTGATAGGTTCATATACCTACTATTTGAACAGAATCCTAATCTGTTTCTTGCCTTTAAGTTTTAAGCAAAGTTCCTTAGTATTTCTTTGATATATTAAAGTTAAAAACTGCGGCCATCCCCCCTGAGGGATGATTTCTCACTTTCTGCCTCTCTGTCTTTCTGGCGAGTGCACACACCCTATAGCAAACTCCTCTAAAAAAAAAAAAAAAATGGGACCAGCAGTTAGTGTAATGGCTATGTCGCTGGACTCCCATGTAGTCGACCGCGGTTTGAGTCCTGGACCCGGTGGCTTAAACTCACGCAGGGCGCTTGTATGCATGTGTGCTCAAAATAGCGAGAGGAGAATGAAGGAGAAGGGATCGTGGTATGGTCATCAACCTAGGGGGGTGATTTCTCGCTTTCTGTCTCTCTGTCCCTCTCCGTCTTTCTGGCAAGTGCACACGCCCAATAGCAAAAACTTCTAAAACAAATTAAAGTTAAAACTACTTTTCTTGAAATTATCAGGTGAACTTGCTATTGAAAGCTATTAGATTATATAAGAAATTGTGTGATCAATAAAATGTGGGAGAAAAAGGAATGGAAAACAACTGTAGACACCAGAGATAGTGTGGGAGGAGGGTGGCGGTTGGCAAAGGGCAGAGGGTCAGAAATAGGGGTGTGGGGACCAGCAGTTAGCCAAATGGCTAAGTCGCTGGACTCCCATGTAGTCGACTGTGGTTCGCGTCCCGGACCCGGTGGCTTAAAACTCACGCGGAGCGCGTGTGCATGCGTGCCCAGGATCCCAAGAGGAGAATGGAGGAGAAGGGACTGCGGCATGGCCATCCACCCTGGGGGGGTGATTTCTGTCTTTCTGTCTCTCTGTCTCTCTCTGTCTGTCTGGCGAGTGCACGCACCCTATGGCAAAAACCTCTAAAAAAAAAAAGAAAGAAATAGGGGTAATATATATAAATAGAAACTAGAAATGGAAAATTATTGACGATAACACACATGAGTAAGCCACTATGCAGTATATTCTGGATGGGAAATCACATTTTGTATGCTGTGACGATGCTTAGGGAATGAATGTAAATGAATTAATTTAAAAAATGCTTCAGAAAATAAAAGCTTATGGAAACACGTGTAATGGGAAACCTATGCATGAATTTCATAAAGTTTTTGTACCAAAATAAATTCATATTTTAATTGTAAAATAAATAGAGAAAAAGAGACAAATTCTACATGGCTATCAGAATCCTGTTGTCTTGAAAAAACAGTTTGGGTATATGTGTGCTCCAAATCCCAGCAGGATAAAGAGATGGAGAAGGAATTGTAATGTAACCATGCCTCATTAGGAGGTACTTTCTCTCTGTCTCTCTGTTGAGTACACAGGTCCTCTGGCAATTAAAACAAAAGAATGGACTGAATTACCTCATGAAAAGACACTATCAGGTTAGGTTAAGAATATAATTCATCCATAGTCTCTTAAAAAAAAAAAAAACAACACATAAAATTAAAGTGAAAAGCCAAAAATAAAAGAATTGGTAAGTCTAAATCTATATTAAACAAATGACAACCAAAGCAAGGCATCTTTTGTATTGTTAATATTATAGAAGAAGAAATCTAAGATTCAAAGAACAGGGCCAGCCAGTGAAGTGCTGATTAAGACAGCTGGATCCCACATGGTCAACCACACAGTTGAAGTCTCAGACCTGGCAGCTTGAAAAACATGCAAGGTAAGGGCACATGTGTACCCAAAATTCTTTTTTTTTTTTCTCTTTTTTTTGAGAGGTTTTTGCTATAGGGCATGTGTGCTCGCCAGACAGACAGAGAGAGACAGAGAGACAGAAAGCGAGAAATCCCCCCCCCCCCCCAGAGGGGATGGTCACGCAGCAATCCCTTCTCCTCCATTCTCCTCTCGGGATCTTGGGCACGCACCCACATGCGCCCAGCCTGAGTTCAAGCCACTGGGTCTGGGACTCGAACAGCGGTCGACTACGTGGGAGTCCAGCGACATAGCCATTATGCTAACAGCTGGTCCCTGTACCCAAAATTCTGAGAGAAGAATGAAGGAGAAGAGGTTGCAGCATGGTCATTTACCCCTCCCCCCAGAGGGTGCTTTCTCACTTTCTCTCTCTCTCTGGTGAGTTCATGTACCATATAGTAATTTTTAAAAAATGAAATTCAAAGAATAAAATATAAAGCAGGTAGATGTCAATATATAAATGTATGCAATGTTAAAAGGCAAAATTTATGAAGTTGGCATATCAACTACAAATCAACTTTGACCAACTAGGACAGAAGCTAAAAATATAATTAGAAAATATTTTAAAATACTTGCTACACACAGTATAGTGGTAACATGTGATGTTCTGCAAGGCTGACCTCTATAGGAAGGTTCTAAGTGGGCTGTCCCATGTGTGCCTATGATTCAAGAACTGGCTAAGGCTGGGAGCAAATTGTGCCATTAGAACCTGGATGGGGTACTGCATCTCTGTCTCTGTTTCTCCTGCTCATAAAATAAACTAAAAACAAAGGGACCAGCGTTAGCATAATGACTAAGTTGCTGGGCTACCATGTAGTCGACTGCGGTTCGCGTCCCGGACCCGGTGACTTAAACTCACACCGGGCATGTGTGCGTGTGTGCCCAAGATCCTGAGAGGAGAATGGAGGAGAAGGGATTGCGGCATGGCCATCCCTCCTAGGGGGGATATTTCTTGCTTTCTGTCTCTCTATCTCTCTCTGTCTATCTGGCGAGCGCACACATCCTATAGCAAAAACCTCTACAAAAAAAAAAAAAAAAAGAAAAAATTTAAAATACCTAGCAATGAGAACATGAGGCCAGCATATGGCCTGGTGGTTAGGGAAGCTGGATCCCATGTGGCTGACTGCACAGTTCAAGTCCTAGACCCAAATGGCAGACATGTGTTCCTAAAATCCCAACAAGAGGGAGAAATGGAGAAGGGACTGCAATGTGACCATTCCTTGTGGAAGATGTTTTCTACCTCTCCCTCTCCGTCTATCTGTCTCTAGTGAGCACATGTGACCTCTGGAAAATATTTTAAAAATAGAATTGAGGGACCAGCAGTTAGCGTAATGGCTATGTCGCTGGACTCCCATGTAGTCGACCGCGGTTCGCGTCTCGAACCCGGTGGCTTAAAAACTCACGCCGGGCGTGTGTGCATGCGTGCCCAGGATCCCAAGCGGAGAATGGAGGAGAAGGGATTGCGGCGTGACCATTCACCCTGGGGGGTGATTTCTCGCTTTCTGTCTCTCTCTCTCTCTCTGTCTGGTGAGCGCATGTGCCCTAAAGCAAAAAACCTCTCCAAAAAAAAAAAAAAAAAAAAAAAGAAAAAAATAGAATTGAAAGTATGATAATCACCCAACTATGGGTTAGAATTTAATATACCTACTAACAATGTAATATATCAACAGGCAAACAATAAAGAACAGTCTATGGGTGGGGCCATCAGGTGGCATGGTGGTTGGGGCACTAGACTCCCATATGGTTGACTGTGGTGGGAGTCCTGGACCTGGTGACATCAGGGTCATGCTGGGCATGTATGTGTGCATGCCCAGAGGCATGGGGGGAGAATGGGGAAGAGGGGATTAGAGGAAGAAAAGAGAACAGTTTATAGGGATCAAATAATCTCATCAATAAACACAAATTTATAAATATAAGAGAACTTCATTTATCACAGAAAAGTATTTTAATAAATATTTTTATAAGACTTTTTTCATGCAATCTGCTAGAAAGAATACTTGAACAATAATAATAAAAAAATTTAGATCTGGGGCTGGCAAGTGGCATGGTGGTTAGGGGCACTGGACTCCCACATGGCTGACCATGGTTCAAGTCTCGGACCTGGTGACTTGTTTTCTCACTTCCTCTCTCTCTCTGTCTCTCTCTGATCAAACTGGAAAATAACAATGATAATAAATAAAGTTAAATAAAATAATTCTTTAAAAAAAATTTAGACCTAGGACCAGCAGATGCTGTATCGCTTATGTCTCTGAACTCTCACATGGCTGATCTCGGTTCAAGTTCCACACTCAGTGGCTTTAAAAACACACTGGGCACATGTGCGTGCATGCCCCAAATCTTAGGAGGTGAATGGAAGATAAGGGATTATGGCATGACCATCCCTCCTGGGGAATGATTTCTCACTTTCCCTATCACTGTGTCTCTCTCTCTCTCTTTCACTCTCTCTCTGGCAAGCCCATGTGCTGTAAGGCAAAAATTTCTAAAAAAATTAGACTTTATCAACCATTTTTATCTGATTATATTCCAAGAATAAAAAAGTTAAAGGAAGCACATTTTTATTACACCTCAGATCAAAAAGAAAACACTAAAATCACAGGTTATAATCATAATTTAGCAACAAAAAAAGAAAACCAAAGAAATTTTAATAAAACCAAATAGAGACTGCAAAAGTTTAAAAGATAGATAGATAGCTAGATATGGTTCATGCAGTGCTTACCAACCACAATAAAATAATTAAAAAAAAATATCTAATTCATTATCCCAAATCGAAAGTGTATGTGATCTTATTATGTCTAAGGAAAAGTTTCTCCTTCAATCCTACTTTTTAGATACTTACTTATTTATGTTATTAGGACTCATGGATTTTTATATAGACTTTTTATGGATTTTTTTTTTTTGAGAGGTTTTCACTATAGGGCGTGTGCACTCGCCAAACAGACAGAGAGAGACAGAGAGACAGAAAGCGAGAAATCACCCCCCAGGGGGGATGGTCACGCCGCAATCCCTTCTCCTCCATTCTCCTCTCGGGATCTTGGGCACGCACGCACACGCGCCTGGTGTGTTTTAAGCCACCGGGTCCGGGATGCGAACCGTGGTCGACTACGTGGGAGTCCAGCGACATAGCCATTACGCTAACTGCTGGTTCCCTGGATTTTTATTTTAGACTTGATTTACTAGCATTGTTTTAATGATTTTTTACATCTGACTTTATGATAAATGTTGGTCTATAGTCTGTTTTCTTTTAATGACTTTTTCTGCTTTTGACTTAAAAAAGCAGTTTGAAAATGCTCTTTCCTTTCTATTGTCTGAATGGGTTTGTGTGAAATTTGTATTATTTATTCCTTAAGTGTTTGGTCAGGTTTCAAATTACCAACATATATCCTTTGGGGCCAGCAGGTGACATAGTGGTTAAGGCACTGGACTTCCATTTGGTTGACTGCAGTTCAAGTCCTGGACCTGGCAACTTGAAACTCACACCAGGCACATGTGCGTGCTTGCTCAAAATACTGAGAGAAGAATGGAGGAGAGGGGACTGTATATGGCCAATCCCCTGGGGGGTGATTTCTTGCTTTCTGTCTCTTTGTCTCTGTCTCGCCAATGAGTGCACATGCTCTACAGCAAATTTCTCTCAGAAAGAAAAACTTTAAAAAAGAGAAAAAATATATATGTATATAGTTGGATGGACTGGCCACACTGCAGAGTGAGTGGCAGAGAGAAGGACAGAGTTGCAGAGAGAGTGCAGTTCATCTCTGCCTGCATGTCTCTGAACTCTCATGTTTGTTAACTGGGATCTGGAGAGTCCCACCCCTACCTGCCTCCACACCTTCTGAACATCTACTTGAGCCTGGACTACAGACTGCAGAGTCAGAGGCAGGAAGAAAGACAGAACTATGGAGAGAGGGCAGCTCATCTCTGCTCACACACCTCTGACCTCTTAGGTATGCTAAATGGGATCTGGAGAGTCCCACCCCACTCACCCCTCCACCCAGTGCCTTCTGAACATCTGCTCCAGCCAGGATGGGCCTGAGACTGCCCTGGGACCTCTGCTATCTCCTGAGTCTTTCAGACTTCATAGTTTCCCAAAGCATATGGTGCACAACACACCAGGCAACCCCTTCTGTCTTCCTCAGTTGAAAGCTTGCAGCTTAGCCCCAGGTGCACCATTTGTCTAGAAACTGGGAGGCTTTTGGAATATCCGGTTCTAATGACAAACATGCAGGTTTCTGGGTGAGCATCAGGGAGATGGAACTGTAGAGAGATTGCAGATCACCTTCTCCTGCATGCCTTTGAGTGCTCAGAATTAACTCCCAAAAATTAGGAAAAAACATATATTTCATCAGATGACCAGAAACCGCTGCAGAGGCACAAGAAATAGGAAAAAACAAGAAAATATCTCTCGTCCAAGAGAAAAGAACAATTCTTCATCATTCACAGACAGTACTATTGAACTCGTGGAAATGTCAGATGAAGAATTCAGAATATTCAAAATGACAAAACTAAATGAGATGTAAGAGAAAAGAGACAACAAACTCCAGATGATGCAAGAGAAAAGAGACAATGAGCTCTAGGAGATGAGGAGGTCCTTCCATGATATGGAAGAAGAAATAGAAACCATAAAAAAATAATCAAAAGGAACTGTTAGAGATGAAGGCTGTAATACAGGAAATCAAAACCTCCCTCGAAAGTATTAGAAGCAGTTTAGATCATGCAGAAGATTGAATCTCAGATGTAGAAGACAAACCTCTGACCTAGAAAAAAATCACCAAAAAGACTGAGAAAATAACCTCGAAAATGAGACTAATATACAAGAAATAATAGATACCATTAAACACACAAACATCTGGATAATTAGTATCCTAGAAAGTGAAGAAACTAAGGGCATTGATAATCTACTCCATAAAATCATAGAAGAAAACTTTCCAAACATAGAAGTATTCAAACACCCAAGAAATAGAAAGGATCCCAAATAGAATAAATCCACGAAGATCTTCTTCATGGCACATCACAGCCTGTTTGACTAATACTGCAGATAAAGACAAGATACTAAAACTGGCAAGAGATGACCAGGTAACTGCTGCAAGTTACCTACAAATGTTACCCCATCAGGCTAACTTCAGACCTCTCATCAGAAACGATGCAAGCAAGGAAAAAATGGGAAAACATATTGAAAAGTATCGAAGAGAAAACAATTTCAACCAAGATTACTATATCTGGCAAGATTGTCCTTCAAATGGAAAGAAAAGATAAAAAAGATTCTCAGATAAGCAAAACCTAAAAGAACTTACAAACATCAGACCAGCTCTACAAGATGTTCTAAAGGGAGTGTTATACCAGGAAAGTT
The DNA here is from genome assembly GCA_026018925.1 of Tupaia tana. NCBI lineage: Eukaryota > Metazoa > Chordata > Mammalia > Scandentia > Tupaiidae > Tupaia > Tupaia tana. The sequence goes on from JAKSZU010000003.1 coordinate 53,705,516, forward strand.
AAACATAGACAGATAGAAATAAGAGAAAGAAATAAAACAAACAAACAAACAAGAAAATGGACAACTTAATGTAGTAACAAGTCCAAAAATATTGATGATAACGTTGAACGTTAATGGATTAAATTCTCCAAACAAGAGACACAGACTGGCTGAATGGTTAAAAAAACAGAAACCCTGCATCTGCTGACTGCAAGAAACATACCTCATGGACCAAGACATACATAGACTAAAAGTGAAGGACTGGAAAAAGGTATTCCATGCAACAGGAAACCAAAAAAGGGCTGGAGTCAGAATACTGATCTCAGACAAAAAAGATTTGAAAACAAAAATAGTAAGAAAATACAAAGAAGGGTATTATATAGTAGTAAAAGGGTTTATTCATCAAGAGGATATAACACTTAAAAATATCTATGCAACTGAATATAGAAGCACCCAAATATGTAAAGGAAAGATGGCTAGATCTAAAAGGAGAGATAGAATGTAACATACTAATTGTTGGGAATCTCAACACCAAATTATCTCCTTTAGACATCATCTAGATAAAAATAAGCAGAGATATTAGATCTAAATGATACCATAAACCCAAAGGTCTTGACAGACATCTATAGAATCTTCCACCCAAAAACCATGAAATATACATTTTCCTCCCCCGCATGGAGCACTTCCAAAGACTGGCCACATTATAGGACACAAAACTAGCCTTTTCAGGTTCACAGGCATCCAGCATCTTCTCCAACCATGATGGAATTAACCTTAAATTAAGAAAAAAAAAAAAAAAAAAACCTCAAAAATACACAAATATATGGAAACTAAAATACCTACTACTGAATGATTTCACAGCTACTGAAAAATTAAGACTGGAATCAATAGATTTATGGAAACCAAGAATAATGAATACACAAGGTTCCATAATCTACGGACACAGCCAAAGTAGTCATGAGAGGGATGTTTATAGCAATCAGTGCACATAAGAAAAAGATGAAAAGGTGGCAAATTTATAAACTAACATTGTGCCTGAGATAACTGGAAAAAACAACAAAAAATCCAAAAAATGCCAGAAGAAATATTTCAAATTCACAATGAGACAGGAAATATTACAGCAGACACACTAGAAATACAAAATGTCACTAGAGGATACTATGAGTGGCTATACGCCAACAAACAAGAAAACCTGGAGGAGATGGACAAATTCCTGGACACACATAATCTACTACGATTGAATCAGGAGGACACAGAAAGTCTGAACATACCCATTACAAACAAAGAGACTGAATCAGTAACGAACAGCCTCCCAACAAAGAAAAGCCCTGGTCCTAATGGATTCACTTCTTTTTTTAAAAAAAGAATTATTTGTTTATTTTTATTTATTGTTATTATTATTATTTTCCAATTTGACCAGAGAGAGATAGAGAGGGAAAGTGAGAAAGCAAACTACCAGGTCCAGGACTAGAACTATGGTTGTCCATGTGGGAGTCCAGCGCCTTAACCACCATGCCACCTGCTGGCCCCATGGATTCACTTATTAATTGTACAAAACTTTTAAAGAACAGTTAAGCCCTGGTTCTACTCAAATTATTTCTAAAGAAAGAGAAGGAAGGAATCTTCCCAAATTCATTCTTGGAAGCCTCCGAAACACTCATCCCCAAAATAGGAAAGAGCACAAAAGGAAAACTACAGACCAATATCTCTGACGAATACAGATGCAAAAATTCTCAACAAGATACTAGCAAATCATATTCAACAACATATAAAAATGATTACACATCATGACCAGGTAGGCTTTATTCCAGCAATGCATGCATGGTTCAACATATGCAAAACCATAAACGTAATACACCATATTAACAGAAAGAAATATAAAAACCATATGATCATTTCAATCAATGCAGAAAAAACATTCAACAAAATACAACATTCCCTCATGGTTAAGACTCTCAGTGAAATCAGTATAGAAGGGTCATATCTCAACACAATAAAGGCCATCTGTCAAAAACCTATAGCTAAAATTATACTGAATGAGGGAAAGCTCAAAGCTTTTCCATGAAAAACAATACAAGGATGCCCGCTTTCTCCACTCCTTTTCAGTATAGTGCTGGAAGTCCTAGTCATTGCAATCAGAAAAGAGAATAAAATAAAGGGCACTCAAATAGAGAAAGAAGAGGTGAAATTACCTCTATTTGCAGATGACATAATTGTATACATGGAAGGCAAAATACTCCTCGAAGTAATAAATGAATACAGTAAAGTGGCAGGATATAAAATCAATATACCAAAATCTATAACATTTCTGTATACAAATAATAAGCAGACTCTGGTAGAACTAAAAGAAGTAATTCCATTTGTCATAGCCACAAAAAGTATAAGATATTTAGGAATAAATCTAACCAAAGAAGTCAAAGACCTTTACAAGGAAAACTATGAAAACCTAAAAAAAATAAATTGAAAATGACATTAAAAAGTGTAAGGATATCCCATGTTCTTGGATTGGAAGAATTAATATAATCAAAATGGCAATTCTACACAAATTAATCTACATATTTAACACAATCCCAATCAAAATACCAGAGACATTTTTCATAGATTTAGAAAAGACTATCAGAGAATTTGTCTGGATTCATAAAAGACTCAATATTGCCAAAGAAGTCCTGCTCAAAAAAAGTGTAATAGGAAGCATCTCATTCCCTGATCCCAAAATATATTACAAAGTTGTGATAATTAAAACAGCATGGTAGTGGCACTAAAATAGATATATGTACCAATGGAACAGCATAGAACCCCATAAATAAATCAGAAAATATAGAGTCAACTAATTTTTTAAAAAGGGTACCAGTCAATTTAGTATGGAAAAGAAAACTTCTTTACCAAATGGTGCTGTAAAAACTGAGTATCCACCTGTAGAAAGATGAATTTGGACTTCTATCTCTCACCATTAACAAAAACCAACTCAAAGTGGATCAAAGATCTAAACCTAAGACCTGAGTGGAAAACACTGGGGAAACTCTGGGAGACATTAGGGTAGCCAAAGACTTCTTAAATAAGACCCTTAAAGCACAGGCACTAATCCCAAAGAAGACAAATAGGATTATATCAGATTAAGAAGTTTCTGCACAGCAAAAGACACAGTAATTAGTGTGAATTGACAACCTTCAGGATGGAAGAATATTTTTGTAAGCTATGCTCCAGATAAGGGACTGATAACCAGAATACACAGAAAACTCAAGCGGCCTACCTAAAAAAAAGAAAAAAAAAAAATTAACCCTAACCCAATTAAAAGATGGGAAAATAAGCTGAGCAAACAATTCTCTAAGGGAGACATATAAAAAGCTGAAAAGCTTATGAGAGATGCAGATCATCATCATCATAAGAGACAGATCAAAATCACACTGAGATATTACCTAACCCCAGTCAAGATGGTGAAGATAAAAAAAATAATGCTAAGTGTTGATGAGGCTGTGGTGAAAGGGGAACTCTCCTACATTGTTGGTATAAATGTAAATTAGTCCAGCCACTGTGGAGAACAATATGGGGATTCCTCAAAGATCAATAAACAGAACTACTACATGATTCAGCAATTCCACTCCTGACTACCCCAAGGATAGGAGAGTGCTCAGTTGGAAAAGTGCTTGCACCTCTATGTTTATTGCAGCATTATTCACAATGTCTAAAACATGGGACCAACCCAAATATCTATGAAGAGATGAATGGATTGAAAAAATGTGGCACATATACTCTATGGAATACTATTCGGCAATAAAAAAAAAATTCCTAGGATTTGATAGGAAGTCAATAAATATGGAAGATTTACTGCTGAATCAAGCAAGCCAGAGTATGCTTGCTTCCTAAGAGACATCGTATGTCTCCACTTAGATATACCAACTGTCTGCACTCTATGTTGGAAACTGAAAGACTAGAGGATACAGAAGTACAGAAAATGTTTAGGGAGACTGAAGATAGTATGGAAAAAGGATAGGGAGAGAGGGAGAGTGTGAGGAGGTAAATTAAGGAGAAAAATGGAGAGGCTGGACAATAATTAATAAATAATCTAGTATAATGCTTTATGTTCAGGAAATACTGGTTCCTTTCTTTTGTCTTAATGCTTTCCTTCTGTGTTTTTGCTGTTATTATTATTTTTAATTAATAATGCCAGTGGTAAACCTTATGTACTTGCAATTCTTATGTTTCCAATAAAGAGATCTGTAAAATGAGAAATGAGCTATATGTAGGGAGTATAGTGAACTTTAACTTATCCATAAAAATGTAAATTAATTTAAACAGAAAAGTCATTTTCATACAAACTAAAAAAAAAAAAATCTTCAGAATAGGGACCAGCAGTTGGTGTAACAGCTATGTCGCTGGACTTCCATGTAGTCAAGCATGGTTTGAGTCCCGGACTCGGTGGCTTAAACTAATGCCAGGTGAGTGTGAGTGTGTGACCAAGATACTGAGAAGAGAATAGAAAAGGAATTGCAGCGTGTCCACCTCCTCTGAGGATTTCTTGCTTTCTGTCTCTCTGTCTCACTGTCTTTCGGGCAAGTGCATATGCCCTATAGCACAAAATTAAAAAAAAAGAAAAAAAAAAAGAAAAGAAAGAAAAGGGAGAACCTGCATATTTTTATGGACAATAATGAAGAAGTATAATTGGAGGATAAACGAGTATGTTAAAAAACAAGGAGAAAAGAGAAGCAAAATCCATTGTTCAGATTCTTCTTTGTGTCCTGGAATTAGGACACTTTCAGTGAGTGGTATATGTTAGACATCTCTGAAATGTTGCATTTATGACCTACTTTACAGGAAAGTCAGATAATTCTTTTTGTAATTTTTTAACTGAAACATAATAATTATACATATTTATGGGTAACAGTGTGAGAGATTTTGATACATGTATACAATGTGTAACAGTCAAATCAGGATAATTAACATGTTCATCACTTCAAACATTTATCATTTCTTTGTGTTGGAAACATTCAAGATCTCTCCTAGTTGTTTTGAATATCTGGTTCAATAGTTACTGTTAACTGTAGTCACCCTACTGTGCTATATATACAACACTAGTCTTAATCTTTTTATCTGTGTTTCTGTTCTCATTAAGCACCCCTTCCCTGTCCTTCCTTCCTCATTATCCTTTCCAGCCTCTAATAATTCCTATTCTCTTGCATCTGTGAGATCAACACATTATAGCTTCCACATGTGAGTGAGAACATAGTGGTACTTGTATTTCTGTGACTGTCTTATATTCCACTTACAATTTTGTCCTCAAGCTCATCTCTATTGTTGTAAATGACAGAATTTCCCTCTTTTTTACAGTTTAACTTTCCATTTTGTGTCTGTATGTATGTGTCACATTTTCTTTCTTTCTTTATCCCTCAAAGGACACTTAGGTTGATTCTATATCTTTGCTATTGTGAATAGTATTGTGATAAAGAATACAAATGGCCAACCAATATGTGGGGAAATGATCAACATCATTAATTTTAGGGAAATGCAAATCAAAACCACAATGAGATATCATCTCAACCCAGTTATGATGTCTGTCATCAAGAAGTACAAAACAAGGGAACCAGCAGTTAGCGAAATGGCTATGTAGCTGGACTCCCACGTAGTCGACCGCGGTTCAAGTCCCAGACCCGGTGGCTTAAAACTCACGCTGGGCGCGTGTGCGTACGTGCCCAAGATCCCAAGAGGAGAATGGAGGAGAAGGGATTGCGGCGTGACCATCCCCCCTGGGGGGTGATTTCTCACTTTCTGTCTCTATGTCTCTCTCTGTCTGTCTGGCAAGCGCACACGCCCCAAAGCGAAAACCTCTCCAAAAAAAAAAAAAAAAAAAAAAAAAAAGAAGTACAAAACAACAAATACTGGTGAGAATACAGAGATAGGGGAACTTTTACACACTTAGGTGGAATGTAAATTAGTACAGCCATTATGGAAAATAGTGGGAGGTTCCTCAGAGAAATCTTTTATGGTTTGCTTCAGGGAAGAGGACCAAGGTGAAGGTAAAACTAACTTTCCTTCTTTGCTGTTTTCTCAAATGCTAAGGAGCTATATTTTAGGGTAAAATGTCCTGATATTTAGTTTGAAAGCATACAGACTAAAATTTTTAAAATATGAAGATTTTTATAATCTTAGTTTTTAACTAAAATTCAAATGATTACTTATTTCACTTGTATACTGTGATTCTTTTAAAACTCCTATAAAATAAATTGTTGGTACATATGACATAGGTGAATGTATATCTGAATACATAAATCATGCAGTTTTCTTTACGTGGCTCAAAAATAGGTTAAAAATAAAGCTGTGGGTCACTTACTTCATGGAAGACATAAGAGGAAATTAAAGGTTGATGACTTTGCCAACCTATGCTTTTAATATAAATTTCATAAAATAACTATTTTTGCAGAAAATATCCTGGGCTCAAAGAATAGTAAATTTGATTCAGTAAGATATTTCCTGTGTTCTAAGGAAATTTCCTTGAACATACTGCTCTTTGGAATTGTTTTGCTGTAGATGTGTGGCAATTAAGTGAATGCTGGCATTTGATTCTCAATATTTTATTTTTCAAGATAATAACGTTTGGATACCAAGGAAAAAAAGAATAATTTCAGAGTTATCTGAGTAGAAAATAACATCTGGCTAATACCAGATAACTGATCTAATTTTATCTATTTAATTATTAATATGTAAGAAATATCAATATGTAAGAAATATTATATGTATTCTTGTATTTAAATGAAAGTTTTTTTGTGTGTATGTGTGGTGTGTATGTACATATAAAACATGTCTATGTTATGCTATAACCTATTGTTAATAAGCAATTTAGATTAATTTTTTTATAAAGAACACTTTTTCCATGATTCCAAATGATAGAATGATAACATATCAAAATATGACACTTTACAGATTATTCATTCTGAAGAAAGCGAGAAATCATCCCCCAGGAGGGATGACCACACCACAATCCCTTCTCTTTCATTCTCGTCTTGGAATCTTTGGCATGTAAGCACACGTGCCCGGCATGAGTTTAAGCCACTGGGTCTGGGACTCGAACTGCGGTTGAATACATGGGAGTTCAGCGACATAGCCGTTACACTAACTGCTGGTCCCTCCCTTTTCTTTGAATCTTCATTTCTAAATGTTCTCATGTCATGTAAAACTTGTATTAAATAAGTAAGTATGCTTGTCTCTTATTACTCTGTCTTTTATTATAGGGGACCCAACCATAAACTTCAGAGTAGGTGAGAAATCTTTTCTCTCCTACACAACAAACACATATAAAAAATTAAATTGCAAGTCTTTGAGGAACCTCTCCGTAGAACTGAAAGTACAAGAATACTGTTACCTAGAAAGGATTTAATTATGTTACTCAAATACATTTTTTTATTTCCAGTGTATAAGGTAAAATTATACATTTCCTACTTTCATCTTAAGATTTATTCTTTTATTCTACAATTTGTTTAATGTAGGTTTCCATGTATTGAATAACTTTCATGATTGAATTATCCATGATCATATCTCCTACTCAATCATCTCCCACTCAATCTTTACCTATACCAGAGAAATCTGTCCCCCTGTTAAACTAGTTTGGTCAATTACCTCTTGAGTTGTTTTAGTCATTTGTAATATAACATACAAGATTATGTTGTTCTATATATTATGGATATAATGGTGATATAGTGAAGGTATACAATATGCTGAGATTATTTGTAATGCATATTTAATTATTTTACCATTTACGCATTATTTAACTAAATGTGTGTTCTGCATAACATGTTTATTTTTATCATAAGCAACTACTCTTAGGAAATCTGAAGAATCTCAATAATTCCAATTTATCCATTTTATAAATATAGGGATATTATACTCATTCAGCACTATTAGTCATAGAAAAATACATATAAGGACATTTTAAAACAAATTAATCTTATCTTTTGTTAAGCATACACTTCTATACTTTGTGCCTTTATAGGTTTGTTTTTTTTGTTTTGTTTTGTTTTTTGTTTTTTTTTTTTTGTTTTTTTTTGGAGAGGTTTTTGCTATAGGGCGCGTGCGCTCGCCAGACAGACAGAGAGAGACAGAGAGATAGAAAGCAGGAAATCACCCTCCGGGGGGATAGTCACGCTGCAATCCCTTCTCCTCCATTCTCCTCTCAGGATCTCGGGTACGCACGCACACGCGCCCGGCGTGAGTTTAAGCCGCCGGGTCCGGGACTCGAACCGCGGTCGACTACGTGGGAGTCCAGCAACATAGCCATTACGCTAACTGCTGGTCCCGCCTTTATAGGTTTTAGTCTCTTAAGATGTACTTTGTTTAGTAGAGTGAGATTCTTTCTTCTTTTTTTTTTGAGAGGTTTTTGCTATAGGGCGCGTGTGCTCACCAGACAGACAGAGAGAGACAGAGAGACAGGAAGGGAGAAATCACCCCCCAGGGGGGATGGCCAAGCCGCAATCCCTTCTCTTCCATTCTCCTCCCGGGATCTAGGGCACGCATGCACATGCGCCCGGTGTGAGTTTTAAGCCACCGGGTCCAGGACGCGAACTGCGGTTGACTACATGGGAGTCCAGCAACATAGCCATTACGCTAACTGCTGATCCCGAGATTCATTCTTCTGATTTCTCCACTGAGTTATGAATATTTGAAGTTTCCAGTTAATTAATTTTGATGAATGAGGTTTTGCTAATAAAACCTATTTTAATTATCAAAAATTATCACTGATAGCCTATTTTACCTGATATCATATCCTGCCTTCTCATTTATTGTCTTAATGCATGTTCTCCTTAACAACTACCCAAATTACTAAATTTGGATATCAAATATTAAACCACAGTAAATATGCTATCACAAGTTAATATAGACCTCTACTTAATTAAGTCTCTACAATAATTCACCCTACTCCAAGGGATTCAAACACTTCACACTGGGATGAACAGATGGCATAATGGTTACGTCACTGGACTCCAACATAGTTGAGCATGGTTTAAATCCTGGCCCTGGTAGCTTTAATCTCACACCAGGAGTGTGAGTGTGCATGACCAAAATCCTGAGAGGAGAATAGAAAAGGGATTGCTGTGTGGCCATCCCCCTTGAGGGGAGGGTGATTTCCTGCTTTCTGACTCTGTCTCCCTCCATTTCTCTGGCAAGTGCACACAACTGTAGCAAAACTCCCTCTTCAAAAAAAAAAAAATTAAAAATAAACACTTCACACTATGATACAAAACATGGTAAAAAAAATTATACTGGTTTATTTTTTATTCCTTTTTTTTGGATAGATTTTTGCTATAGGGTGCATGCACTCACCAGACAGATAGAGAGAGACAGAGAGACAGAGAGCGAGAAATCACCCCCCCAGGGGGGATGGTCATGCTGCAATCCCTTCTCCTCCATTCTCCTCTCGGGATCTTGGGTACACACGCACACACGCCTGGCGTGAGTTTAAGCCACTAGGTCTGGGGCTTGAACTGTAGTCGACTACATGGGAGTCCAGCTACATAGCCATTACGCTAACTGCTGGACCCGATACTGGTTTATTAATCATTTAAATTGACTTGATTGTTGTAGACTTGGTTTTTTTTAACTTATTCATTTCTTTCATGAGGTTGAGGTGCACCCTAACAGGATACCCACTCTATACTCACCCTCAATAAGCCAAGGTAATGGCCACACAGGTACCCCCAGTGTACACAGAGAAACCTCACAATGCAAACCTGGTACCTTCCCATGTGAGTCCAGCATTGCAGAACATTGTACAACTTATCCACTACTGGCTGGCCCAGATATATTTGTTTTAATGTAATGAAAGATGATCAAACTTATACCATAAATATACAAAATATAAATAAAAATAAAGTAAAATATGGTCTAAGCCATTTTTCTTTAATTCACCCTGGGGCACGTGCATTCTCCAGAGGTCTAAGCCATTTTCAGTAAAATGGTACCTTCAATTTAAATTGTACAGAAAGTGTGAAATTGTTTTGACTTCAGAGGAAGACCATTTATCAAAATACAGAAGACTTACTTGGGAGAGTTCTAAATTTAATGAATCTTGTGTCAGATTCCCCAAGGATTTGCATGTCTCTGCATGACTCCACTTGTCTGTGAATACCTTAAAGACAGAAACTCTGTCTTATTCATATTCTTATTCTCAGCATAATTTTTATATTAATAATAACAAATTAGAAAAATTATCACTATTAATTAGTGTAGGTTGTTATTACACATTGAATTAATATACCCAGATAAATCACTGTGGTCAACTCACTCAATTTAAAAGGTATAATTTATTATCCACTATGATTCTCTTTGGTTTCAAATTTAAAATGCCTGTATATGGAAGCAAAAATGACATTTTCTCATGAATAATTTTCTGCCATGAAAAAATAAAAATTTTAATGAAGAAAGGACAAAAATAAAGTTGTTCATCTAGAGAAAAGAGATTGGATTGGGACTTAATGATTCACTGAAATCATACAGTAAAATGGCCTTGGAGAAAGGAAAATGTGAATTTTAAGAGAATCATAAGCCAAATGAAAGAACACTGTTGAAAGCACAGAAGAGACGAATGTAGGACAAGAATATAATTTTCAAGGTAATTTTTTTCAATTTCTTTTGTTTGTTTATTGCTAGAGGGTATGTGGGCTCTCCAAAAGGAATTCTGTACATGCATGCACACACATATAGTGTGTTTTTTCAGGCCATCAGTCAGCAGTTGAAACCACAGTCAGCTCTGTGGGATCTGGCTCTTTAACCACTGTGCTATGGGGCCAGCCCCAAAATATGATTTTTAAATGGTGCATGGTAACCGTATTAACATGATTATATAGGTTAAATAATGCAAACAAATTTTAAAATAATTCACATTATGTAATTTCCTAGATGGGCAATTCCGTTAGGGGTTTTTATAGGAACATGGGAACAACATAATTTAGAAGCCCATGTTGTCAGTTTTAGAAATATATTGTTATATTGATTTGTTCTTCCTCTTTTACTTAGCACTTTTTAATGTTTTTATACAAAGAACACTCTCATGTTTCTGGCAGGTTTTATTCACATGATTGATAATCATATCTTATAAATAGAAGTGCTCTTACTTTCTTTTCTTTTCTTTTTGGAGAGGTTTTTTGCTATAGGGCACGTGAGCTCACCAGAGAGACAGAGAGACAGAAAGCGAGAAATCACTCCCCAGGGCGGTGGCCACGCTGCAATCCCTTCTCCTCCATTCTCCTCTTGAAATCTTGGGCACGCACGCACACGCGCCTGGCATGAGTGTAAGCCACTGAGTCCGGGACTCAAACCACGGTCAACTACATGGGAGTCCAGCGACATAGCCATTATGCTAACTGCTGATCCCAAGTGCTCTTACTTTCTTTTTTTCTTTTTTTTTAAAGCAAAATAAAACTTTATTCTTTTTCCTTTTGTCTCTTATGTGAATTTAGATCAGAACATATTACATTTTTTCAGTCTGAATAAAAAGATCTTTACTATAATCTATACAATGTAGTTATCACATCAGAGGCAAATTGTTAAGCAAAACTTTGTATAATTCAGTTTGCAAAAGAAAAATCCCATCTGTGACATAGTAAAATAGTTTTATAAAGGGCTCAGAATTTAGGGTGTTAGTTACAGGGCTTGCATCATAACTGTCCAAGTGCTCTTACTTTCAAAAAAATATTTTATTTAATTCCTCAGCCAAAATATTGGAAGTTCTGCGAGATAGATAGTACTGTGTAACATAGAAGTTCAAGTATTTGGTCTCTAGCTTTTATCACATTAATATTTTCATGATTACTGGTAGGGTTATCTTTACCTTAAAAATTCCTGGCAACTAAAAGTTAATCTATAGTATCAGTCAGAATCCAAATAAGATGACTCATTCAAACAGAATTCAAAGAGATCTTACTTAAAAGAATTAATTACAAAACTAAAATTGTAGAGAAAAATAGAAACCAACCTGAAACATACCAGTATGATGCTAGGCCAGAAAGGGTAAGAATAGAGGCTGCTAAAGCACCTGGAGTTATTTACAGTTGACCTGTTTGAGAAGACCAGTGACATCTGATCAAGGAACATGGTCACCTCAATGTGATCTTGAACAGCAAAAATGAGAGAAATAAATAATCTCATTTCACCTTCTCTTGGAATTTTTTGGGATTTCAATTGGCTGAAACCAAATGGCCACAGATCCCTCATATGTCAGCCGCACAATGCAGAAGGGAGAATGAAGTAGAGAGCAGAGCACAGCTTGCCCACTTTATGCCTCACCATTCACTCTTTTCTTTTATCTGGATGAAAACTGTACTTCCCTAACATAGCAGAAGCACAAAATATCATCAGTCCCTATACGGTCGTGAAGTCTGGGAATAAGATTCATCACATTCGCACCAGAAACTTAAATCATTATCTTTCATTTGTATTCTTCATAAATTGGAGAAGGAAAGCACCTATGAAAGATAAAACAGGGACCAGCAGATCCTGTACTGGTTATGTCGCTGGACTCCTACTTAGTTGACCATGGTTCCAGTCCTGGAGGTGACAGTGTGATACTCATGCCGGGCGCATCTGTATATGTATGTCCAAAATCCTGAGAGGAGAATGGAGGAGAAGGGATTGCAGCATGGCCATCCCCTCTGGGGGGGAGGGGTGGTTTCTTGCTTTCTGTCTCTCTATCTCTATGGTGAGTGCACACACTCTATAGCAAAAAACTCTCTTAAAAAAAAACGAAAGGAACATAAAACATAGCTGCTACACTTTCTACATACATTTTCCTCATATTTTTAAGGTCTAATTGTAAGATTATTTAAAAATTCATAAAATAAGGATTGATAAGAAATGTTCTAAGATATAGAAGGAGCAACAGGGAGACCCTATAATCCCAGAGATAGAAGGACCAATAAGCAGGCCCAAGTCAAGAGCTTGACTTGAGCTCGTCAGCAGGGACCCTTGCCCAGCCTTCTGTGGGAGAGGAGGGGCTCTCCAGGCCATGCAGTGCACAAGCGTGCAACACAAAGTGGTCTACCACCTTACATTTACCTGTCAACTCCACTCTATGTTGGCAGCAGTTAAGCTTGGATATACAAGAACCAAACACCTGAAAATAGAAGACTCTGGAGGAATTCTTTCCTCATAATTCTCTTACCTAAAAGAAGAAAAACTCACCTCTGAAAATGTAAACCCAAAGTTCCTACTGTGAATTCACATTCCTACCCTCAGTAGAGGAGGGAAAATGGCACAGAGCTTACGTATATCATAGAACATGCAGGAGTACACAGCTATACAAATAAACTCCAAGAAGTAGGAAGAAGTGAGTATAGCACCAGATGACTAAAAATCAAAGCAGAGCCCTAAGAAATTCAGGAAATACCTCCCCCTCAAAGGATCATAACTCCTCATCAACAACAGCTAAACATGATAACAGAAATGTCAGAAAAATAATTAAAAATATTAATTGTAAAAAAAACCTTGAGATGCTAGAGAAAACAGACAATCAATAACAGGAGATAAGAAAATCCTTCCATGAATTCAAGGAGGAATTCCTTAAAGAGATAGATACACTGAAAAAGAATCAAATAGAATTTCTGGAGAAATTCTACAATGCAGAAAATCAAAACTTCCCTCAAAAGTAGCAATAGCAGATTAGATCACACAGAAGACAAAACCTGACCTTAAAGACAAAACCTCAATTTAGTCCAAGCAACCAAAAAGAATAGAAGAATAAACATTAAAAATAAGGACAATATACAGGAAATACTAGACCCCATTAAATGATTATCTATAAGGTATTCCAGAAGGTGAAGAGACAGGCAAAACGTAAAAAACATCTTTCATAATATAGTAGTTGAAAACTTTCCAAAATTAGAAAGGCATGTGGACATCAAAATCCAATAGATACAAAGGACACCAAATAGATATAAGATACTTTTCAAGGCGTATCATAGCCAAATTGGTAAAAATCAAAGACAAAGATAATATTCTAAAAAGGGCAGTAGAGAAACTCCAAGTGGATTAACATCAAATCTCTCAACTGAAACAAAGCAGGCAAGGAAAGAATGGAAAGATGTATTTAAAATTCTAAAAGAAAGGGACCAGTAGATGGCCTAATGGCTACATCTCTGGACTCCCAGGTAGTCGACCGCCGTTCGAGTCCTGGCCCCAGTGGCTTAAACTCATGCCAGGTGTGTGTGCATGTATGCCCAAGATCCCAAGAGGAGAATGGAGGATAAGGGATTGAGGCATGGCTGTTCCCCCTGGATAGTGATTTCTCACTTTCTGGCTCTGTCTCTTTCTGTCTTTTGGGCGAGCACATGTGCCCTATAGCAAAAACCTCTCAAAAAAAAAAAAAAAAAAATTCTAAAAGAAAAGCCATTTCAGCTAAGACTACTATGCCTATACCTAATAAGATTATCCTTCAAATGGGAAGGAGAAATAAATTCATTCCCATATAAACAAAGGCTGAAAGAATTCACCAAAACAAAACCAGCTCTTCAGTAAATACTTAAGGGACTACTATACCAGGAAAACTAAAAGGAAGCAAATAGAAGTCAGAAAACACAAAGTAGAAAAAAGGATAAGTCCACACATATTGATAATAACATTGAATGTCAGGACTAAATCTCCCAACTAAAAGGCTAAAACTGCAGATCCAATTAATTTATACACAAGGAGGTTTAAATATAAATTTAAGAATTATTTGATAGTTGTTTACACAAGTTTCAATATATATCTCTATTTTTATAACCACTAGTCATTATATAAAATTAGATAATAGAGGAAAAGTCCAAAATGTTACAAGTAGCTGAGTCTTTCTTTGAAGAGAATCTTTAAAAGGCTAAAATCAAGAACTTTGTAAAGCCTATATATCACCCAATAACTGACTTTATCATGTCTTCACTTTTAAACATCTCTTTTCAATTTTGTTTTATTTTTGCTTTTTCAAGGTCTTATGTCTTATATAAATTATGTACTATGGTCTTACAAAAACTCACAGTATGTGAGTAAAAGTGTTCTTTTTCTATTTCTTCCTAATGAGCTATTGTTCTGTACAATTTTACCTGTCTCTAACTGGGCCAATATTAATACCCACAGACTTTTTTCAGGTTATAAACTCTTATCTCTCACAGTCCTCTATATGGAAGTTACAACTCTTTCATTGACTATGTTTAAATTATCATTGTTAATTTATGAGTTCATTTGGTGCCTGATTCTTAATCACTATGTTCTTTTGAACTGTATTTCACAGTAAAGAACACCGTTAGATAATTCAGTACATACTTTAAGAATAACCACTGGAGTGACTTTCAAATGTTTACAACATATTATACTGTTAAATATTGAAGGTAATGAATATGTTTATAACCTCTCTGTTTATTTCACACCATATACATGCTTTTAAACACCATTCTGTACCCTAAAAAGACGTGACTATATGTAAATCATAAATTACACTAAATATTTAAAGAGAAAAAAATGTTTTAAATTTCTGTTTTGCAAATGCTAAAACTGAGAGATGCCTCTAGTAATCATGATCAAACACACCCTCACACTCAACAAATCCTTAATTGTTGTTTCATGCTGATACAAAACTCAGCAGGAGACAGACTCAGGTTCCTATTCATTAGAAACCTGAATTTATTTGGAAACATTATTCTCTTAGCCACTAGGACTTTCAAATACACCAATTTCAAGGTTGTGAGTAGGCAAAACAAACTTTTTCCTATTACTTATTAAATGTAACATTAAGAGCACTCCCAACCCAACCTGTTAAACCCTTCTTATGGGGAAGTAGCAATAAATAATAGTTTGGGGTTCAAAAGCAACATCCTATAAATGTGAGCCCCAACTTCACGGTGTATTATCTCTCAGCTAGGAATATATGCAAGCCTTGAGACCAGCGGATGGGATGGATAATGGGTATGTCACTGAACTCCCACATAGTCAACCATGGTTGTCCCAGACCCAGTGGTTTAAAACTCAAGGTGGGCACGTATGTGTGCATGTCCAACATCCCAAGAGGGGAATGGAGGAGAAGAGACTGCAGTGTGGCCATCCCACCTGGGGGGTGATTTCTGGCTTTCTGTCTCTCTGGCAAGCACACACACCCTATAGCAAAAATTTCTCTCTCTCAAAAAAAATATAAATACACACACACACACACACACACACACACACATATACACACATGAGCCTTCAGTAGGGTGTTCCACTGCTCTATCAGTATGGCTGCTTCTATACGGAAAATAATGTTGAAAGACCAGTCTCTCTACATGTGATATCACTTCCACACCACCTTTCCTATGAAGAATATCCTGAGGTAAAATATGATACTGTGGGGATACCATGTGATGAATTAAGTCCTTCTTTTTTTTTTTTTTTTTTTTGCATAGGGTATGTGCACTTGCCAAAGAGAGACAGAGAAAGGGAAAGTAGAGACAGAGATAGAGATAAGGAAAGTAATAAATCAGTTCCTAGGATGGATGGATATGCTGCAATACCTGTCCTCCAATTTACTTTCTGGATTTAGGACATGCATGCACATGCACCTGGTATGATTTTCAAGCCACCAGGTTGGTTATGCGGAAGTCCAACACCTTAACCATCATCCCAAATATCGGCCCCAATTAAACACTTTTTAAGTTGACTAATGATAGTTCTTACAAACTCCTTTGGGGTGGAAAGGCTAATTTACATACAGGCTTATGCATTTTTTGAGAAGATAAAGATTCCTTCTATCTATGGAAGGGTGTGGTGAAATCAGTCATTCACCAGATAGCTGGTCGATTTGTCTAGGGGATGATGCAAACTGGGGACTTAGTTTTTGATGTAATTGACTGGACACTCAACCATGAAGGTAGCTGAATTCATATTGGTTTAATTTTCTATTCTTTTTTCCCTCCATTTATTTATTTTTACATTTTTCCACAAACATTTACTTTACATATAAAAATTTTTGTTCATACTCCATAGTTCTTGACAGTTAAACAAGTTTCAAAATTTCAGAATACTGAAATTTAAAGATAATGTTCAAAATATTTCTTACAATTTTGTATAATTTTATTTGTGACTCTATAACAACAGAAACAGTATGCTTTTAAATATTTTTGAGAAAATATTTACATGTCAACTACTCAAATTGTTGAAAAGCAAATGCCCAGCACACTAGTCACACATAAACCTTCTCAATTCAGCCCTATCAAGTATTCTGTGATATACCATCTACTAGCAAAGATCAGTCTCTTTTTCTTCCCTCAAAGTCTTTCTCAAGACAATCCTCTGGTGTGGTTGCTCTTTTGCAATCTCTACTGATTACAATGCTGGGCTGGAAAAGTCTAGGTTATTTTATGTTATAAATTCTTTCATACATCTTCTCTAATCCTCTCTGCCAGGCAGAACTATTTATAGTGCCAGACCATCTTTCTAAGAGTTTCTGTTGGCTTACTTGAGAGCCACCTCAGTTCCATAGTTTTCTAATTAATCTTGAGGTATGAAATTCCAGTCAAAGCCCTGTCCAATAATTAATATTTCCAATTTCTGATTCAATACAACAAGCATTATTGAACTTGTGCAAATAACACTTCTACTACAAAATAAGAATACCCCCAAATATTTCCAATTCAAAAGGTGTCAGAAAGGAAGAAAAGTTTATGTTTCCATTTAAAAAAACAAACAAGAAAAATATTTTAACAAATTGCTGAACCTATCAACAACTCAAAAGAAAGTAAAATGTTTACACTGGGAAAACAAAGCATAGTAAAAAATGAAATCAGTAATGTTAATGTTTTACTCGAAAGTCATAAAATTCTATTTCGCCAGTTCAGTCTTATGTTCAAACTCTCTTCTGTTGAATAAGAACTCCTTTCAGAAATTCTTGAAGAGCTGGTCTGGTGTTGGTAAATTTTTTCAGGTTTTGCTTATCTGAGAATGCTTTTTATCTCCTCTTCTTGTATGAAGGATAATCTTGCCAGGTATAGAATTCTTGGTTGAAAGTGTTTTTCTTTAACACTTTGAATATATTTTCTAATTTTTTCCTTGCTCACATTGTTTCCAATGAGAGATCTGATGTCAGCCTAATGGGATAACCTTTGTAAGTAACCTGGCGTTTCTCTCTTGCCAACTTTAGTACCTTGTCTTTGTCTGTGGATTTGGCCAATCTAGCTATCATGTGCCTCAGAGAAGATTTTCTCAGGTTGATTATATGTGGGGTCCTTTATATTTCTTGGGTCTGGATATCTGAATGCTTCTCCAGGTTTGGAAAGCTTTCTTCGAGGATTTCATGGAATAGATTATGAATGCCCTTACTAGTTTCTTCACCTTCTGGGATACTGATTATCAAGATATTTTGGTGCTTAATGGTATCTAGTATTTCTCATACATTTTGCTCATTTTATTCTGGTCATTTTCTGTCTTTTTGGTGATTTTTTTCTAGGTCTGAAGTTTTGTCTTCAGCATCTGAAATTCGATCTTCTACATGGTCTAATTTGCTTTTAATACTTCTGAGGGAGGTTTTGATTTCCTATATTACAGCATTCATCTCTAACAGCTCTGTTTGATTCTTTTTTATGGCATGTATTTCTTCCTTCAAATTTTGAAAGAACTCACCTCCTGGAACTCATTTGTCTCTTTTCTCTTGCACCTTCTGGAATTCATTGTCTCTCATCTCTTACATCTTGTATAGTTCTGTCACTATGAATACTCTAATATTCTGAATTCTTTATCAGATATTTCCATGACTTCCACTGTACTGTCTATGGATGATGAAGGGTTGTTCTTTTCCCTTGGAGAGAGATATTTTCTTAGTTTCTCTTATTTCTTGTTCCTCTGTGATGGTTTCTGGTCATCTGATGGATTATATATTTCCTCCTAATTTCTTGGAGTTAATTCTAAGCATTCAGAGATGTGCAGGAGAACGTGATCCACAATTTCTTTGCTCACCAAGCAACCTGCACTTTTGACTTTGAAACTGAATATTACAAAGGCCTCACACTGTCTAGGGAGTAGGGGCACCTGAATTGAGCTGCCAGGCTTCAACTGAGAGTTCAGAGGTGTGTGGGAGGATTAAGCCACGCTCTCTGCACCTCCTAACTTCTCCCTGTTGCTCACTCTGCAGTCTCTCTTTTCTGAATTTTAGTCATTTGTTGGTAAATTCACTTTTGTCCAAGTGCTTAGAGAAGTTTTCTGCAACTGTAAGATCATGTGCTTCCCTTATTGTAAGGCATTTCTGAAATAATTTCTCTTCTCTACTGTGTTTTGCAATGTGGTATCCACAGAAAGGTATATTGAATTCAGATTTATAAAGAGGAGTTTCTTCCTTCAGGTCCCTGGTTCAATAAGGGTTGAGGATTTGAGTATTCTGATGCTTAGCTATTGTGCACCTAGGCCTGTCTCCTGGGTGGAGGTTGAACAGCAAAAGTGAGAAAGAAAGATTAAAACAAAACAAAACAAAAAATGGGGGGGTGGGGGAGGGAGTCCCATGAAAACATCCAAAAAAAGGGGAAAAAAATTATAACAGCAAGGTACAAGTGCTGCGTGAACACAGCAGAACACATCTCAGATTAAAATGGCTTCTGAAATTAACAAAAGGGGAGGCCAGAGGTGACAAGAAGTGTTTTAAAAATTAAAAAAATAATTTAGAGAAAGACACGAGACAGAGATAGAGCCAAAGAGAAGACAGAGGTTGCCCTACCTATCTGAGCTTTTTGGGGGTCTAGAACATGAGATTTAGAGTAGAGATTTGGTCACCTTGGTCCCTGAACATGGCAGGGCCCACCTCTGACTGAAATGACTTTTGTCTGAGCTTTCGGGGGTCTGAAAGATGGGTTTAGAGCAGAGATTCAGTCATCTTAATCCCTGAACATGGCAGGACACACCTCAGATTGAAGTGGCTTCTGTCTGAGCTTTTTTCCCAGAATTTTAAAGTATATTTATTATGTATGTTTCCCTCTTTGTCTGTATCTTTCAAGCTTTAAAATATACTGATTTTATTGCCCTTTAGTATTTATTTCTATGTTCTTATCTAGCTAAAATTATGTTTTTCTTTGGCATTAGAACAACATCCAGGATGACCCTAATAACTTTTCAGTTAACCACTGTGTAGAGTGATCATTGTCTTCTGAAATCTACAGTGAATAAAAATCTTAAATTAGTCTCTAGTTAATTATCTGTGGGCAGATATTGATGACCTCAGATATATTTTTCAATTTTTGTATTATTACTATTTTAAATTTTAAAAACTATTCATATCAGACACTAGGTATATCTTAATGTCACTCTATTTTAATGTTTCCTTACATCAGTCTGTACATTCATGGGTTTCCCAAATATTCTATTATTTCTTTCATTATTGGCTCTTCTCTATATTCTTTGCTTTTTCTTAAATTGTACATAAATCGATTTACTCATCTTGTCATTTATCTTTTTGCTGTTCAATATTTTGTGAATTTATGCTTTTCTTGTTTCTTAGAAAATTTATTTAGCTTGTGTTCTACTTCATTCATTTTTACAATGTAATATTTTTTACATTTATATGTTATTAATTTTATGATTTTTTCATCTAAAAGGAATAATTTTTTACCTCAAGTTCTTTCTTTTTGTTTCCTAATAATTGTATTTCATGCAATTCGCTATCCTTAAGATGTATATTGAGAAAGCTAGAGTGTACACATTTTTAAATTTATGAATAGTATATTTGATAGTAAAAGGGCCAAAGTGAAACACATGTATTAAACCAGCACTTTGTCATGTCTTCAAATAAATATTATTGAAATGTTTGTTCTTATTTATTTAGTAGTTGTGAGGAAATATTAATTCCTTCATAATTAAACTTGTATATAAAAGGAGATTTACTTATAAAATCACAGTTAGTGACCAAAACATAATTAGAAGTTTTGGAGAAAATGTTTCTTTCTTTCTTTTTTTTTTTTTTGGCTATTGTGCACCTGCACTTGCTGGAGAAAGAGGGAGAGAGAGAGAGAGAGGGAGAGAGAGAGAGAGAGAGAGCAAGAAAGAAAATGTGAAATCACCCCCTGGCAGGATGGCCATGCCACAGTCCCCTCTCTTCCATTCTCTTCTCAGAATTTCAGGCAGGCATGCACATGCTATGTGTGTGTTCCTTAAGACCCAGGACTCGAACCACTTAGTCAGCCATATGATATCCAGCCACCTTAACAACCATGCCACCTGCTGGCTCCCCTATTTTCTATACTAGTCACAAAATCCTTTGACTTTTCCAAACAGAAAATAGGGAGTATTCAGATCTTAATATTTTGATGAAAAAATTGTTCACAGTACTATATTTTGTACTGCTTTGTTTTAGAATTTTAGTGGATCATTTACCCTGATTTTTATCTGATTGCTATTATGGATATTGTCACTCACCTATGGACAGTGCTCTTGAAGATCATATTAACTGATAACAATTTATAATTCAAAAGCCTTATAGATGTAGAAACTCTTTAGTTCCTAATTGCAATGGAGGATTGTAGGATTGTGCATAGTAACTTAAATATTTATTTTAACCAATATCATATACATATGAATATTTTTATTATCTAATACTTATTTAGAAATTACAATGTACCTGTTCTAAGAGTTTTCACAAATTAGCTCATTTGATATTCTAACAACTCTATGAATAGTTACAATTATTTTTCATCTTTTAATGGATGAGAAATTTTAAGTTGAAAGAGGCTAACATGATAAAGTTCACATGGCTATAAAACTGGTGTCATTTATAAACTGATGTCATATACATGTGATTGGTGTTGTAATTTGATCTTATTGCTGACAACTTGCTATATTTTGTTATGATTCTAAGGATTAATTTATATATTTAACTGAGTTTTTCTATGCAGATAATCATATCATGAGAGAAAGAAATGACTATTCCTCTCTTTTAAATTATTTTAAATGACAAATAAAAATTTTATATTTATCATGTACAACTTGTTTTAAAATATGTATACATTGTGATATGGTTAAGTCAAGCTAATTAACATATGTATTACTCTCAAAATTTTTTGTTAACAATATCATACGGATTTCCAAGAATATAATACATTGTTACTAATTTTAGTCATCATGTTGTACTGGAGATCTCCTTAATTTATTTCTCTTTACTGTATTGATTAACCAACAACAAACACACCTCTAGCCCTTGTTAGCCATCATTCTACTCTACTTTTATGAATTCAAGTATTTTAGTTTCCACATATAAGTGAGATTATATAGTCTTTTTTTCTCTGTATCTGGCTTATTTCAAGTAACAAAATGTCTCCCAAGTTTATCCACATTGTTACAAATGACAGATCTCATTCCTTTCTGAGACTGAATAATATTTCATGGTATATATTACATATACCACATTTTCTTTATCCATTCATCCATTGATGGGTATTAAGGTTAATTTCATATCTTGGTTACTATGAATAATGCTGCAATGAATACAGGAGTGTAGATATCTCTTAAGCGTACTGTTTTTATTTCCTTTGGATATATACTGAGTACTGGGATTGATAGATCCTATGGGAAGTTCTGTTTGTAATTTTTTTTTTACCATGAATTAAATTTCCCCAAAAGGGGAATTTTATTGATTACTTTATTCCCTCATAAATAGACCAACTATAATTAAATGAGGTGAACATTCAAGATTTTGTTGTAATTTTTTTTGAGGAAGCTTCATATTGCCTTCTATAATAGCTGTACTGATTTACTTATTCTTTCCTTTTCTAAATCATATGCCAATAAACAGTCTTATAATAATAATTGCCCTGATTTGTTGGTAATTGATTTACAAATCTATTGTGGCCATTTTTATAAAGTTCTATGTTTTCCTGAGAACTTGTTTTCCTGTAATTTCAAATCTTTTGAAATTCAAATCTTAGGTTTTTGCTATAGGGCACATGCACTCGCCAGACAGACAGAGAGAGACAGAGAGACAGAAAGCGAGAAATCACCCGCCAGAGGGGGATGGCCATGCCGCAATCCTTTCTCCTCCATTCTCCTCTTGGGATTTTGGGCACACACGCGCATGCACCTGGCACGAGTTTTAAGCCACCAGGTCTGGGACGACGGGAACCACGGGAACCATGGGAGCCCAGCAACATAGCCATTACACTAACTGCAGGTCCCTGTAATTTCAAATCTTATGTTTATGTCATCCATATAATACAATTACTTATTGAGAGTTGATCCAATATGTATAATGTAGTGATTAAAAATTTGTTTTTTATGTGTTTAAGGAAAAAATGTATTGTCTCATTTGGGGATAGAATTCTCCTTTATACTATTAGGTCATGTTTGGTAATTGTATTGTTTTTATCTTTTCTGTCTTTATTCAATTCTTACTGTTTTATCTACAAATAATTAAATTAGTCAAAATCTTCAATAATACAGATTTATAAACCTTTCTATTATTTTATCAATCTTCTATTAATACATTTTTGAAACCAATTAATTAATAAATGCATAATGTATATTTTGGTGCAAAAATATTGAAATGCATGTACAGTTTTTTTCATAATACACATTTCCATGATTTTTTTTGAAGACCTGCTTATGTATTACATGCATTCTTCCTAATGAAGATTTTGCAGAAATCTATCTGTCCTAAGAAATTTTGTCTTAAAATTCAATTTACAGGGACCAGCAGGCAACGGTTAAGGAACTGGTCACTACACATGGCTGACCACGGTTCAAGTCTCAGACCTGGCAGCTTGCTTTCTCTCTCTCTCTCTTTATCTCTCTGGTCAAATTAAAATAAATGAATAAAATAAAAGTAAATAAATAATTATTTAAAAAATTAACTTAAGAAAATTTCCATTTATGTGACCAGCAAATGGCATAATGGTTACATCACTGGACTCCCACTGGCCAATTGTGGTTCAAGTCCCAGACCCAGAGGCTCAAAATTTATGTCAGGCATGTGTGCATGTGTGCCCAAAATCCTTAGAGGAGAATGTAGGAAAAGAGACTGTAGTGTAGCCATCACTCCTGGAGGGTGTTTTCTTGCTTTTTGTCTCTGCATCTCTCTGTCTCTCTGGCAAGTACATGTGCCCTATAATAAAAATCTCAAAAAAAAAAATTAAATTTACTCTTGAAAGATATATTTTTCCTGGGTAAAAAATATTTAATAATTATTTCTTTTTCATACTTTATAGATATTATTCTACTTTTATTGGATTTATTTCTGAAAAAAAAATCACTTGCTCTAATTTTTATTACTTTTCTATGACCAGTCTTTACTCTGATTTAAAATTTTTTTTTTCTTTTACATTGGGGGCAATACAATTGCCATGTTATGTGACTAAGCATACAATATTTACTGTTTTTCAGTTTTTGAATCTGTGGATTCAGGTCTGGCATTAATTCTGAAAAGTTGTCTATCATTATTCTTTAAATATTCCCTCTATGTCTTTTCTTCTCTTGGCTACATACATATCACTTTATTTTCCATACCTTTGTCTTATTTATATTTCTTTCTTTTTGTCTATCTATACTGCATATGTCTTCCATCTTACTGTCTCTTCAGTATGTTTGGTCTAGTTTCTTAATTCACCTATTAAATTTTTTAAATTAAAATTATTTTTATTTCAGTAATTTTGTTTCTATTTAATAATCTGAACATTCTTGATAGCCTTTCTGATATCTTTTTTTTCCCTTTTTTTAAACTTTCTTATTTAAGGGGTTAGCAAACTTCTTAAAGAGTCAGATATTAAACATGTTAGGGTCATGCGCCATACAGTCTTTGTTGCAACTATACAATTGCTGAGGAAGTGAAAAGCAGTCTAGAAATACATAGGCAAATGAGAGTGGCTGTGTTCCAATACAATTTTATTTGCAGAAATATTGGCCAGCATATGAGCTACAGTTTGCCAAACCCTGTTAATTTGTTTCCCTTTTCTTGAGAGAGTGTTTGTTTTAGATTGGTTGGTTTTTGTTTTGTTTTGTTTTGTTTTGTTTTGTTTTGTTTTGTTGCTATAGGGCATATGTACTTGTCAGAGAGACAGAAAGACAGAAAGTAAGAAATCATCCCCCTGGTGGGATGGCCACATCTCAATCCCTTCTCCTGTGTTCTCCTCTTGGGATTTTGGGCATGCACATGCACATATCCAGTGTGAGTTTCAAGTGATCTGAGAGATCTGAGTCTGGCACTCAAACTTGTTGGTCACGTGGGAGTCCAGTGCTATAACCACCACACCACCTGATGGCCTCTTGTTTCATATTTCATATATATTTATTCTGTTTCTATGGATGAGCATATGTATGTATGTACATATGCACAGATAAATAGAAGATGATAGATATATACTGGAGATGCTTTCCTTCAGAGAGGCTATACAGGAACACCAGTAACCTGAAAAAAAATTTGGCCACCTCAAGATTTGCAGTACAAGCAGTGATTATCAGGATCAGCTTCCTTCATGGGACTCCTGAAGATTAAAATCAGTAACAGCCTTTGAAACAAAGATTGCCAAAGAATAAGATTTAAGTCATCATGGATGAGAATTCACAAAAACAACAGAAATAAATTGACACACTAAAGAATTACAAACCCTGGACTTATAAAAAAAAATTCCATATACATTGTATTTACTCTCCTATCTGTCTATCTACGTACCTGCCTAACTCTAGAATAAGTTTTACTTATCCATTTATCAGCTTATGGAAATTTGGATTGTTACCACTTTGTCACTGTTATGAATAATGCTCGTATACACATTTCTGTACATATTTTTCTGTAGAACATGTGTTTTCATTTCTATTGAATGCTACACTTTTTGTTTTGTTTTGTTTTTTTATTTCAATTTACTTATTTGCATTCGTTCACTATACATCATTACAGTATACAAAATGAGATTTTCCATCCAGAGTACACTGTATATTGTCTCAATCAAGCACATCAAAAAACATGTTATTGTTAGAAAATAATTTTCCATTTCTTGTTTTCTGTATGTTTTGCTTTTCTTCCCCCCATCCTTGATTCCCTATCTCTTACCTTCTGCCATCTCCCACTCTCCTCCCACACTGTCTCTGGTATCTATGTTTGTTTTCTATACTGTTTTTCCCCCCACATTTTATTGAACTACTAAAGACCTTAATTAATCTAAATATTTTCATAGCAAACACAGGTGATATATACATTTCTATGAACAAAAGTCTAACTTTACGCATCCTATAAAGTAGAACCTAGCTGGGGCTACATATCCCACTGCAGTCATTGAATAGATATTTTTTTTCCTGAAACTTTTTTTTTTGTAACTTAATTTACATTCTTTCCTTAAGCATCATCACAGCATACAAAATGTGATTTCCCATCCAGTATATACTGCATAGTGACTTAATCATGCATATTATAAAAAATTTTCCATTTCTAGTTACTAGAATTATTTTTACCCCTCTTTCTGACCCTCTGTCCTTTCCCACCCTCTTCTCACACTATCTCTGGTGCCTACAATTGTCTTCCATTCCTTTTCCTCCCACATTGTATTGATCGCACAATTTCTTACATAATCTAACTCCTTTCAATGGTGAGGTTCACTCGTTACTATTAAGAAAACCAGTTTTAACTTAAATCAAAGAAATGCCAAGGAACTTTGCTTAAAGCCAGGAAACAGGTTACGATTCTGTTCAAATGGTAGGTGCATGAACCTATCAGTCTCATGTACTTTTGTCTTCTGTTCTGGTTCAATTTTCCTGATTAAATTCTGGGATACAATATTCAACTCCAGACTTGTCCCTATGATTAAGTTGGCCACTTTCTTAGTTTTTGAACTATTCTTTCCGTGTGTCTGTATTTAATTTTCCTGACATAGCACACCCTTGAGAGATTCTTGGAGATCTGGTCTGGTGCTGGTAAATTCTTTCAGGTTTTGTTTATCTGAGAATGTTCTTGTCTTTTCTTCCCACCTGAAAGATAATCTTACCGGGTACAGTATTCTTGGCTGAAATTGCTTCTCTCTTAACACTTTAAATATATTTTCCCATTCTTTCCTCGCATTGTTTCCGATGAGAGATCTGCTGTTAGCCTGATGGGATGTCCTTTGTAGGTAACTTGATGTTTTTCTCTTGCCAATCTTAGTATCTTGTCTTGTCTGTGGTTTTGGTCAACCTGGCTATAATGTGTCTTGGAGAAGATCTTCTTGGGTTGATTCTATTTGGGGTTCTTTGTATTTCTTGGGACTGGATCTTCGAATGCCTCCCTAGGTCTGGAAAGTTTTCTTGCAGGATTTCATGGAATAGATTATCAATGCCCTTATGGGTCTCTTCACCTTCTGGAATGCCAATTATCTGGATGTTTGGACATTTGATGGTATCTAGTACTTCTCGCATATCATTCTCAAATTTTGGGGGCATTTTCTCAGTCTTCATGGTGGATTTTTCTAGGCCAGCCATTTTCTCTACTAAATCTGAGATTCTATTTTCTGAATGATCTAGTCTGCTTTTAATACTTTCAAGGGAGATTTGGACTTCCTGTATTATAGATTTCATTTCTAACAGTTCCATTTGAGTCCTTTGTAAAGTGTGTAATTTCTTTTTTAGATCTTGCAAGAATTTCCTCATCTCCTGGAACTCGTCAACTTCTTTCTCCTTTCTGTTTAGCAGTTCATTATCTCTCTTCTCTTCCATCTCTGTTAGCTTCGACATTATGAATGCTTTAAATTCCTTATCACACATTTCTATGATTTTCACCGAACTGCTTGTGGATGAAGAAGAGTTACTCTTTTCCCTTGGAGGAGAGGTATTTTCTTGTTTTCCCACATTTCTTGTGATCCGGCGGTGATTTCTTGTCATCTGATGGATGGTGTTTTTCTTTCAAATTCTTGAAGTTCAGTCTGAATGTTCAGGAGCAAGCAGACAGAGGTGATCTAGAATCTCTTTGCCATTCTGTTGTGATCGCTGGTGCAGCAGATTCAGTAGATATTGAGGAATATTTTAACCCTCTCAGTATTTGGATGTTTAGCTACGTGCTCTTAGATCCGTCTAAAAACACATTAAATGGATTTTGGAGAGTGTAGAGACAAGAAAAAGTAAAATGAAAAAAAGAGAGAAACAACAACAAAAAGAAAAGGGAAAAAAAAGAAAAAAAAAGAAAAAACTTGTAATTACTGTTTTTCTTTTGGGACCAGCAGTTAGCATAATGGCTATGTCGCTGGACTCCCATGTAGTCGACTGTGGTTCAAGTCCCAGACTCAGTGGCTTAAACTCACGCCAGGCGCGTGTGCGTGCGTGCCCAAGAGCCCGAGAGGAGAATGGAGGAGAAGGGATTGCAGCATGGCCATCCCCCCTGGGATGTGATTTCTTGCTTTCTGTGTCTCTTTCTGGCGAGCACACACGCCCTATAGTGAAAACCTCTTTTTTTTTTTTTTTTTTTGGAGAGGTTTTTCACTACAGGGCGCGTGCGCTCGCCAGACAGACAGAGAGAGACATAGAGACAGAAAGCGAGAAATCACCCCCCAGGGGGGATGGTCACGCCGCAATCCCTTCTCCTCCATTCTCCTCTCGGGATCCTGGGCACGCACGCACACGCGCCCGGCGTGAGTTGTAAGCCACCGGGTCCGAGACATGAACCGCGGTCGACTACGTGGGAGTCCAGCAACATAGCCATTACGCTAACTACTGGTTCCCAGTGAAAACCTCTTTAAAAAAAAAAAAAAAATCACAAAATAGAAAACCGTGCAGCGTGCAATACCTAGTTCGCGGGAGCCATGTGGAACCTTCTTATGAAGGCCTGGCCTCTTCTGCCTGGGTGGGAGGACCAGAGCAATAATAAACAAGATAAAAGGTGGAGCTGAGAGCAAGAGAAAAACTTTGCCTTTAAAAAAAAAATGTAAAAAGGAAAAATTACCAAAAAAAGGGGAATACAGAAGCAGGGAGAGACAGAAACAGAGACACAGAAACAGAGATAGAAGGCTGGGGGTTGGGGAGGGGCTCCCTACCGCTAGCTCATTTGCTGGAGGCTGAATTATCAGTAGAAAATCTTCATTTCTCCTGTGCCCTGAAATACCTAGTTCCAGGAGCCATGTGGAACCTTCTTCTCGAATGCTACACTATCTTGACTACTGCAGTTTTTTGTTCGTTTGTTTTTAACCTTTATTTATTTATTGTGATTTTCAAACTGCCGGGTCTGGAACTCAAAGCATAGTCAGCCATGTAGGAATCCAATGCCTCAAGCACCATGCCACTTGCCAAACCCCCTACTATTACTTGCTAGTAAGGTTCATCATAATTTTTGTTTTGGCTTTTCTGAAGCCAAATGAATTTCTATGTGAGTTTTAAGGCCAGCTTACTAATTTTTTAAAGGATTATTTATTTAATTTTATTATTACTATTTTTTTAATTTGCTATAGGGCATGTGTGCTCATCAAAAAGAGAGAGAGAGAGAGAGAGAGAGAGAGAGAGAGAGAGAGAGAGAGAAAGTGAAAAAGCAAGCTGCCCGGTTCAGGACTAACACCATAATTGGCCATGTGGGAGTCCAGTGTTTTAACCACCATGCCTCCTGCTAGCCCCAATAGCTTAGTGATTTTTCCAAAAAGACAAATGGGATTTTGACAGAGATAACAACTTGGACAGCACTACTATTTTATCAATATTAAGTCTTCTAATCCATAAAAATGAAATATCTTTCTCTTTAGTTCAACATTAATTTCCTTTGGTAATGTGTAGTTTTCAGAGTATGTTTTCTAGTCTGTTAGGTTTACTTCAAAGTATTTTCTTTAATTTACTTTTATTGTGATTTTTTTTAGTTTCCATATGATGATTGTGCATTTTGTGGGGTATAGCATAGTTTTTTCAAAGCATGCATGCAGTCTGTAATAAATCAAGGATACAGACACATTCATCTTATTTAACACTGAATTTTTCTTGATGTTATTGTAAATGAAATTTTAATTCACAGGTGAAATTAAGATAATACAACTGGAACCAGCAGATAGCATAATGGTTATGTGCGGGACTACCACGTAGTTGACCGCGGTTCAGTTCCTGGACCCAGTGGCTTAAAACTCATGCTAGGTGTGTCTGTGTGTGTACCTAAAATCCTGAGAGGAGAATGGAGAAGAAGCATGGCCATCACCCATAGGGGGTGATTTCTTGCTTTCTATCTCTTTGTCCTCTCTGTCTCTCTGGCAAGCACACAGACGCTATAGCAAAAATCTCTCTTAAAAAAAAAAAAACAAAAAAAAGCTGATTTCTGTATATTGATATTGTACCCTGAAACTTTGCTAAATCTTTTATTCTAATAGCTTTTTGGTGGATTCCTTAGAATTTTCTATATACAATATCTAATTTATAAATAAAAAGATTTATTTCTTCCTTTCCAATCTTGATGTCATTTAAGAGAATTTTGACAGTGGAGAAAGATGAACCAGGTACTCCCAGTCAGCAGGAATCACACAGCAAAAGAAAGAAATCAAGGGATCAAACGAATGGCAGAAAAGTGCCCTGCAAATTTTGTTTGAAGTCTGATGATTTTTTACCAAGCGTTTCTAAAACTCTCTGTTAGAAATCTTATTAATCCAATGGCTTGAAATAATACTGAACCATCAGAAGAGGGTTAAACAGATCAAATTGGGGGGTTATGGGTTCATAGAGGCATCAAACTAAGATATATTTTGCTGGAATAGCAGGAAAGTTACAAGAGATGCCCTCATAGTATTATGCCATAATGAGGACATATAAATATATGGGAGTATATAGGGGCAATTAATTTTATAAAAAATCATTAAAGTGAGGATGACAAGAATGTGAGCATGACAAAAATAATACAAGGTTTCCTTTTTTCAGCTACATGTTCATACAGTTGCTCACAGTTTCAGCAATGTATATATGTTATGATTTAAATGAAACTTACGTAACTACCATTACCTATAAAAACCTAGACTTCAATAGAGGTCCTAAGACACTGCCTAAGAAATCATAAAATCATAAAAATAACTTTTGTGGCTGTCCTTTTTAGGTTGAACTTTCAAGTACATTCTATAACCATGACATGCTACAGATTTTTTTCCTGATAATAATTTCCAGTCATTTCCTTTTTACCTTTGGCAGTAGTATGGGTCAAAATTTGAAGTTATACTACCATTCTGTGGTTTGTAGATTATATTTTTTCTATGGGTACTTCTCAGCAGCTGTCTGTATGACATGTGATACACACTAATCCAAGGGTTTAATAAGTTCATTTCATGGTTATGATATCTACCTTTCATGAAACTGCATAGAGAGAAATGTATAAAACTTACCCAGAATAGTGAAGTAGTTTGATGGGGGGTGGGGGGGGATCTACATGTCCCCTTACCGAGAACTTTAATTTTCCAGACCTATTTGCTCTAAAGTCACCTAATCGTTAAAATTTCATACTAATCATTGAAACAGTACTAAATTCTAAAATTTTAAAAATTTCAATTTTAAGTAACATTAATCTTCCTCTATCCCTAGTCTACAGAAGAAAGGATAGAGATGCATTTAATTTTAATAAAGAACAGAATATCTTATATTTGTATATAAATATCGAAAGCACTTTACTGTATTATCCAGATGTACACAACAAACTTGTACTTTGAGTCAGTAAATAAATTTAAATTTTATTATATTTTAAATTCCTTAAAGACTAATATGTTTTTATTTCTGTTTCCTTTCTTTTTAAATTAAATTTAAAATTTATACTTCAAGTGTTTCTGAAAATGCCTGGTAAAGATTTCTATGTGCTCCACAAATCCATAATATTACCCATTTTACTAAAAAGATGGAGATACTAGTTTGTTGGATGATCTTCAAATGTCATATTAAATACTTATAAAATTCATGTCAGATCTATCCGGTCTACATTAAGCAGGCATTTATTTAGGTACTATGACATAAGGGCTTAATTAGCTACTACTTACGGTAAAAAGACATATATAGCTACCGGAAGAAGAAAACGTTATTAGCTTCTGATAGCCAGTCTGGCAGGTCACAAACTGTGGTGTGCTCTTCTGAGCCTTAACAAGTTCAGAGAATGTTTCCATCAGATGACATCATACCATGACCATCAAGGAACAAGAAGAAACACCATAAATGTAAATATCTCAATGAAAAACATGCCTTCCTCTGGCTAATATGAGAAGCTACTGCTTCTTTTCCAGTGAAAACTCCAGTCTATGTTGGCTTCTTCCACCTCTTAATAGAAAAATTTAGAGATACTTAATCACGAATTATTCCTATAGCCTGACAGCAGACTCAAACAAATCCACATATTTCCTTACCTTTTCTCCAAATTACCCAGCATAAAAACAGATCTACAATAATCCTACCTTAATTTCATCTTACGTGGACATTCTATAACTCTCTTGGTGCATGATTCCTCTCGTGGCATCAAGTTATCTAAACACATTGGTGATCCTTGAGCACTGAGATTTACCACTATGCATTTTTATGAATATATATTCAGGAATATATATTTAAAGTTAATCTGCAATGAGAGAGAGAGATTCAAATACAGAGAGAAAGAAATACACTAATTAAGTGGCAATAACCTAATAAATATTTAGTAAATGCCCAATGAATAAGCACCTGAACTAAATAAGTGAAAAACAGTAATCTTCTAGCAAACACAGTTGTAATTTAACTGGAATTGGATTAGATCCAAGATTCAAATGAGATAGCAAATCAAATGAACCCTATATTACTTTTTAATTTTATGGAAGTGAGCCTCTATTCCAGGAAAATGTTACCCTTTGAATGCTGTAAAAACTTGTAGAAACACAAGCAGTTTTTGATCCTTGTTGCTCTTGTTTTAGAAAGAGCTGATCCTAAACCACCAGAGGTTTGATTGAAAGTATATTCTTCACTTTACAGTCAAGTCTGCTACAAATTTGCTATTTTATATGCTCCACATATGAGGTCATGAAATATTCTTTCATTTGTCTTTCTGTGTCTGGCTTATTTCACTTAGCACTTATTTGTGGAATATCTATACAGTTATTCGAGAAACCTCAAATACACAGAGATGACAGACACGAAGACTAAAGTTAACAAATTGGATTGGATTAGATTTTTAAAAATAAGTAGACTTTGACTGCTCTTGTTCCAAAAAAAAAAAAGGAATTATGTAAGATAATGGATATGTTAATCTCCCCTATAGTAACCATTTACTACATACACGTAGCTTCTAACATCATGTTGTAAACCTCACATCCTGAAATCTAAACAATTAAGACAATTGCTATTTATCAGCTTAATGTTTCTATGGCAGTTTTAGCCATTGGGGCACACAGTAAGGAAATTAGGTTTCAGACGTTGTTTACCACCTACTATCTGCAGCCATTCTGCTTAAACGGTCTTTCAGTGAGACCCTTCATTGCTAACTCAGAACTAGACCAGAACTTCCGGTCCAGTCTGCTGAGGGCCCTAGTCCTATTTCCAATTCTTCTGAGCCTTTCTGCTTTCATCAATTTGGTTTGTCATACTGACATCTGCTGGACAAGACACTGTGCTCCTCAACTCTCTATTGCCAGGCTCCACTTCATCAAAACACTCCCCACTCCAGATCAGACAAGTGTTAGCCAAAAAAGTGTCTGGCAATTTGCACTCTGGCTTCCTTTCCTATTCCCCACCCTGTCACCAACCATAACTATTGATAGATTTCTTCAATTGCCTAGGAGTTCTGAAATTATCTCAAAACCAGGGGCAAATAAACAATACAGATTTATATATGTCAGTAGCATATACAAGCACTTAGAATGTGCCTATAAAGAGGGAGCAATTTTAATCCATTTTACTGTTCTAGCTAATCTACATAGACTTTATAAACTGATATAATCTCACAGGAAAATACAAAATTTGCTTCAAAAGTACAGAAAATTGACATTGTTACAGAGATGTAAATAATCTAATTAGAAAAAAGCTGTCAAATGTACTTGTAGCTAAGATATTGTTTGCGAGTCCACATACATCAATAGAAAAGATTTTAAGGCATTCTTTTTTTTCCTGATAAATTCAATGGATGAGACATTGGTGATCAATTAAGTAATGCCTGTAGGTGATGGGATGTAATTGATTGCTGTATTCTGGTGGATTCTTGATTAGTACTTCTCTTTGTAATTTCCTCTCAAGTTAAAGATTTTGGCATTAGTAAATGAAGCCCAATATATGGATACACAGCATACTGACAATAAAAAGACTAGCAATGGAGTGGTTTCTCTTAAACTATAAAAAAAAAGATTATACAAAAATATGCTAATGAGAATAATGATGTATAATAAATAAAACATTTAAGAGAAGCCACTTTAACTAGTCACCTAATTTGCAATAAAAAAGAAAAAAAAAAAAAAGCTAACATATGGGACCAGCAGATGGCATAATGGTCATGTCGCTGGACTCCCACAGAGTTGACCAAGATTCAAGTCCCAGATCTGGTGGCTTAAAACTTACACTGGGTGCGTGTGCATGCATGCCCTAAGTCCCAAGAGAAGAATGCAGGAGAAGAGATTGCAGTGTGGTCATCCCCCTAGGACATGATTCCTCACTTTCCGTCTCTCCGTCTCTGTCTCTTTGACAAGTGCACATGCTTGATAGCCAAAAAAACAAACAAACAACAACAACAACAAAACAAAACAAAAAAAACCCTCTTGGAACCAGCAGATGGCATAATGGTTACATCACTGAACTCCCATGTAGTCGACTGTGGTTCCAGTCCTGGACCTGGCAGATTAAAACTTATGCCAGGTGCATGTGCGTGTGTGCCCAAAATCCTGAGAGGAGAATGAAGGAGAAGAGATTGCAGTATGGCCATCCCCTGGGCAGTAGGGGGGTGATTTCTCACTTTCTGTCTCTGTCTCTCTTTGTGTCTCCAGTGAGTGCGCACATGCACCCTATAGCAAAAATCTCTCTCAACAACAACAAAAACTAACAGCACAACATTGAGTTTTTAATTAAATAAAATAAAAATTAAATAGAATTCATTCTTGTGACATAGAGAAGACAAATTTAGATATTCCAGTGATAGTAAAGATAACATAACAAGATACCTGAGGCACAAGATACTCTTTGATTTATTTTAAGTACTGTAGTTTTATTTTTTCAATCTACAATTTTAAATACTATTAGAGTACACAGTTGGTTCATTAACTACAATAAATATAAAAATAAAAACATCCAATTGAAATAGGCATTTTTATAGATAGCAGATTGGAGAACTAAAAAAAAGCAAAATGATCTTTCTCTACAGAGCAGATTGTCCTGATTCACAATGCTAGTTAAAACTCATACCATTCTTATCTAACAAATCTCTGAAAATATCTCTTTTAAAGATCTCAAGAAAGTGCAGGCATTTTAATGAACAATTTTATAATTTTGTTTCAGAATACTAATTAAATTTTAAAATAAACTTATAGTGGTATCACCTTAGAATCCCAGTTTTTTAGCATAAAGTCACTTACCTTGCCCAATTTATAAATGACTGGTACCAATGAAAAAACGACAAACCAGGTTGAATATGAGCTTGTATTTGAGAAGTTTTCTCAGATTAGCCATTAAAGAGTTTTGATCAAATTATATTGGTTTTGCGAACTGATAGTCAATTTAAATTTTTGTATAAAGTGTTTTCACTGTCTCATGTTTATAATATTTATTCAAATATTTACAAATATTTGAAATATCTATATATACATGGAAAGAAGGCAAATGGATCACCTAACATCATGCCTCACAGAATTGGAAAAGCAACAGCAAAAAGATCCAAAAAACTCCAGGAGAAAGGAAATAATAAAGATACGAGCAGAAATAAATGAAATAGAAAATAAATGAACTATAAAGAAAATAAATGAAAGTAAAAGCTGGTTCTTTGACAAGATAAACAAAATTGATACACCATTAGCGAGACTTAGAAAGAAGAGAGAAAGGAACCAGGTGAATCAGATCTGCAATGAAGCAGGCAAAATAACAACAGATGTAGTAGAAATACAAAACATTATTAGAAGATACTATGGACATCTGTATGCCAAGAAACAAGATAATCTGGATGAGATGGACAAATTCCTGGACACGTATAATCTACCTAGATTGAGCCAGGAGGATATAGAAAGTCTGAATAGGTCCATAACAAACCAGGAGATCAAATCAGTTATAAATAACCTCCCAACAAAGAAAAGCCCTGGCCTTGATGGATTCACCTCTGAATTCTACAAAACTGTCAAAGAAGAGTTAACCCCCATTCTGCTCAAATTATTTCTAAAGATCCAAAAGGGTGAATCTCTCCCTAATTCATTCTATGAAGCCTCTATCACCCTTATCCTTAAAACAGATAAGGACAGGGCAAGGAAGGAAAACTATATATCAATATCCCTGATGAATATAGATGCAAAGATTCTCAACAAGATACTATTAAATCATATACAACAACTTATAAAAAAGATTATACATCATGATCAGGTAGGCTTTATTCCATGAATGCAGGGTTGGTTCAACATACACAAAACCATAAATGTAATACACCATATTAATAGGAAGAAAGATAAAAACCATATGGTCATATCAATTGATGCAGAAAAAGAATTTGATAAGATACAACATCCCTTCATGATCAAGACTCTCAGCAAAATCATCATAGAACAGTCATTTCTCAACACAATAAAAGCTATATATAAAAAACCCATAGTGAACATTATCCTCAATGGAGAAAAGCTGAAAGTTTTTCCACTAAAAAAGGGTTTCAAGACAAGGATGTCCACTTTCTCCACTCCTCTTCAATATAGTACTGGAAGTCCTGGCCATTGCAATCAGAAAAGAGGAAAAAATAAAAGGCATTCAAATAGGAAAAGAAGAGGTGAAACTCTATTTGCAGATGACATGATTGTATACATAGAAGACACAATGGTTTCTATTAAAAAAATTTCTGAAAGTAATACATGAATACAGCAAAGTTGCAGGACACAAAATTAATATCCTGAAATCTATAGCATTTCTAAATATGCACAACAGGCAGACTAAGATAGAACTGAAAAGTTTACCATAGCCACAAAAAGTATAAGATACTTACGGGATAAATCTAACCAAAGAAGTTAAAGACCTCCACAAGGAAAACTACAAGAAGATAAAAATCGAAATTGAAAATGACACAAAAAAGTGGAAGGACATCCCATGTTCCTGGATTGGAAGAATTAATATAATCAAAATTGAAATTCCACCCAAATTAATCTACCTATTTAATGCAATGCCAATCAAAGTACCACACACATTCTTCACAGATCTAGGAAAGACAATCATAAAGTTTGTCTGGAATCATAAGAGACCCCGTATTGCCAAAGCAGTTCTGCACAAGAAGAGCGGAGTGGGCGGCATCTCACTCCCTGACCCAAAAATATACTACAAAGCTGTGGTAATCAAAATAGCATGGTACTGGCACAGAAGCAGACAGATGGACCAATAGAACAGAATAGAGTTCCCAGAAATAAATGCTCAAACATACAGTCAACTGATTTTTGACAAGGGGTACCAGTCAATCCAGTGGGAAAAGGAAACCCTCTTCAGCAAACGGTGCTGGCAAAACTGGATCTCCACTTGCAGAAAGATGAATCTGAACCCCTACCTCTCACCTCTGTCAAAAATAAAGTCAAGGTGGATCAAAAATCTAAATCTAAGACCCCAAACTATAAAACCGCTCCTGGAAAACATCGGGGAAACTCTGGGAGACATTGGGGTAGGGAAAGACTTCTTAAATAAGACCCCCAGTGCACAGTCAATAATCCCCAAAATAGACAAGTGGGATTACATCAGATTAAGAAGTTTCTGCATGGCAAAAGACACAGTGATTAGTGTGAACAGATAGCCCTCAGAATGGGAAAATATTTTTGTAAACTGTGCGTCAGATAAGGGACTGATAACCAGAATTCACAAGGAACTCAAGCAGCTGTTCCGGAAAAAGACAATCCTATTAAAAGATGGGAGAATGAGTTGAAAAAAACCACTCTCTAAAGATGACATATGAATAGCTAAATGGCATATGAAAAAATGCTCAACATTCCTCATTGTAAGAGAAATGCAGATCAAAACAACAATGAGATATCACCTGACCCTAGTCAGAATGTCTAAGATTAAAAAAACAAAAAATGATAAGTGCTGGCGGGGCTGTGGTGAAAAGGGAACTCTCTTACACTGCTGGTGGGAATGTAAATTGGTCCAACCACTGTGGAGAACAATTTGGAGATTCCTCAAAAATCTACAAATAGAATTACCATATGATCCAGCAATCCCACTCCTTGGTATCTACCCAAAGGACAGAAGAATACTTAATTAGAAAAGTGCTTGCACATCGATGTTTATTGTGCACTATTCACAATTGCTAAGTCATGGAAACAACCCAAATGCCCAAGAACAGATGAATGGTTAGAAAAACTGTGGCACATATACTCAATGGAATACTATTCATCCATAAAAACAACAAGACCCTGGATTTTTTTTTTTTTTTTTGAGAGGTTTTTCGCTATAGGGCGCGTGCGCTCGCCAGACAGACAGAGAGAGACAGAGAGATAGAAAGCGAGAAATCACCCCCCCCAGGGGGGATGGTCACGCCGCAATCCCTTCTCCTCCATTCTCCTCTCGGGATCTTGGGCACGCACGCACACGCGCCCGGCGTGAGTTGTAAGCCACCGGGTCCGAGACGCGAACCGCGGTCGACTACGTGGGAGTCCAGCGACATAGCCATTACGCTAACTGCTGGTTCCCAAGACCCTGGATTTTGACAGGAAGTGGATGAATATGGAAGACTTACTGCTGAGTGAAGCAAGCCATGCTATAAAGGAGAGGCATTGTATGTCCCCACTTAATATATGCCGAGTGTCTGCACTCTATGACTGAAACTAATTGTCTAAAGGATATAGAAACACAGTATAAAGATGTAAATACCAGATATAGTGTAAGTGAAAGAGAAGGGTCTGAAGAAGGACATTTGGGGGAGGGACAGGGAGGCAAAGCATTAATGGCACAAAGAGGTGTGGCATTATCTGTTGAAGATATTTCGTAGTTTTATCAACAGTACTAGGGAGAAATGTTCACCTGTTGAAATATCCATTTTGTAAGACAAATAATAATGTGATTGAATGTATGGAAGAAAATGAAATGAAAAAAAATTTAAATGATAAAAGTGAAATACCTATATATAATATATATAAAAATTAAAAATACAAATCCATACAAAAAAGAGATAAAATTATTAACTAAATTATTGCTGGGTACTCAATCTTCTTACATTGAGTCCTTTCTGCTTACTGTATTCCTAGTTTTTAGCTAGCTTCATCCATGGTTTTTAGCTAGCTAAAAAGCACAAGATAACTACTAATGCCAGTCCATCTTGATCTATATCACTGTCTTCCATTTTAATTTAGATCCCATGGCTTATTGACTGGTTAGTTTACTTTGTAACTTTTAATATTAGTGTACATAAAAATTATTCATGAGGGAACCAGCAGTTAGCGTAATGGCTATGTCGCTGGACTCCCACGTAGTCGACCGCGGTTCGCGTCTCGGACCCGGTGGCTTACAACTCACGCCGGGCGCGTGTGCGTGCGTGCCCAAGATCCCGAGAGGAGAATGGAGGAGAAGGGATTGCGGCATGACCATCCCCCCTGGGGGGTGATTTCTCGCTTTCTGTCTCTATGTCTCTCTCTGTCTGTCTGGCGAGCGCACACGCCCTATAGCGAAAAACCTCTCCAAAAAAAAAAAAAAAAAAAAAATTATTCATGAAAGACGTTTAAAAAGCATATTCCTTTGGGTATACCTGGAGTTTCTACAATAATACATTAGGACGCTAGAGGACCTAGGATTCTACGTTTTAATATGGACCCCTAGATGACTGTGATGTGGGCCCACAGGCAAAACTTATGGAACCCTGTGGATCCTTGCTAAGTATGAAAAATGAACAGGGAAAATGAAGTAAGTTAAACAGTGTACTGTTTTTAGTCAGTGGTTTCCCAGTTTTTGTCATAATGAGTTGTGTTTGTCAACTGGAACACAGTGAGTTGAAATCCAAGAGTTGAGAACAGCTACAATTTGTGAGAGAAAAGGGGATACTATTATATTTTCTCTTTTATTTACTGGTAATTTGACCAGAGACTCTTAGAGCGATGTCAGAAGGTAAAAAGAATTAGTAGCAATCATCAGTCTCCAATTGGCATGTTAGAAATGGTTCAGTATGATAATCTTTGTTGAGTGAGCACTTTCCCAAATAGATCTCCTTTTTCACTTTAGTCTATTACTATCTGTGCACACACAGATCAAGAACTACAAGTAGAGGGATCAGTAGATGGTGTAATAGTTACATCACTGGATTCCTCTATAGTCAACGATGGTTCAAGTCCCCGACCCAGCAGCTGGGTAAAGTCTCTTCACAATCTAAATGATGTATAGCAATTTAATGTATGAATAATAATAATAATAATAATAAAAACCTCACATCAGATGTGTGTGCATGCATGCCCAAAATCCCAAGAGGAGAACGAAGGAGAAGGGATTACAACATGGCTATGCCCCCTGGGGAGTGATTTCTTGCTTTCCATCTCTCTCTCTCTGGTGAGCACATGTACCCCACAGAAAAATCTCTCTTAAAAACAAAAATGAACTGCAAGTAGAGCTGCATGGACTACTGATAGGGACTGAAGTCACCAGATAAGAAAGGGGAGGCATTAATAAGTACTGTTGATTATGCTTTTTATGATATAATTTGTTTTCCAGAATACTTTGAGACATAAAGATAAAAAATCCAAGACTTTGGGAACCAGCAGTTAGCGTAATGGCTATGTCGCTGGACTCCCACGTAGTCGACCGTAGTTCGCGTCCCGGACCCGGTGGCATAAAACTCACGCTGGGCGTGTGTGCGTGCGTGCCCAAGATCCCGAGAGGAGAATGGAGGAGAAGGGATTGCGGCGTGGCCATCCACCCTGGGGGGTGATTTTTCACTTTCTGTCTCTATGTCTCTCTCTGTCTGTCTGGCGAGTGCACGCGCCCTATAGCGAAAACCTCCCTCTCCCCCCCAAAAAAAAAATCCAAAACTTTGAAGGCAACTGACTTTAGGATTAAATTGTGGTTTTTATTTCTTAATAGCACTCTGACTGCAGTATCAATCATTTGTGAAATGGAAATACTGGTGCCAATTGTACAAGACAATTGTGAGGATTAAAAAGGTAAAAAACTATGGCAGACAGGTGGCATAATGGTTAAGGGTGCAGAACTCCCACATGGCCAACCACAGTTCAAGTTCCAGATCTGGTGGCTTGCTTTCTCACTTTCTCTCTCTCTCTGTCTCTCTCTCTCTCTCATTTGTCCCTCTCTGGTCAAATTAAAATACATAAATAAATAAATAAAATTAAATAATAAAAATAATTATTTTTTCAAAAAGAAACAAAAAACTGGAAAATGCCTAGCAAAGTGCTCGGGGGAAAAGTGTGTGCATACGTATATGATGTGTTTTTCTTTCCTTGTCTCAATTTGTTTGCTGCAACCACATTTTGAATCTCTTTCCTTAATTTCAACTTGTTTACGTAACTCTCTCTTTCACTTATTTTCAAAAGAGAACATCAGGGGACCAGCAGTTAGAGTAATGGCTATGTTGCTGGACTCCCACGTAGTCGACCGCGGTTCAAGTCCCAGACCCGGTGGCTTACACTCACGCCGGGCGTGTGTGTGTGCATGCCCAAGATCCCAAGAGGAGAATGGAGGAGAAGGGATTGCGGTATGGCCATCCCCCCTTGGGGGGTGATTTCTCGCTTTCTGTGTCTCTGTCTCTCTCTGTCTGGCGAGCACACGCACCCTATAACAAAAACCTCTCAAAAAAAAAAAAAAAGAGAACATCAGTAATTTTCACAAATGCTGGGGAATGATTAGAACATGAAAGAAAATGGAATTACAGTCTGTTATAGATAAGAGGATTTTTTTTTTCTTTCTTTTGAGAACTTTCTGCTATAAGGCACGTGCACTCGTCAGAAAGAGAGAGAGAGACAGAGAGACAGAAAGCGAGAAATCATCCCCCTGGGGGGATGGCCACACCATAATCCCTTCTCCTCCATTCTCTCCGGATCTTGAGCATGCACGCACACACGCCTGGCATGTGTTTAAGCCACCAGGTCCAAGACTTGAACTGCGGTCGACTACATGGGAGTCCAGCGACACAACCATTATGCTAACTGCTGGTCCCCTAGATAGGAGGATTTTTTTTTTTTTTTTTTTTTTTTTTTTTTTTGGAGAGGTTTTTGCTATAGGGCGTATGCGCTTGCCAGCCAGACAGAGACAGACAGAGAGAGAGAAAGCGAGAAATCACCCTCCGGGGGGATGGCCATGCCACAATCTCTTCTCCATTCTTCTCTCAGGATCTTGGGCACGCACGCACATGTGCCCGGCAAGAGTTTTAAGCCACTGGGTCCGGGACTCGAACCGCGGTCGACTACATGGGAGTCCAGTGACATAGCCATTATGCTAACTGCTGGTCCCTAGATAGGAGGATTTTTGATACTTGTTTCCTTTCATTAAGCAGTACTTATTTTCCCTTTTGACCATTTTTAAAGCAAACAAATAAACTCAAATATCTTTTTAATTATGAAGTATTAATTTTACCTGGATTTTATTGGAAAAATCATAGCCTACAATAAAATATTATTTTGCACACTTCTACTGAGGAACACATTTACATGGTCATATGAAAACATGATATATAAGAAAATAGGTAATTTTCTAGTTACACTATGTTCTATAATATGGAGCATATTGTTACATGAATCAGTCATATTTTTAGATTTTTCACTTGAGCTTTCTTTGATATGAAAAGCTCATAAAGACATAAACATGCTTTACTTATGTATATGATGTTAGTCTGCTATGCACTGCACAGAGCTATTTAATAACCACTATAGAAAATGACACACACAATAAAAAACCACCATAAACACTGCACACCAGTAAATTCAGATTAAAACACTAAATTGTGGTTTAAAAAAGTTCATAGTAAGAAAGTTGCACTTTAATACAAATTATATTTAAAGAACATAATTTGAGGTGTAGTGAGTTTAATTTCTTTCAAGTGGATTTGATAACAGTCATGGAAAGTTTTTGTCTGGTTTCAGTTTTTGCAGTTGTTTCATAAAATTGACTTCTCTACATTACTCTTCTGATGTTTCTAGTATATCCTTAATAAAACGGGAACAAGAAAAAACAATCAACTGCTATGATGAAATATAAATACTTGAGGTACTGGTGACTCCAAACCACAGTGATTGAGCACTGTGCACTGGGAACCAGAGCCCACATGACCAGCTTTAGTTTGAATGCCGGCCTGGTGGCTTGAAAAACAAGGATGGCAATGTGAATACACATGCTCAAAATCCTGATGGGATGTAAAAAGGAGGAAAAAGAATTGGGGCTTGACCATGCACTGTTGGAGTTTCTCTCTCTCTCTCTCTCTCTCTCTCTCTCTCTCTCTCTCTCTCTCTCCCTCCCTCCCTCTTTCTCTCTCTCTCTCTCTCTCTCTCTCTCTCCCCCTTTTTCTGATGAATGTGTGCACTCTCTGGTGATAAAGAAAAGAAAAGAAATATTCAAATATCAATCCATAGGTTTACGTATATGTTGTCTTGGGGGTTTGGAATTACATTTTAACTTTTTAATGTAGTTTAAATTCTCTCAATTAAAATAAAGCATATTTTGAAATTAACATATATGTTAGAATATTGAAAAATCA
Organism: Tupaia tana; assembly: GCA_026018925.1. Taxonomy (NCBI): domain Eukaryota; kingdom Metazoa; phylum Chordata; class Mammalia; order Scandentia; family Tupaiidae; genus Tupaia; species Tupaia tana. The sequence goes on from JAKSZU010000003.1 coordinate 53,749,185, forward strand.
ATATCTATAATCTAGGTAACTGGAGTAGTCATTTTTATCTTAAGAATACATATTCTATAACTCCACAAACTGTAAATGAAATTATTATATAGAACTTAAAATACCAGGGAAAGAATAGTAATTTAATGTGTAAATTTACAAAACACCATGTTGCACACCTTAAATTAATATAATTTAAAAATATAAAATTGGGGCCAGCAGATGGCGTAATGGTTACATCATTGGACTCCCTTGTAGCAAACTGGAGTTCAAGTCCTGGACCCAGTGGCTTATAACTAATGCTGGGCATGTGTCATGTGTGCCCAAAATCCCAAGAGGAAACCGGAAGAGAAGGAATTACAGCATAGCCATCCCCCCTGGTAGAGATTTTTTGCTTTCTGTCTCTGTCTCTGTCTCTCTGGCAAGCACACGCACCCTTTAGTAAAAACCTCTCTTAAAAAAATACAAACACACACATACACACACATGGTGTATGTAAAAGCTGATACAAAGCTGGAGTCAGAGCCAGGAATCATATGATAATCCACTCCATAATCATAGTATGATTATGACTAGAACAGAAAATAAAGTGGTATTATCAATATGCCTCTATTTTTCCTCACTCTGGAAACAACTTTTATTATTATGTATCACTTGATCAACTGCAGATAGTCCGCAAACTCTTATTCCACATTTCATCTTCTACTATTCAGGAAATAAAAAGATACAGACATTCACACTGATTGACCACTTGTTTTACATTTCTTACCACCCATCACACACTCATGCCCACCACATATGCCTGTTACAGGCCACTGACTATGCTGCCCTGACTGAAACCTGTTCCTGTAGTGAGGACAGCTCACAATGCTTGATGACTCTGATGTGATTCCTGGCTCTGATTCCAGCTTTGAGCTAGCTTCTAATCTGCTGGCAGGGAAGTCTGACAGCACCTGAGCTCTGCTGTGCCAATCTATCTGAAATGTTTGGAGCCAGCTTCTGGCTGGTGAATCTGCCATTCAAATAGCAAGATTTTGTACTCATTAGGAAATTAAACACAGGACTTACCAGAATGTTGCTTCATTTAAAACAAAAAATATATATAAAAAAGAAAAACATGAAATTTGTGTAGACCCAACTGGGTAAAGGGCATTGTTTGAGAATTTATTGTTTTTAAGCAAACAGAAATAAATACAGTATGTCTGTATTCTTCATAAAATTCACTGGTCTCTAAATTTAAAAATATTCACGGTGAAGAATATTGACTTTAAAAACACTACTAAGAAAGGTTTTCTATTTTCCTTTTTTTTTCCCTTCAATTGATATTGCTAGCTTCTAAATTGTATATACACAATTAGTAAGGTCATTTGTAAGAAATGATGTATCCTTGACCATGTTATTAATTGTGTTGGAAGGTAAAGGGAAACATGCAGTTAACCAAAAATGGTAGGAAGTTAGAATAATAAGTATCTTTGCAAAATACTTTATCATTAAACCTTTCCTTTGAGTACCGCAGACTTTTTTTGATTATTAATATTTTTAATCTGGGAAAATGATAGTTTCTTTTAAAACAGATGTAGTTATATGTGATGTAATATTTTAGTTCAACTATTTATGAATATGTCACACAATAATTTCCAATATTCATGTATATAAGATTGTAATTATGTATACACCCAGCCAATTCTGCTATTTCCTATAATATTTATGAAGGATTTCAAGGTAAATATGAACAATAGTATAGTTCAACTAATGAACATAATGTTAATGCTTAGCTAAAATATATTTTTAAAAGAAAAATGAAAATATTCACCATTCCTTCCTGAACTAAAACTTATTTTAAAATATTTAAATATTATAATAATTAGTATAATGCAGTTTAAAATCAAAGAATGTAGGTATTATCTGAAGGAGTAAAATGGTCTCAAATAAGCTTCAGAGAATATTGTAGGTATCTATATAGTCTTTGTTTTAAGAACAAGAACAAGAATCTTATTTAACTTGGTCGAATGAACATAAGGCCTCAGGGATATCATTTTAATGTCACTTCATGTCAAACCAATACATTAAAACCAGTGCTCCAAATATTCAAACTCACTCAAGCAAAAAAAAAAAAAAAAAAAAAAAAAAAAAAAAAAAGGAAAGGAAAGGGAAGAAAAAGAAAGAAAAAGAAAAAAGCCAGCAAAATAAAAGGCAATGCAGTTATAATACAGAGTATTTTCAAAGTAACAACTATCCATAGGCTAGTCAGGTAAATATTTAGAATAAATGAAAAAGTAATGAAATGGAGACATATAGGGAAATAGGACTCTGAATAAGCTTAAATATGTATAAACAGTCAACTTGTAGATAATACATATTTATATATCAACAAGAATTTTTAGTTGACAGAAAAAGAAGTCCTAATATAAAATTAGTGTATTCTTTTTATTTTTTATTTTCAAATTTGTTCCCTAAATTTATTCTTGGGGAAAGGAGTGTCTCTTTGAACATCTGTAATACCCAGCTGCTCAGTGGCATTTAGGGAAGATTTGATTGATGGTGTACTTGAATATAGATTTACAAATGTGGCCCAAGGCCAGTTTCCTCTTATTTCGACAATGAAACACCGTAAGTCTTAATATTAACTTTTTACTGAAAAGGAGAACAAGAAAGCGTTTCTAGCAACATGCAGAGAATGAAAGTGAGTGAATTAATCAAAATTACTACCCACCCATAGGTCCCAAAGCTTATCACAGATATTCCAACCATTATAAAAGTAGCTACTCAGTAGTACAAAAAAATTGCCTTAATACAACTCATCAGTGCTATTACCCTGGTGCTGCTATGCCAATCAGAAACTCTCACAAGTTTTGTTGTGTCTATTAACTCCATGTGTTTTCTCCCTTCAGAAGCTTAGGTCTTTCTTTCACTTAAGTTAAAAAACACAAGGTAAGGTATAAAAATTATAATACAGCTTGATTATAGGTTCCTAAAATGGCATATCAAAACCTTATGGTCTGGAAATGTTTATGAGCCTGAGATCTGCTACAGAGTACTAAGATTTTTTTTTATCATTTCCTAAAATCTGAATATTTGTTTACCTGTAAAAGAAAAACTTGTGAATTCTATATTCAAGTCTATTTGAAATTAACTGTAGTCCATGGTCTGGCCCATGGTCTAGTGGTTAAGATTAAGGTAGTTAGGTGGTTTAGGTGGCTGGACCCCACATGGCCAATAGCAAGGTTAGAGTCCTAGGCCTGAGTATATGTGTGCAAGCCTGAGAATGCAAAAAAGGTGAAATGAAGAAGGGATTACTATGTGACCATATTCCATTAGAGGGTTCTTTCTCACTTTTTCTCTTTTTGTCTCTCTCAGGCAAGCAGTTGTGCCTTCTGACAAATTCAGAATGGCCCAATTCATACAGTATTCTTTTAATTTGCATCACACTATGTAATGTCAAGGAGTCAAGAAATCCTCTTCACCTTCTTTTTTTTAAAATTTTTTTATTTGCTACAGGGCACATGAGCTTACAGGAGAGAGAATGAAAGAGAAAGAAAATGAGAAAGCATTCCCTCTAGGTGGGATGGCCACACTGCACCCCTTCTCCGTTCTCCTCTTGAGGTCTTGGGCATGCACACACACGTACCATAGATGTTTTCCAAACTGCTGGGCCTGGGACTTCAACCACACTGTCAACCATGTGGGATTCTGCCACTTTAACCACTAAGCCACCAGTTGGTATGCTCTTAGCTTTCTTAAAAAAGTGATTCTTTTCTTTTTTTTTTTCCCTGCGTATTTCCTATGGGAGTTTACATTATTAATTTGGTCTCCTAATTTCCTATTACTTTTTAACACTAATAAATTTTAACTATGTATCTGTACAAAGTTCTTTTGAATAAGCAATGCTTTCTTTTAGGTATTGAAGACAGTGATTATGTAAAATACATAAGACAGGAATGTACATTTAAATTAGACCCATAAATGGATCAAGTTCACCAGGCAGAAAACAGGTAATGACAGAGGTAAAGTCAAACCTTGAGAGCCTAATTCCAAGGTTAGAGATTTTTCCATGCTAACTTTCACAATCACTGATTCCCAAAGCCTGCTTCATATCCCTTTTATACTCACAGTATATCACATAATTTTACTTTGTATAGATTAGAAATTATAATATCTAATTGGAGAAAAATTATCTAAACATTAATGATATTAGACAAAATCCCTTATGAAGTTTTGTCCAGAAATACAAATATACATAAACTCTTAAAGCTCTGAACATAATTTTTATTGGTCTTATTAAAAAGGTGAGAAAAAGAAAAAAATTCTAGGGTTCTTGATACTCTTTGAATTCTAATTGACACTATGAATAACTTCTAGACTTTTAAGGGAAAAGAATAAAATGACAATTATTTAGGAAAAATAAAGCTGAAATGCAAAATTCCAGTATACTCTCTAAAATAAAGTTATTAAACAAATAGACAATAGGCCAGCAGTGATGACGCAGTGGAACACAAAATTCAGAGACGTTCTATCCATATGGGAAAGTCCCAGATTCCTGTCTAGAGGTCCCCTTGTGGACACTAAGTGAATACACAATCTGGACTGACTGAAGCTAAGGATGGATTGCAGCATGAGGACCCTATTGGGGTGACTATTTCTTTCCCTCCATCTTTCCATCTCTCTCTCACAGAAGAAATTAAACTTTAAAAAATAACAATGAAAATATGCACTTATAAACACAGAAGGGTATTTAATAAAATTTATTTACAAAAGTCCCTCAAAGCACATCATTAATGTGAACAATGCTAATGCTACCATATAACTAATAACCCATTCGATAATCCAATAAGACAATGGTTTCTTTTTTTTTTTTTTGGAGAGGTTTTTGCTATAGGGCGCGTGCGCTCACCAGACAGACAGAGAGAGACATAGAGACAGAAAGCGAGAAATCACCCCCCAGGGGGGATGGTCATGCCACAATCCCTTCTCCTCCATTCTCCTCTCGGGATCTTGGGCATGCACACACACACGCCCGGTGTGAGTTTTAAGCCACCGGGTCCAGGACGCGAACTGCGGTCGACTACGTGGGAGTCCAGCGACATAGTCATTACGCTAACTGCTGGTTCCCAGGACAGTGGTTTCTAAAGGTAATGATAATCATGACTCAAGGTGAATAATATGATGTAGAATAAATAAATTAATATTTGTTGGATGTATTCTTTATGAGGTTCTTTTAACTTATAGAGAAAGGAAAACAAAAAGTTGTCAGGAATCATACAATTGTGTAGCTCTTAAATAAGAAAAATGAAAATGTTTAATAGTGAAAATAAATTTATGTTATATAAAAGTAAAAAAAAAAAAATCCGATGCTGAGATAGAATACTTTCCACTTCTGTGCTTTAAAAAAATGCCAGGATTATTTTATTGCAATTACTTTTTGTAGGCCCATTGCTTTCACATTTCAGTTGTCATGATAATGTTAATTGTATAGCATCCATCATAAATTTAAAAGGGCAAACACCATGGTCCATTTGAAAAGGAGAGTTTGGTAATTTATAGGAAAAACAAAAACTTTTAGCCTATATAAGACTTACACAGAATTCTTAACCTTTTGATCACAGAACCATCTTATTCATTTCCTCAACCTAAGACAATAAATAGAGAATTTTAAGTTATTTTTATCTAGGATTTTGAAAGCCATACAGTGTCTTTTAAGATTTTATAAATTTTCATCCTAATTTCACATTTTATATAAAGTCCCCATTGTGATGTATACAATGTTTATTTTCAACAGAGAATTTCACATTTTTTTGTCTGTTAAATGTTTCTGCCCTTTGCAATTCATGTCCACCCACTGCCACCCAATCTCTACCATCTACTCCTCTCACTAGTATCTAAAATGACCCTTTCTACTATCATATCTTTAGATCTTTCAATTTCTGCTATCGAGTACAGATATTTGGTAGACACTAAGTGTGTATCTTTCAAAGTCTTGCTCACTTCAGTCAACATTAAATCTCTCATATTCATCCATTTTGAACTAAACAATAGTGACATGAAGTTGGGGTGATCAGGTTCCTCAACAGTGCTGAATTCAGAGCCACATGCTGACCTGGTACTTGTTTCACACTCACGGAGAATTAAGAAATGTGGACACTCAGAGGAGTAGCAAAGTGGGAGTTTTATTAAGGTGAGATATACAGAGTTTCCAGACAGTCAGGGAGGAGTCCCATAGTGGACTGCAACTGAGAGGCTAAGTTTTGAGCCTTTTATCCTAATTAGAAGAAGCAGGCCTGGCTATTTTGTTGTTGTTGTTGTTCGGTTTTTCCATTTTCCAAAGATAGCATCTCATCCGGTGATTTATATTTTATTTTGGTGTATAGAAAATAAGTTCAATGTATAGGGCCCTAATGCTTTCAGATACTAATCTATTTAATCCTTTTCCCATCTATCTCTGTTAGTGGATTATGGCCCATAAAGTTTCCAGTTTCAATTTTGGCTGTCCCAAGCATGGGCTCCTGGGCCAGTAACTCTATCATCTTCTGCTTTGGTGGTGTTAATAATGTCTAGACATTAAGGGTTCTTTCTTTAAGCACTATAGGAATATTAGATAACCAACACCTTTGCTTTTATCAGATACTGGCTGGTCCTAGAATATTCCATAGAATGCCACGCTGTCATTGATCAGTCTCTCTACAACTTCCCTATTTCCCCAAAGCAAAATCATCTAAGGTATAGTTAATATTTAATCTAAGGTATATTCTTTCCCACAGTTACTATAGGCAATTGAAAGGCCATGGTGTTTCTATGCTTGAGACTATCAATATAGTCTCATTGTTTCTTATAGCTGAGTAATATTCCATAGTATATATATGCCATAGTTTTTCCTTTTTAAAATTTTAATTTTTTTCTTTAGTATTATTATTTATACATTCAATTGCTATACATCAGTTAGACTTTTTTTATTTAAATTTATTTGTTCATTCACTGTACATCATTACAGCATACAAAATGGGATTTTCCATCCAGAGTACACTGTATATTGTCTCAATCAAGCACATCAACATACATGTTATTGTCAACAAATAATTTTCCATTTCTTCTTTCCTGTATGTTTTGCTTTTTTCCCCCCATCCTTGATTCCCTATCTCTTACCTCTGCCATCTCCCACTCTCTTCCCACACTGTCTCTGGTATCTATGTTTACTTTCTATACTGTTTCCCCCCCCCCATTTTTTATTAAATTACTAAAGATCTTAATTAATCTAAATATTTTCATAGCAAACACAACTGATATATACATTTCCATGAACACAAGTCTAACTTTAGACTTGCCATTATTCTCTCAAGTTTTGACTTTACCTCTGTCATTACCTGTTTTCTGCCTGGTGAACTTGATCTGATTTTTAATCCATTCAGCCAGTCTGTATCTCTTGATTGGATAATTTAATCCATTAACATTCAACATTATTATCAATTATTTCCAGACTTGTCCCTAGCATTAAGTTGGCCATATACTTGGTTGTTTTTGTTCTCTTGTTGCTGTCTGTCTTTAGTTTTCTTGGTATAGTACTCTTTTCAGAATTTCCTGAAGAGCTGGTCTAGAGTTTATAAATTCTTTCAGGATTTGTTTATCTGAGAATGTTTTTATCTTCTTTTCCCATATGAAAGATAATTTTGCCAGTTACAGTATTCTTGGTTGAAATTGTTTTTCACTTAACACTTAGAATATAGAGTTCCCCATTCTTTCCTTGCTTGCATTATATCTAATGAGAGGTCCGATGTTAGCCTGATGGGCTAGGCTTTGTAAATTATTTGATGTTTTGATGTTTCTCTCTTGCCAATCTTTGTATCTTGTCTTTTTCTGTGGTTTTGACCAATCTAGCTATGATGTGCCATGGAGCGGATCTTCTTGGATTGATTCTACTTGGGGTTCTTTGTATTTCTTGGGTCTGTATGTCTGAGTGCCTCTCTAGACTTGGAAAGTTTTTTCCAGAATTTCATGGAATAGATTATCAATGCCCTTATTAGTTTCTTCACCTGTGGGATACTAATTATTCAGATATTTAGGTGTTTCATGGTATCTAGTATTTCTTGTATAGTATCTTCAGTTTTCTTGGCTGTTTTCTCAGTATTTTTTTTTCCTAAGTCAGAAGTTTTGTCTTCTACTCCAGAAATTTGATCTTGTGCATGGTCTATCCTGCCTTTAATTTTTTCAAAGGAGGTTTTTATTTCCTGTATTACAGCCTTCATATCTAACAGTTCCATTTGATTCTTGTTTATGGTATCCAATTCTTTCATATTGTGGAAAGACTTCCTCATCTCTTGGAGCTCAACATCTCTTTTCTCTTGCATCTCATAAAGTTTTGATACCATAAATATTTTAAATTCTTTTACTAACATTTCAGTAATATCCTCTAAATTTTCTGGACTTGGAGACAAGTTACAGTGTTCCTTTCTGGAGATGTATTACTTGAGTCTCTCATCCTTGAGGCTCTTTGATTTTTAGTCATTTGGTAATGTATTCACTTTTGGCTGGCTAACACTGTGGTCTGCAAGGGGTGACCATGGATGGGGTTGGAAGGGAGGCTTCACAGCAAGGATATCACAGTTTTTCAAAATTCGGTCATCAGTTTTAGGATACTTAGGTTGATTCCATGTTTTAGCAATTGTAAATAATGTGGCAATAACATGGATGTGCATGTGTCTTTCTAACTTAGTGTTTTCCTTTCCTTTGGGTAAATACCAAGGAGATTACTGAGTCATACAGTAGTTCTAGTTGAAGGTTTTTGAAGGCACTCCGTGTTGTTTCACACAGAGATTGTACTAATTTACATCCCTGCCAATAGGAGTTCCCTTTTCACAACAGCCTCACCAGCACTTGTCATTTTTTATTGTTTTGATCCTAGCCATTCTAACTGGGGTTCAGTGGTATCTTGTTGTGGTTCAATTTGCATTTCCCTTATGAAAAGATATTTTGAGTATTTTTCATATGCTTTTTGTTCATTCTTAAGTCTTTCTTAGAGAGTATCTATTTAATTCATTTGCCCATTTTTAAATTAGAATATTTATTTTTAAAATTTTATTTACTATTTAACTCACTAGAAAGAGACAGAAAGAATAAGAGAGGGAAAGTGAGAAAGCAAACCTCTAGGTCTGGAACTCAAACCATGGTTGGCTATGAGCTAGTCCAACACCTTAACCACCATACAACCTGCTGGCCCCAATATTCATTTTTTTTTTTTTTTTAGTGGGTAAGCTACTCAAGTTTCCTGCGTATTCTGGTTATCAATCCCCCATCTGAGGAACAAATGGCAAATATATTCTCTTATTCTGAGAGTTGTCTTTTCACTCTAATTATTGTTTCTTTTGCTCTAAGGAAATGTTCTAGCCTGATAAAATCAAACTTGTCTATTATGAAGATTAATGCCTGTGTTTTAGGGGTCTTACTCAAGAACTCTTTCCCTATTCCAATATCTTAAAGAGTTTCCCGTAGGTTTTCTACTAGTAGTTTTATAGCTCAAGGCTTTACACATAAATCTTTAATACATTTTGAGTTGATCACTGTTGATGGTGAGAGACCAGAGACTAGTTTAATTTTTCTGCTGGTCGATATTCAGTTTTTCCAGCACCATTTGTTGAAAAGACTTTCTTTTCTACACTGCATTGTCTTGTAACTTTTGTCGAAGATCAGTTGGTGATATGATTTGGGGTTTATTTCTGGATTCCCTATTCTGTTTCATTGGTTTATGTGTCTATGTTTGTGCCAGACAGTTTCTTTTCTTTTCTTTTTATTTTTTTGAGAGGTTTTCACTATAGGGCGTGTGCGCTCGCCAGGCAGAGAGAGACATAGAGACAGAAAGCGAGAAATCACCCCCCAGGAGGTGGGTCATGCAGCAATCCTTTCTCCTCCATTCTCCTCTCAGGGATCTTGGGCACGCACGCACACGTGCCCAGCGTGAGTTTTAAGCCACCGGGTTCAGGACGCGAACCGTGGTTGATTACGTGGGAGTCCAGCGACATAGCCATTACGCTAACTGCTGGTTCCCCCAGACAGTTTCATTTTAAAACACTGATAAGTAATTATAAATGACTGAGATGCTCTACATTTGCAATATTAACCCTTGATGTATTTTTTTTTACCCTTGATGTATTTTAAAAGAATCTATAGATGATTGTTGATACAAGTAAAATTTTCTGTCTTGCTTGAAAAAAGCTTTCAAAAGTTGGAATATGGGGGCCAGCAGGCTACGTCGCTGGACTCTCATGTAGTTTCAAGATCTACTATCAGATAGAATAATGAAAATCCATTCAAATATGTTTACACTGAGGTAATTCATCTGTGCAAAACTATCAGAATTTTAAAATGAAGTCTAAGGAGGAGAGTAAGAAAAGGAGGAGTAAGAATTAGAGGAAAAGAGGGAATAAAAGAATAATACTTAGAAGTTAAATGAGAACAGAAAAAATACAGTGTAATGTGGAAGGGGAATACAACTGAGTTGATGTCAGTGAATTTCTATGGTATTGACACATTCACTTACAAAATAAATTTTGTGGTATGTTTAAATATTGAGAAAACTGAAACTTCAATGTACAAATTATTTCATCATTATTATGTACTAAATTAACTGGCTCATCAATTATTTAAACTTGCCTTGCTTTTACTTATAAAAAAGGCAAAGAATATTAATTCTTATTTTATTAGCAACTTTCAGAAACTAAAGGACATTACATTTGTTTGAAAATATTATTCTAAATAATAATAAATTATCCTTCTCTAACATTTGGTTAAATGACCTATGATCTTTTGTATTGTTTGACTGCCAGCCCTGATGAAATAGAGCATTTACTTTACTTATTATTTATTTTTGCCAGAGGGTACATGCACTTGCCAGAGATGGGGTGTTGGGGCAGAGAGAAAACACCCCTTGATAGGGCATGATCACGCTACAATCACTTTTTCTCCATTTTTCCATCCTGTCAAAATTTGGGGTATGCACATTATGTGTACCTGGCATGTTCCCAAGCCACCACAGCAGAATCTAAATTGTTTGGTTGCCCATGTGGCTACTAGGCACTTCCCTTAACCACTAGGCCTTGAACTGGCTGAAGAATATCTATTTTATTTATTTATTTTTTTGGAGAGGTTTTTGCTATAAGGCACATACACTCACCAGAAAGGCAGAGAAAGACAGAGAGATGGAAAGAGAGAAATCACCCCCCAGGGGGGATGACCATGCCACAATCCCTTCTCCTCCATTATCCTCTCAGGATTTTGGGCATGCATGCACACGCACCCGGCATGAGATTAAGCCACTGGGTCCGGGACTCAAACCGTGGTTGACTACATGAAAGTTCAGCGACATAGCCATTAGGCTAACTGCTGGTCCCGAGAACATCCATTTTAAATGGTGAAAAATTGACTCTTCTTACTTAGGGCTTTTGCTTCTTTCTGTGGTGCACAAGAAAATGCTTGGGAAAATGATGCAATGAAACAAAATCAACCAGTAGTCAGAATCAAGAGTTCCTTAAACTTTTTTTCACTACAAATAGCTCAGACATGCAATACTCGCCAGTAGGGTGGATTTCTTAGAATGACCCATTTTAAATTTCTAAAGTATAACTAAATATCATTTTAGTATTTAGCTTGTTTCATTTCTACATGGAAGAAAGCGGGCCTTGTTCTTCCAGTACCCAAGATCATAACATGATGTTTATTCCTTTTTCTCTAAGAAAAATATCTATTCCATGATTTTTTAACTTGACACTGTGAACAGTAAATAGTAGAAACATATGTGAGCTAGGTAGTTACTGTTTTATTTTGAAATGTATTATCAATAATATTCTCTCCTCTTGTTTTTCCTTTCTAATAAAATTAAAAATATAATTATTTTCAAATGTAATATCATAAATTTAAATCTAAATAGAAAGTATCTATTAAGAACCAAGATAGGGACCAGCAGTTAGCTTAATGGCTATGTTGCTGGACTCCCACGTAGCCGACCGTGGTTTGCGTCCCAGACCCGGTGGCTTAAAGTGTGTGTGCACATGCCCAAGATCCGGAGAGGAGAATGGAGGAGAAGGGATTGTGGCATGGTCATCCTCCTGGGGGGTGATTTCTTGCTTTCTGTCTCTCTGTCTCTCCTTGTCTGTCTGGTGAGTGCACGTGCCCTATAGCAAAAACCTCTCAAAAAATAAAATAAAATAAAAGAACCAAGATATATATACATTTTGCATTAATTTTATTCAATTATAGTTATTTTGAAAATGTTTCATATATACAAAAATTGGGTTTAAAAGTGTTGCCTCAACTTGGTGAACATCCCTTCTATTTATTATTTCTTGATATTTTCTGAAATAAAATTTTCTTCCTTCTTCTCTTCCTCTTTGCCTTTCCCTAATTTCTTCCATTAGACATTTTTTTCTTGTCTCCCTTCTAATATGTTTAGTGTTTCATTAAGAAATTCAGCTATCTTCTTCTTCCAAAATATTATCTTTCAGAAGTCAACTGAATCCATATAAAAATATCTCAAGTTCACACATTTTTAAAATAATTATTTAATTTACTGTCATTATTATTATTACTAATTTGCTGTGGGACAAGTGCACACATGTGCAAGAGGGAGAGAGAGAAATAGAGAAAGTGAGAAAGCAAGTCTCCAGTTTCAGAACTTGAACCACAGTCAACCATGTGAGAGTCCAGCACCTTAACCACTATGCCATCTACTGGCCTGAAATTCACATATATTAACATATTTCTGGGTGGTGTATGAAGGAGTAGAACAGATAGAGGATATAAGACCTGGCTTCACTGCTTCCTATATCTATCAGTTCATCAAAAGCTCTGATCAAACTATTCCCCTTTAAAAATAAATTTAATACATTTCTGAACATCAAATACTTTGTTTAGAGAAAAATGTTCTTTTCTTATCATTTCTTTATAATTTTTTTATTCTGTAAACATTACCAATTACATTTTGAGTAGTGGTAACTTTGGTATGAGTGTAACTCATAAATAGAATTGTACGTCCTAGGTCAAGAAAGTGGTCAGTATTATTTGGCTCAAGCTAAATTTCCTATCTTTGTTTGCATAATCTACATCAAAAAGAAAACAAAGCCTCAAGCAAGAAACCTGTTACATGGGTGTCAATAAATACCTTGAAAGCCAAACTGGTTACAAGTTGTTCAAAAGCTAGAAGTCTATTCATTAATGCTTTCCCCAAAGCTAGGGTCACCCACAACCTGCAGAATTAGGCTAAACAGGCTTAATGCAGGGATTGCTCATTCACGAGCAAAAACAATTTTCTTCCTGTTCTTGTTCAGTTTCTAATGAATGAGGAACTGGAAATAGCTTAGCATGGTACAAGAAACAGAACTCCTAGTTATTAGTTACAGCTATGTCACTAACTAGTTAGATAATAGGGCATATGTGGCATAATCTCTGGCCCTCTCTTTCTTCATTTTCAAAATGCAAGATCTTTTTCTTGACCAAAAAATTTATGACTTATTCCAGAACCATGATTTTCATATCCTCAATAACAGCACCAATTTGATGAGAAATCTTCATGATGCTACTCACCAATCAATGCAAAATGAAATTTCTATGTGTTCTAGGGGTCTTTTTTTCTTGGTTTGATTTATACATCTCCATGTCCTTCAATTAATACAAGCATGAACATTAAATCCTATTAAACTTCATATTCATGATCAAGATATTACATATTATATATTTTTTTCATTTTACCATACCTAAATTTCAATTAAATTTACCCAGATGAGGGAGTAAGTCAAAGAAGATCTACAAAACTTATGTTCAGAAACATTTTAAATGTCATTTTTGCTGTTCTGTAAAAAAAAAGGAAAACAATGCTTTCTTTACTATTATACATTGCACCAGTGCATAAGTGACTAATGAAGACTCTTGACAACCAATGTTGAACTTATTTTACATGTTAGAAAAGTAATATATTCAAGATAATATGAGAAATGGAATAAAACAGAAGTCTATTTCAAAAAATGAAAAACATATCAATGTAGATTTGATATTATAATATGCAAGGAAATAAAAAGCAGAGATTACAGCAAGGTTCACGGTTTGGAAAAAACTCTTGATCTTGTTCAGTCTCCATCAGTACTTCCTGCCCCAAACCAAAATAAACAGAATCTGTGTTTTGTACAGCAAATATAGCTTCAATATAAGTCCATTAGTTTGCTTTTTTTTGTTGTTTTTTTGTTTTTTTTTTTTTTTTTGTTTTTGAGAGGTTTTTGCTATAGGGCGCATGGGCTCGCCAGACAGACAGAGACAGACAGAGAGACAGAAAGCGCAAAATCACCCCCCGGGGGGATGTCCATGCCACAATCCCTTCTCCTCTCAGGATCTTGCCCACGCATGCACACGTGCCCGGTGTGAGTTTTAAGCCGCCGAGTCTGAAACTCGAACCACGGTCGACTACATGGGAGTCCAGCAACATAGCCATTACGTAACTGCTGGTCCCAAGCCCATTAGTTTTCATTGGACGCCTTGCTGCTATAGTTTCCTTCCTGAAGATAAATCTGAAACTGCCATCAAACCTAGAATGAAACCATAACTGAGAAACACCCAGGAACAATCCTGTACTTCACTTAATAGCCAACATTAGATGGCTTTCCTTGGTCTTCATTTTCCTTTTAGTCCTCATCTCCCTACCCTTCTAGTACTGCACCTCCCAGTTTTCTGGCCAAAGTGCCATTATCCTAATCCTCTTCTTTATATTACTATTGCCATAATCTTTCCTTCCTGCATCTTCTCCCTCAGCACTTAGACATGTGGTTTTTAAATTTTCTCCTAATGAAATCACCTATGCTATATGGAATTAGTTCCTATAATATCAATTGGTTAAATGAATAAATACAAGCTAATGCTCTCTCAGATGACCACCATATACTGAAAACAAACGAAAACAAATCACTGTAAATATGATCAGATCCATATACAAATCTACCATAAGTTATTTTGATAAGCCTCAAAGCAAATTTTCTTTGATTCATTGTACAGACATGCTCTAAAAATAGTTTATCATATATAATCTGACATGTAAAATTAAAGATACAAATGGTATCATATTCTTTAAACAATCACATTGCTGGGCAGTGTTGCCCTCAGATCTATTTTTTGAAAATGTCTGTGCCTTGCTGTGAATTATAGGAAGGACAAGCACTGCAGGCTGTCATCCCCAGAAATCATGTCAGCTGGTGTCCCCCTTGGTTTGGTCAATAGAAAACTTTGCCAGGAAACTAGAGAGTGAGAAAAAGAGAGATTCTAGGATATAGGCCTCTCTCACGTTTGTTTAAAGTGGAGTCTTGACAAAAAATGTGTTATTTCCAAGTCTCCCTCTCCTTTCCCCCAGGTGATACTGATTCCTGAATTCTGATGGCATTCTCTCTTCCTTTGTTCACTTAGTCTATGTACAGTAGTGGTTTTCTGCTTCTTTATCTCTAGACCACCTTACAGATTTCCTGTTTTGTGTCTCAGCTCTCTCAATACCTACAAAATCAGTTCTTTGTATTTAAATCTCTTCTGTTTATAATCTCAAACTAATTGGTCTGATTGGGTTTTTCATAGAATGTGAAGTCCTAGAAATGACAATATTTGGTATTCACATGCCTGACTAAAAGCTATTTATTCCATAAAATGGCTCTGGATTTTAGATTTTTCAAATAAATTTGAACTAGGTAAAGATGATAAGACTTCAGTTGGTATAGCTATTATTTTAAATTATTTGTCTGAAAACTGCCAGATGGGAAGACTTACCAAATACCCATTTGTTACAATGTCAATCTGAGAAAACAAATCAATTACATCCCTTGACAGGAATAGTAGTGTTTTTTATTTTGTTTTTGACATTAATTTATTCTTTATTATGAATAATGATTAAATAAATAGAAGGGAACAAATAGCTAATGAAACAATTATTTGATAAAGTGTTGATTTTCCTCATGCAGATGACACAATTTAACATGTATTTATTAACTAGTCTGCCCAAAGTATTTGCTATGCCTAGGTTAAAAAAAAAAAAAAAGAATAAGGCAAAAAACCTGCCCTAAGGGAGACTAATCTAGTAGGGGTTGACAAAATATACAAATAAATGTTAAATACTGAGTAATAAGGTCAAAATGGAAAAATAGGCAGGGTGTGAATATAGGCCAGAGAGGGGTGGGTACTAACTCTTGAAGGTGGATGCACAGGTATAAAGGAATTCAACAACAAGCGTTTTATCTAAATAATATTGGTAAGAGGTAAGAACTAAGCAATATTTGAAGGACTGATATAAACCAAACCAGACTCTGAGTTAGAGAAATAGTTGACAGATAACGAAAGGGTTTGTGTGCCACTACTATAAGTCTGGGATTTAGTCCATGTGAAAGGTCAGCTAACAGCTACAAGTATGAGATAAATACTCAGAAACATGCTTTTGTGTAATAATATGAAAGAAGTATGGAGAAGAAAATCTGGTTAAAAAATTGATAGAACCTAAACATTTACCTCTATACTTGACAGTAATGAGAACATGAACTAAGAAAATAAGGTTGAAAATTGAAATGAAATATTGTGCTCAAGAAACATTTAGAAAGTAGAGTTCATATGGCACTGCGATTGTTTCATTGTGTTAGAGAACAATAAAAACTGCTCAGATATTAGTTTATCTAGATCCAACACTAGATAATGTCCTTGAATAGGCAACTGAGTGACAGTTAAGCTCAAGAAGGATGAAATTGTTTTCAACTTTACCAAATTCAGGGAACAAACTAAATTATTTAAGAGGAAGAATCCTAGAGTCAGAGTCTCTGGCTTTGAACTCAGGGTCTGCCAGATAATATTAATAGCTGTCTAATAAAAAAATTAAAAATAGATAAACTGGAGGAAAGACAGGTGCTTACAAACTTATAGCTATTATGTATCTTAGTTAATATTTCTTTGACTCACTTTTCTATGAAAAATTGATACTAATAGAATCTACTTGTTATCATTGATAATTAGTCTGCTCAGGCTATCATAACAAAATACTGCAAACTGGGTGACTTCAACAACAGACATTTATTTTCTCACAGTTAAGGAGGCTGGAAAATCCAAGATTAAGTTTTAAGCGGGGTTCTGTTTCCAATGAGTGCTATCTTCTTGATTTGCAGATGGCTCTGTGCCCTCATATGCCTTTCCTTGGAGCATTAGGGGTGGGTGAGAGGTGCACTCTGGTACTTTCCCTTGTAAGTAAACTAATCCTATGAATCAGGATCTCACTTGGCTCATTTAACCTTAATTATTTCCTTATTCCATATACTGTTACACTGGAGGTTAGGACTTCAACATATGAATTTGGCAGGGGTGGACATAGATTTCAATTAATAACAAAAATATATCTAAAGAGATTATAACGGCGCCTCATAAAACATTATCATTATCTAGAATGTTTACACTAGAAATATAGACAAGAATATAATTTCCAATAAAGGACTTTTGTCCATTTTGTTGATGACAGAATCTGAAGTGACCAGAATGAGTAGCAGTTGTTCAATATTTATTGAATGCATGAGATAATACTTCTAACAGGCACAAATAGTTTTTAGTTGTTTCTTTAATACAGTGAAATGTACTATTTTAACTAAATATTTTACATAACTTAACATGTTTAATCCCTATATAACATTACAAGATAGTCTTATTTCTCCCTTTTTTGTAGATGAGGACATTGAAGCACAAAGAAGTATTGCCTGTCAAAAGTCACACATAAAGTAAGTGACAAAGCTTGTATTTGAACCCAGGCACTGCTACAGAGTTTTATGCTATTATCCATAATGTCTTACAAAAGTGGCTGTAGAGTCCACAGAAATGAGACCATATTTGGTGGTTCCCAAGGAAATGATGTGTTTTTTTACTTAAGAAGAGTATCTCGGGAACCAACAGTTAGCGTAATGGCTATGTCGCTGGACTCCCACGTAGTCGACCGCGGTTCGCATCCCGGACCCAGTGGCTTAAAACTCATGCCAGGCGCACGTGTGTGTGTGTCCAAGATCCCGAGAGGAGAGTGGAGGAGAAGGGATTGTGGCGTGACCATCCCCCCTGGGGGGTGATTTCTCGCTTTCTGTCTGTCTCTATTCTCTCTCTGTCTGGCTAGCGCACGCGCCCTATAGCGAAAAATAAAAAACAAAAACCTCTCAAAAAAAAAAAAGAAGAGTATCTCAACTATATTTGCTGAAAGATGAAGTATATTCAAAATGACAGTCTACAAGCTTTTTAATAATCTTTCCAACTGGAATGTTTCATCATTTGAGGGGGAAAAAACTGAGATTCAGAGAATGGCAAGTATCTATCTCAGCATACAACTGTTTTCTTTTTCTTTTTGGAGAATGTTTTGCTATAGGGCGCATGTGCTCACCAGAAAGACAGAGAGACAGAAAGCGAGAAATCCCCCCCAAGGCGGGGATGGCCATGCCACAATCCCTTCTCCTCCATTCTCCTCTCGGGATCTTGGGCAGGCACACACATGTGCCTGGCGTGAGTTTAAGCCACCAGGTCCAGGACTTGAACCATGGTCCACTACATGGGAGTGCAGCGACATAGCCATTACACTAACTGCTGGTCCCAGCATCCAACTATTTCCAATCTCACAAAGCTTTGGTGGGCTTAGATACAAAACTCTACAACATTCTTTTTTTTCTTTTTCTTATTTTACATTTATTGCCACCTTTTACTCTTGAGTTTTTCTTCTTTCTTTTATACAGTTCATTTCTCCTGTTATTCATAAACTCTATGTTTTCCCCATATTCTGTGTTTTTTGTTGTTGTTGTTTTTTCATCTTCCTACACTCTTTTCTGCTCATTCACTTTTTTCTTCACAAGACTTCATTCTTTACTGTAAAAGTTTATGCTGTTTCTGATTTCTTACAGTTGTTTTGTTGATTGTCATCTTTGTTGGCTTTTCTGTGTTTTTGTTTGTTTGTTTTCTTGGCTATGGATGATAGAGATTACTTATCAATCTCTTGTTTCCTTGGCATCACCAACACATCAATAATTTCCCCAGTAATCTCCCTATGGGGCTTCTGAATCATCTTTTAAAGTATTCCTTTGCAACAGAAAAATAAAATATCAAACCCTTTAGCCACACTTTATATGAAACATACATTTTGATTTGATGGTCTTTTTTGAGACAAAAATGTACCATTTTGGTGTTATTATAGTACCACCTTGCAGGACTAAAATTTTCTACCAATAAGTTTGTAGTTCCAGGCTAGACTATAAAAGCAGATTGATATCAAATGAAAGTCATTTAGAAGTATATATTTTTGTACTTTTGCCACCAGAAGGGGTTCTCTAGCCCTTTGCAATTGACATACTCCAACACATAAATTACTGATGTTCTTTGTTTCCTAGTAATGAATAAGAAGTCTGTTCCCTGAAGAGACTATAACATTTTCCAAAGTGAATTTATCCTAATAAGTAATAAGATGTATTAAGCTTTGAAGTTATAGTACCTTGGTAGCTATATGTGCATGCATAAAACTCTCACACCCTCACATACACAAGTATAATGCATATTGATACACATATTTATACATGTGGGGATGGATATTATGTGTGTGTGTGTGTGTGTGTGTGTGTACTTGGCTGGTATATTATCTTTTATATGCTATAATAATTACTAATATTATTTAATATATTATATGAATATTAAATATTTTGAATTTCCCTCTAAAGCAGTATCCTCCCCATTTTTCAGTATACTTGAATTTCCACAGCTAATAATTTAGAAAGCAAAGATTTTAATCTGGCCATGTTTTCATCAAAGCTGCCTTCAAATCTATTTTTGTTTCATTAGCTTATCCTGCAATGAAAAAGAATCAAGCTTATGAAAGCCCCACCTGCATGGAGGATACTTTTTCCTGGTGTAGAAAACATAAGGGAGAAGAAAAGCAACTAATATCTTATCCATTATGATCAACAGCCCATGCTAATGACATTCATTAAGCTAAATGAGCAGGAGAATGAGGACTCAAGCTTTCTAATTGATGCAGATTTATTTTTAGGATGAAATTCTCCCAGAATACTTTTCTTTTTTAAAATATTGAGAGGCATTTTAAGACACATAATTTAAACAATTACAAATGGAATGAGCTTTAGCTCTTCTGGAAGTGTAAAATTATGCAACCACCACAATCATCATTACTGCTTTTAGAGTTTTATTATGACTATTATTTATTATGAGTAGATAAAATAGAAAAAGAAAAAAATGATCTTCACCAGTGTTAATGACTCATCCTAACAATTTTGACATTAACTATTTAAGATCTCTTCTGTACTATCTTCTAAGTGACAGTCTCAGTCATATTGAATAAGTGCATAGCTAGCAGGGCCAGCCCCATAGTGTAGTGTTTAAGTGCTGTGCACAGACAGGGAGCTGGATCCCACATGGCTGACCATGGTTTGAATCCTGATCACGGAAGCTTGAAAATTATTAGGGGAATTTTTGCCTGCATGCCTCAAATCCTGATGGGATGGAATAATGGAGGAAAATGGATTGTGGCATGACTATGACCAACTGGAGTTTGCTTTATTTTGCTAGTGAATGCATGCTTCCTCTGGCAGAAAAACAAAACCAAAACAAAACGAAACACCTTAGATAGGATTCTTGGAAATAAATTTTACATATACTTACCTCTACTGTGCTTGGAAGAAAAAAAATATATACATACTTATAAACACACATACACATTCATGTAACTTATATGAAGATTAACTAGTCTGCCTGCTATGGTTTCGATAATGGTCTGTTTCCAAAAGTTTATGTTTTAGAATTTTGTCTCTACTGTAATGGTGTTGGAAGGTAGGGCATAGTGAATAGTGAATGTATCATGAAGGTATTGCTCTCATGAAAGGAATAATAATGTTTTATAAAACTCAGTGAGTTCTAGCTCTCATGAGAAGGGATTAGTTCACATGAAAGCAAATTCTTATGAAAGAAAGATGGCTAACCTCAGCTTGTTCTCTCTCTCTCTCTCCTCTCTCTCTCTCTCTCTCTCTCTCTCCACACACCAGCCATCCTCTCTGCTTGTGTCAACTATATTATGATGTAGGTTGGCCTGATGCCAGTCCTTTGCCTTTGAACTCTTCAGCCACCAGAATCATGAATCAAGTAAATCTCTGTTTCCTTATAAATAACCAATCTCATTAACAATATAACAGTAGACTAAGACACTGCTACAACAAATAACATAAGTTTCTTGTTTTTGTTTTGTTTTTTGAGTGGTTTTCGCTATAGGGCATGTACGCTCTCCAGAAAGACAGAAAGAGAGATAGAAAGCGAGAAATCACCCCCCGGGGGGGATGACCACGCCACAATCCCTTCTCTTCCATTATCCTCTTGGGATCTTGGGCATGCATGCACATGCGCCCGGCATGAGTTTAAGCCGCTGGGTCCGGGACTTGAACTGTGGTCGACTACATGGGAGTCCAGCAATGTAGCCATTACGCTAACTGCTGGTCCTAAGTTTTAATATATTTTATACACAGTAGTTTCTACATATTAAAAATATTTTCATAACAAATAGTTATAACTTAGGAAATAAGTGAAAATTCAATTGACTTGCTGATGAAAAATCTGAATTTAAAACATAGTTCTGCTAGTGCTAGTTCTGTATCATGGAGAAGACTCTCAAATAGTGATGATAAATGTGAATGGGGCCAATAGATAGTGTAGCCATTATGTCGCTGGACTCTCACATGGCGGACCACAGTTTGAGTCCCAGACCTGGAGGCTAGAAACTCCTGCTGGGCATATATGCGTGTGTGCCCAAGGTCCTGAGAGGAGAATGGAGGAGAAGGGATTGTGGTGTGGCTAACCACCTTGGTTGGTGATTCTCCTCTTTTCCTTTCACTGTCTCTGTCTCTTCAGTGAGCACACACACTCTAAGGTATAAAACCTCTACAGAAAAAGATAACAAACATGAACTCAAACAATAATTTTCAAAACTTTGGTTCTGACTACAACAGGGTAACTCATTTTTGACAAATCTTCCCACACTCACAAAAAATTATGTAAAATAGATAAAATATATATAACAATTATTTGAAAGCATTAGAAAGGAACCAACACAGGCAGGATTTGTGAATCAAAAACCCTTGAGAGAATGGAAGCATATTCACCCATTATCCTTTTCCTTGAAAACATTTTCCAATTTACTGCACAGTAGAGCAGAACCCAAGAAAAAAGTAGCAGTCTCACTTGGCTAGAAGATGATGAAAGGAGTAAAAGACTGCCAAATTGGATGGGGCTTAAGAAACAAAATCGTCAATATGAGGAAACTATAATAGTAAGTGGAAAAAATCCACAAGCAAGTACCCCTCAAGTCATTAGTTCATTTCTAAGAAATAAAGAGAGAGGAAAAAAGGAAAGGAGGCAGAATGGGAGAGAGGAAAGCTGACTTTAAAAAAAATTAGTAATACACAGTAAAATAATTGAACAGAAATTTCATCAGCTACATACAATTAAGGAGATAGAAGTTAGAAGCTAGAAGTAAGGTATATTACAGAAGCATCTTCTCAAACACTCTATCTTTTGCTGAAACTCCAAAAAGACCACAATCTAAGAATAGGGCCACACTCCGTATAAGGAACATGCTTCAGCACTCAACAGACTCTGGGGAAGTGCTGACACCTTCTTTGCTAAGGAAAAAAAAAAACACCTAAACCTCTTTAGAGAAAAATAAGTTATTCCAAAGTCATTATAATTTTTCTTTTGGTGTTCAGCATTCAATCAAAAATTATAATGCATACAGAAACATCAAAATAAATGACTGAAAACAAAACAAACAAGCATGTGATAGAAACAGTTTTCAAGCTGGTATTAGAGTTATCAAATAAATACTTAAAAATAACTACCTGATTAATATTTTCAAGAAAGTAGAGCAAAGAATATAGATTTCAACAGAAACTTGAAATTATATACATGTACATACATACAAACACACACATACACAATAAACAATTAGATATCAAAGCGTACATTATTTTCAAATATTTTTGGATGATTTACCAAAGCAAATTGTGTAATGGGCATTAAAGCAAGTCTTGATCAATTTTAAAAACTGAAGATAATAAAAGTGCATTCTTTACACACAACAAAATTTAAGTAAAAACCAGTTTCAGGAATACAAAATTAGAAAACTCATAAAGTATTAGAAATTGAGTGATTTTTATATATTTTATTTCCAAAAAGATAAACCAAGAAAAAAAGGAAAGAATCCTCAAATATCCTTTACCTGTATTCGCCAAGGTTAACAATTTGTTCTGTTTGCCTCATTATTCTACATCTCTCACTTTTGTTCTGAACTAAAAAGAGGTTGCTTACATTATGCCCCATTTACCACTTAGTGTTATTTCTCTAAGAACAAGGAGATTCTCTTATAACCATAGTAAAGTATCAAATTTATGAAATCTAACATCAATATATTCTTAATCTACATTTTCTATTCCAGTTTCTTCAGTTTTCCTAACAATGTCCTCTCTAGTCATTTTTTCCCGGTCCAAGGTAATACATAGGATTGCATATGCATTTACTTGATATCTGTCTTATGTTTCCTTTAATCTTAAGTGATTAAATCTAGAACATCTTCTTAGGCTTTCTATATCTTACAGGACATTGATCATTCTTAGCTCTCAAGAACAAAGGTTGGGGGACCAGCAGTTAGCATAATTGCTATGTCGCTGGACTCCCATGTAGTTGACTGTGGTTCGAGTCCTGGACCCGGTGGCTTAAAAACGCATGCCGGGTTGGGGACCAGCAGTTAGCATAATGGCTATGTCGCTGGACTCCCACGTAGTCAACCGCGGTTCGTGTCCCGTACCTGGTGGCTTAAAACTCACACCGGTGCGTGTGTGTAAGTGCCCAAGATCCCAAGAGGAGAATGGAGGAGAAGGGATTGCGGCGTGACCATCCCCCCTGGGGGGTGATTTCTCGCTTTCTGTCTCTCTGCCTCTCTCTGTCTGTCTGGATAGCACACTCACCCTACAGCGAAAACCTCTCCAAAAAAAAAAAAAAGAACAAAGGTTGGGGTACCAATAGATGGCATAGTGGTTATGTCACTGGACTTCCACATGGCCAACCGCAGCTCGAATACTGGATCTAGTGGCTTCAAAATCACACCAGGCACATGTGCATACATGCCCAAGATCTTGGGAAGAGAATGTAAGAGAAGGGATTATAGTGTGGCTCTCCCCTTAGGGGGTAATCTCTCACTTCTCTCATTGTCTCTGTCTCTCTCTTGCATGTATCCTAAGGCAAAAACCTCTACTAAAAAAAAAGAAAAAGAAAAAGAAAAACAAACATATGTTTGGTCTTACAACTGAATTTTCTCCAAAGTGGTTTTGCTGGTGTTTCCTCATTTTCAGATTCAGGTTAAACCTTTTGGGCTGGAATACTACATAGGTAATACTGCATTTTTCACTGGGTGTCACATTCAGGCACATATAATGTTTGTTCTCTCTTAGTGATATGGTAATTTTCATCACTTGGTTCAAGTGTTAGCTGGTTTATTTACTATAAAAGTTATTATTTTTCCTGTAGTAATTAATATGTAGTTTTGAGGGAGATAATTTGAAGCTACATAAATAACTTATCCATCAGATTTTTCACTTCTAAATTAAACAGCTACTGTTTTTTGCCTTCATCACTTTTTACTGTGATGGTGCAAAGTTTTCTAATTCTATTATTCCTTCTATGCTTGTAAGAGAGAATTCCTATGGTATGGAAGACTTTTTCTATTTGTTTACATATTTTATTGATGAGGTTCTTATTTTATTCAGTGGTTTATAATTCATTACTGTTTAATTAGATATTCAAACTATCCCATATTTGGACAGAGAATGCACTCTTCAAGTTGATTCCTGCATATTTTTGGTATGTGAACATTTCTTTACTTTCTTTTTTTTTTTTTTTTTTTTTTTCTGAGAGGTTTTCACTACAGGGCGCGTGCGCTCGCCAGACAGACAGAGACATAGAGACAGAAAAGCGAGAAATCACCCCTCAGGAGGGATGGTCACGCCGCAATCCCTTCTCCTCCATTCTCCTCTTGGGATCTTGGGCACGCACCCACACGCGCCCGGCATGAGTTTTAAGCCACCGGGTCCAGGACGCGAACCGCAGTCGACTACGTGGGAGTCCAGCGACATAGCCATTATGCTAACTGCTGGTTCCCTGAACATTTCTTTTTGATCACTTCCTAATTTTCTGACACACAAATAATTCCATATTCCTCTTATCCCTCTCTGATGCAGCACTACAATTAGCCATTTCTCCCAAAATCCCTGGTGCCTTTTAATGGGAAATGGCATTTAGAAACAAAGATTGGGATTCCTGGACACTAACAACAACAATGTTGAGAAGTAAGACCTGTAAGAGCTGATAAGGGTTCCCCCTTGTAAATTAATTAATGTTTTAGTCACAAGAGTTGGTTTATTATTTTGAGAGTAGGTTCCTTATAAACAGACAAGTTTGGCGTGTTCTCGCTTTCTTTTTTTTTGGTGGTGGGGGGGGAAGAGGTTTTTACTATAGGGCACATGCGCTCACCAGACAGACAGAGACAGAGAGACAGAAAGCGAGAAATCACCCCCCAGAGGGGATGGCCACGCCCGTAACCCCTTCTCCTCCATTCTCCTCTCGGGATCTTGGGCAAGTATGCACATGCGCCCAGCCCTTCCATGTGAATGATGCAGAAAAATTCTGTACCAGATATTGGTACTCTGACCTTAAATGTCCTAGTCTCCAGAATAGTGATAAAATAAATTTCTATTCATTATAAATTATCCAGTTTGTGATATTCTGTTACAGTAGCGCAAAATAAACTAAGAATAGAATAAATTCTAGACACATTTATAATTCTCCATAAATACTTGGTATCAACTTGTCTGGCAAATTGAAAACAAAAACAAAATAACTAGATGGTATTTCCACTGTCTGAATGCAACAATACGCTGAGTGTTCTCCAACAATGATCCCAATTAGTTTTGTTTGAGAAATATTGCTGTTTCATTTCTATAAACTGTTAAGAACATGAACTGATTTCAATTTCCAGTTGGATGCAATGCTCACACATACCAAATAATCCTTAAAATAGTAAAACCAAATACTAATAAAAATGCAAAATATCTCATTTATCTCGTCTCATTGAATGAAGGGACCATTCTGTCTCTCTGTCTGGCGAGCACACGTGCCCTATAGCAAAAACCTCTCAAAAAAAAAAAAAATTGTGAGAACTGTGTTTCGATAAATGTAACTTGCAATCTTAAAAAAAAAAAAACTTCATTTTATTTATAATAGGATGCTCATGTATGCATGAGAGAGAAAGAAAAAAACACCTTCGACAGTGTCTTATCATGCCACTATCCCTTTTCCCCAGAGGTCCAGCTTGTCAGAATCTTAGGTACATATTCAAGTTCAGGATGTTCCTCTTTGTAGCAAAACCATATTCCCAACCAGAAATTCAAATAACACAGATGTACTCAATATGCTATCCCTGACTCTTCCCAAATTTCTTCTCCTGGAACACAAGTCAATCTCGCCTGTAAACTGATGAGAATTATGTTGAGTAAATGTATTCTGCTGAGCTTCTGTCTTCAGGTTTCCTCATGGAAGGGGTTTTTTGTTTGTATTTTAATACCTCCATTGTGTGAAGTTTAAGGTACTTGTACTTCACTTTTTGACTCAACACTTCCTAAGGTAAGTAGATTTATTTGTTTGTTTGTTTTTTACTATAAGCGTGTGTGCTCACTGGAGAGATAGAGAGACAGAAAGCAAGAAATCACCTCCTGGGGGGAAGGCCACAGCACAATCCCTTCTCGTCCATTCTCCTCTCAGAATTCTGGGCACTGCACACACAGGCCGGTGTTAGTTGTAGACTGCCGGGTCTGTGACTCATTCCATTGTCAACTATGTGGAAGTTCAGTGATGTAACCATTACACCATCTGCTGGTCTCAGCAGTTCTTAACTCTACAAATTAGCTTGAGTCTACCTAGGCTATGATCTCAGAGAAGCCTATACTTATTCTTCATATTTGAAGGGTTTGTTAACAATGCATTTGTAAGATGATTTGGTAAAATCTGTTTTCCTTATTAAATTATAAAGTCTAAAAAGGCAAGACCATATCTAATTTTGGATACTCACATTATTTCTTGCTAGCTGTTAGTCCTCAATGAATCTATGTGGACAGGTATGGATATAGAGTAACTGGATTGTTTTGTATACTGGGGGAACAGATAGAACTGGTACAGCCACTCTGAAAAACAGATTTGGCAATTTATAATGGAATTAAGAATGAATAACTCTGTAGTAAGTGAATGCTCGTAGCTGCTTTATTTGTAAATAGCAGAAGTCTAGAAACAAACACATATCTTTCAACTAAGTAGATCAATTGTGATATGTCTATACAGTAGAATAGTACTCAGCAACACAAGGAAATTAACCTCTGATAAATGTAGCAATTTTAACAGATCTCAAAGACATTGTGGCACTTGAAACACATACACAGAGCCAGACAATCTCAAATATTTACATACTACAGGATTCAATTTACATAATATTAAAGTGACAAAATTGTATGGATAGAAAACAAGTAGATGCTAGAGCTTAAAGCTGGGAATAAGTATGATTACTAAAAGCAACGCAAGGTAGTTTCTCTGTAGAGTTGGAACAGTTCCAAGTCCTGATCATAGTAATGTTAAGCCATACATAAGATAAAATTTTCTGAAAATATACACCTCCCCAAATAAAAATGTGCATTTAAAACCTGGGAAAATCCAAATAATGTTTATATTTGAATTAATAGTATTTACTAATGTCAATTCCCTATTTATGTCAGTGTATTATGACTATGTAAGCATTATTTATGTATCATCGTGGTAATCTGTGAAAAGGGTACTGAAAATTCTATTTTTACAGTTTAATTTAATTTAATTCATTTGTGAAATTTAATTCATTTCAAAAGGAAAACATGTTAAGCAAGTTAAATAAAGACAGCAACATGCCTCACATTGTCCTAAGTAGGGTGTACACATGCAAATTGAATGCTGATGAACAACAGTCTCATGTACTTACATTTCTTCAGCTCATTTGAAGTACAAAGTATTATTTGTAACTATTCCTATTTTATTTGTGTAGTAGCAAACTAGTCCTAGTTCTAGACCACATCGATTACGTTCCTGTCTCTTTTTTATTACTATGCAATCACATTATAATATCCAGTCTATGTCTATTTCTTTAGCTCAGTCTGATTCCCAGAAAAGCAACATATCAATACTTTCACATCTACACTGGAGGTTCTTTTTTTTTTTTTTTTTTTTTTTTTGAGAGGTTTTTTGCTATAGGGAGTGTGCGCTCGCCAGACAGAGAGAGACAGAGAGAGAGAAAGCGAGAAATCACCCCCCAGGGGGGATGGCCACGCCGCAATCCCTTCTCCTCCATTCTCCTCTGGAGATCTTGGGCATGCACGCACACGTGCCCAGCGTGAGTTTTAAGCCACCGGGTCTGGGACTCGAACCGCAGTAGACTATATGAGAGTCCAGCAACATAGTCATTACGCTAACTGCTGGTCCAATGCTGGAGGTCTTCTTAACCATCAGTTTGAATCTGTTCTCCATATAGCCACTAGATAAAATTTGGCTAAAAGGGAATCAGCAGTTAGCATAATGGCTATGTTGCTGGACTCCCACGTAGTCGACCATGGTTCCCATCCTGGACCTGGTGGCTTAAAACTCACGCCGGGCACGTGTGCGTGCGTGCCCAAGATCGATCCCAAGAGGAGAATGGAGGAGAAGGGATTGCGGCGTGACCATCCCCCCTGGGGGGTGATTTCTCGCTTTCTGTCTCTATGTCTCTGTCTGTCTGTCTGGCAAGCGCACACGCCCTATAGCGAAAACCTCTCAAAAAAAAATTAAAAAAAAATAAAATTTGGCTAAAATTAATAAAAATTTCATTCACATACTTCACTCTGTTTTGAACATGTGGCACCATGCTATGCTCAAGGTTGATATTTTGCTGTCTATTATCTCACAATGTTGTTTCTAAGAGTTTTACTTTTCTAATAGGTCTACTTTCTGAAGGCTCAGAAACTCTAAAATTTAAGAATATCATTTAGGGATATCCTAAACATACTTTTTATATAATAAATTACAATATTCAAATGGAACGAATTGCAAGGTAAAACTTTAGTTATCCAAAGAGAAGGTCATTTTTCTTTTCCTTTTTTTTTTTTTTTGTTTGTTTTGGCATTTTCTTTTTGTTACTGTTGTTCTTGCTACAACTGAATTTAGGAATCTACCAGAAACGTTTTAGAAAATCTCTAAAACTATTTTCTAAAATCTGAAACAAGTATTTTTTAAATGTGCTTCTAATATCAAATCATTTCATGTGACCTGAAACCAGGCCAATAAATTAGTAGCATTTCAATTTGGATGGAAAATTTTATCATGTCCTTTTAGAAAATCTCCTGTAATAGCCTATTATTATCTCCTAAAAAACGACAAATATACAGTGTTATTTCTATATTCTGCTTCATTTCTCCAATAAGAAATTCTGTGAAATAAATCAAAGATAAAAAGAATACCACGAATAGGCTAATTTATAAAGAATAGAAATTTATTGGCTCCTGATTTTGGATACTGGAAAGTCCAAAGTCAATGCACAGGCATCTGGTACATTCATTTCATGTTAGAAGGCAGAAGGGTAAGCAAGGGCAAGAAAGAGAAATTCTGAACTCATCCTTTTATAAGTAATGCACTCCTGCAGTTACAGCACTAAATCATTAATTAGAGTAGACCCCTAATGGTTTAATAACCCCTTATTAGGCCCCACTTCCCAGCACTGTTGCATTGGGATTAGATTTTCAACACATGCTTTTGGAGGGACACATTCAAGTCATAGCAATTGTTTTGTATAACCTTGGTTAATTCATTTATTTAATTACTTCAGCAGTCCTTGTGTGCCTTGTCTAGCTGGACTGAGATTTTGAACAGGAGTTTTGAGCTGTAATCTTATCTAACTTATGTATTAACAAAAGTTTCTCTGTTCAAAACATATCCTGCATGCACGGAATTTAAAGATTTCTGGTGAAAGAAATGTTTTATTATGAATGTGCTTTCTTCATTTTTAATAATTTGGCACTATGTATTATCATTGAGATTCTAGAAATGTAGACAAATTTTCCAAAAGATCAAAGGCCCTTAAAATAGATCTTCATGTAATAATTAAATTAATTAGGGTAATATGCCATTAAGTACATATGATTTTTATCTAAGTATGTGAAGGCTGGAAATGTATTCTTTCAAAAATAAACAATAACTAAGATCTCAAGGTTAATAATAATACACCATGGCTTGTATACCTATACATGAACACTTATCTCATACATATTCTTTTTGCTGCATTTTAAACATACATCTTTGTGTCTGTTTAGTAGCATTTCCATTTAGATGGAAAATTTTCTCATTTCCTTTTAGAAAATCTCCTGTGCTATGCTGAAGCATAGAAAGTTTTGTAGAATAATTCCTTTGGGAATTCTGGATCTGTGAAGAATAGGTTCAGATTAGTCCCAGAGTAAGAATTATCCTTTAGAAACCCAAAGAAAATTGAGTAACACTGTTAAATATCATGGGCAACTTTGCATTGCCAGTGCCCCCTTGACACTTTTAACTTCATAGGATAAAATATTTTAACTCTCCAAAACTGACATGTTTAAGCCTAATGGAAAAAATTTCAGAGGGATCAAAAAAGTAATTCATTAACTGTGCTTTAGGGTGCCAGTTAAAACTCCCTGTGATGTGACATGTGCTTTATAAGGTACTCTTGCACTAATCCTAGACTCCATCCTGCTCCAGGCAACTATCTTCCTATATGGCAATAGTGATATTGGAATAATATGCCAGACCAGATCCACATGTCCTGATTGCTTCTTCTCTATTATCAAATATTTAGTTATGACATCTAGGAGTCTTCCATTTCATATAAAAAATCTCCACTAGAACACTCCCAGAGAAATCATCCACAACTCCTAGAGAAAATCACTTATGAGTTCAGAAAACAGACACAACCTATTCCATTTATTATAACTCTAATAATTATAAATAAAATTTTTCTATTTTGATAAAAGCCAATTCTATCTTTGTTCTTATATTTCTAATGCTGACTTCTAGAACAACTTGCAGTAAATAGATGTATTCTTACACATTAAAATTTATCAAATATTGGGATATAGTTATGATAACTCTCTAATTTGTTCCTTGGGCTAGAGTATGGGCTCTGATGACAGAAAACTGTGTATGAATTCATCCCTTAGAAATTATTAACTGTGTGATCTTGAGCAAGCAACTCCATGCACTTCAATTTTCTCATATATAAAATTTAATATAGTATCTACCGAAATGTGTTGTCATGGGATTAATTTAATCCACATACATATGCATAAAGACACACACATGCATTCTTCAAAAAATGTGTGATGCATAGTACATACTCAGTAATTGTTAATAATCTTTAAAGAATTTTTAAAAAGTTTATTCATTTATTTTTTTCCATAAGAAAGAGAGACAGAGATGCACTCCTGATAAGATCTTCATTTACCATTCAATCCCAGCCTTAGCCAGTCCAGATCATGGGTGCATGTGCATGTACCTAGTGTGTAAAGGGAGGCTCTGGGATACGAACCTGGAATATTTCCATGTGGGCCCAATTGTGTTATCACTGTCCCACTGGGCCCATTTTAGTTATTATTAATAGTTTTATTAATCTAGAAACATACTTCTATTAATTCAGAAAATTGTCCTAGTTCTATTAGCTACATGATACTGATTCATGTTTTATTTGTGCTTACCTATACAAAGTTGAGGGCCAAGCTAAATATTGTTTAATTTGTGCAATTATATTTGAAACTCTGAATTCATGACTTTGTATTTATTTATTTATTCATTTTAAATTTAATCTTGGGCTTTTAAAACCTACTATTCTAGTCTTGTATTATCTTTTTAAACCTGATTCTATTTTTTTTGGCTGGTCCCACATTTCTTTGCCTGTCACATATTTATAAGCAGACTATATGTATCTTCTCATTCTTCTAGTGCACAGATAAGCAAACCTGGCCTGTGAGAGAGAGACAGTAAGTATTTTAGGTTACAAGGACCTAGTTATACTTAGTTTACTTATAAAAAAAATATTCTTTTGTAATCAAAGAAATTAAATTCTGACTTTCCAAAGAAAGGAAGTAAAAAATAGAAAAGTTTATTTCTCACCAATAGGAATTAAAAGTGAGTTAGAAATAGCTTAAAAGAGTTGCTTTGGAATCAGCAGTTATTGTAATGGCTATGTCACTGGACTCCCATGTAGTTGACAGCGGTTCAAGTCCCGGACCTGGTGGCTTAAACTCATGCCTGGCATGTGTGCGTGCGTGCCCAAGATCCTGAGAGACAGAAAGTGATAAATCACCCCCTAGGGGGGATGACCATGCTGCAATCCCTTCTTCTCTCTCTGTCTTTCTGGCGAGCGCTTGTGCCCTATAGCAAAATCCTCTTCAAAAAAAAAAAGAGAGAGAGAGAAATGGGGGATGGGGGGGCGTCACCGCATAGGTAAAAAAAGAATAAGGTGAGGCCATCAAAAGACAGAGACTGGAGTGATGCAATGACAGTTATGAAATGTGGAAGAGGTAAGGAATGCATTCTTTCCTAAAACCTCCAGAGGGAGCCTGACCTGCCTACCTTCAGTTTGGTTCAAGACAGATTTTAAACTTTTGGTCTCCAAAATAAATTTTTGTTCTTTTAAACCGCTAAATTCATGGCAATTTGTTACAGTAACAACAGAAAACTAATATAAGCAGTCACTGAGTAGTATATAAAATGGTACAATTGTTTTTGATGCCATAAAAGAAATGTAAAAATATCTTTACTGTCTTTGATAAGTTTAGATTCTTATGGTATGTACAGAAGTATTTCACTGGGCAGGGTGATCTTCCACAGGCCCTGAACATCTCATATGGCTTGATTGGGTGTTTCAAGATTTCAAAGTCCTGTGCACTTTTTACTCAGGTAATTCCTTAGAGTTGTGTTTGCAGCAAGAAACTTTGAAAGATGAGATAATGTCTCCCTCCAGGACAAAGGGTAGGGATGCTACAAAAGAGGTGGATTCTCTAGGCTCATCTTCCTCTGCTGCAGCACTAATCGACTGCATGACAGCAATCACCTGAGACACTCTGCATCACTCCACAGTGATGAAAAGGCATGCAAACATGAAAGAAAAAAGAGCAGGTGATGCTTATAATGTCATTGTTTATCACACATTTTTTAAATTCTCAAATAATTATAACACACATTCTAATAATATTGTAAATCATAATAAAGAATGTAACTCAAGACATCAATCAAATGAGATTTTATACAAAAAGGCATCAATCAGATTTTAAACTTCCTATTGGAGATTAGAATTCATAAATATTATTGGAGATTAGAACTCATAAAAATTATTTTCAATGACACTTCTTCATTTAGTCACAGTTTCTTTATAATGTATATTCATAGACTCAGCTCTCTTAACCACTGAGTCACAGGACTGGCCCCTCTGGCATTAGGTGGTTATTAAAAGTGAAATTTAGGACAATGAAATTCCTATAAGGAGGTGATAAAAGAATGCTTTTCTGAAATTATTTGTTATTGCTTTAGGGGGAAGGAATTTTCTTGTTTTTAATTTGATATTTAATTACTGAAGAATTATAAATAATACTTTCTTTTTCTAAAACATATTTTCTTTATAAAACTAAAGTTATGCTGTATACCATTTTATACATTGCATTGTTTACTTTCAAAAGGCTCTGATATATAAAGTACAGATCTCAAAGAACAGATTCACATTTTATATGAACTTTAGTAGAATTTTTAAAAGTGGAAGCCAAGGACCAACAGTAGTGTAATGGCTATGTTGCTGGACTCCCATCTAGTTGACTGTGGTTCGAGTCCCACACCTGATGGTGCCTGTGTGTGCATGCCCAAGATCCCGAGAGGAGAATGTAGAAGGCATTGCGGCGTGGCCACCCACCCCCCCCCCCCCGCGGGGGGTGATTTCTCACTCTCTGTTTCTCTGTCTCTCTCTGTCTCTCTTGCAAGCACATGCACCCTATAGCAAAAACCTCTCAAAAAAAAAAAAAAAAATGTGGAAGCCAGAAGGACCAGAGGATGTTGTGATGGTTACATTGCTGGACTCCCATGTAGTCAGCCACAGTTTGAATCCTGGACTGAGTGACTGAAAACTCACACCAGTGCGTGTATGTGCATGCCCTAAATCCCAAGAGGAGAACAGAAGAGAAAGGACTGCAGTGTGGTCATTCCACCTAGGAGGTGATTTCTCACTTTCTGTCTCCTCAGTGACTTCTCGCTTTCTGTCTTCCTGTCTCTGTCTCCCCGGTGAGCACATATGCCCTAGAACAAAAATTTATCTAAGAAAAAAAAAAAATAGTGTCAGCGAGAGTGCCACTTAAGACTTAATTGTAAGTTGGTTAATTATCCCAAAAACAAAGATATTCAAGAAAACTTAAGAAATTATGAAATTGTGTGCCAAACTCATCCACACTCTCATCTCTTCTCTTATCAATATCAAACTGGTAATAGGACCTGCTCAAACTTTAAAAGTGAATTTTTATTTTCTTCTATTCATTTTCCTATGTGCCCTAAACTAATCTTTCACAACTTGGATGAGAAAAAAATTTTTTCCCTTTCTTTATTTCTGAACAGAAAATAGGTAAATGTCAAAACAGTCATTGAAAATAATAAAATCGTAAAACACTAGGGTTTTACAATTTTATAGTACATTTTATATGTTTCCACATTTATTTAATAGATTCTATGAACAATTATAAAATAACTCTTAAGAGAATTAGATGAGTTCTAACTAGAAATATTGCCATATGTACATTTTTAATCATCGCCAAATAATCTTAATAAGAAAACAAAGTAAAAGAGAGAATTAAAAAAATCTGCTCAAGACAGAATTGAGTGTAATAATTAAAAGAGTGTGATAGTGTGAGGACAATTCTCTAAATCCTCAGAAATTTACAAAGTATACGATCAGGGTAAGATATTTAGTGTTTCTGAGCCATCAGTTGCAAAATTTTTAAAATATTTATAAAATTGGGAAAATATTTTCTTAGAAGGGTCACTGTGCTAACTGTATCTAAATCATGTGTGGACAAACTCCCTAAGAGTAGACAATTCTAATCCAATCCATGACCTTTC
Organism: Tupaia tana; assembly: GCA_026018925.1. Lineage (NCBI taxonomy): Eukaryota > Metazoa > Chordata > Mammalia > Scandentia > Tupaiidae > Tupaia > Tupaia tana. The sequence continues at coordinate 53,784,432 of JAKSZU010000003.1, forward strand.
ATTTGGACCCAGATCAAAGATATAGTCACACTAAAATCTGAACAAAAGAATACCAAATATCTGAATTCAGGTAGCAGACAGTTCGGTAACTAAAAGGTTCTAACACAGAATGGTATGTAGGGGAAACACAGAAAACTAGAGTCATATGCATACAAATATTTTGAGAGAATAAACAAAAGAGAGTGGAGGCAAATATCTGACAGTGCGAAAGAAAGGGGAAGACATTTGTAGTGGAGCAATAAAACGAAAAGGTTCACTAATACCTGCTGCTAAAGTCCTTGAAATTTCCTTGGATATCCAAAAAAAAAAGAAAAAAAGAAAAAAAAAAAAAAAAAAAAAAAAAAAAAAAAAAAAAAACCACCCTCAAGCTTTAGTAACAATGAGACCCATATTTATTAGGCTGCTAAAACTGGGAATTTCGTAAAATTTAATATTCACTCCTACAGTTAATTCTTTCCTACATCATACTCCTTTTATCAAAAATAACTTAAACAAATTAAGATTATTCTCTGGCTATTATCAAAGACCCAAGAAGAAAGAGTTGGTGAGGGTGTGGGGAAAGAGAACCATTGTGTTCTGTTAGAGGAAATACAAATTGGTACAGCCACTATGGCAAACAGAATAGTTTCTCAAAAATATTAAAAACAAACCTACTATATTATCCAGCAATCTCTCTTCTGGGTATATACCCAAGGACATAAACTATTAATAAGTAGCTTTAAAAGATATTTGTGTTCCCATGTTTACCATAGCATTATAGACAAACACCAAGACATACAAATAACCTAAAGATTCAGAAATGGATGAAAATAGATGAAGTTGTGGTACAGAAACACGCACGCACACACACACACACGTGTATATACACAATGGAATATGATGTGCCCTTAAAGAAAGAAAGATATCAAGAATACTCTGCCATTGGCAATATCATGAATGAACCAGGAGGGCATTGTGCTAAGTAAAATAAGCCAGACACAGAAAGGAAAATACTGTATGATCTTACTTATAAAGAGAGGTGAAAAAAGTCAAGTACATATAAACATGAAGTAAAATGGTGGTTACTAGGGGCAGAAAGCCATGGGAAATAGACGAATCAAAGAGAATGAAGTTGCAGTCACCTAAAATGAGTAATTCCAGAAATCTAATGTACAGCATGATGACTATAGTCAATACCATATTGGATCCTGAAAATGTGCTAAGAGAGTAGATTTCAGGTGCTCTTATAACCAAAAAAGAGTGACTATGCAAAGATAGATATGATAATTTCCTTTATTATTTTGCTATGCATGTGAATAGCAAAATATTTTTGTACTCCTTAAAAATACACAAAAGATTATCCTCTATGTTATTTTGCCTAGAACAGTCCCCCTTTCTAGATCTTCATTAAGAATTTGTCTTTCTAGAATCAGTTATGTTTAAAAGATGATGTAATAAGTTTTAGCTATTCTCAAAATACAAAACTTCTTGACCAGCAGGTGGCATGGACTCCCACGTGACTGACCACAGTTCGAGTCCTGGACCTGATGGCTTGCTTTAGCGTTTTTTCTCTCTCTCTGGTAAGCACACATGCCTTACAGCAGGTTAAATAATAATAATAAAATAAAATAATTAAATATATAATGTGTGTATGTATATATATACATGTATGTATATGTGTGTGTGGAGATAAAGTTTTACATCTCTAAGTAAGGATGCACTTTAGTCATTGCCATTATCTTTTTGTATAATTTAAAGTATGATAATATTTTTTCTATCTATTTAATGAGTAATAGTGAGCACAAGTTCTTAAATCCTAGGCTATTCCCAGGACTGAAAATATAGTGAACAGACTTACAAGGTCCTTGCTATTATGGAACTTACATTATAATTGGATGGAACAGATTTAGACGGTATCCTTGATTTGAACATCAACATAAACTTAAAATAAAGAACAATAAGAAAAGCTATAAAATAGCACATTAGAAAAGTGAAGTGGATAATCTATAGAATTACATTTTTAATATATTTACAATGATACCTTTGCTTTTTCATTGCAGAGAAAAAAAGAGCTGTTTATTCCATTCATGTCTCAGTGAAATCAAAATTCATAAACATTATTAAGGTACTAATGAGTTAAAACTTTTAAATTTCTGTCACTAAGCAGCATATGACTTTAGATAACTCATGATGCTTTCAATTTGGTTTCTTTATTGTGAAATGGGACATGGAATGAATGAAGACAGAATCTCTTCTAAACTTGGCACTCAAAATATCTCGGAAACAAAACTTTTTCTTTGTCATATTTCTTATATTTTTCTAGTCCTAGAACTAAAGTTGTACTAATCCATCCACATCATCCTCTAAAGACCCAATGAATATAAAGACTTCAATCCTTGACCCATAATCTCTGCTGCATGTCGTGAATCTGATATCTTCACAGAGTTATCATCCCTTAAAGTGAAAGAAAAAAATCTAAGATGTTCTAATGAGAATTCTATGTTTACTCAAAACTAATCTTTTATAATTTTGAACTATTTTCATGTAAGTGCCTTTATATCTAACTATGTTCCCAATTCTTGTGTAATAAGCAACCTAAAATGGAACTAATAATCTGACTCAGGGTAAGTATGAACTTGCCAAGATTTAATTAATTAATATATTATTAAAATAATAGATATTCATCAAAAGTAACTTAAAATACGACCACAGTATTAGTGAGTGTTAAGCAATTTAAATTTTACCATCTAAAAATTTTGAAATTAACCAATAACTATAATTTTGATTCCTTATCAAATAAAATCTTATCAATGAATATGTTCCAGAGAAGCATATTTTGTATGTCAATGTGTGTGTACTAGAGAGATTTTTCTTTTTTTTTAAAAGACAAGTCCAAAATATACAGGGTGGCCCAGCATGCTGAAACCCAAGAAAAGAGCTGATTCTACAGTTTAAGTATAAAAACTGTCTGCAGCAGAATTTCCTCTTCTTTCCAGGGAAGCCAGACTTTTGTTCTATGGAAGTCATAACTGATTGGATATATCCTTCCCACATTGTGGAAGGCAATCCGATTTACTCAAAGTCCACTGATGAAAATTTAATCTCATCCAAAAACATTTTCACAGAAACATCCAGAATAAGATTTACCACATGCCTGGGCATATGGCCCAGCCAAGTTGACATGTAAAATTAACCATCCATAAACCAATTCCATTCATTTTACATTATTTAACTCTTTTGTCATCCCTGAGAGTTTGGTGACATTCAAAGAAGTTAACAAGTGGCAGAGCCAGAAATCTACTCCAGGTCTGTCAATGTAGTCTATGTCAATGGTCTGGGTTATTAAGCTCTACATTTCATTATTTTTTTTCAACTAAGTTTGTAATAATTTTGTCAGATGACAACCATCAAAAACTTTGACCAATGAGATTTTTCATTAAACTTGGTTTTTATCAGAGAAAAATGTTATCAAATTTGAACCTACCTAGCACCCTTGATATTTCAAATATTCTATTAATAATAAAAGCTATAGTTCCTCTAAAAATAGCCCTAGACGATAAGTACCAAAGCTTTTGGAATCCATTTATATTCTGGTTTCAACCACCACTGAGTCTCCTTACTCGTTGTTATTCTCATTTCAGTTCCACAGCATCCCACCTGATTTTCTCTCTTCAGTTCCTTTTCAATGACATTTTATCTGAGCCAACTCCATTTGTATTATTAGATCCTTTAGTTCTTAATATTGCTTTTGGAATATGATATAATTCTGTGCACCATGAACGTGGGCTAGCCCTGCTTTATTCTCACGGCTCAGTTCAGAAAACACTAACCTCATTTAAAGTCACTAGAGATCACCAACGTGACTCAGAAGTAAAGGATGTTGAAAGTTCATTTTTCTAGTTTGTTCTATTGTTAACACTTGAAACTCGGTCACTTAAAAACTAGAGGTTTATTCAGTTCAGAGCTTGAAGGTCAAAAGGTTCATGTGCCACATCTGGTGGAGGTTTGTAGCATTTCAAAGGATCACATCATGAGAGTCAGAGCAGAGTGGCTAAGTCCATGAGACTCTCTGTTCTAGTCTCAGAACTCAACTAAGGGGCCCCATCCTGATGCCTAACCACTATTAAAAGGCTCCACTTCCAGCACCATAATTGGACTAAGTTTTTACCCTCTTAATCTTGTTGCAACTCAATCTCAACACATAAATTTTCAGTGAGGGGTATTCAAACCATACCTATCACCAACATCTCTAATTTACCTCATTGCTATCTGATTAGGTAATAAAGAATTGGCAACTTTATAGCAATATTATTTGAAGATTGTTTCATATGTCTGTGAATAATTCTCAAAAGTAATAAGCACAGGGGAACCAGCAGTTTGCGTAATGGCTATGTCGCTGGACTCCCACGTAGTCGACCGCGGTTCGCGTCCTGGACCCGGTGGCTTAAAACCCATGCCGGGCGTGTGTGAGTGCGTACCCAAGATCCCCAGAGGAGAATGGAGGAGAAGGGATTGCGGCATGACCATCCCCCCTGGGGGGTGATTTCTCGCTTTCTGTCTCTCTGTCTCTGTCTGTCTGGCGAGCGCATGCGCCCTATAGTGAAAAACCTCTCAAAAAAAAAAAAATAAATAAAAATAAAAAAATAAAAAAAATAAGTAATAAGCACAGTAGGTCAGCAGGTGGTATAGTGGTTAAGGGCATTGGATCCCACATGGTTGACTCTGTGGTTCTAGTCCTGGACCCAGCAGCTTACACGTGTGCATGTGTTTCCAAAATCCAGAAAGACTAGAGAAGAAGAAACTATGATGTGGCCATGCCCCATGGGAGACGATTTTTCACTTTCTCTCTCTCTTTCTCTCTCTCTTCCTCTCTTTCTCTTTCTCTCTTCCTCTTTTTCTCTGGTGAGCAAACATACGTGCCTTATGGGGAAAATCTTTTTAAAAAGTTTAAAAGGTAATAAGCATATCTTTAGTCATAGTATTTCCAATGATTGAGTATTTAAGCATTACTGGGTAAAAATTTATCATCAGAAAATTAAGAAAAACTACAGAAAAAAAACTTCTAAAGTATAAATAATTTATAACATAAGACGATCCAGAAAAAAAGAGAATGTAAATAGAAAAAATGTATACAAATTGTGATTTCATTTCTTTACTCCTTTCTAAATAGGGCATAATTATATTTACTAGACTGTACTATATTTGATCCTGCACAATTTAAAATTAAAATTTTACTTTCCAGTATAATAAAAACAACTTAATTAATATGATGATGAAGGGTAGTTTAACAAAGTTAGAGGACAGGCACAAATAACCTAAAGTATGAAAAACCTGAACTAGAAAATCGATATATAATACCTCTTAAGAGCATAAAGTAATATTATTAAAGAAATAATTGACTAACTCTGCTGAGTTCTTAATTACCATTGAATAAGGAAAAAAAAACATATTTAAGCCAAACCTGGCACTATTTCAAATTCATATGTGCTTAAATGCTATAAAATTCTGAAAGACTGCCCAAAGTTTTAGATTCAAGAGTAGAAGGAAACAAACAGAACTTATCATTAAAATGTTGAAGATTCACCTGGTTATCATGAGCTGGAAATACACAAGTTTCAAATTATGAAACGAATATTATTATAGATTTTCATTACCACAGGTAAGAAGATGGGGAGAATACCACCAGATAGTAGATACAAGAAAAGTTAAGAGAAATATTATACTCAGCAACAATATACTCTAGGTAAATAAAAATATGTTTATGAGATATAGCTCAAAGAATTTAGTTTAACTTTGAGCTTTCATGGTTGTCCATAGTTTCATCCTAATGTATATTTGCCCAGCACATGTCAATATATGATGACATTCTAGTTGCTACATTCATAAGCCTTCCAAAACTTATTATCTGTATCTCAGATTGCTTCTCTTTGAGTTTATCTTTCTTTGTTGATTCTTCAACCATACTTCCAATTGCACATTTGTTATCCCTCTAATTATCCCCTTTCATTTCTCTACCTCTCATAGATAAGCATTATCTTTAGTTTCTCTTCTATTTTTTATCATCTTTTCCTGGATGATTTCAAAAGTCTCCATCATTTAAACTACCATGTCAACACAGAAACATGCATGTTTCCTCAGAGCTACACATTCTCATTTTATATGGACTTTTGTACCTGAATATCTGAAAGTAAGTATTATGTCTAAAAGGATACAACTCATTCTCTATAATCCCTATCACTTTCCAGAATTTGTATTTATTTTCAAATTAACATTGTACCGGGAACCAGTAGTTAGCGTAATGGCTATGTCCTGGACTCCCATGTAGTCGACCATGGTTCGTGTCCCGGACCCGGTGGCTTAAAACTCACGCCGGGCGCGTGTGCGTGCGTGCCCAAGATCCCGAGAGGAGAATGGAGGAGAAGGAATTGCAGCGTGATCATCCCTCCTGGGGGGTGATTTCTCGCTTTCTGTCTCTCTCTGACTGTCTGGAGAGCGCACACGCCCTATAGCAAAAAACTCTCCAAAAAAAAAAAAAAATGAAAAAAAAAATTAACATTGTACCTTCAGTCCTACAACAGAAAAACAAATTAAAAATTTCTATTTTTTACAGTGATCCTCCCAAATACAAACTGTACAACCTATTAATACTTTCTTTATAATATTTCTGACAAATGATTTTTCTCTTTCCTCACTGTCACCAACCTTCCTTGTTTTGCATCAGGATTTCTGCATTAGACTTCAAATCAATGACTTTATGTCCAAGTTCTGCAGGTAAATCTGCCTATTTGATATTATCATTAAAGGTATAGTTTGGTAGCTGGCAGTATTCACATCATCTAGGAACTCATTGGCAAGGTCAAAGTTCAGATTCTACTTGAAAACTTCTCAAACCAGAATTTGCATTTTAGCAAGATTCCCAAGTGATTGCTATGTACATTAAAGCTGGAAAAGCTTTATGAAGCAAGTCTTGTTATTATTGTACTCTAAGGCTATCAAAATCACTCACTTCAATATCACTGAAGATAGCATTGATAAGGTTGAAAAGTATTAGACTTTCCCTTTCAAATTTTAGTTTCCACTAATCACCTATACAAACTCCATACTTTGGTTTTCTCAATAACCCGAGCCACTATTTACTATTAGGTTAATGTTGCTTACTTGCTGAACATGCCCTCTACTTGTTTGTTGACACAAATCTAATCCATTCTGAAATGACAATTTAAGTTTCAACTTTTTTTTTTAGAAGTTTTTGCTACAGGGTGTGTGCACATGCCAGAGAGATAGAGAGAGAGAGAGAGAGAGAGAGAGAGAGAAAGCGAGAAATCAGCCCCTGAGGGGGGATGGGCCACTCCACAATCCCTTCTTCTCCATTCTCGTCTCGGGATATTGGGCACACACGCACATGTGCCCGGCATGAGTTTAAGTCACCGGATCCAGGACTTGAACCACAGTCGACTACATGGGAGTTCAGTGACATACATAGCCATTACGCTAACTGCTGGTCCCTTCTTATTTATTTTTTAAATTTTTTTAAAGTTTCAACATTTTTATCATTTCTTTATAGTATATATTTTATTAATAATAGAAAACAATATTCATACTGTCTAAAAATTTATTTTCTACTATTTTTGTTTCTTTAAAATTTCTAGCCCATATATTCAATTAAATGTGAAGCTTTGAATTAGCTTATATTTAGGTATATGGAAGAGATTCTTGCATACAATTGGAGATGACTTCTAAAGATAACTGTTTCCAAATGTCTTTAAAGGTAAATGTGACTTATTTTTCATTTATAAAGATTATTCAACAAAATTCTACAAGATGATAGCTGAACACTCATTTAATGAGAACTCCTTGCCTTTCTCTCTTCATATAAGAAAAAAACTTTATTTGTAACAAATGTCAAAACATTTAAACAGGCAGGACTCACATGATCATTTGAAGCATTACCTTCCATTAACTATATTTAAAATAATACTGTGTAATAAAGTATATTTTGGATATACTTCTACATTTAAATGGAAAATGATATCCTTAATAAATCTAGAGAAATATATCTACATAAACTACCCAGATGATTAGAAATTAAAATTTATAACTAATATTCTTTGTTAATTAACATATTAATCTATGTCAACAATTTGTATTAGCCAAAAGTTACATAACTAATATTTTTTTTGGAAAGTTTTTTGCTATAGGGCATTTGCACTTGCCAGAAAGACAGAGAGAGACAGAGAGACAGAAAGTGAAAAATCACTCCTTGGGGTTGGGGGGGAATGGCTACTGTGCAATCTCTTCTCCTCCATTCTCCTTTCGGGATCTTGGGCATGCACGCACATGTGTTCGACGTGAGTTTAAGCCACCAGGTCTGGGACTTCAACCGTGGTCAACTACTTGGGAGACCAGTGACACAGCCATTACACCAACTGCTGGTCCCATACATAATTAATATTTGAAACAAAAGGTTCCAATCAATAAAAATTAATACTCATCTTGTTTTTTTTTTAGGTTTTGGCTATAGGATGTATTTACTTGCTGGAAAGAGACAAAGAGACAGAGAGAGAGAAAGTGAGAAATCATCCTCCCATAGGGAATGGCCTTTTTCTTCAATCTCCTCTTAGGATTTTGGGCATGCATGCACACACACGCAGCGTGATTTCAAGCTGCCATGTCCAAGGATCGAACCATGGTCATCCATGTGGGGTCCAGCACTTTAACCACCATACCACCTGCTGGCCCCATTCACCTTCATTTTTATTATATTATATTATATATTATATTATATTATATTATTATTTATTTATTTAGAGAGAGAATGTTGATAAAGGTTGGGGGCACTCACTAGAGAGATAGAAAGAGGCAGAGAGACTGAAAGTGAGAAATCACCCTTGGGGGGGTTGGCCACACTGCAGTACCTTCACCTCTATCCTCCTCTCAGGATCTTAGGCATGGGTGTACTTGTACCCAGAGTAAATTTTAAGTTTCTGGGTCAGGGACTCAAACTGTGGTCAACTATGTGGGAGTCCAGTGACATAACCTTTACACCATTGCTGGTCCCCACCTTCATTTTTAAAAAATATTTATTTATTTATCCACTCATTTATTTTCTTAATTTGACTAGAGAGAGACAGAGAGAGAAAGTGAGAAAGCAAGCCGACAGGCCCAGGACTCAAACCGCGGTCCACCATGTGGGAGTGTCCAGTGCCTTAACCACCATGCCACCTGCTGGTCCCCCCACCTTCATTTTTAATATCACAAGGAAACAACAAATACTTAAAAGGTTTAGAAATGATATTTTAAAATAAGTCTTTCCCAATGTCTCAAATTTTTAATACATTATAGCAGTTCTTAACACTTTAAAACAGTTACCTAGTCAAACATTATAAAGTGATTTATAATTTTCTAATTATTTTCAAATTAATTATGCTAAGCGTTTTTTGATATTTTGGTACATGCCTGTTTTAAGTATTAAATCTAAGACTTAAAGAATAGTAAGAACAATTATAACAAAATAATAACTAATTATATATCCTTTGTAGTTTAAAAACAATTCTTGTTTTGGAGTGTTCAAGTACTTTAATTCTATTTTGCTTTTAATAAAGCCAGCATTTCCTGCTACAAATTCTATATTAAGCATACCATTGCTCTTTTTTTTCATTTATTTTAGGTTGGTTATATGTATGTCATACTAATTTACCTGAGGTATGACTTTTCAAGATATCCCAAAGGAATATGGACCTAGTTCTGAGTTGGAAATATGAGTAGTGATGAGCCTTCCAACGATATATCATCCAGATTCAGATGAATGCTGGTCATGTAATCCATCAGAGACTGAGTTAGAATAATCAGTCCTGTAACTGGTCTTAGAATTCAGGTCATGAGTGTGTATTAGATAAAGCTATACTGACCTTTCTGACCTTCCTTCTGAAGATCACTACTAGTCACGACAGTCTCTAGTTTCTAGACATTGGAAGGCAATGGGGAAGACACCGAGTTAGATATCACATGACTGAGACATTATATTTTCCCTAGAGGAATTATTTTCCTTCAAGAAAGTAAAACATAAATATTACAGGACAACATATAATGGGTTATATATTTAAATCATGATTAATAGTAGTTACTAACAGGACCAGATGGTGGCATGGTGACTAAGGTGCTAGACTCCCACATGGCCAACAACAGTTCAAGCCCCTGATCTGGAGGCTAGAAAAATCACACTGGGTACATGTGTATGCATGCCCAAAATCCCAAGAGAAGAATGACAGAGAAGGGATTGTGGCATGACCTAACTTCTGGGGGTGATTTCTCACTTTCCTCTCTCTGTATATTTTTCTCTCTCTGGTAAGTGCACATATTCTATGGCAAAAAACCAAGTAGTTATTAAACACTGAGTAAAGAAACAGTACTTATGCCTGGGTCACTAGGAAAGTTTTCATGAAAGAATTGATGCTTGACCTAAACTTTAAAGAAGAGATATTCAACATGTAGATGAATACAGGTTAAAAATCAATGAATAGAAAGAGACAAAAAATGAAAAAGTTAAAGGAAGAAACAATATAGAATATATCCACATCTGTGGAATGGAAAAAAACCACTACCTAATACATAATCCTAATGAGGCTTGAAAAAGGCAATAATGAGTTAGAACTGCACCATGTAGGAGCTTCAATTTGAACTTTATGGCATAGATCATGAGAAGTCAAAAAATGGATTATAAATACATGAGGATTATTCAAAAAGATTATAGAAAAATAGAATTAAAGTATGAGCTTATTTTTTTTTTTTTCTTTTTTTGGAGAGGTTTTTGCTATAGGGCGCGTGCGCTCGCCAGACAGACAGAGAGAGACAGAGAGATAGAAAGCAGGAAATCACCCCCCAGGGGGGATGGCCACGCCGCAATCCCTTCTCCTCCATTCTCCTCTCGGGATCTTGGGCACGCACGCACACGCGCCCGGCGTGAGTTTAAGCCGCCGGGTCCGGGACTCGAACCGCGGTCGACTACGTGGGAGTCCAGCGACATAGCCATTACGCTAACTGCTGGTCCCAGTATGAGCTTATTTAAGTGCAAAAAATTTTGAAATCCATACATAGTCTTTTCAATAATACATATTTTCCATGAATTTTGAAAACCCCTTTTATTTTAAAAATAATATCATAGTTTGATCTTTTCTTTACTAAGAATAAAACACATTTTGAACCAAAGTATAAAAAAATCATAAAATAGTAAAGCTTGAAAAAATTTTATAAATTTTTTTTAAATAGTCATTTTATAATTGCAAAAACTGGATTCCAAATACCTTAAATGACTTATTCAAGGTCAAAAAACTGTTTCTATTTAAGTAGAAATCACACACATAGCTCTTATAGTTATTCTGGTTATGTCAATAATTCCAAGACCAGAATGTAATCAACCTCTACTGAGAAAACAGTAGGGTTTATTTATTTATTTATTTATTTATTTAATTTTTCATACATTAAATCGCTATACATCATTTAGATTGTGAAGAGACTTTACCCAGCATGATTTACACCTCAGTCTAGCCCAGTTGAGACTATTATATGCATCCTCGTCAACAGATAATAAACCTTATCTGTGTCCCACAAGTTTCTTACCCCTCCATTTTCTCTCCAAATTTCCTTTCCTATGTGCTTCCCCTCCCACACCCTCTTTCCACTTTGTCTCTAGTGTCCATTACAATTTTTAATACTTTTATGTTCTCCAGTCTTTCAGTCTCAACCATAAAGTGAGGACAGTTGGTATATATTAAGTGGAGACATACAGTGTCTCTCTTTCATAGACTGACTTGCTTCACTCAGCAACATATCTTCCATATTCCTCTATTTTCTATCAAATTCCAGGCCCTTGTTGTTTTTTATAGCTGAATAGTATTCCATGGAGTATATGTGCCAAAATTTTTCAATACAGTCATCAGTTTGTGGACATCTGGGTTGATTCCAAGTCTTAGCAATTGTGAATAATGCTGCAGTGAAAATAGTTGTGCAAGCACTTTTCCAACCGAATGCTCTCCTGTCCTTTGGGTAGATATCCAAGAGTGGAACTGCTGGATCATATGGTAGTTCTATTTGAAGGTCTTTCAGGAAGCAACATATTGTTCTCCACTGTGGTTGGACCAATTTACATTCTCATCAACAGTGTAGGAGTGTTCCCCTTTCACCACGTGCCTTCCAGCATTTATCATTATTTGTTTTTTTTTAATCTTCACCAGTCTGACTGGGGTTAGGTGGTATCTCATTGTGGTTTTGGTCTGCATCTCCCTTACGATGAGGGATGTTGAACATTTTTTCATATGCTTTTTGGTTATTTGTATGTCTTCCTTAAACAGTTGTTTATTCAGCACATTTTCCCATCTTTTAATTGGGCTAATCATGTTCTTCTCAGTAAGCTACTTGAGTACCCTGTGTATTCTAGCTATCAGTCCCTTATCTGAGGCACAGTTAACAAAAATTTTCTCCCATTCCGAGGATTGTTGATTCACGCTAATTATGGTGTTCTTTGCTGTGCAGAAACTCCTTAATCTGATGTAGTCCCACCCATCTATTTTGGGGATTTTTGCCTGTGCTTTTGGGGTCTTGCTTAAGAAGCCTTTGCCTACCCTAATGTCTTCCAGAGTTTCCCCAGTGTTTTCCATCAGTAGTTTTATAGTTTCTGGTCTAAGGTTTAGATCTCTGATCCACTTTGGGTTGATTTTTATTAATGGTAATAGATAGGGGTTCAGATTCATCTTTTTACAGGTGGATACCCAGTTTTTCCAACACTGTTTGCTAAAGAGGTCTCCCTTTTCCCACTGGATTGACTGGTACCCGCTGTCAAGGATGAGTTGGCTGTATGTTTTGGGGTTTATTTCTGGAGTCTCTACTCTGTTCCATTGGTCCTCATGTCTGTTTTTTGTGCCATTATCATGCTGTTTTGATGATCACAGCTTTGTAATACATTTTGTGGTCAGGAAGTGAGATGCCACCTACTCTAGTCTTCTTGCACTGGGTGTTTTTAGCAAAATGGGGTCTTTTGTGGTTCCAGACAAATTCTATGATTGTCTTTTCTGGATCTATGAAGAATGTTTCTTCTAATTTTATAGGGATTGCATTAAACAAGCAGATTAATTTGGGTAGGATTGCTATTTTAATTATATTGATTCTGCCAATCCAGAAAAATCAGATGTCCTTGCACTTTTTTGTGTCCTTTTCAATTTCCTTTTTAAGGTTTTCATAGTTTTCCTTGTAGACGTCTTTGACTTCCTTGGTTAGTTTTATTCCTAAGTATCTCATCCTTCTTGTGGCTATATTAAATGGAATTACATTCTTCAGTTCTGTCTCTGTTTGCTTCTTGTTTGTATATAGAAATGCTATAGGTTTTTGTAAGTTAATTTTGTATCCTGCCTCTTTACTGTATGCATTTATTACTTTGAAAAGTTTTTTTCATTTTTGACTTGGATGATCAGTTTGTTTCAAAAGATTTATTTAAACTATTATGACTTTTCCTTTATATATAATTATATTTATTTTAAGTTAGTTTCAGGAAAAATTGCCATGCATTTTTTAAAATACGGCAAAAACATCATCTTCCCCTTTCTTTAGTGGCCCTTTCACAGACTATTATCATGCAGTGTGTCATTTAGCCTTTCTACACTTTGGGTTGTGGTTCATCAAGCTTATGAAGATAAGACAAAATAAAAAGAAGAAAGAAGAAAGAGTTAAAAAAAAAAAAAAAGAACTTCTTTGTTCTTGTCTCATCACGACTGGGCACAGTCCTGAACAAAAGGAAAGACCTCAAGCCTATATCGGCTTTTCTGAGACATATTTGACTGTATGTGATTAATTTCCTAAAAACTTAATTTTTTTTAAACCTTAAAGAAAAAAAAAAAGATAAGAGAAAGCACCTTGATTTCTGTCAAAGTCAGCGATCTGGTATCATTCTCTGGTTCACATGACTAAGACCTCTCCCTAGATTTCTGGCATGGTAGATGATTTGCTACATTACTTACATTTCTCCTGCCATGACATGTGATGTCTCCCTTAACATATAATAAGATTTATTTAACGTTTACTTATTATGTATATTCTGCAATAAAATTTAAGTAGAACTGGAAAGACTGCCTACTTCTATCTAAGAGACATGGGCTGCTTCATCTGGCCTGAAGTATTCAAGAAAACATAGACTTTCAAGTTCCCAAGGTATATCCACATCAATTTCTTAATTCTGATTATCAGGGTTCTCTGCCTTCCTTACATAGGTCATGACTTTAACTTAGGTAGAATCACAGCTGAGAATCTAGCTGATGTCAAAGTTCTCCAAAACTAGATTTTCAACTAAGTCTGTTGTCCAGCTTCTGGAGGTAAAGGCCTCTTGGTTTTCAAAATATGATGTAAGGTGTTTTTTTCTTGAGCAAGGCATTCTTTTTATTTAAGGTTTCTAGCACAACTTACAATAGTCAGGTACCTCCAAATTAATATTTCCCTTTCAAGTGTTTAAGATACTGAATATTCCAGTGTCTCACTTCTTATATCAAATCTCAATTTACCAAGATCTAAAATATTCTCAGTCACATCTCCTCTTAAATTGTTTCTTCTTCATTTCAATTTTCTCCACTTCTAATCCTCAAAAACTTTCATATTAGAGCTTCTCACTGTATCTTCCATGGCCTTTCCCTTTAATTTTCTTTCTCTATACCAAATTCCAAATCATTTATGTTGCTCTTCCATTTTACTAATCCTTTTCTCATGTCCAAACTCTAAATTTATCTATTAATGTTTAACTTGTATTTTTTATTTCTAGAATTTGTACTTTTCCCCCATACTTGGTATACTATTCTAATTTCCCATTTTACGTAAACACTCAAAGTTTTCATTTGTTTCTTTAAAAAATGTGGGTATGGCCATTAAATGTCTGCCTCTGATAACTGCATTATCTAAGGTCTGTATGAGTCTAATGTAGTTGTCTCTTGATACTTCAAGTCATCTTTAGCTGATTGCAGTTGGTGCCCTAGATAGCTGACATTTGTTTTGGTACCTTGAGACCAGCATTAAATCTGCTGTCTAGAAGATGATTGCATATGCTTCTTTTGGGTACTCAAAGGGTACGTGTGGGAACTGACAGTATATTAAGCTCATAATTTCAAATTCCTTGAATGTTCCAAATTATAGCTGGAGTGAAAATTTATAAGACCATTGAGTTCTGTTGCTACAATGTCTCAGAAATGCTCTTCTTTTCCTTGCATTTCTTCTCTACTACCCAGTCTCAGGCAGACTTTCCTACTATCTCTTGGGGTTTGGGCAATAGGCATATTTAGGTCTGGTTTGACTTTTCCTAGGATTAAATCTCTTATGTTCCACCTTAGTGTGGGAATAAGCTCTTGAAGACTCTCTACAGTGGGCAAGACTTGAATTTTTATTTAATCTAGTACAACAGAAGAACCAAACATGAATGTTAAATTTTGGCCCATGCACCCAAAGTCTTTGGTGCTCCAATAATTTTTATCTGTTACAAACTTTCAAAAGTCTTCTCCCTTTTTTTGTCTCTATAAGGACACCTATCATTGGACAAGTGTCCACTCTTATCCAGAATTATCTCTTCTCAAAATCTTAACCTTACTTACATCTATAAAGAACATTATTCCAAATAAGATCACATTCTGGTGTTCTGAGTGTATGTATCCTTAGGATGGCCAATGCTTAACCTATTACAAGTCATTGTAGCAATCCTTAATAAATTTGAGCGAGTGTCTGTGTGTGTGTATGTGTACATATTGATATAAAGATACTGATTGTAAATTTTTTAACTCCTGTTCTTATTCTGAAAATTATTTTGCTTTATACATTTAATAGGATTATAGGACAAAAAATAGGTGTTTTTTAAAATAAAAATTAAAATTCACTCATATCTACAATCAAACTATCATTTTCTTTGACAGTACTTTTCTGTGAGGAAGCTGAATAGCCTTATAAATTATAAACCATATGAATAATTAATTTTTTAAAAGATAAAAAGTGCATTTGAGTTTATGTGAGAAAAATGTCATGCATTGAATCAATCACCCAGTGGATCAAATATTATCTTTAAAGCACAACAATATATCTTGAAAATATGAAAAACTACACTGCTGGACCAAAAACTTAGAATGATCTAGCTGGAATAAACAGAATACAATTTCAAGAAGTAGTGTTAAATTATGTCCAGAAAAGTTAAAAACCAATAAAAAGAAACACTGATGAGGAAAAACAATAGGCTTTTAACTTCAAGATTCACTACAAAGTGCATTCCTTCCCTGCTCCCTCCTTCAATCAGTTTTTAAGTCTATTCCATAGAGTTTCTTTCTGTAGAAACCTTAAGGAGGGAAATCATTCAATTTCTGAGAGGAGGAATATAAAAAAATGTCAAAATGGAAAGATAATTAAATGTAGATCTTGAAACTGAGTACTGTTTTGACATATAAACAGAGAGAAATTATAGACATAAAGAAGACAATGAATATAAAAGTAGTTTTAAGAAAGCTTGCAAGTATTCCCAAATCCAGAAACTCTGAAGTCCAAAAACATCCAAATACTAAGCATTTTAGATAAGGAATACACAACCTGTATTGGCAGTAAAACTTTTTGGTGCTCATAAACTTATTATTAAAGTAGAGCATACCTATGAGATTGGTGGAAATTTTGCTAATGCCAAAATTTTAAAGAAATATTCAACATTTTTATACTAGAAATATAAAATAATCAATGTTTTTAATTACATATATGAATACCCAATAATAATCATATTTAAAAGTGACATAATGTAAATTTTGTCTCCTATGTGTAATTTAGGAAGGGGCTAGTTTGGAAAGCAAAATTGGATAAAATGAGGCAGGAAGATAAAAAAGGAGTCATAAAGGAAATATAAAGGTGCCCACAGGAAAGAAATATACAAAGGAAATATATTAAGAGAGAAAAACACCGCATAGAAACAGAAAAAGAAATGCAGATAATGAAACATGAGGAAACAAGGAAGATACAGGGCTCTACATAGAAAGAAAGAAGATAAGTTCTATGTAAAAAAAATTAAATAAGAATAATGAGACAGGATTTAATACTTAAGGCAAACTTTTACTCTCACACACTATCTTTCCTTAGATCTTGGTGCTTTGACATTCTAATTAACTCGATAAGAAA
This sequence comes from Tupaia tana, assembly GCA_026018925.1. NCBI lineage: Eukaryota > Metazoa > Chordata > Mammalia > Scandentia > Tupaiidae > Tupaia > Tupaia tana. Next base: position 53,801,577 of record JAKSZU010000003.1, read on the forward strand.
ATGTTATTTAACTCACACAAAGGAGAATTTTGAGAAATAAATATGATGAGACTAACAAGAAAAATAGTATGTAATTAATAAAATTGTTAAAGTAGTTTTCTTTATCAGCAGTTTGAGAATAAGAAACAGTAGCAACTCGCATTTTATTCAAAGTATTATTGGGTTGTTGGAAAAATCATGACGCATTTTTGGAACAGACAGAACTAGTTCATTTTTGAAAGTACTAAAGTTGTTCATATCTATATTGCTGCTATGTCATTTGACAGCTGACAGTTCTAGCTTTGTTCTAAAAAAAATAAGCCATTTGGTTGAGTTTGGGAGATTTAATAAAAAGTTGAAGAATGAAAACAAAAGTGCATTTTTGCCATATTTTAATGTTTTACTTCCATAAAGGGAAGAATGGGCATCAGGCTTGTGGAAAATTGCATGAAGTTTACAGTTGCAATGCTCTACAAGAACGTGAGTACCAATGATGGTTCACAAAAGTCCACGCTCTTGATTTTGATCTCAATGATGCTCCTCAGTCAGGGAGGCCCACTGAGGTTGATAATGACAAAAGTAAAGGCATTGGTCAAGTCAAATCCATGTTACATGACACAAGAGATTATAGAAACTTTGAACATCCATCATTCAAGCATTCACAACCACCTGAAGAAGCTGGGATATGTAGAAAGCTCAATATTTGGGTTCCTCATGAACTCAAAGACATTTGTTTGATGGCACATATAAACATCTGTGATATTCTCATTAAATCAGAGGAAAATGATCCTTTTTTAAAGTGGCTGATAACTGGTGATGAAAATTGGATTGTTTACAACAATGTAGTGCACAAACAGTCTTGGTCCCAACATGATGATTTGCCTCAAATGACACTGAAAGTAGACATTCATCAGAGGAAGTTTATGCTCTCAGTATGGTGGGATTTTAAAGATATCATGTTTTTCAAGCTCCTACCAAGGAAGCAAACAATCAATTCAAATGTGTACTGTTGGCAATTGGACAGTTTGAATGAATCCATCATCCAAAAACATCCAGAGATCATTGATCGCAAAGGAGTCTGTGTTCCATCACAACACAAGACCACACACAAGTTCGATCACCCGTCAGAAATTACTAGAGCTTAGATGGGATATGTTACTACACCTACCATGCTTGCCTGACCTCACACCATCAGACTTCTACCTGTTTTGTTCTCTTAAAATCTCCTGTGTAATATAAAGTTCAATTCAGATAAGGCTGTAAATCACCTTGTTCAGTTTTGTGCCAATAAATACAGGTCCTTTGGGACTAGTAGACAGTGTGATGATTATGTTGTTGTATTAGCAGTTAGCACCCTGGACCTGGTGGCTTAAAACTCACAGCAGGTATATGTACGTGCATACCGAAGATCCTGAGAGGAGAATAGAGGATGATTTCTTGCTTTCTGTCTCCCTGTCTCACTATGTCTCTCCAGCAAGCACAGGTGCCCTGTAAGAGACAGGTCCTTCTATGAATGAGGAATGGTGAAGCTCACTGAATGATGGCAAAAGGTATCAAACAAAACAGACAAAATATGATTGAATGATCTTTGTTCATTATATAAACAAATGACCTATGGAAAAAAAAAACATAGAAAAAACACATCATGACTTTTCTGACAACCCAATAGAAAGGCCTTTATCTGTTCAAAGTGTGTATGTGCCACTACAACGTATACACATACTCCTCTGGGAAGAAATCCTGCACTGTCTTTCCAACTCTTATACTCCCTGGTCATTAGAATCACCTTTTCCTCCTTTCTCCAGCTTCCTCTATAATATCACTCCACTCTCAAGGATGCCTTTTCCTTAAGTATCCTTCAGCACTCATTTTGAGGAGAAAATGGAACAGAAGCAGTATATAAGGAAGTAATCACGAGAATTTCCTCAAAATGATGAAAGCACATAAATCCAAAAATATAGGTAGTAAATTGTATCACAGGAGAATTATTTTATAAGGAGAAGGGATTAAAAAACTATAACAATATGTGATGGTTCAACATCAATAGACCCTCATTAAAGTAACTTCAAATAGGAATTTTGGGCTAGCCCAAGTTATCATGATTAAGGTGGCTGGATCCCACATGGTTCACTATGAAGTTTCAGTCCCAGAACTGGCGGTTTGATAAACATTCTAGGCATGTGTACGTGTGTGCCCAGAATCCTGACAGGAGAACAGAGAGGGGCCTTGTGGCATGACCATTTCCCTCAGAAGGGGGTGGGTAAGAAAGTACATACCGTTCCTCCCCACTTTTTTCTGGTGAACACACACACTCTATAGAAATTTAAAAAAACAAAAACAAGGAATCAGCAGGTGGCATGGTAGTTAAGGCACTGGACTCCCAAATTGCAACCACAGTTCAAGTTCCAGATTGTGGTGGCTTGCTATCTCACTTTCCCTTTCTCTTGCTCTCTCTCTGTTCAAATTAAAAAAATAATAATAATAGGGGCCAGCAGGTGGCATGGTGGTTGAGGTGCTGGATTTTCACATGGCCAACTGTGGTTCAAGTCCTAGAACTGGTGGATTTCTCTTTCTCTCTCTCTTTCTTTCTGTCTTTCTCTGATGAGTGCATATGCCCTATAGCAAATTAAGAAAAAAAATTAATTATTTTTAAATACTTACAATCATAATAAGTAAAATTAAATACACAATTCTTTTTAAAAAGATTATTCTTTTTAAAATAATAATAATAATAATAAAGTAAGTCCCAAGTCCACTGCTGGTATGTGTGCATGTACGCCCAAAATCTCAAAAAGGAGAATATACTGCAGTGTGACCATTTCCCTTTGGGGGTACTTTCTCACTTTTCCCTCTCTCTGTCTCTCTCCATGAGTACATGAGCCCTTTGGCAAATTTTTAAAAATAACTTTCAGAGGAAAGGAAATGACCACAGAAGGAAAGTCTAAGGTACAAGCTGGAAAGGTGGTAAAAGAAAACATGAAGAATCAAAAAATGAGATGAATCTAAACAGTGATTTACTATGTTATATATGTAATTCCTGTTACATAAAAAGTTTTTAAAATGCTTATTGAGTTAAATATAATTAAAAGCAAAATAAATGCAAGTATTTTGAGATGAAACAGACAACTGCAACTATATTAAAGCACTAGCATCAATGGTTCCAAAGCTACTAGGGAAAATGACAACATTGGATGCTGTCTCTAAACAAATCTTAAATCTAAAGGTAAAATAAAGACTTTATTGGAATTTATGGACTTCAAAACAATTTATCACACAATTGCTACATAAAAAAGGCACATTGGGACCACCCACAGTGGCAGAGATTGTAGGGTACTGCTATACAATACTGGAGCCATAAGGGAAGTGGTTCGGAAGCAAGTTGACAGAAACACAGTTGGTGTATCCGCAAATGCCTGTGATCCTAACTGGTTGAGAAACTTGGGAGAGGATCACACCATGGTCAAACATTGTTGAGGGTACCTCACACTCTCTCTCTTTCCTCAAGAAGTAAATAAACACTTTTATTTAGGGGATGTTTGCTGTAGGGTGTGTACACATTCCAGAGAGAGAGAGAGAGATGAGAAGTCAACCCCTACTCAGGATGAGAAGGCAATCCCTTCTCCATTCTCCTCTCAGGATTTTGGACACACACACACACACACACACACACAGTGTGATTTTCAAGCAGCAGGGACTGGGACTCAAAGTGTGGTCAGCCATGTGGGATCTAGCATCTTTACCATCACACCATTGCTGACCTTAGAGTTTTAATATTCTCTATACAACTGTTTCTTTCATACGCTTGAATTATTCATAATTCATATGTTAATCCCTAAAAGCAAAGAAAGTTAAATTATAATTAAATTAAAATGTAATTTATAAAGTATAGTACATGGAAAAGCCAAAGATTGAGATTATGATCATTGTTCTGCCCAAGATACACTTGTGTTTTCACTCCTTAGCTTTTTATCTCTTTTTCAACATTTATATAAATGAAATATGATAAGTTGGCATATATACATACAATATCTCTAAACTCTACTCATTGTTAAATCAATTCTACAACTTTGGAAACAATTTCTTTGAAGGCTTTTTTTTTTTCTGTTTAGCTTTCAAATGCTATTTTAAATGTTGCAAGACAGGAAGAACTAAGTCCATATCTTTACCTCAGATAAATGTTCATTTTAACCCCTAACAGCTGTTTATTTTCTCTGGGATACTAATATAGTATATTCTGTGGTAATGCACAATGTGGTAACAATTTGTAGAATGCTTCTTTTCTCTTGTATCTTCTCTCCTTTTTAAAATGGTAATAACAGCCATTATTTATTTTTTAATATTTTAAAAATATTTATTCACTATTTCTAATAGAGGCCATGACATCAGTAACATGCTGAGAATCAAAACCAGAATATATTAAAATAAACAAAATCAACAAGCTCAATTTTAATTGGCCTCTGAACATTTGCTTGCTATAGGGTTCTTATTATAGGCTTATAGGGAAAAATGTTCCAACTGATAGTTTATTATTCAGAAAGATGTAAAAGAAATCCTATTTTACCTTTTCACAAATACTAGCCTCAAGATATTAGAATAAAAAAAGCAATGTGTAAGTTTAAATATTGAAACTATGCTGTGTCGATGGTAAAGAAACACGTTTAACAAAATATTTCTCCCTTTGGTAAAGAAATACAGTTAACAAAGTATTCCCCCTTATTACTTTGCCCCCAGGAAACCAGCTAGAGAATAAAACAATAATACTCTTCAACTTTGTTACCAAATTACAGAATACATATATGTCCATTAGGCAAAAGTAAACATATAGTAATGACAACTCAAAAATCTTATTCAAGAAATGCCCAGCAAGCACCCTAATGATGTCTTGTTTATTTTGAAGGTTTATTGTTTCCTTCCGATAAATCTGAAATATCTCACAATTCAGCTGATTCTGGTAGTTCCAAAGCAAATTTCCAGTCTCAGAGAGGCATATTCGCCTTGCTTTCAGCAAAAGCAGAACTGGCTGACAAAGGTGGTCTCTTGGCTTCAGGCCAGGTACTTCTCTCTGGCATGATCCCTGTATTTCTGATTTGCCTACTGATCACTGAGCACTATAATCCCAAAAGCAAATTAGACAGCAAAAGTATCATTCAGGTGAAAGCTGTTTTTACATAAGAAAATACACAGTCTATACTTTTACACTAAAGGTTTGAAGAAAAATAAATGATACATGCATCCACACAGATACAACACAGGCTTTCAAACTGAAGATTTATAATGGTAAATAAAATATGGAAAGGTATGAGAAAATCATTTTGATTAATGAGATAAGACATGTCTCTATGTCTATCTCTGTTTACAATTTATAAATTTCATAAACTTGAAATGTTAGGCATTTCATTGAAATAAATGTTTTGTTTATTGCACAATATCAAAGTCCTTCCTCTTTGTCTGGCTACTGATGCTCTTATGGGATTTAATTTTTAAATGTTTTATAGAAGTAAAAAAACATCAATTCTAGATACTAAAGATACCTTTTTAATAACTTATTACAGATAAAACATCATAAAGTTATTTTTAGGAATTATTTTATATATTTTCTTGTAAAGTATTAAGTTATTTCTAAAACCTTAAAACAGATAAAATAGAGTAATAACTGGTAATGTTTTTTAAATAATAATCATTTTGAAGTATTTCAATATAAAAGTCTTCATTATATTAGTCTCTTATGGAATATCATTTCAAGCTGCTATCAAAATAAAATGGATTAGAGTGTACCATGCAACAATATTTCTTCCATTATGTGACTTTATATACATATTTCTTTTTTTTTAAAAGAGAGATTTTTTGATATAGGTTCCATGCATTTGACAGAAAGAGAGACAGAAAGTGAGAAATCATCCCCAAAGGGAATGGCCATACTGCAATTCCTTCTTCACTACTCTTCTCTTGAGATATTGGGCATGCATGTACATGTGCCCAGCACGAGTTTCAAGCCTCTGGGTCCGGGACTCGAATTGTGGTCAGCCATGTGGGAGTCCATTGACATAATCATTATGCCATCTCCTAGTCCCTTATGCTTTGACATGTTTATGATGCTCAAGGTTCATCAACAAAGAGAAAGTCATTAATTTAATAATTAGTATACTCACTATACATAAAAATGTTAATTAATACCATTTGACTTTTTCAAAGACTAGATAAAATTTTATAGGTAACCTCTATGTTTTGTAGGCTAGTCTTTGAAGTGTATTTATGACCAGAAGTGTTCAAATGGTTTTTCTCTCAAAAAGTAAAAGACTAAGTAGAAATCTGTACTTATTACTAAAGCACTAACTCTCAAAAGATTAATCATGAAATAAACAGGTATACCTATTCTAGTAAATGAAAGGACAGAAATACAATTTTGATTGGGAACCAGCAGTTAGCGTAATGGCTATGTCGCTAGACTCCCACATAGTCGACCGCGGTTCACGTCCCGGACCCGGTGGCTTAGAACTCACGCCAGGCGCGTGTGCGTGCGTGCCCAAGATCCTGAGAGGAAAATGGAGGAGAAGGGACTGCGGCGTGACCATCCCCCCTGAGGGGTGATTTCTCACTTTCTGTCTCTCTGTCTGTCTCTGTCTGTCTGGCGAGCGCACACGTCCTATAGCGAAAACCTCTTAAAAAAAAAAATACAATTTTGATTGTAACATTTCAAATAGAAACCAAAGTTACAGTATTGAGTGCTGTCCAACTTTAGAATCTTAGGTCCCTTCCATTCTCTGTGACTTCAGATAATGTATTTTTGGAATTATAACAGCCCAAATTCAAAACTAATTGCCAGGAACACCCAACTATTGTTATTGTCCAACAAGTAGAACTTCAATGTAAAAAATGTGAACAAAACTAAAAACACTGATTTCCCCTAGTTTAAAAGTTATAGAATAAAAAATAAATTAAGCAAAAGAGAGAGTTAAGGAATTTGATATGTAATTTACCCCTATTTAATTCTCAAAATACATTGAAAAGTTAATTTCAGTTTCTGTACCAAGGTTCTGAACATACATTCTACGAGGACTTTTCTTTCCCAAGGAAAAGAAAAAATTTATTCATAGCCACAGGACATAATGTATAATTGAAAGGAAGGTATCTTATTGACTTAATTGTTAGTTTAAAGGACTGGATGTACATGTGAAATATATATTTAAAAAATACTGGTTAAAAGGGATTCTTGGGCAACAACTTTAGACGATAAGAATTCTGTTTGTACATGTTATCTGTGATGAGAAATTAGATTTTTGACAGCCATGTGCCCAGCCTGCCTCTCTTTGCCTGTCTCTAGGACAATTTATTCAGTGCCATCTGGAAGGGGACAGAAAACAACTAAAACAAAATCTAAAAAGATACAAATTGTAGATCTATTCGGGGATTAAAAAAAAAAAATCAATGCTGCCTTAGGCATTTTTAGGATTTCACCTACTTATGCTCTTTTGATTCATTAACATGATTCTGTATTTTTGGATGCCTACTTTTTAGAAATCTTTTTTTGATAAAGATCTCATCTTTCAGATAATCTTTTTATGCAGTAACATATGTTTTGAAGTCTATCCAAAAGAGATATTTGTGCCTTCTGAGAAAAGAATTAAATTGTTTTACCCCAAGAAGTTCCTCTTCAACTACTGCAAAATAATCTGCCAACAAATAAATCTTAAAAATAATAATATTTAGTAAAATTCAGATAAAAATTTTAAAGTTAAAAACTCCTTTTTTAATTGTTGTTTTGCTTTTTTTTCCGTTGCGATTGTTGAGAAGGCGGTTTCAAATGTGGAAGATGACTACACAACATGACATATTTCGCGTTTTCATGAACTTAATTTGAACATAGGCCACTATCCCACTGTGGTCCAGTGAAGTTACAATTCTGGGAGAAATCCAGAAATCTTTCTGTCCTAAAGAACCAGAACACACAGTCTGAAATTATCATGCTCCTAGAAAGTGAGGAGGGAATTCTACAAAGAAAAAGGAATGTATAGAAGAATTATACATAGAATATATACATAAACGCTGCCTGAATAGCTGGCTAACCACTGAATCATGCAAGCATGTAAAAAACTCAAAGCAACCTGAAGCTAAGGTTAAACACAGAAAACTGAAATTTGAGCTGCTACCTTAAAAAGGCAAGAAAAAAAATGCAGTGAGTGTAAGCAAGGGAATATTTTGCTTTAAAAATATCTGTTGATACATAGATAACAATATATAGGCTCAATGATATAATAAATAACAATGTCTAGGATACAATAGAAAATTACTCAAATTTTAAAAAAAGGAAATATGACTCATTCTTAAAGGAAAACAAAATAAGTTGAGGTTAGTTTCAAGATATTTCAGATGTTAGATCGTCAGACAAAAACTTTTGTTTTCAGATTTACTAAGGTATAATTGGTCAATAAAAATTGCATACTTTAGGTGTAAAATGTGGTAATTTGATATACATATACATGTGAAAAGATTACTATGATCAAGTTAATTAACACATCTATAACCTCACAGTTACCATTTTTTAAGTATGTGGTAAGAAAGCATAAAATCTATTTAGCAAATTTCAAGTGTACAGTGAAGTATTATCAACTATAATCATAATCCTATATATTAGAATACCAGAACTTAGTCATCTTACAACTGAAAGCTTAAATCTTTTGAAGAACATCAACATTTCCCAATTTTTCCTTTCCTCTTCCTTTTCCAGGCATTACAGATAGGATCTTGGAGAAGCTAGTTTTGGTAAGAAATGTTCTCTCTTCTGGCTGCTGACATTTCTCTCAGTTCCATTTATAGGTACTAAAGGTAATGGAGCACTTTTGTTTCTACTATGTGGCTCACTATAACTGTAGTGAAGTTTTTCTTGTTTTCCTCCAAGGATTTGGTGATTTTTAGTCTATGAAGTAAACTAATAACCAGATAAACAAAATGTTTTTGTGAAAGTTAGTTCTTTAAATTGAGGATTAGGGAGATGCTGGTCAAAAGATACAAAACTTCAGTTAGAAGAAATAAATTCAAGTGATCTATTGTACAATTAGTGACTATAGGTAATAGTGATTTATTATATTTTTTAAAAATACTAAGAAAGTAGATAAAATGCCAACCATGTGAGGTACTGAATACATTATTCACTTGATTTAGCCATTCCACAAAGTATATATATTTTGTCACATCATACTGAACACTACATCTATGACTGGATCTTCAAAAAAAAAAATCACTGAAAATAAATATTCTGAAAAAATATGCAAGGATTTCAATATTTTTTGCACCAAAAAAACTTACCTTAATTCCATTTGTCCGCAAAATATTTGAGGTCCTACTTCTATCTGTAATTTTTTTTTTTTTTTTTTTTTTTTGGAGAGGTTTTCGCTATAGGGCGCATGTGCTTGCCAGACATACAGAGAGAGACATAGAGACAGGAAGCGAGAAATCACCCCCTGGGGGGATGGTCACGCCGCAATCCCTTCTCCTCCATTCTCCTCTCGGGATCTTGGACACGCACGCACACGCGCCCGGTGTGAGTTTTAAGCCACCGGGTCTGGGACGTGAACTGAGGTCAACTACGTGGGAGTCCAGCGACATAGCCATTACGCTAACTGCTGGTTCCCTTATCTGTTTTTTAATCTTGGAAATTTTTAAGTTTTTTCTATAAAGTGTGTGTGTTCACCAGAGAGAGAGAGAGAGAGAGAAAGTGAGAAAGCACCCCCTCAGAGGAAATGATCACACTACAGTCCCTTTTCTTCCATTTTTTTCCTCTTGGGATTTTAGCATACATGCACATGTGCCTGTCGTGTGTTTTCAAGCCAGTGGGTACAGGACTTGAACCATCCAGTGAACCATGCAGGATCCAGCTACCTTAACCACCACATCCTAGCTGGCTCTCTGCAAAATTTTTTTTAATTAAATTGATTTTATTAAAAAGCAACTAAGGAGCAGTATCTTCAAGTGATGTAAATGTTACTTCAAACAAAATTTTTTTCTGTTGTTTCTACCACAGCCTATGAATACTGTTTGCAACTGCCAGTCATAATTCCTCTTCTCTCATCAATTAATACTTCTATCAATATATTTATTTGTATTTTTTATTACACCTCCAACTCCATCACCAATGTGCAAAAGATCAGAGAAAAGAACAAAACAGACATAGTACATGTAACATTTGCTAAAAGACAGGGTAAATAGATTCCCTTAAATTATGCATTATTTATTTCTGCTGGTAAAATTCTTAAATCTAGCATTGTGACAAAGAGGATCAATTTGAAGTGTAGCTATTAGGGCAACTGATAAGCAAAACTTCTACTCCAATTCCTATAATCTAGGGGGATATTCACGTAGGGCACCTGGACAATATTTCAATGGAGTTTTGTGTTTTGTTTTGTTTTGTTTTGTTTTTTACTATTCTTTAAAGGAAAATGAGGTGGTCTTGGAAGATCTGAGGAAAATTAAATCAGGTAGGTGTAATATTCGGTTTCTTGACCTAGATGCTGATTGCACAAATAGGCTCAGTGTGTTAAAATTCATTGAGATTTTCATTTATGACATAAAGTTTTTTAAGTTTATTATTTCTTTCATGACAGCAAAATAGAGAGAGAGAGAGATGAGTACCACCAAGAGGGTCTTCAGGCCATGTTCCACTCCCAGCCTCAGCCAATCAATCACAATTATGGGTATGAGTACGCATACTCATAGTGCATACGGAGGCCTTGGAACACAAATTCAGGATCTTCTCATGTGGAATCGTGCAGAGTTGTTACTGTTGAGCCACTACAGTTAGCCAGCATATAAAATATTCTGTATGTACATTATGTATCAATTTAAAAATTAATAATAATGAGTAGTTGGGAGCAGCAGATGACCTAATGATTACACCGTTAGACTCCCACATGGCTGACTGCGGTTCGATTCCTTGACACAGTAACTTGAAAATCACACCTGGTACATGTGTGTGCCTGCCCAAGATCCCAGGAGAATGAAGGAGAAAGGAATGGGATGTGGCCATCCGCCCCAGGGGGTGATTTCTCACTTTCCCTCTCACTGTGTCTGCTCTTTCTTTCCCCCACTGCAAGCACATGTGCTCTAAAGCTAAACTCTTAACAAAAAAAAAAAAAAGTAATGAGTAGTAATAAAATCGTATCTCATGGTATCTTATGATATAGAAATTACATGACCTTCTCTGGGCAGAAAGAGGAAAATAAATTATTAAGGATGCTTACACTTTCCAAACAATGGATTTCACAATTCCTGTACTACAGTAAATTGGTTCTTACATTTGTAAGTTTGGGAAATGTTCCATACACTATCCTCTAACTGGAGGATTCTGGATTTGTAGCAAAAAAAAAAAAAAAAAAAAAAAAAAAACTTCTGAAAATGTTTACAGTAAACATACCTGTTGAACTTGTTTAACACAGGCTTAATAAAACTCTGATATAGTCTATAGAATACTAATTCTTCTGCATGTTAATGTATAATATAGGAAAGAAAAAATTCTATGGTCAAATAAATTTGAATATTAATGGGTTATATAAAATTTAACAGTTTTACTTCCTATAGTTATTTTGGAACTAGCATTTACTACCTTTTCCAGGATGTTATATTTTTGTGTATGAATAGATACTATATTATTTATTTTGAGGCACATTATTTTCTATGCCATCATCTAAAATTAATTGGAAAAATCATATTACAAAATGAAGGTTCTACCATTAAGTTAAGCTATACCATAGGGATGGATATTTCTCGGTGCTTCCAGAGCTTCATTGAAGACATTTGTGCCCATAAAAATAAAAAAGAAGTATGGGTCTTTTGAATTATGCAGCAGAACCTTCCAGGATGAGGGTTTCTAGGGAGGCATTACTTCTACAGCATATGACCCTTTGCATGAAACAGCTCTAACAATGACATTTTCAACATATCAAGCATTCACCCAATCTCACCAGAGAGAGTCATACATCTAGTAAAGTTTCTGCCTTCTAAAAATTTGCACAACAGCAACAGGGTCAGACTACACCTTAACAAAGGAAAAAATAAATATACTTGAACTCAGTTTTTGCAGCAAAATATGTAATAAAGCTATCTAAATTTAAGAATTGATTTCTGGGGACCAGTAGTTGGCGTAATGGTTATGTCACTGGACTCCCACGTAGTCTCCACGGTTCAAATTCTGGACCCAGTGGCTTAAATTCACACCAGGCATGCGTGTCCAAGATCCTGAGAGGAGAATGGAAGAGAAGGGATTGTGGCATGGCCATTACCCCCTGGGGGGTGATTTCTCACTTTCTGTCTCTCTGTCTCTCACTGTGTCTCTGGTAAGCACATGTGCCCTATAGCAAAAACCTTTCCAAAAAAAAAAAAAAGACTCATTTTTATTTAGTCATATATGAGTAAATATAGTCAAATTAGTTTCAATACAGTAATATTTTTAAAATTTTATTAATGTTGTTATGGAATAGAAAAAAATAGGAACAGTTAAGTGACAAATAAGAAATAGCAGCTCTTTTAAAATACCTTGTTTTAGTTTGAAATATTTTAAATAAATTATAATAATAAATTTAAAAACACCATCACTTTCATATATCAATTTTGTAACATAACCAATCAGATAAGAAATACTTAAAATAATTTTAAAACACAATGTTTTGATCATTATTGTTACTAGGATATACCTTAAGGATAACACTAAGATCAAAATCATTTTAACCAAATTAAATAGTCATTGTAAAAATATCAGTATTTAGTGAATATATAGTAAAGTAGAAAATATATATAGTATTAAAATGATATAATAAATATGCTAAGAATAGGAGAAAAGTAACGTGAATATAAAATATAAAAGGTAAATTAAGTCTCAATAACCCTGATTTTAAAAGGTCAGTATATACTCACAATTAACCTTCCTTTTTTTAAAAAAAATAAAAATGTGTATCTCTTAGTTCTGCTATAACTGAGAAGGTACAAAAGCAGTGATAATACAAAAGTAATAAATTTCTAGAACTAGTATTTTATTTACATACCGTTCCTCACTAAAACAAACAGGGACCCTCAAGAAATAACTGTTTACAGACGTGGGAGAAGGAAATATATATGAGACCAAAGAAATCTGTCTTCCAAGAAAGAAAAGAAATTATCAAAGACTACTGAGTTCAGGCAGAGCCAAGGTGGTACAAATGGTAAAGAATTGCTGTGGAATGTTGGAGTCATTTGAAGAGATCCTGGGTTTGGTTCTCAGGTCTACCTGAACACACAAGGCATGGGTGTATCCCTGATAAGAGCTAAAACTCTGGGGGAAGAAGGGATTGTGGTGTGACAAGATCCTGCTGGGGTTCCTTTCTCAAAAAACTGAAAAAAAAAAAATACTGAGATCATCTTACAAGTACACAGAAGCCCACTTAAAGCAGTTCTCAGCAGTCAAGGAGAAAAATGGGGCAAGAAAAAGAATAATTGTAATGAGGCAAAACATAAAATGCAAGAAGTACATGAATTCATAATTGACTCTAAAAAAACATTCAAGGATTACCTTTGGTTATGTTTGCCTGGTTTCCCTGGAACATTTCCTGGTCTGTCATTTTAAGATTATTATCAGTATCAACCATTTTACTCGTTAAGTATCGTAGTACAGAGGTTAAGGTATAAGGCTGCCATACCATTGAGGAGTGCTAATACAATAATTAATTCCACAAATTGACAAATAAAATGAAAAAAGAAATTATAATACTGTATAATATAAAACTGTTCTAGGGTATCTAAATACTTCATAAAGTTAATTTCCTCTATAGAAGGCCAACTAATAAAGTAAAAAAAAAAAAAACATAAAATTATCACTTTACAAATTTAATTAAACAATGGATCGAAAAATTTATAGTAAAAATTAGATGCTTTCAAAATTATGTGTCCTGTTGCTGGTGAGCCTACTAATGAATGGATAGGCTGACAACAACTGAAAACACTGATCTATCTTAGAAAATCTGACCTTACGTTCTCCTAATGTAATACTAAAGAAAGATATCATAACTCCTACAAATTATTTTTGCCAAAATTTGCGCCTGACTCTTCAAGCTTCTAAATTAAATTACTAGAGATAGAAATATAAAGAAACATGTTTGATAATGCCAAAAAAAAATTAATGAGTCAAATATGGATTGTGGAAAATGCTACAGATTATCTCAAGCCCTTATAGTAGTAATGAACAACAAGTAGACATCCTTTTTTTGTTTTGTCTGTAAATATTTTTACAACTGATGCAGCTCCTTAGATATTCTGTGGTTAAATTGATTATTCTGTAGCAGGTTTAGCCCTTTTTTCTCAAACATATGCATTAGGTCATGTACTTATTTTTTGTGTAGTGAAAACACTTAAAATGTACTGTCACAGCAATTTCCAAGTATAGAAATATTGTCATTAACTAAAGCCACATGACGTACAAAAGAGCTCTTGAACTCACTCCTTCTAATAAAATTGTGTGTTCTTTCACCAATATTTCTCCAATCTCTCCATCCCCAGCCCTTGGTAACCACCATTCTATTCTCTGCTTCTATAAGTTCAAACTTTTCAGGTGACACATGTAAGTGAAATAATGTGATATTTGTCTATGTCTAGCTATTTTACTTTATATAATATTCTTTAGATCTACCCATGTTATCACAAATTAAAGGATTTCTCTCTTTTTAAAAGCTGAACAGGGGCCCAGTCCTGTAGTTTAGTGGTAAAGGGAGACAGGTCCCATAAGTTTGACCACGTTTCAATTCTAGCCTTGGTAATTTGAAAAACGTGCCAGGTACAACTACATGCATGCCAGTATCCCAAAAGAATAGAGACATAAAGAAGAAGGGACTGTGGCATGGTAGTGCCTCACTTGAGGGGCACTATCTGTCTCTCTGTCTCTCTTTCTCTGTCTCTCTCTGGAAAGCACACACACCCTCTGGCAATTAAAAAAATAAAAGTTGAATAGTATTCAATTGTGTATATATCCCCTATTTTCTTAATCCATTCATTAGTGATGGGACACTTAATTCCTTATCTTGGCTACTAGAAATAATGCCACAAGGAACATGGAAGTACAATCTTTGACATATTGACTTCATAAGCTTTGGACAAGTATCTAGTAGTGAGACTGCTGTATCATATGGTAGCTCCATTTAATCTTGGGGAAACTTTATACTGTTTTACACAATGGCTGTACTAGTTTACATTTCCATCAACAGTACGCAAGGGTTCCCCTTTTCCCATATCCTCATCTACATTTGTTACCTTTTGTCTTTTTAAAAACAGCCATTCTAATAGCTGTGAGGTGATATATCATTGTAGTTTTGAACCCACTCTTTCACAGCAATGAAGAAACCAATATTACTGTTTATATTTAGTTGGCAAAAAGGGAAGCTTCAAGGTATGGCATGGAGGGGTCAATATGGCTCACAACAACTCAAAACATTTATTACAGGAAGATTATTACCTTAACTTTCATTTTCAGAAGGCAACACAATGTTTATCAGAAACTTTAAATTGCTTCCTATATGTCTGAAATTTTCAAATAAATTTGATTAAGTAATCTATCTATACTATTTACTTATTAAAATCCCAATAAAACAATCACTCAAAAGGAAAATTGAAAATTATTCATGTTTTCCGCTTACATACATACACACTAATAGGTTACCTTATGCCCTGGAAGTAGTCTGGACCAATACAGACAGAAACCTCAGTTCCACCAGTTACTCACTATGTTACCAATTCTTGACTTAACCCTTTCTCATCCCTGGTTTTCTTCTTTTGATAGAAACTCAGTAAGACCTCAATTAGATTGACCGGTTTACATAATATTTCAGGTCTCCAAATCCTAAAAATTCTGTTACTTTATGTCTTGGTAATAAAGCTGCCTTTTAGGTGGTAACTTTGCTTTAGTGACTTTTTTCTTTATTGCTGTTGTTTCAAGATATCACTTGGCAGCAGTAGTGTCAACAATCTAAAAACATTAACATTTCTTGCAATTCCCCCGTGTTGACTAACTTTAACAAATGCCACTGATATTAAAATTCCAGCATGCGGACCAGCAGTTAGCGTAATGGCTATGCCGCTGGATTCCCACATAGTCGACCATGGTTCAAGTCCTTAACCCAGTGGCTTAAACTCATGCTGGGCATGTGTGCGTGCATGCCCAAGATCCCGAGAGGAAAATGGAGGAGAAGGGATTGCGGCGTGGCCATCCCCACTGGGAGGTGATTTCTCGCTTTCTGTCTCTCTGTCTGTCTTGCAAGCGCATGCGCCCTATAGCAAAAACCTCTCCAAAAAAAAAAAAAAAAATTCCAGCATGAGTATACTATCACATTGGACTCATCAGACTAATACACTTGTAATGTTAATTTACTGATGACTAACAAAATCCTCAAGTCCAACTTTATATGATAAAGATCAAAGGAAAGCTTCTTTATGACAACATCCCCTTGTACTTGAACTCCTTTGCAACCAGTCTTTATCTTTGATGGCTGTTTCATTTTACCTTCAAATATGATATTTTTCATTACTTTGTGTAGGTGCTTTTAAAGATAAACAAATGATATATATCTGTCATTTACCTAACTGGCTAAGAAAAGTAAAAAATTCAGTGAATTTTCCTCTTCTTTTCCGTAAATGATGTAATTTTACTTTTAAACTAAACTGTTCAAATGAATGTTTTACAGTAAGGTGAATGTTACTATTGTTTTGACAATACAAAACAAAGCAATATGAAAGGTGAATATATTTAAGAAAACTACCTCAAAAACTTTTGAATATAAAGAGAATATATATTAAAAATATTTATACAGGATATTTTTGTAAACTATCTTAAATTTGTTATGAGATGGTACTTATGGAAGATCAGATCTAAAATCAGCATTACACTATATAAGTAAGGTAAAAAGAAACATTTGACAAACCAGCACATTTTAAAGGTATATAGACATATACACAAAAATACATACATACACACACACACACACACACACACACACACATACAGTCACTCCTCACTTAACAACCTGCTTGTTTAATGACCACATGATTTTATGACCAGATCTCCAAAACTGGGAATCCCATTTCTCTATGTGAGTCTCAGGAATCCCCATTTGAAGTCTTTGTCTCATTATTATAGTTGGTTGGTATTCATTAACAAAGCATTCACAGTCATACAAGACTACATATTTCATTTATAAATTTGTACTTTATCATGTACACACAGTAGTATTCAGAATAAATAAAAAAAAACTTGTGTGCTAAATTTATATTATTGTGTTGTAATGTGGTACACTATATCACTTTCTGGTGCTTATCTAAGGTATGCTTTTTGTATAGATAAAATTACATTATTCTAGTGTGGCATCATGTGATATTTATAAAATATATACCTTATCACACTATAACAAACCATAGGCATCTGCCTTTAGCTTCCTTAATTATGGACCAATTTGCCTAACAACCTTGTAGTAGGATAGCATCTCTTCTCTGTACTTCACTGAATTATGAACTGTATCTGTACATATTTCTTTACGCCTTAGAATTATATTAGTATCTTATAAACATGTCTGAAAGGATGTACATTTTAGTTAATGAATCATTTTATATTCATGACCTGAAATCTTATGAAAAGGAATATCTAAATGCCCACTTAAACACTGATTAAAATTCACTTATAAATATGTATTAAGCACTAGCTAATAGTAAATTGGTATCCAAATATTGGGAGAGTTTGTGTATTTTCCAAACTGAACTGTAATTACATTTAGTTAAAAAGTCTTCTTAAAGAAAACAAGAGAACATTTTTTTAAAAGTCAAATCACTTGGTTGCCAGCAGATGGCATAGTGGTTACATTGCTATACTCCCACATAGCCCTAGATCCAGTGATTTGAGAATCACACCAGATGCTTGTGAGTGCGTGCCCAAGATTCCAAGAGGAAAATGAAAAAAAGGGACTGAGGCATAGCAAACCCTCCTGGGGGGTTGATTTCTTACTTTCCCTATCATTGTCGCTGTCTCTGTCTCTGTCTCTGGCAAGCACACATGTCAAAGGCAAAAACATCTACCAAAAAAAGTAAAATCAGGGACCAGCAGTTAGTGTAATGGCTATGTCACTGGACTCCCACGTAGTCGACCGTGGTTCGCGTCCCGGACCCGGTGGCTTAAAACTCACGCCGGGCACTTGAGCATGTGTGCCCAAGATCCCGAGAGGAGAATGGAGGAGAAGGGATTGTGATGTGGCCATCCCCCCTGGGGGGTGATTTCTCGCTTTCTATCTCTGGGTCTCTCTCTGTCTGTCTGGAGAGCGCACGTACCCTATAGCAAAAAATAAATAAATAAATAAAATAATTTGAGTATTTTCTATACTGTCCACTACAGGCAATTCATCTCAGTGCTGTCCAACTTCCTTTTATCATAACCCATTAAAGACTCAGCAGGGGTGACATATTGTTATATTAGTTTGAGTAATCAGATCATAGGAAATGGTTCAAAATACAAGGAAATACAAATTTAGATAGCTTTGAAATGCTTATTTCCTTACTTTATTTCTGTTCTGAAATGCCTCCTTTCCACCTATTTGATTTTTATTTTTCTTCTAGGCGAGTCCAATTTCAGAGTCTCTACAGGGCATTATCCACTTTTAAAAAATGTATTAGCTTTATTAACTGTTCTGTTCATTTAGAAGTTAAATAACATACTAAATAGTGATCCATCTATTTATAGTTCTATTTTTTCTATCATTTGTAATATGTATATGGCATATTTTACGATATTCTGTCACATAAATTTTGTGTCTCTACTTAACCTTTCTTTTCTTCTCTTGTATATTCCATGAATCTATGGTTTGGGTTTACTTCTCTAAAGGAAGAATACTATTCCTTATGTGTGTTTTATATGGATAATTTCTAGTATACTTTTTTATGTCAGGAAAGAAATGTTTTTGACAAGTAAGCTGATGAAATATAATAGCTTCATTCTAAAGCTGGGAGATCTAAATCTCAGATGACAAAAGTTATCTCTTGTCATCAATTAATTTGTATCTAAGATTATTTTGAATTAAGAAATCATAAAATCAAAATAAGATAATTCCATTTCTATAGCATTTTTAGAGATGGGAGGAGATAAACAAGTAAGTTAGCTATACCAGTGTTCTCTTTGTAACAGCAACTGTTCTGAGAAAGTTATATAGACTTTATTTGACTCAAGAAAGCCTAGTGTGTATTTAGGGTTTCTATACTCATTCCGTGTATATGTGGACAGTGAGACTCAGAAATGACAAAGTAAAAGAGTGCAGATTTTAACCAAGGTTGTTTAAATCAAATAATAACTTCTTTTTCCTCTGCCATGATAGCATTAACTTTTTGAATATTGAGTGACAGTGACTCTAAAGAAAGTATTTACCTTGTCAAGTAAATGTAAATTAAGCACAAAACATGAGGAATTTTGAAGATTAGCAACCATTTGAAAACATTATTATAAAAGATTCTGTGTAAAGTACACTCTTCTTCTGGCAGGTAAATGTTAGAGAACTCATTAGAAAGCAACCCTTTAAACTCAATGTCATCCCAACATTGAAGTTTGGAAAAAATCTGTGAGAGAGAACAATGTATTGCCCTGGAAAGTAAATCCCAATGTATAACCAAATTTAGGAACTACCAATACATCGAAGTATATCTTGAAAGATCTAGAAAAATATGGGCACTTGGATTAAAAGAAATTAAAAGGAAAACCAAAAGACTTTATTTGACATCTAGATATCAAATAACATGAAGAATATTATGAATTATAAATAATACTAAATCAACTGATTACCATAAGCAAAAGGCAAATAAATTCATAATTTAATTTTTTGAAACTGTAGAGTTAGTTTACTAGTCAGTTGCTTTTGATTGTGGTTTCAATTTGTTTCGAAACAATTCAATCAGTTATTCGTACAGAAAAACATCTGACTCTGTGACGTATTTAAATATAGAGCTACTCAATCAATCACATATGCATCCCCAGATACTTGACAAGCATTTTGTATATTGCCTGGATGTCTTCCAGGCACTGGATACAAACTTTAAACAAAAGAAACACTCTACTCTTTTTTTTTTGGAGAGGTTTTTGCTATAGGGCGCTCGCCAGACAGAGACAGACAGAGAGACAGAAAGCAAGAAATCACCCCCCGGGGGGATGGCCACGCCACAATCCCTTCTCCTTTGCACTTGTCTCAGGATCTTGGGCATGCACGCACACGCGCCCGGCGTGAGTTTTAAGCCACCGAGTCCGGGACACCAACCGCGGTCAACTACATGGGAGTCCCGAAACACTCTACTCTTGTGGATATTACTTTCTAGTGGTGATAAAATTAGAAGGAGATAGAATATTACAAAAAATAAACATGGAACATTATGTTGTTAATAAGTGTTACAAAGAAAAATAAAGCAGGGTAAGGGACTAGACATGGTCAGAAAAATTCTCTCTTAAAAAGTCACAATTTTAGCAGAGACTTAAATCAAGTGAGGGAGCAACTGACACTAATATTCAAGAACAGAGTGTTGGAGGATGAGAGAGCACTATCGGCAATGATGAGTATAAAATAAATAACTTCAAGTCCCTTTTTTCACCCCTACACTGACGTAGGACTTAAGAGATCTAAAGGTAAAAATATTAAATAGAACAAGAGCATCTTTTTTTCCCCATTATGAATCTGGCTTTCTAAAAAGTTGCTTTGTATGTGTGTGTGTGTGTGTGTGTGTGTGTGTGTTATTAATTCTTATTTAACTTGTATATGTTCAAGATCTTTTCATTTCCATCTAGAAAACCACCACCGTGATAATTAAAATTTCCTCAGAAATTATTTAATCATCAATTATTAGCATAAATTGAATCAATTCTAAACTAATGGGTTGTAGAAATAATAGTAAAATTGAGTGATGCTACAGATGACTAAAATCTTGGCTAAATTAATTTATACTGAAAGCTTTGTTTAATTAAAATAAGGCTTTAAATAAGTATTACTTTTTGTTTATAGGCCTCATCCAAAACAAAGAATACACTTTACAAACAGAAAAGTGAGACACTGTCTCAATCTTAATATATAATAATCCCTAATATATAATTGGAGTGGTTTTACTTTCAAATGGTTGCTATCTTCAAAATTCCTTATGTTTTGTGCTTAATCTAAAAACTGTATTAATTTCAACTGTTTCGCTATCAATTTATACAAACAAAATCATGCTCTTAGATTATACTTTATGAATATATAGCATTAATCTCACCTAATTAACTATTTGCAGCTTTTTAGTAATCTGTCACTTATCTGCCGTTTATTTGTTTCATGGTTAATTGGAAATAACAAATAGATGTGTTTATTTCTCTTCATGTAAAACTTTCTAAGGCATCCATCATTAAGTACATGGAAAAAATTGTATCTGTTTTTAATTTCAAAATTATTAATATTAAGCTTAGAAAACCAGAACAAAAATTAATTATTTAATATTTATTTGAAGTTATCACAAAATGATGAACAAGCAGTAAAATGGTCTGGTCTAGTGGCTTAGTGATTAAGACAACTGAATTCCATAAGTTCTGCCCCTGTTGGATTGAAAACCATGCTAGGAGAGACCAGTAGTTGGCATAATGGCTATGTTGCTGAACTCCCATGTAGTCGACCGCAGTTCGAATCCCAGACCCGGTGGCTTAAACTCACACCAGACATATGTGCGTGCATGTCCAAGATCCTGAGAGTTCGAGAATGGAGGAGAAGGGATTGCAGTGTGGCCATCCCCCAGGAGGTGATTTCTTGCTTTCTGTCTCCCTGTCTCTCTCTCTGTCTTTCTGGAGAGCGTATGGGCCCTATAGAAAAAAACTCTCAAAAAAAAAAAAAAAAACGGAAACCATGCTGGGGACCAGCAGATGGCGTAATGTTTTGTCACTGGATTCCACGTAGTTGACCACAATTTGAGTCCTGAACCCAGTGGCTTAAAATTCATGCCAGGCACGTGTGCATGTGTGCCCAAAATCTGAAGAGGGTGGAGGTGTGTGGTGTATCCATCCTCGCTGAGAGAGATTTCTTGCTTTCTTTTTCTCTCTTTGATAAGCACTTGCATCTTATAGAGAAAAAAAAAAAGAAAGAAAGAAAAGAAAACCATGCTGGGCATGTGTATATATACACCCCAATTTCTAACAGAATGAAGAAATGGAAAGAAGGAATTGTGATATGATCACACCCCATTGTGAGATGTTTTCTCCCTTTTCTTCGCTGTGTCTCCCTCTGATGAGTACATGTGCCCTCTGGCAAATTGAAAAGAAAAGAAAGAAAAGAAAACAAGAGCAAAGTTTTAATCAATATTTTTCTCCAAAATGGTTATAAAAATAATGAATCCTGTCAGTAGGATAAGATTTACTACAGAAAGTTTCCATGTTTATCACATTTATTAGGATATACTTTACAAAGAAAAAAAAAGATGGTACAAAGTTTTTAATTTATTTTACACTTTAGATTTTATGTTCATTAGCACTTATCAAATGTCACCTCATTCTTCTGAAAGGGAAGATGGTTTGACTTTAAAAAATAAAAAGCTAGTTTATATATTGATCAGAATGAAACTAATTTTGACTAATATCGATTTTTTATTATTTACTAAATATTAGTTCTTTTCTGTTAAAAAATTTACATAAAGAAATGATTATTCTCAATACTATTCACAAAGCTTAATACTACTTTGAGAAAAGAAGTAGCTCATTAATTTTAACATTTTTCATATGTATATGTTTCTAATAGACTTTTATTTAGCAGGTTACATGTGATATATTCTTGACATATTTTTAGAGATCTTCCTAAGGTTGAGACAAAAGCTTTTTCCGTCTTTTTGACTTCAAATCTAGCAATAATGCCTACAACAAAGATACTCATGAGTCTACCATGATGCAAGGAGCATAGTAGGTTCTGCTGCATATCCCTGTTTAAAAATGATCTCATTGGAACAGACTTTTCTGATCATACTCTGTAAAGCAGGAATGCATCCCTGCCCTAAACAGTCATTCTCCCTCCTGGTTTGTTCTGTCTTATTTTCTGGGATTTTATTTTTTTATGTGTTTATGTTTTGTGTGTGAGTTTGATCACTTATTTTCATATGACACACCATATGTTTTGTTTTTGCTTGGTGTATTGTCCAGCTGCTGTAACAAAATGTAACCTGAGGGGGCTTAAAAACAACTGTTTCTTTTCAAAGTTCTGAAGTCTGGGAATTCCAAGATCAAGGTGCTAGCAGACTAGATGTCTGGTCGGGCCTTCTTCTTTGTTCATACACAGCTGATTTTTCTGTGTCCTCACATGGTAATATAAGGCAAATCAACTCTCTAGAGTCTCTTGTATAAGGGCACTAAACTCAGGTATGAGAGCTCTATCCTTATGACATAATCACCTTCCAAGGGTCCATCTACCAATACCATCACTTCAGGGATTAGAATTTCAACATGAATTTTGAGGGACACAAACATTCAGACTGTAGCAGTTATATTCAGTTTCTTCAGTATTTAGAATAATGTCTGATACTTAATAGGGGCTCATTAAGGAAAAAAAAAAAAAAAAGAAAATCACACTGGGCATATAAGCATATGTGCCCACAATCTCAAGAGGAGAATGGATGAGAAGGGCTTTGTAATGTGGCCATCACTCCTGGGGAAGAGTGATGTCTCACAAATCCATTTCCCTCTCTCTGTCTCATGCGAATGCATGGCCTGACAGCAAAAACCTAAAAAACAAACACACAAATTTTAAAAAGTTAATTTAGTATTTACAAACTTATTTCACAAATTATAAAATAGAGCAAATATTCCTATAATTTGAGGTAAGAAAAATTCTGCTGAATCAGACAGTTTGTAGATTATATATGAAAAGACTGACGTTATTTAACTATGTAAACATTTTCGATCTTGCAAGGAAAACCACAGTATTAAAAACAAAAGTAAAAGGAAAACTATGAGAAGATAAAAAAAGAAATTGAAAATGACACAAAAAAGTGGAAGGACATCCCATGTTCCTGGATTGGAAGAATTAATATAATCAAAATTGAAATTCCACCCAAATTAATCTACCTATTTAATGCAATGCCAATCAAAGTACCACACACATTCTTCACAGATCTAGAAAAGACAATCATAAAGTTTGTCTGGAATCATAAGAGACCCCATATTGCCAAAGCAGTTCTGCACAAGAAGAGTGGAGTGGGCGGCATCTCACTCCCTGACCCAAAAATATACTACAAAGCTGTGGTAATCAAAACAGCATGGTACTGGCACAGGAACAGACAGGTGGACCAATGGAACAGAATAGAGTCCGAGAAATGAATGCTCAAACATACAGCCAACTGATTTTTTTTTTTTTTTTTTTTGAGAGGTTTTTGCTATAGGGCGCGTGCGCTCGCCATACAGACAGAGGGAGACATAGAGACAGAAAGCGAGAAATCACCCCCCAGGGGGGAATGGTCACGCTGCAATCCCTTCTCCTCCATTCTCCTCTCGGGATCTTGGGCACGCACGCACACGCGCCCGGCGTGAGTTTTAAGCCACCGGGTCCGGGACGCGAACCGCGGTCGACTACGTGGGAGTCCAGTGACATAGCCATTACGCTAACTGCTGGTTCCCCACCCAACTGATTTTTGACAAGGGGTACCAGTCAATCCAGTGGGAAAAGGAAAACCTCTTCAGCAAATGGTGCTGGCAAAACTGGATCTCCATTTGCAGAAAGATGAATCTGAACCCCTACCACTCACCTCTGACAAAAATAAAGTCAAGGTGGATCAAAGATCTAAATCTAAGACCTCAAACTATAAAATTGCTCCTGGAAAACACCGGGGAAAATCTGGGAGACACTGGGGTAGGGAAAAACTTCTTAAATAAGACTCCCAACGCACAGTCTATGATCCCTAAAATAGACAAGTGGGATTACATCAGACTAAGAAGTTTCTGCATGGCAAAAGACATAGTGATTAGTGTGAACAGACAGCCCTCAGAATGGGAAGATATTTTTGTAAACTATGCATCAGACAAGGGACTGATAACCAGAATTCACAAGGAATTCAAGCAGCTGTTCCGGAAAAAGACAATCAATCATATTAAAAGATGGGAGAATGAGTTGAAAAAACCACTCTCTAAAGATAACATATGGGGACCAGCAGTTAGCATAATGGCTATGTCGCTGGACTCCCACGTAGTCGACCACGGTTCACATCCCAGACCCGGTGGCTTAAAACTCACGCCGGGTGCGTGTGCGTGCGTGCCCAAGATCCCAAGAGGAGAATGGAGGAGAAGGGATTGCGGCGTGGCCATCCCCTCTGTGGGGTGATTTCTCACTTTCTGTCTCTCTGTCTGTCTCTGTCTGGCGAGCACACACGCCCTATAGCAAAAACCTCTCCCAAAAAAAGAAAAAGAAAAAAAAAGATGACATACGAATAGCTAAAAGGCATATGAAAAAATGCTCAGCATCCCTCATTGTAAGAGAAATGCAGATCAAAACAACAATGAGATATCACCTAACCCCAGTCAGAATGTCTAAGATTAAAAAAACAAAAAATGATAAGTGCTGGAGGGGGTGTGGTGAAAAGGGAACTCTCTTACACTGCTGGTGGGATTGTAAATTGGTCCAGCCACTGTGGAGAACAATTTGGAGATTGCTCAAAAATCTACAAATAGAACTACCATATGATCCAGCAGTCCCACTCCTTGGTATCTACCCGAAGGACAGAAGAATCCTTAATCGAAAAAGTGCTTGCACATCGATGTTTATTGCGGCACTTTTCACGATTGCTAAGTCATGGAAACAACCTAAATGCCCATGAACTGATGAATGGTTAGAAAAACTGTGGCACATATACTCAATGAAATACTATTCATCCATAAAAAAACAACAAAACCCTGGCTTTTGAAAGGAAGTGGATGAATATGGAAGACTTACTGCTGAGTGAAGCAAGCCATACTATGAAGGAGAGGCATTGTATGTCCCCACTTAGTATATACCGAGTGTCTGCGCGCTCTCTCTCTCTCTCTCTCTCTCTCTCTCTCTCTCCCTCTATATATATATATATATATATTTAAAACCATACTGCTTCTGTTGTTACAGAGTTATAAAATTATACAAAATTATAAGACATATTTTGAACATTATCTTTAAAATTCAGTATTTTGAAAATTTTGAAAGTTGTTTGTAAACTGTTAAGTATTATGGAGTATGAGCTAAAATTTTTTGCTATGTAAAGTAAATGTTTGTGGAAAATGTAAAAATAAATAAATGAAAGAAAAAAAAGTAATGATATCCACTAGAACAGGATATTCAAAAGAAGTATTAAGAAAAGGATAAGTAATTCTTCAAAAAAATCTTACAATAAGTATTCAAGATTAATATGCGATTTCATCAGTAATGAGCAAATTGTAAACTAAAACAAAAATAGAACAGAAAGGAGGTGTTAGTAAAAGCCTCTGGCTAGAAACTTACTTTTGACAAAGTAATTTTCCTCTCTTTTAGCTGATTGTAGATATTTGTATTAGGAGTTGTAAATACTGAAATACTGTGAAAATTAAAAAGTAAAACTCCAATTTCCATCAATAGGGGAATATTTATTCTATTTATTATTCAATTCTATGATGAGATATAAGTCAATAATCTCTGGAAATGTTTCTAAGATATGCTACTAGACAAATTATATAAATATTACAACACATTCTATAATGTGACTTTTAAAAAATTTGCTATAGGGCACATGTGTTCAATGGAGAGAGATAGAGAGAGAGAAAGAAAGAAGGAAAGTGAGAAATCGCCCCAGCCCCCAGGGCAGATGGTCATGTCACAATCCCTTCTCCATTCTCTTGGGATTTTATGCACACAGGCACAAGCACCCTGCATTTCTTTCAAGTCATCAGGTCCAAGACTCCCAACTGTGCAGTGGTCATGTAGGATTCAGTCACCTTAATCACCATGCCATCAGCCAACCCTGGTTTTTTATTTATTTATTTATTTTAAAGAATTATTTTATTTAACTTAATTAATCTATTTATTTATTTATTTATTTTAATTTGACTAGAAAGCGATAGAATGAGAGAGAGAGAAAGAGAGAGTAGTCAGCCATGTGGGAATCTAGCACCCTTAACCACTATGCCACCTGCTGACCTCTGTTTTTTTTTATTTTTAAACATACATACTTCACAGACTTCTCATTCTCTCTCACTCTTTTGGGCATGTTGAAGAAGCAGTGGAATGTACTGACCACTACAATGTGACATTAGTGATGTTTTTTCTTTTTCAAACATTTTTGTTTGTTTGTTTGGAGAGAGATTTTTGCTATAGGGTGTGTGCGCTTGCCTGAGAGACAGAGATAAATATATAGAGAGCAAGCAACAAATCACCCCCGGGGGGATGGCCATGACACAATCCCATCTCCTCCATTCTCTTCTCGGGATCTTAGTCACGCACAAACACGTGCCTGGCATGTTTTAAGCCACCGGGTCTGTGCCCCAAACCATAGTCAACTACATGGGAGTCCAGCAACGTAACCATTACACCATCTACTGGTCCTCCAAATTTTTCTTAACTACAATTGTTTTAGAGATATTTTTCTTATCCTGGGAAAAGAGAAGGTAAAAAAGAAAAATCTACTACAGTTTTTGAACTAATTCTGTATGTGCCATTCATAACAACTAGGAAATGAATGTTGGGGATGGGCAAGAGGTTGTGGGAGAGGTGGGGAATGAGTTCAATCATTACAGGACTGTGGAAAGATTCACATAGTTAATCACTAGGAAATTTTGCCATAAAGCCTACTAGCTAGTTGAAAGAAAGAGATTTTAATTGCATATTCAGATACCAAATGTAATAAATTTATTTCTTCATTCATTTAACTAATTAATTTACACCGAGGATTTACTAAACCCTAGAAGGTACACTGGAAGATAACTACTTTGTCCAAAGCCTATTTACTTACTAGTAATCTCTTACAAAATTTTTTTACTTCAAACTTGTTTTGTTCACTAATCCCTCTAACATTTTAAAAATTATTTACATTAAACTTTATAACATCAACTTTTCAATCTAATACTTAGAATTTTTATTCAATTTCTCACATTTAAAGTCTTGTTTGGTGCCAATGGTACAGTGGTAACAAATGACACTCTATGAGGCAATTCCACATGGAAAAGTTCTCAGTTTAAGGCCAGAGACCTCACTGAGTGCGCCAGATACACACTTGCCCATGATCCCGAGCTTGCTAAAGGCTAGGAATGGATCATAACATTGGGACCCTGTTGGGAGTGCTCTCTCGCTCGCTCGCTCTCTCTCTCTCTCTCTCTCTTCCCCTCTCTCTTTCTCCCCTTCCCTTTTCTTCCTCTCCATCTCTTGTGCAGGGAAGAAATAAAATATTTTAAAGTCCTCTCTCCTGAATTACATTATAAAATTTTAAAAACGTAATTAATCTTTCTTTCTTTAACTCTCTTATGACTGTTGACATAGTGTTCATTAAACTATTGTCATCTTGTAGAGCTATTTCATGATTTCTCTAAATTCTTCCAGGCCTTGTTTTGAACTCCACAGAGAGAGAGACAGTGGTAGACTAGAATTCATACGTAATATTCATAGATACCAGTATTTCATATGTAATTTATATGCCTCTTATTCTTTTAATAAAGAGCTCCTTTATTCTGAAAAAGAAAACTCACAAATGGGAGTACATGTTTACCTCTCTGGAATTCCAAGTCCTTTTTAGCAGAAGAAACTATTGATATATCTTGATGATGGCCTGAAAAATTACTTATGCACAAAGAGAAAGGTCCTGAGAAAGAACTTAGTCCATTACTGCACTACTTACAGAAATAATAATAGATTCTTTTTTTTTTTCTTTTTTTGGAGAGGTTTTTGCTATAGGGTGCGTGCGCTTGCCAGACAGACAGAGAGAGACAGAGAGATAGAAAGCGAGAAATCACCCCCCAGGGGGGATGGCCACACCGCAATCCCTTCTCCTCCATTCTCCTCTCGAGATCTTGGGCACGCACGCACACGCGCCCGGCGTGAGTTTAAGCCGCCGGGTCCGGAACTCGAACCGTGGTCGACTACGTGGGAGTCCAGCGACATAGCCATTACACTAACTGCTGGTCCCAATAATAGATTCTTTAAGGGAATCAATGTTGAGAAACAATTTTTTATTGGTCTTTCACATGCTTTCCCATGTGGGGGTACTATGTTATCAGAGATACCTGTACAGATAACAGCTTTACAAGATACAGATATTGTTTCCGTCTGAGGAACAGGACAGTTGTGTTTGCTGTCCAGGATAATAAAGATAATGTCTCCCTTTGGGGACAAAGTTCAGGCAGGTTTACTGCACACTATAAAGGACTTGGGTTTATTAAGTCCAGGGTTCCTACTATACATGTGCACTCATCTGGGTCACTCCACAGGTCTTAGTCCATTACTGTACTACTTACAGAAATATCTGAGACTGAGTAAATTTAAGAGAACAGAGGTTTATTTGACACTATTCAATCCTTGTGGATGATGCAATGGCATTACCAAGTCATAAAGGGCAGGATCTTCAGTAGAGCAGCTGTTTACACTGTCACCTGTTTTGGTCTGTATCCATGTGGCCTCTGCCTATCTTATTTCCTTTCCTTATAAATACACTAGGATTCAATCTTGGTGTCCCACCCTAACCACTCAATCACTAATCTCACCCCAAGAGCCCCACCTCTCAACAATATAATTGGATCAAGTTTCTTTCTCTTAGTCTGTTACTATGACTCAACACATGAATTTTGAGAAGACATGTTCAAACTACAGCACCATATCACCCTTCAGGATGAGGGATAGGAGAATGGACATATAAATTAAGCTAATATTTCTATGCCATAAATAAATTCCTTTTTTTCTAATCCAGAGTCTTATATCTTCTGCCAGCATCCATGAAAGGTAATAGTCTAACCTTTCTTTAAGTTTAGTTTTTAAATTTATTTCTCTTTCTCAGAGAGAGAAGAAGGGGAAAGGGGGAGAGAGAGGGGGAGTGGGAGAGAGGGTGGGAGTGGGAGAGAGAGAGAGACAGAGAGAGGCCATTGACAAAGTCTTATCATGCCATGACCCTTTCTCCCAGTCTTCTAGCCAACCAGTATCATGGGCATTCCCAGAGGGTTCAGATCAACGCAGAATCTGAAACCAGGCCTCCCATATTGTTCCCAGAATATGCAGCAACGCCCTACCCCTCGCACCACTTTGACTGGGTCTAATAGTCTAACTTTTAGCTTATAAATGGGTAAATGTCAGACCTTACACAGTTATTGACCATCAATACAACCCAATTTAGAGACAGCAAATTAATATAAAAAAGGGTACAATATAAGGAAAGCTCCTTCTCCAGGATGGGGTTCTCAGACAATGTAATACTCAGTCTCTGAGCTACATTGTAGTATATTTCTCAAAGAAAGTCATTCTCCCCCTCCACCAACCATACTAAGTTTATTAAAGTAATTTTCCATTGATTAACTAAGTCATTTAAAATTTTCACTCTGAAGACTTGAAAGACATCACATTTGCCTCTATGAAGTAAAATTTTAACACTCTAATATTAATACATGAGTACCAGGGGCCAGCAGATGGCATAGTGGTTAAAATGCTGGACTCCTACATGGCTGACCATGGTTCAAGTCCCAGATCTGGTGGCTTGCTTTCTCACTTTCTCTCACTCTCTCTGTCTCTCTCTTGTGAGAACATATGCCTATAGCAAAATAAAAAATAATAATAATAATAATAAATAAAACAATTCTTTAAAACAAAAAGTATATGAGTACAGAATTCTACTACAGAAAATATCAGACCCAAGCACATAATAAGTAGCATTCAGTAAATATTCATTAAGATATTCAATAATATTCATTAAAAATATGAATCAGCCAGTAGTATAGTGGTTAAAGTGCTGGGAGCCTACATGGCCAACTAAACAGAGTCCTCAAGCCAGAGGGTTAAGAAACAGGAAAGGTGTGTGTACTTGCATGTCCAAAATCCCAAGAGAAGAATGGAGAAGAAACTTCAGTGTGACCATTCCCCCAGGGAGGTTGATCTCATTTTCCCTTCCTCTTTTGGAGGAGTCCGACCTGGTAGGGCCCCAGGATCTGTTTTGAGCTTTTGACCTTTGAGCACTGCTTCCGGTCGGTTCAGCACATTGGTAAGGCCACTGCTGTATGCCCCCCGACCTAGGGACAAAGCTTGGGTCCACTCAATATGTTTGGCAAGGCCACTTGTACGCTCCAGAAACTGTGGTAGCCTTGCTGGGAAGTGACCCCCCCTCTGACTCCCTAATATACTACTATAAAAGAATTACATAGCTCTTTTATACATCCTGTGTATATGATAAGATTTTCCAAAAAGTCCCCTGACCGATCCCCCTTGCTCTGACCACCTACTGTTTTTTTTTTTAAAGAATTATTTTATTTAACTTTATTTATTTATTTTAATTTGACCAGGGAGAGACAGAGAGAGAGAGAGAGAGAGAGCAAGTCACCAGGTTCGGGACTCGAACCGCAGTCCGCCATGTGGGAGTCCAGCGTCCTTAATCACCACACTACCTGCTGGCCCACCACCTACTGTTAATTACAATGCTTCACTCTGGCATGGTCACAATAGAGGGTGTGCTGAAGTCACATCTAGGCAGAAATCTTCTTGACCTTTGGAAGGCCCTTCAAGATACATTTAACATAAGCTTAAAAATAATCTTTTAGGCCGAAATAGGCCCAGGGCACTCCCGCCCCACTGTGGCTAATGTTCTAACAAAATACATAACAGTGGCGCCACAGGCACAATAGAATGTTTTAAGTATGCCACAAACTTACCTTAAAGTTCTTCATTAACTTGTTAGTCACTTTACCGCCAGTTGAAAAAGCTGTCCCTGCCCCTACTTAGTGAACAGTAGTTTTATCCCTTTAAGATATATTAGGATTCCTTGAATTAAGTTTTAGATCCCTATAAAATTATATAAGTTCCATTCTTTATTGAGATCCATAAGAACTAATATCTATACTTGAGATTTTCTTTTCTCAGTATCGTGCTTGGTAATCACAAGATGGCTGCCGCGCCGCATCAGCTGATAATTATCTCTGTTTGCTGGAGCTGCTTTCCCGAAACTGCATTCCATGAAGATGCCTACATCAAATGAACAATTGCGGAACTGCACTAGACCCACCTTTAATCCAACCCTGAATGGAACCTATGTTCCCTATTGTTAAAACTTTATGAGCTGATAATTAGAACACATAGCCCCTCACCCATTTACTTGCACATATCACATTTTCAATAAAAAGGCATGATGATTCCTAGCAGTGGTCACTCTTCAGAGAGCGATCTCTGGGGGGTGTCCGACTGAGGACATGCATGAAAATGGCACCGAGACCTTAGTCTTCCTTTCCTGCGCCACCTCCGACGAGTCAACCCACCCCCGCCGAGGCTGGACCCCGGCACTCTTTTTCTCTCCCTGGCGAGTATATGCACCATACAGCAAAGGAAACAATCTGAAAAGTGGTTGATGTTAATCAGACACTCAGAACCAGTATTCAAAATTGTTGTAATTGTTGTACCAATATTTGTAGAGTGTATGCATAGATATATTGAATATACATACTCAAATTTAGAAAATCCTTAAAAAATGTATGTGGTCTATTAAGCATGAGGAAATATGCTTATCCAGTTGATTAATCATTGACCATAAAAATACTAGTAAGAATATTTAAAAAAAATTTGTATCACAGATATTAAGAAAAAAATGTGACCTAGTATAATTTCTTTTGTTGCAGCAGGTGTTACCTTACATAAATGATACTTGTAAATCAGGGCTAATGTGATACAGTCTCAATCAACACTAAAACATAAGCACTTCTAATGAACTTATAAGTGCAAAATACTAGACACATGTATTGTCTATTAACATTTACGAATTTTCTTATTAAATAGAAATGTAGAAACTAAGTATAATTTCTGCACATATAGTAAAGTTTTCAGAAAGATGCATGACTAAGATGTTTTATGTTTACACAATAAAGCTAAAAGCAAACAAACAAAAACAAACCTCAAAATTTACATCTAAATCAAAGACTTATTGTTATATCTTGGATTATTATACAGGCCACAATGGTTTAAATGTTTGTCTCCTTCCAAATTCATGTTGAAATTTAATTGCCATTATAATGATAATAGGAGGTGGGACCTTTGCAGATGATTAGTTTGGGAATGCTTTGCCCCAATATATAGGATTAATGCCATTTTATTTATTTATTTATTTACTTACTTACTTACTTACTTACTTATTTTTGGAGAGGTTTTTGCTATAGGGTACATGTACTTGCCAGAAAGACAGAAAGATACAGAGACACAGAAAGCGAGAAATCACCCCCAGGGGGGGATGGCCATGCAGCAATCCCTTAATCCCTTCTCCTCTGACTTAAAATGAAATAGTAAAATAACTTCTTTTTTTTTAATTTGCCAGAGGGCATATGTACTAGCCAGAAAGAAACAGAGAGAGAAGGAAAAGGAGAAAGCATCCTTCAATGGGGCATGGTGACTCCAAAATCCCTTCTCCTCAATTTCTCCATCCTGTTAAGATTTTGCACATGCATGCACTCAGCGTGCCTTTCAAGATGCCTAGTACGGGATCCAATCCACAATCAGCCATGTGGGACCTGACTCCCTTAACCAAAGGGCAACAGGGCTGGCCAATACTTTTTAAATTTTATTTAAAGTAGAAATCCAAACAATACTCAAGAAGATACACTTTTTTTTTCTTTTTTATAAAATGATTTCAAAATATAAATAAGTAAATACTTGTGGACTGGCAAATGGCATAATGGTTGTCATTAGATTCCCACATAGTCAACTGCTGTTCAAGTCCTGGGCCTGGCAGCTTAAAACTCATGCCAGGTGTGTGTGCATGTGTGCCAAAATCCCAAAAGAAGAATGGAGAAGAAGGGACTGAGGCATGGCCATCCTCCCTGGGTGGTGATTTCTTGCTTTCTGCCTCTCTATCTCTGTCTCTCCAGTGAGCACATGCGCCGTATAGCAAAAATCTCTCTAAAAAAATTAAAAATACATTGAACTCAAGTGGTAATTAGTAATTACTATTTTTTCTGTTATACTGAGCATTAATAAATTTGCTAAGTGGCCCTCGCCATTTTGGAGATATTCTGTTAGCCATGTCACAGGCACATATTCAAATGCAAGTATAGTATTAGTGCTTAAAACTAATAACAATAGAATTTTCTAGGTCTCAGTCAGACAGATTCAATAGCCAGTCATTGGTTGGCAAACAGAAATTCTAGGCTTCTCAAAGCTTACTCTCCTTTAAGTGCTTAGATCTTCATGACAATATTAAAATACTGACACTCAAAATAATAAATTTACTACTTTGGACTATAAAAGGGCTAAAATACTTTCTTCATAATAGTGATTCTTAAAATGGGGATTTGGAGTTGAAATGCTATGCCTTACAAATAAAATCACTGTAAATTAACGATCTAAAAATATTCTGCAGATTTCAGACACATTTTATTTACAATGAATATTCTTTGTCACTTTATTTATTTATTTATTTTTGCTTCAGGGCACATTTGCTTACCAGAGAGACAGAGAGAGAAACAGAGAGAAATCACTTCCTAGGGCACGGCCATACTGAAATCCTTTATCCACCATTCTCTTCTTGAGATTTTGGGTACCCACATACATGCACCCACTGTGACTTTAAAGCTGCCAGGTCCGGACTCAAACTGCACATCTGGCCTGGTGAGATTCAGCGCCCCAAACTCCATGCTACCTGCTAGCCTGGTCAGTTACTTTTAAACTTCAAAAACAGTTGTTAGCTGTCAAAAATACTCTATGCAAAGTTATTGTATAACCCAAAGGAAGTTGAACAGAAAAAAAAATAATGTGGTATTATCTGTTGAAGATAATTTTATAGTATTATCAACTGGGCTAGGAAGAAATGTACATATGTTGAAATATTCACTTTGTAAGCTAAATAATGTGATTGAATATATAAAAGTACAAGAAATAAAAAAAGTAAAAAAAAAAAAAAAACAACACATTTTTTATTAGATGTACCTAAAAGTTTCTCAGTAAAAACTTAGAGTAGGAGATATATAATATATATCATACATGATTTTTCAAACAGTGTTACACTCAGAAATAATCTTAAAACGTTAATATAATTTACTATATTTTAGAATTTATAGTATAAAACATCATTTAATAAAGGAAGCATTACATTGTAAACTGCAAGGCTCTGTTAACCACTATAATTTTACATATATATTTTTATAAATTAACAATAGAATGATATATTCTTAACATAAAACCACTTTTTTTTTAAGCTTTATTTATTTCCTGAGAGAGAAAGAAAGAAACCCTTGACAGGATCCTTAAACCAAGATCCCTGCTAGTCCTGCAGCTAGCCAGGATCACAAGTTTACCTGGCCTGTTCAGGCAGATCCAGGACATGAACCTGAGCCTTCTCAAATAGCCTCCAGCATCATGCAACTGTTCCTCTACTTTCTGTGCCACCACACTGAGCCTTTAAATTTTGACCTGAAATTTGCAGTTTCAAAATTCTTCTGAATACTATTTGGTCCAAAAATTAAAAGTAAATTATTTTGTGATTTATTTTTTACATGGAAACTAAGACATTAGGATTATGCAATTATAAAGAATTTTAAGACTTTTTTTCTTTTTGGAGAGGTTTATGCTATAGGGCGCGTGTGCTCACCAGAAAGACAGAGAGAGACAGAGAGACAGAAAGCAAAAAATCACCCTCCAGAGGGGATGGCCACGCAGCCATCTCTTCTCCTCCATTCTCCTCTCAGGACCTTGGGCACGCATGCACACGCGTCCGGCATGAGTTTAAGCCACCGGGTCCAGTACTCGAACCGCAGTTGACTACGTGGGAGTCCAGCAACATAGCCATTATGCTAATTGCTGGTCCCATATAAAGAATTTTAAGAATAAATATTCTGAATACCTCAAAAGTATAAACTTCATGTTATTTTTAAAATTAAATATTTTGACCATAGATAAACATGGAAAAGCATTCATTCCTATTCCTACTGTTGCAGAAAAATAGATGCCAAGGAATGAGAGTGCAGCACTCTGGAGAGAAAAAGGAGAACTCTTTATTATATCAGCGGGCATGGAGGAGTTAACACACTGAATCTCCAGTCCCATCAGAGAGCTGATCACAGTCTTTTATGGGTGAATTGGGGAGGGGCAGTTTCAGCATGCTTAGAGTGTACTATCAGTGTAGGGCTCAGTGTCCACCATAATACAGAGCTGGGAGAGAAGCAGGGAATTTAACCTTCTCAAGGCCTCATGCCACTCAACAGTTCAGGGGAGGGGCATCGCAGGGGAACAGAAAGCCCAGGCAGTTATCAGCCTTAGGTTGCTCAAGGTTTTTCACAAGTTCCTGGTTGCTCCATTTCATAACAACATAAATGTGCAATATTTTTTTGCAAAGTATACTGGTACCAGTCATTGAAAAAAATCTCTAGTTCAGAATATGGAAATAAAGTTCCTTGTATTCATCCTGTGTTCGAAATAAATACCAATATCACTAAAGTAAATATTCTGAAATAAAAAAACATGTCATCTTAACTGAATAGTTCTCTTATATAAAGTGTTGAGAATATTGCTTTACTTTAATACTTATCAGAAGTGCACACAACACTTATCTCTGATTGAAATTATTAGAGTAAAGTGACTTAGAAATAGCTTGGCTTCTTGCCTTTTTGCTAGCTTTGCTCTTTTTCCTAGAAATATATTGCATTTTGTAATGATTATTTTTAAATGACAATAATAAAATATTTTGTATTACTTTTAATCAAATTGTCTACAATATAAAAACTTGAATAAAAAGAACCAATAAAAGTTTTTACTACATATTCAGTAAGTGAAGTGAATGTTATAAACATCTCTTAAATATGATTCTATATACTTTTACCATTTACATTAATTTCATTGGGTTGATTTAATTATTCAGTAAATGGCCATTATAATAGTTCCAATAGTTTTGTTTTTAATGAATAATTTATGTCTCCAAAAAAATAAAATTAAAATAATGGAAGAAGTTGAGTAAGGGATTTGAATGTGCAAAGAAACACAAATGAATATTGAATAAATGACTATTATAAACTCATTCTACATCAACCAGTGTTTAAAATATCATATTGGAAACATAATATTTTAAAATAATGAACATAACTCATAAAGGATGAAAACTTATTAACTATGTTTTAACTTGAGAAATTAGGAAAATCCTCATAAAATGAGCCTAAAGGGACCAGCAGTTAGCGTAATGGCTATGTCGCTGGACTCCCACATAGTCGACTGCGGTTCAAGTCCCAGACCCGGTGGCTTAAACTCACACCGGGCGCGTGTGCGTGCATGCCCAAGATCCCGAGAGGAGAATGGAGGAGAAGGGATTGCGGCGTGGCCATCCCCCCTGGGGGGTGATTTCTCGCTTTCTGTCTCTCTGTCTCTCTCTGTCTGTCTGGCGAGCACACGTGCCCTATAGCAAAAACCTCTCCAAAAAAAAAGAAAAAAAAATGAGCCTAAAGAAATTATTGTAGAAGAAAATAAGTAAGAGCAGAAAGTATTATATGCACCAAATAAATAAAAAGAATGACTATCAAAACTAAAACATTATTTTGGGTAAATATAAGAAAATAAACATCTGCCAAGATTAATTTTTTAAAAAGAGAAAAAATTACTTTAGGGACCAGCAGATAGTGTAATGGCTATGTCACTGGACTCCCATGTTGTCAGCCGCGGTGACCCGATGGCTTAAACTCATGCTGGGCATACGTACTTGCATGCCCAAGAACCCAAGAGTAGAATGAAGAAGATTACAACATGGGCATTCTCCCTGGGGGGTGATTTCTCACTTTCTGTCTCTCTGCCTCTCTCTGTCTTTCTGGCAAGCACACAGGCCCTATAGCAAAAAACCTCTCAAAAAAAAAAAAAATTACTTTTGATAGACTGAGGAGAAATGATTCCACATAAAATATATACTAGAAAAAAATAATTTAAAAAACTTAAATAATACCATTTTTAATTTATACCAATAAATGGTATACATATATACCAAAATAAATAAATGTTAAAATGCTCTAAGACTATAAAAATAACTAAAGACAACTCAAGGAAAAAAATGAAAACCAGAATATACTAATAGCTTCCACATAAATACCATAAAATATTCATACCTTCCCCGATTCCTGAAGAAAAAAAAAAGGGAAAGCAAAAGCAAGTGTGAAACACAAATGGATTTACTGAAATACATATCATCATAAATTTTTAAAGAATGATTTATTTATTTAATTTCATTTGTTATTATCATTTTTATTTTAATTTGACTAAAGAGATACACAGAGAGAGTGAGAAAAGGAAAGCAAAAAAGCAAGCCTCCAGCTCCAGGGCTTGACCTGCAGTCAACGATGTGGGAATCCAGCGCCTTTAAACACCATGCCACCTGCCGGCCCTGAAATTATTATAAATTTAAGAACAAATATCCCAATGTAATCTAACTTATTCTAGAAGTTGAAAGAAAAACTGCCCAAATCTTATTATAAGGCTAAAAAAACACTGAAATCAAAACTGGAAAGGGCATTTTAAGCATTTGTCAATCTGTTCTTTTTTTCTAAAAAGAAAAAAACCTGGTTTAAGCAATTCTCCACTACTCTAATGTCAGAAATTTATTCTGCTATATTTATTTCCCTTAAGTAATTTTTTAAAAAATTATATTTGTTTTTTATTTATTTTTTGTATTTTGCTCTTTAGCTCGTATAAGATTTATTTTGGGGAATGCTATAAGGTATAGATTTATCTTTAAAGAACTCTCTTCCTCAAATTGATGGGTAATTGTATCAACACTCTTCATGTGAAAGATTTCATTGGTCACAAAATCAGTTTAAACTCACAGCAGTGAACTACTGAAAGCATACTATCTGGCATACTATACTTGATTTTAAACCTAAATGAGAGAGGAAAGTGGAAATTACGTAGGATGAAAAGGATGGGGAAAATAGTCCTCCAGCTCAGGTATAAGAAGGCTATGGGGGAACTAGCAGATGCCATAATGGTTACTTTGCTGGACTCCCATGTAGTCTACTGTGGTTGGAATGCTGGATCCAGTGGCTTGAAACTCACACTGGGAGTGTGTGCATGCGTGCATGCCCAAAATTTCAAGAGGAAAATAGAGAGGAGATTGAGGAGTGGCCATCCTCCCTTGAGGTGACTTCTCACTTTCCAGCTAGCACACCACCCTATAGCAAAAATCTCTCTAAAAAAATAAAAATAAAAATAAAGAAGAAGAAGGCTAAAGAAAAATATAACCAATTCAAGGGTTCTAACATGAATTATAATATGAATTCAGGTAGTCAGAAAAGAATGGGCAACTGCAACTATAGTCTATATGCCCAAAGTCCTAAATGCTTATTGCCAGTCCTACTGGGAGGTTTGAAGTTAGGTCACATGATCTCTAATGTCTTATTAGCTGGTTAATTTTTTTAATTCCCTATACAATATGCTTTCCTTACAATATAAAGTTTTGAATCAATAAAAATCATCAGAAAACTAATTGTCTTACCTATTTATATAAACTGAATTAGTGGTTTTCAGAGTTTTAATAATGGATTTAAAACTTGGAAACTGTAATGTGTAGCTATAGATATTTAATACATACATTCTGAATTATTTCAAAACACATAAAAACTAACTGTAAAATACAGCAGCGGTGATTCTAGTGCAAAAATAACCCTTGAAGTCAAATTGTCACTTACCAACATGTCCCAGTTTTTAACATCTTAACCTGGATAATGAAAGTGTTAAAAATAACACAATAGCTATATCTAGTCAAAGCAATTCTGTGCATACTCATTAGCTAGAAAGTAGCATAAATTAATCAGTGCAATGCCTGTTTAAATTAATTTCATATGTATGTCTTCTCTTGTTCCTTCCTTAAGAAATAAATGATTGGGATCACCCTGTGGGCTATTAGTTAAGGGAGCTGGATTTAACACAGCCAAACAAGGCTCAAGTCCCAGATATAGTATGTGTACATGCATGTATGCTCATCCAAGTCCCACAGTGATGTTGTAAAATTTGTTACGAAACTCAAATCATTTAAGTCTGCCCACCTGTGTGTTACAAACCAAAGTACAGACACTAGTATGATGAAAGAAAGTACAGCTCTACACCCATGAAGAGAGCAAGGAGAATGGGCAGCTTATATAAAAAAGGCCAGGTCTTCCAAGGAGTTCCTCACATGCATTTTAAGAGCAAAATTAAGGGTAGGAATTCCAGATACATGATCAGTTCAATGACTGATTTAAGAGAGTGTGATCATCTCCTGGCATTTCTCCATTGGTGGGGCCTTAGGTAAATAATTCCTGTTGTAGGTGGACTCAGTCATAACTTGACGCCATTCAGTCTGGGGTCTATATGCTTACAGTCAGAAATTCCCAACCTTAAGAATTTAAGTTCAAACCTACCTTTCCTTTGAGCGGGAGTTTTGGAAATGTTTTGGCTCTGATCCATGGCCACTGTTACTTTATTACCATAACCAGAGTCTTAACACTTGCTTTCTGTCATAAAAGATTAAATGAAGGGCCAGTAGGAAGCATGGTAGTTAAGGCACTGATTCCCATATGGCCAAATGCGGTTCAAGTCCCAGACCTGGTGTCTCTCTTTCTGACTTTCCCTTTCTCTTTCTCTCTCTCTGGACAAATTTAATAGCAACAATAAATCAAATTAAATAGATAATTCATTTTTTAAAAAATTTCAATGAAGCAGGGTCAGCAGGTGGTATGGTGGTATGGCATTGGACTCCCACATGGCTGACTGTGGTTTGAATCCCAGACCCGGTGGCTTACTTTCTCACTTTCCCTCTCTCTCTCTCTCTCTCTGTCTCTCTCTGGTAGTGCATGTGCCCTATAACAGATTAGAATAATAATAATAATAAATTAGAGAAGAGGCAAGGCCTTCAGAAGAAGGTTCCACATGGCTCCTGTGAACTAGGTATTTCAGGACACAGGAGAAATGAAGATTTTCTACTTATAAATCAGCCTCCAGCAAACGAGCTAGCGACTGAACTTCAAGAATCTGAAAGAAACACACCATCCATCAGATGACAAGAAATCACCGCCAGATCACAAGAAATATGGGAAAACAAGAAAATACCTCTCCTCCAAGGGAAAAGAGTAACTCTTCTTCATCCACAAGCAGTTCAGTGAAAATCATGGAAATGTTGGATAAGGAATTTAGAGCATTCATAATTGCGAAGCAAAGAGAGATAATGAACTGCTAAAGAGAAAGGAGAAAGAAGTTGACGAGTTCCAGGAGATGAGGAAATTCTTGCAAGATCTAAAAGAGGAATTACATGCTTTACAAAAGACTCAAACGGAACTGTTAGAGATGAAGTCTATAATACAGGAAGTCAAAATCTCCCTTGAAAGTATTCAAAGCAGACTAGATCATTCAGAAAATAGAATCTCAGATTTAGAAGAGAAAATGGCTGGCCTAGAAAAATCCACGACGAAGTCTGAGAAAATGGCCCAAAAATTTGAGAATAATATGCAAGAAGTACTAGATACCATCAAAGGTCCAAACACCCCGATAATTGGCATTCCAGAAAATGAAGAAACCCATAAGGGCATTGATAATCTATTTCATGAAAACCTGCAAGAAAACTTTCCAAATCTAGGGAGGCATTCGAAGATCCAGTCCCAAGAAATACAAAGGACCCCAAATAGAATCAACCCAAGAAGATCTTCTCCAAGACACATTATAGCCAGGTTGACCAAAACCACAGACAAAGACAAGATACTAAGATTGGCAAAAGAAAAACATCAAGTTACCTACAAAGGATATCCCCTCAGGCTAACAGCAGATCTCTCATCGGAAACAATGCGAGCGAGGAAAGAATGGGAAAACAT
This sequence comes from Tupaia tana, assembly GCA_026018925.1. NCBI lineage: Eukaryota > Metazoa > Chordata > Mammalia > Scandentia > Tupaiidae > Tupaia > Tupaia tana. The sequence continues at coordinate 53,843,545 of JAKSZU010000003.1, forward strand.
ATTCAAAGTGTTAAGAGAGAAGCAATTTCAGCCAAGAATACTGTACCCGGCAAGATTATCTTTCAGGTGGGAAGAAAAGACAAGAACATTCTCAGATAAACAAAACCTGAAAGAATTTACCAGCATCAGACCAGATCTCCAAGAAGCTCTCAAGGGTGTGCTATGTCAGGAAAATTAAATACAGACACACGGAAAGAAGAGTTCAAAAACTAAGAAAGTGGCCAACTTAATCATAGGGACAAGTCTGGAGTTGAATATTATATCCCAGAATTTAATCAGGAAAATTGAACCAGAACAGAAGATAAAAGTATATGAGACTTATAGGTTCATGCACCTACCATTTGAACAGAATCCTAACCTGTTTCCTGGCTTTAAGCAAAGTTCCTTGGCATTTCTTTGATTTAAGTTAAAACTGGTTTTCTTAATAGTAACGGGTGAACTCACCATTGAAAGTAGTTAGATTATGTAAGAAATTGTGTGATCAATACAATGTGGGTGGGAAAGGAATGGAAGACAATTGTAGACACCAGAGATAGTGTGAGAAGAGGGTGGGAAAGGACAGAGGGTCAGAAAGAGGGGTAAAAATGATTCTAGGAACTAGAAATGGAAAATTTTTTATAATATGCATGATTAAGTCACTATGCAGTATATACTGGATGGGAAATCACATTTTGTATGCTGTGATGATACTTAAGGAAAGAATGTAAATTAAGTTACTAAAAAAATTTTCAGGAAAAAAAATATCTATTCAATGACTACAGTAAGATATATAGCCCCAGCTAGGTGCTACTTTATAGGATGCGTAAAGTTAGACTTGTGTTCATGGAAATGTATATATCACCTGTGTTTGCTATGAAAATATTTAGATTAATTAAGGTCTTTAGTAATTCAATAAAATGTGGGGGAAAAACAGTATAGAAAGCAAACATAGACACCAGAGACAGTGTGGGAGGAGAGTGGGAGATGGCAGAGGGTAAGAAATAGGGAATCAAGGATGGGGGAAAAAAAAGCAAAACATACAGAAAACAAGAAATGGAAAATTATTTGCTGACAATAACATGTTTGTTGATGTGCTTGATTGAGACAATATACAGTGTACTCTGGATGGAAAATCTCATTTTGTATGCTGTAATGATATACAGTGAATGAATGCAAATAAATAAATTGAAATAAAATTATAATAATAAATTAAATTATTAAAAAGTTATTTGAGTATTCTCTCTGAAGGTTTTTAGTTCCATCAGAGAGTATTTTGCAGTTAATCTATTATTAACATTAAGATTACATTTGTAGTATAGTATAGTATTCATTGGGAACCAAACAATTCCACTTTTTTTCCTCTTGAAATATCTCTTTTAAATCATTCAGTAAGTATTTACATTCTTGAACTGCCTTGTCACCAACCATACAGCCCATACACATACCACAGCCCAACCTCTTCCTCTTCCTAAGGGTGTTTTTCTTTAAGTAACAGTATGTATGCCAGTAGTTACAATAAAGCCTCTACTAAAAAATCAAGCCTGGACTAGTCAGTCCAAAATGGGCTAACTGGAATAAGTGCTGCCTAACCTTCAAACTCACTACACCCTTTTGGTACTGCATTAGGACACTAGATGACACACCTACCAGCACCATGACTATTGACAATCTCCATGGTTATGACCAGAAATGACCCTATGTGGAGAAAAAGGAGGCAGGTTTTAGAATTCTGGAAACTCCCTACCTTTTATAGGAAAAGCTCTGAATATTCCTCCCCTCCATTATTCTATCCCATTCCCTCATTGACCCATTTTCTATATCTTAAAATTCTCAGCTCAAGGCACTTGAGAAGTAGATTTGTGAGCTGTACTCTTCTACTTCATTGGTCTCTGAATAAAACCTGTGCCTTAGACATTCAGTTTCAGTCTCATAAATTAGCTCTATAAGCATGGTTACAGATTTTATCTTTGTAAACACATTTTAAAAATTGGTAACAGCCTGTTATTTGATAATCTCATTAGTTAAAGACAAATGAATGTATCTGCCAAAAGGTACTACTCATCATTAAAATGATGAAAAAAATATTTTTAAAAAAATCATCAAAATATTTAGAAAAAAATACATACATTATAATTATGAATTTGTATACAAATACAAACACATAAACCATTGAAATGTGTGATTTTCCATCTTTTTATAACTGGAGGCATTCATTTCATAGTTAAATAACAGTAATCCAAAATATTTCTTTCAGTATAAGTTATACTCCTAGAGAGCCATTACTGATTATCTCTCTCTATAAATAAATTCCTAAAATTATCATTTCTATTTCTATTGCTAAATTATGAAAGTGCATGCCATTTTCAAAAACAGAAAACAGCATGGTAAGCAAACCTATAGAAAAGTGAATTTGATCAGAATATGTCTATGACCATTTTTTCTTTTAATAACATAAAAAAACCTTTAAGATACAGCTTCAAATATCTCAAATAAAATATATAAGCAAACACTGTCATCTTTCTTTCTTTTTTTTTTTAAGAATGATTGGGACCATCTGATGGCATAATGGTCACATCACTTGAATTCCACATGGCTGACCATGCTTTAAGTCTTAGACCCAGTGCCTTGAAACTCATGCCATGCGTGTGTGCATGCATGCCCACAATCCAGAGAGGAGAATGGAGAAAAAGGGATTGCTGCATGGCAGTTCCCACTGGGGGTAAATTCTCACTTTCTATCTCTTTGTCTCTCTTAGTCTCCCTTGTGAGGACATGCACCCTAAAGCAAAAATAGCTCTTAAAATAATTTATTTAATTTTATTTATAATTATTAAACTTGTTTCAACTTATTATAGGGCACAAGCACTCACCAGAAAGACAGAGGGAAAGTGAGAAAGCAAGCTGCCAGCTCCAGGAATTGAACCAAGGTTGGTCATGTGGGAGTCCAGCACCTCAATCACCACATCACCTGCCGGGCCCATTGATATTTCTTCTTGACATTTAAACTTTTGGAGCAAACCATTTGATGCCTAGTGTTAATGCCTTTTAAACTTTATATTATTTTCCATTGTAAAATCAATTTTTCAAAATTTAAAATGTCAATAAAGATTAATAAGTGCTGATAGAATTTTTTGTAGAGAAAATGCTTTGTACATGTTGATCAATTCAAGAAATTAAGAGAAGTCATAACAATGAGAAATAGATCATAGTCATTTTGTCTTCTCTCTCCCAGACTTGTATGTGGAGACCTAATTCCCAATATGAAGATACTTAAAAGTGGGGACTCTAGGAGGTGATTGAGTCATGAGGGCAGAGCTCTTATGAATGGGATTAGACCTTTATAAGAGACTCTAAAGAACACCGTCACTAACTTTCCCTCACGTGAGAACAAAGCAAGAAGGCTAAGAAGTTAATTCTCAACAGAAATTGCATCTGCTGGCACCTTGGTTTCAGACTCCCAGATTTCAGAACTGTGGGAAATATTTGTTGCTTAAACCATCTAATCTATAGTGGATTTGGTTATAGCAGCCTAAAAACACTAAGACACTAACCTTATAGTGGCTTTCTTTCACTTTTTCATGCTCATGTTCTTCACTCTTGTACCTTTTTTTTTTTTTTTAATTTGCTACATGGTACATGTACTTGCCAGAGAGACAGAGAGAAAGTAAGAAAGCACACCCCGAGGTGATGGCCATGCTGCAATCTCTTCTCCATTCTCCTCTCAGGATTTTGGGTACACATGTACACACACTCAGTGTATTCAAGCTGTGACGTCCAGGATTCAAACTGTGTAGTCAACAATGTGGAATCCAGCCGCCTTACCATCTCACCACTGGCTAACCCACTCTTGCACCTTTTGGTCACTTCCTTAATAAACTATCTTTACACAAGCTTTTATTTCAGGACTCCTTTGAGGAAAACCTAGGATAAGACAGTTTGGAAGATAATAGAAAACAACTTCACATAATGTTGGGGACTGAGATGTATATTACAAAAGAGTTAGCCCTTGTCATTTTTAGTAATAAAGTAAGATGACAAATTCATCCTAGGTTTCAGAAGTTTCATAGAGATGCTTATTTTTGAGGGAATTAAGGCAATCAGACATAACTGCCTTGAAGTTTTAAGACTTGATTTGCCTGGAATGACAGCTTAGTTGACTTTCCTCAATTCTGCTTACCACATTGACTACAAATAAGCTTTTGGACTGATCATTTCCCTTTTTAATTTTTTTTTTTCCCCAGAGGGTCTCTCACCAGAGAAAAACAAAGGGAGAGGTAGAAAGTACAACACAATGGGGCATGTGCATACTCAAGTCCTTTGTCCTCTATTTCTCTGTACTGTCATAATTTGGGGTTTGCATGCACATGTGTCTGGTGTGTTTTAATCCACTGGGGCTGAGATTCAAACCATACACATTAATGTGGGATCTAGGCCCCCTAACCTTAGGTCCCAGGGTCAACCAAGTAGTCTCTCTTTTATAGGAATGAGATAAATGTAAGACAACTAATCTTTTTCAATTATGTTACAGCACTAGAAAAGAAATATGTTCTTTTCTTAACAAATATCCTAAGATGATATTGTCATAGGTTGAACTGTGTCCTCCCCAGAATCATGTGACTCCCATTTTCTAATAATGTGTCCATATTGGGAAACAGGATCTTTACAGAGGTAATCAAATTAAAACTAGGTCATTATGGTAAGTTTTAATCAAATATGATTAGTGTCTTTATTTAAAAAAAAAAAAGGAAAGTTGGAGACAAACAGGAAAATACAACATAAAGCTGAAGACAGGGAAGAAATTGGGGTGATGTTTCTATACGTCAAGGAATGCCAAAGATCGCCAGACAACTGCTAGGAGCTAGTAGAAAGGCATGGAACAGATTCTTCTTCACAGCCCTCAAAAGTAACCAACTCTGCCAACACATTGATCTTAGACTTCTAGTTTCCAGAACTCTAAAAAAATTAAATTTCTGTTATTTACACCATTCGATGTATGGTACTTTGTTATGGCAGCCCTAGAACACTCAGATGCAAACGTCTGATAAACCAAATCTAGAAACATAAGAAGCAAATGCAATTAGAAACTAGAAAAGTTACCAAAAAATCAGACCTAGACACACAATTTTTTAAATATGCACAGAAGCAAATATATTTTAAAATCAAAATTAAAACAAATTGAAAAATAAATTGGAAGATTTTACACAAAATTTAAAACTCTGTATTGGTCATATATCATGGGAGTAATTGAAAAATCACAGCAGATGGCTTTAATCTTAAGAATGTAAGCTTATTAGACATAAGTAGTATGTCTACTACATAAATAGTAATATATCCTTTTCCCTCGTTAAATGAACTCTATTTGTTTCTAAAAACAATGTTTCCAGTCTTCTTTCCAGCTAGAGTGACTGTGACTTAGTTCTGACTAAAGGGAAATATACTGTGTAGGTTTCTAAGAAGACTTTGCTCTCTGTACAATTGTCTAGACTTTTTTTATTTCCCCATATCATTCCTAGAGGATAAACAAATTGAGGCTTTATGATGTATCTATCTTATTGTGAATGCATCAACAATCATGAAACCTGAATACAACATGCTAAGAATGATGCAACTTAAAAATTTAGAGTCTGAGTCCTTGGCATTACTTTTGAATATCCAAATCAAAGTCAGCAACAAAGGTATTTTAGACTTGCCATTTGAGAAAAAAAAAAAAAAATGTTTGCTTAAGACCCTGTCGAGTTTCCAGGTATTTTTTCTTTTTAGTTTTTGACTCCCACTATAATTTCTAACACAGTAAGGATAGTATCATAAGAGATAATCTATTGATCAGTCAAATAAGTAAAGATAAATAACAATCTCAGAAAGTATTTATCTTAATACAAGATAAAATCTGGGACCAGTAGTTGGCGTAATGGTGCTGGACTCCCATGGACCAGCAGTTGGCATAATGGCTATGTCGCTGAACTCCCACGTAGTTAACCGTGGTTTGAGTCCTGAACATAGTGGCTTATACTCACACCAGGCGCATGTGTGTGCATGCCCAAGATCCCAAGAGGAGAATGGAGGAGAAGGGATTGTGGCATGGCCATCCCCCTTGGGAGGGGTGATTTCTTGCTTTCGGTCTCTCTGTCTTTCTCTGTCTTTCTGATGAGCTCATGCGCCCTATAGCAAAAACTTCTCAAAAAAAAAAAAAAAAGATAAAATCGTAACTTTAAAATAAAGCTTTTAGGTAATGAGGATACTCTCCTAACATAATAAAAAAATATTCTGCTTGACCATTAACGAAAAACATAAATATCTACTGACTAGAACTACTATTCATCCCGTTTTGAAGCCTGAACACCAAGAGGCAATCCTCTCCCTAATTTTCTATTTCTCCAGTCCAATTAATTTTATATAAAAACAAATCTTTCAGTATCCATTTATACTTTCCAGGATGTTGGAGAATCCCAGCCAAATCGAAGTTCCAGTACCAGAAAGCTAGCTATCCTGTTTTACCAGGAAACCAAGAAGAGCAAGACTCAGGTGTTCACTATGTGTTTTTCTCAAGCTCTTTTTTTTTATTTCCATTTATTTTATACAATCACATCACTTAGCTTATAAAATGAAATTACCCAACATGAAATACACTTCAGTCCAGTTGAGCATATGATACACGTTACCAACAAGTAAAAAGCCATTTCGGTGTCTCACGGATGTCTTGCCTCTCTACTTTTCTCCCTAATTTCCTTCCCTTTCACAAGCCCTTTCACCTTGCAGAAGCCCTACTCACTAGCAGGCAGAAGCCCAACCCACAGCCAGGAGGTCTCTCACACGGTAAACGTGTTTATTCTATCAGAAGCCTTGACTCTGTTCCACAGGTGTCCAGTCGATGTTGACCTTCGCTCTGGCTCTGAGAACTCACACCTGTTCTCAGAAAAAACCAGCCCAGAGAAAACCAAGCCTGGGGCAGCCCCTAGTTCTTCAGATGGAGACGCAAATTCAGTACACCACCGCAAAGAGAAACAAGTTTAAAGTTTTGTGGTTTGTTTTGTTTTGTTTTGTTTTTACTTACAGATTCTGGGCAGAATGTCCAGTACGTCGCGACGGTAGTCGTCCATCACCTGGGACACAAGAGGGAGGAACAGTCCGGCAGAGAAGGAGCGCGAGAGCAACAGCGAGACCGCGCCTGACAACTGCAGAGCATGTAAGGGAGTAAGTTTTAAGTTCCGGGTCAAGGGCCTGAATGGTCCATTTACCGGAAGTGGCTGGAAAGCACGGAGCCAAGTCTACTAGGCGGGAAAGTTGCCTGGAAGCTGGTATCACTGACGACGGGCAGGAGCCATATGGGTGCCGTGTGGAACTAGCCACTGTGGTAAGAATCACCAAGACTTGCTTCTGGTATGAGAAGGTTGACTTGAATTTAAAACAGATGCTGAGGAAACATGAAATTATAGAAATTGACTACCCAATTTCATCACAAGTACCTTTATCTTACCTACGACCTCCTCTAGATGAAACAAATGCGGTGGTCTACCCTATTTACAGCTGTTTCCCTCCCCTTCCTCAGAGGGTTATTTTCACAATGGATTCCCTTCATGTGTTGCTTCACCGGACACTGTGCCATGCTCTCCCACAACACACAGTGTTTCAATATCTTCAAGCAGCCTGAAACATCTCCCCGCCACTCCCTCACACACATGGTTAACCTCTTTTCCCAACATAAATTATGGACTTCTATTAATACTTGCACTTCCTCCCCAAAAGTCACTTCTTCAGGAAAACCTGCCCTGATCTCCGGTAATGGCACATCCTCCTGTCATATGTTTTCAGGGCAGTTCACTTAGTTTTTCATGAACGTGTCATTTTATAATTCAATTCATTTCATTAATCTTGGTCTCACTAGATTGTAAACTCTACGAAGACAGATCTGTGTGTATTTGTTCTGTACTCTCCCCTTTTTCACAGTTCTTTGAGGGTAATATACAAATATAAAACTAATTTTTTTTTTTTAAATATAAGGCATGGTCCAGGAATCAAGATTACTGGAAGTTGGGGCCAGCAGATAGCTTTGGGGTTATGTTGCTGGACTCACACATTGCTACCGCAGTTTGAGTCTCAGACTCAGTGGCTTGAAACTCACACTTGCTACAGGGGCATGTGCGTGTGTGTCCAAGATCCTAGGAGAATGGAGGAGAAAGGACTGCAGGGTGGCTATCCCCGGTGTGTGGTGATTTCTCACTTTCCCTCTCTCTGTCTCTGCTGAGCACATGTGCCCTAAGGGGGAAAAAATCAAAAATATTACTAAGAGTATAATGATGTAATTTTGAAGTTGGTTCTAATTTGAAACCTCAAATAGTTGCTGAAATCAAGAATAAAGACATAAATACAATAATCCAAATGATAAGGTCATTTTTAAGCAAGATTGATATATCTATCTAATAACTAGTAATTACACTTTTAGTATTTTAGACATCTATTTATCAAGGGCAATTTATATTAATGTATGGTAGCTTTACTCAATGTTGACTGTCTTTGAGAAATGTTTTACTAAAGGTTATATTTAGTTTATTGTGTGTATGTCTGTGTATATGAATGATGAGCTGTTTTATTCAGTAGTCACATGTGAATTAGAAAAATGCTTTCAAGAGTTTATATATTGCAAATATTTATTCACTTACCCTTATTTGTATCAATATAATAAATACTAAAGGAAATAATAATATAATGTGTAAAAATCTAAACTTGAATGAATGAGCCCAAATTATCGAGTCAGGAAAATCTGGATTAAATCTGACAATTTATTAATAGTGTGACCTTAGGCATATTCTGTGTACTCTATAAGGCAAGAGGACAAACATACCTATACTAGCCTTATAAATAATAAGATGATAATCATATGTTAAGTACAGTTCACTCAGAATCTTTTTTAAAAATTTCTTATTTTATAAGATTTAAAGATTCTTTTGATTATGAGACACAACACAGTGACACTCAGAGAGATGAAAACAGACAGGCTGCCAATAGGGTCACATAGGCAGTTGTACATAGAGACAGGCTAAAAGCAAGGTAGAGCTGTAGGGAACAGCTCATGTATAACGAATTGGTTAGAGGTAGATTGGTTTTACTAGCTACTACTGGATTGGCTCCAAAATTTAAATTTCTTAGGCTCTGTCTACCTTCATGACCTGGTGATTGAGGCAGCCATATCCCACATGGCCAACCATCATGGTGTCCCAGTCCTGGAAGCCTCAGAGACAAGTCAGACTGCTGTGTGTGCATGCCCAACATCACAAAAGTAGGAAGAGATTGAGGAGAACAGATTGTACTATGACCATACCCCATGGGGGCTGCTTTCTTCTCTCCCTATTTCTCTGTCTCTTCCTCTCTCTAGCAAGCACACACACTCTCTAACAAGAAAAGAAGGAAGAGGAAAGAAGAAGAAAGAGAAGAGGAGAAGAGAGGAGAGAAGAGGGAAAAAAATTCCCAGGCTCCAGGGTATAGAGGTTTTCCTTCTGTCTGATAACTAGCCCTATGGCAATTAGAGCTGATGCATAGTAGCTAGCAAAACCGAGTTAGAGCCTGTTGAGGGAAATAGTCAGGGCATGAATTTTGCTACTCAAAGAAAGGACATATCCAGCCTCTAGCCAGGACCTCAAAACTGGGTCAAGATAGCATTTTAAAAAATATAAATTTTAAAACTACATTATATAGCCCCTTCTCTAAAATTATTTGATTTTGTATAAAGGTCACATTTCTATTAAATCTATCCTATTTTAGTAAGCTTACTTTTGTACTACTCTAAATTCTTCGAATTCTAAATAACTGAAAAAGAGTTCTGAAGATATTGGGCCAAATGAGGTTTATTTTCAAACATTTACAAATAATTAATCGAAATTGTCTTGACAACTCTAAGTTATTGGTCATTTAATTATGAGATTAATTTGCTTTGTATTGGTTTTGTTTAGTTTTCAGTCATGATACAGATTAAGGGGTTTATTATGAAGATTAGACTTTATGGAGTTGTATAGCCTATTGGAGAAATCCATGGGTATGCTGCCTTAGTGTCTGGTATGGTCCCTGCAACCTAGATGAGTCAGTCAATAAAGGAAGATAGGTGTGCAAGGGAGAATACGGATATACTGGAACCATGAGAACAAACAGGAACCCACGTGGATAAATGGAATCAATGACTATTTCCTATGCTTCTGACTCCAATGACTTGACTACCTCGCAGGAAAAGAAGGGTCTTTGCCAGTGAGCTATACAGGATCTAGTCAAGGACTCAGAAAACTTGAAGAGAAAACCTAGTGGAAGCTCTATGCCACAGACACCATGCCTAGCACCCTTCACTGACCCACAGAGCATAACAGCTCTTCACAATACTTTCCAAATTTCACATATGTTCTGGTTGTGGCCTAGACTAACCCACAGCAAAGAGAATTCTGGGAAATATGGCTCTAACTTAGCTAAATTAATATGTCCCAAAGCTTCTGTACCCCAGATATTAAAATGTACTAGACACTATACTTATCAAAAGTACTTAAATAAAAATGTTTCTTGGTAGCTATAACCTTATTAGTCAAATATTTACTCGGAACTATGTTAGAGTAACTGAAAAAAATGAATATTAGACTTTTGAAAGACTCAACTTCCACTAATGCTTCTGTCTTTAAAGAACTAATAATAATGACTTTTCTGGGTCTTAATGTCATCATTTAAAATTTGATATGTTTAAAGTTCCTTTATATTTGAAAAAAATAAATGGACTTGGTACCAGCAGTGGGCATAGTGATTAAGGCACTAGACTCCTATGTGGTTACCCATGGTTCGAGTCCCAGACCCAGTGGCTTTTAACATGCCTGGCACATTTGCATGTGTGATCAAAATCCCAAAAGAATGGAGGAGAAAAGCTTGCAGCATGGCTATCCCCCCTTGGGTGTGATTTCTCACTTTCTGAATCTCTGGCAATTGCACATGCTCTATAGCAAAAAAAAAAAAAAAAACTCTCTAGAAATAAATAAATAAATAAATAATTACCCTTTATGAGAGAATTGAAAATGAAGGGGTAAATCCACTTTTGTTTTCTGATTATATGCTTATGTAACTGAAAAATAAACAGAATGATGTGTTGAAAACTATTATGATCAACTAAAGAAATGAATAAAATAGCAGGTTGTAAAGTCAACATGATAAAAAAAAAAGCAATAGTGGACCAGCCTTTGGCAAGGTGGTTAAGACAGCTGGATGCCACATGACCAACTGCACAGTTCTAGTCCTGGACCAGGTGGCTTAAGAAACACACCAGACATGTGTGCATGCATGCCCAAAATCCTGAAAAGAGGGAGAAATAGAAGAGAAGTGATTGTAGCGTGACCATATTTCAAAGGGAATTTTCTCTCTCTATCTTTCCCCCCTCCCCAGTGAACCCACATACCATCCAACAAAATTCTTTAAAAAAAGCATTAGCTTTCATGTACAGTAAAGCAAGTAAAAAATGTAATGGCAAGTAGAATAAAGCAATAGGAACAACAAGGAAGAAGTAGGCATAAACTTAGCAACAATAAAATGTTCAAAATCCAGAAAAGAAAAATTTCTAAACATTACTGAAAGACATCAGGTATAATCGAATAAATGTAAAGACATTTTAAAATGGGATAATTAATACTTTAACAATTTTACTTCTTCCTAAGATAATGTACAGATTTTTTTAAAATAAAAAAGATTGTATTTACTTAGAAATATTCACAATATCTATAAAACAGCTGGAACTTTTTTTTTTCAATTACTTAGTGGTATTTAGTTAACAGAACAATTACTTTGTATAAGCTGTATCAGAAACAACAGAAAATGAAAAATCTACCATCCCCATATAAAAGCAATTTGTGCTATGCACCAACAAGAACCTGCTTTAAATTTCCATGCCAATTTACAACCCCTGTGTTGTACTAGGCAAGGTTAGAAGCTATTGAAAATACTATCAGGACAGGGCTAGCTAAAGATACATTCAACAGTGTGATAACTATATATAATAGAAACTGTACAGTTTAAAACGAATCTTACATAGCTTTACATTTCTGTTTTTTAATTTTTCCTTTGAAAGGAGTGAGTTGTGTATAGTGGGGTTAAATGCTTCATAGACAAAGGAAAAAAACTGTGGAGGAGATCCTAGAGAAGGTATTGTAGCATGGCCATCACCCTTGTGGGGTGATTTCTCTGTCTCTCTGTCTCTCTCTGTCTTTCTGGTGAGCGCACGCGCCCTATAGCAAAAACCTCTCCAAAAAATAAAAAAGAAGAAACCTTTTGGTCAATGATACCTCAGTTCCATGCAGTCTGAAATCATTCTACTTTCATTAAGTTCAAAAAAGGCAATTTTCTTAGCAATAAAAAACAGACTCTTGAAATCGATACCCATCTAATTCAAGTAAGACACTTCTTTGTAAACATGCTTATTTGAAATATCATTAGAATGCAAAATGAGTCTATGGTAATGAGTAATAGTCTACCATTATTTAAAAACTGTTGATAATGAAAAAAATCACAATAAAAGCATAATTATCAAATACCAGTATTTTATATAGAAATTATGAGAAAGCCTTATAATTTTGAAGGTATAGGTTTGTTGATTAAATCATCTTAAATGCGACGCCACCCTGTGTACAGTGATTAAATACTGTGTAAGGAGTCAGATCCCACATGTCTGACCACAGTTCTTATCCCACCCAGTGGCTTGAAAAATGCCAGGCATATGTGCATGCATACCCCCAAGTCCCACATGTCTGACCCCAGTTCTAATCCCACACAGTTATTTAAAAAATGCCACATATGTATGCATGCATGTCTCCCCATCCTGGTGGAGATGGTGAAGTATTAAAAATATGATTAGATTTTAGACCTAGAAGAAAGTTATCTTATCAGTTCCTACCTCAAAGATCAGACAACTGGGCAGGAGATGAATAATGGAGTTGCTGATTTTGATGTTGAGGTTACGGAGTCTAGCCTGCTAGTGACAGAGAGGCAGTTTTCTCATTTCATCTGACTTCAGGATTGCTGTTCATTCCACTCTAGCAAGCTGCCTCTTGGCTGACCCAGAAATTTTAACAGCACTATTTTCTATTACCATTACTGTTTATAATTTGGAAAAAAACATCCCTAGTATGATTATCACATTTCCAAATCATAAAAAGGTAGAAAAGATAATAGCTACATTGAGTTTAAAGTTATGATTGAAAAATATGTTAAAAGGCATAAATAATGGGTTAAATATAGTAAAAGTTTCTGTAGGTAAATGTAATATTTTTTTGAGAGAGAGATTTTTGCTATAGGGCACATGTGCTTGCCAGACAGACAGAAACGGAAGGGGGGGGGGGGGGGGGATGACCATACTGCAATCTCCCCTCCTCCATTCTCCTCTCAGGATTTTTTTTTTTTTTTTTTTTTTTGAGAGGTTTTTGCTATAGGGCACGTGCACTTGTCAGAAAGACAGAGAGACAGAGAACGAGAAATCACCCCCCTGGAGGATGGCCCCACAGCAATCCCTTCTCCTCCATTCTCCTCTTGGGATCTTGTGCACACATGCACACATGCTTGACATGAGTTTAAGCCACCTGTTCCAGTACTTAAACCACAGTCGACTACATGGGAGTCCAGCAACATAGCCATTGTGCCAACTGCTAGTCCCTGCTATCGGGATCTTAAGCACCCACGAACAGGCACCTGGCATGAGTTTCAAGTTGTTAGGTCCAGGACTTGAACTGCAGTTAACCACGTGGGAGTCCAGCTATGTAACCATTATGCCATCTACTGGTCCCAAGGTAAATGGAATCTTAAAGGATAAACTCATATATAGAGAAATAATTGCACACATGGAAAATTATAGTTAAATTCAACAGGTATACAATGGAATGTGGCTATTAGAAATATTAATACTGGGACCAGCAGTTGGAGTAATGGCCATGTTACTGGATTCCCTTGTAGTTGACCACAGTTTGAGTCCCACACCCAGGAGCTCATGCCAGGTGTGTGTGTGTGCATGTCCAAGATCCCAAAAGGAGAATGGAGGAAAAGGGATCACAGCGTGGCCATCCTCCCTGGGGGGTGATTTCTTGCTTTCTGTCTCTCTCTCTCTGTCTTTCTGGAGAGCGCACGTGCCCTATAGCAAAAACCTCTCAAAAAAAAAAAAACATGAAATGTTAATGATAATGATTACTTTTCCTTTACCTACAGAATTTAAAGTGGGTAAAAATGCATTGAAGGGACTAGCAGATGGTTCAATGGTTATATTGCTGGACTCCTATGTAGTCGATCATGGTTTAGACCCGGTGGCTTAAAACTCTTTCTGGACACATGTCTATGTGTGCCCAAAGTCCTGAGAGGAGAATGGAGGAGAAAGGATTGGAGTGTGGCCATCCTCACTAGAGGATGATTTCTTACTTTATGTCTCTCTGTGTCTCTGGTGAGCATACATGCCTTATAGAAAAATCTCTCTAAAAAAATAATAAAATAAAAAATAAACAAAAAAAAAACTGCATTGGGAAAATCGATGGGAAAAAAAGCCCCAAAATATTATATATGTCATCACTGGCTATGTGTGTTAAAAAGCATCCATTACTTTTATAATAATTATTTTGGACCAATTTAAGTAAAAGAAATGTAGTTTAAATGTCAAATACAGGCCAGAAGGTTCTGTAGAGGTTAAGGTGACTGGATTCATGTGGCCAACTGTGTGGTTCATGTTCCAGAACCAGCAGCATGAAGTACATGCCAGGCATGCGTGCATGTGTGCCCAAAATCCTGAGAGGAGAATGGAGGAAGAGGGACTGTGGTATGACCATTTCCGCTGCGGAATGATTTTTCTCTCTCTCTCTCTCTCTCTCTCTCTCTCTCTCTCTCTCTCTCTCTCTCTCTCTCTCTCTCTTTCTCTCTGATGAGTGCACATACCCTATAATAAAACAGGGAAAAAAAGACAAATGGTGTGCCAACACCGTGATATAGTGGTTAAGTGCTATTGCACAAAGGAAGTTGAATTCCACATGACCGAACAGGGTTTGAGTTCCAGCCTAGGCAGCTTGAAGAACATGCCAGGTGCTTGCATGTATGCCCAGGATCTTGATAGGATGGAGAATTGGAGGAGAAAGAATTGTAGTGTCATCAGGCCCTGTTGGGGGACAGGGGATGCCACCTCTGTCTCTCTCATGCCTTTTGACATTAGAAAACAACAACTTTTAAAAAATATATCAAATACCATGAGAAGATTATAAAAGTGAAACTCTGCTGCAGGTTTAATGAAATAAGGTAATTAATGTCAGTAGGGTCAATTTTTAAAAAAACATGAAAGCATCAGTGTTTACAGGAGTGAGTCAGAGGATTTGCAACAACCCTAGCAGAAGTTAGACTTCATTTATCTTACTTGAAATGTAGTTTAAACTACTTGTGTTGTGTTGGTTTTCTGTTGCTAACAAATTACCATAAGTTTATCAGCCTAGAACTAATTTATATATCACAGTTATATAGGTTAGAAGCCTAGGAGAAGTGGACTAGTTTCTTTACTAAGGATCACACAAGGCAGAAATCTAAGTATCAGTTAAGATGGGCTCATACCTAAATGCTCTGGGGAATAATTTTCTTGTTTACTCATTCACATGCTTGGCATAATTCAATGCCATACAGTTGTAAGACTGAGATTCTGTTTCCTTACAGTCTATGGGCTGGGGGTCATGCTCAGATCACAGAAGCCACTCTCAAATCTTTAACAGCGGTACTCTGTTTCCAAGGCTAATGGTGCATTGACTCCTCATGCATAAAACCTCTGACTTTTGCCACTAGCTGGAGAAATTACTCTCAAAAGGCTAGAGTAGATTACGTTATGTCTACCTTTTTAAATTAACTTAAAATCAATTTTAAAAATCTCTTTTGTCAAATAACATAATATAGTATCTCATTGTATTTATAAATTTCATCCATATTCAAAGAGGAGGATTTTATACAAGGACAAGTGTTGCTGGGGGTTGTTCTAAGAATTCTATTTACCTGGTCTTCCAATACCTTATTATAAGTGTTCCTCATTGCTCTAGTAATTGTCCCTCTAAACTTGATTTCTATTTGAGTAGTTTATCAGAACAGAGAGATAGAAGAACAATCTTAGTTATTTAAGGAAGTGAGCATAGGTGTGAATTTGGAATATACTGTAGAGAGATGAGAAATGTGTGCATGATAGCTTTTATATTCAGTAAGGATTAAGAAGTGGTATAATTGACCATGGAGTATGTTAGGCTTAACTTTGTGCCTTGAAAATATTTTTACAAACTAGAATAGAGGATAAGGGTAAATGGAAAGGATGATTACTAAAGAACTGGAGGATTGTGAGGCAAAATTAAGCACCCAGCTGAGATTTGAGCTTCTGATGTTGTAGTGCCCATCTCATCACTGAGAGATGTTCACTTGTAGCTAGTAGTATTTGGCAGCCTGAATTGAGAAAGTGAGTCAACAGTTTGGAAGATTTGATGTGGTGAGGTGTTTAGCTGATTAGTGTAAAATAACAGAATAATGAAAGACTTGAGGCAAGAGAATGGGGTGAAATAATGGACTGGAGGTTGAAATAAATAAGTTGGTAAAATCAGAAAAGGGGGACCTAGTTGGGAACTGTCACAGTCGGCATAGAAAGATGGATTTATAAATCAGTCTGTCGCTGATGTTTTTTTTACTAGAATTCAGTGATGTTAAAAATATATAGGGACTGGCATTTGGCATAGTGATTTAGGTACTGGACTCCCACATGCCTGACCATGATTTGAGTCCTGAACTTGGCAAATTTCTTTCTCACTTTCTCTCTCTCTCTTTCTGTCTCTCTGTAATAAGTGTGCATGCTCTGTGGAAAATTTAAAAAATAATAATAATTTAAAAATAATTTTATGTATATATTCCATTCTTCAGAAATAGGTAAAGTCTAACTCCTCAGTTCCAAAATCTGTTACATGAAGTGTGTCAATTCTGGTATACATTTTTCTAATTGATTTTTTTAAAATAGTATAGAAATCTCATTAATTAAAAAATAGTTTAATATATTTATGCAAACACATATATAAAGTTCATCAGAATATAGCAATATTATTTTCTCTACTTCTACACATAGCTTAGGCCCATTGAATGATGAGGTTTAGCTCTTGTTCTTGCATGGTACTGTCCAATAAGGTAACCACTAGCCCTCTGTGTCTGTTGAACACTTAAAATGTGCCTAATCTAAATTGAGACGGTTTTAAGTTTAAAAACACATGAAATAATATTATAGATATATTGGGTTAAGCAAACATATGATTAAATACATTATTATTATTCCACCTTGTATTTTTACCTATTTAAAATGTGGCTACTATAATAGAACATTGAAAATTACTTATGTGGCTGGGATTGAATTTCCATTGACAATGCTGTTTCAGAGGAAAGGGGAAAAGTTAAACAAGATTTGAGAATGCAGGGGTTTTTTTAGAGTAAAATTACTGTAATATAGAGTTTACCCATCACATGTCTCTATAGCAGTTCTCTTTATTCACCAACATGCTCTTGCTATATGCCTTGTATTTTACTAGGTATGAGAGAAACAGCTGTAAAAACAGGAAAACAATGCTCTAAAACAATTTACCTTCTAATGTGAGAAGACACATAAATAAGTTAATGAGTGAAAAATGATGCGTTACATGGTAATAATTGCAATGGAAAAATAAGTCAGTGAATCGGGATAGGGTGCTGGTGGGGAGAAGCAGGATAGAGAGAGCATTTGGATTGAAATATTCATAAATGGTTTGGGAAGACCTTGTTGAGAAGGTGACAGGCATGTAAAGGAAAGGAGGGTGAGCCATATGAAAGTCAGGAAGAAGAATGTAATGGGCCAAAGGAAGATCAAGTTCCTGATCTCTGACTCGAGTGGATAGTTAAAGAATAGCCACTTCTGGGAGCTGTGTGGCTGGAGCAGAGGGAAGAAGGAAGGAGAAAATGATTGGGGACAAAGTCAAATAGGTTAAATGGAGTGAGGTAGGTTATTGTAGATACTTGCTCCTCTTGTTCTGAATGAGATAATACAATCTCAGAATTTTAGCAAAGGAGAAACTTAATTTTTCTTACATTAAAATATGAAAAACAAAATATAGAAAGGATTACTGTGTTAAGAGACTGTCCAGAGGAATAGAGAAGAGGCTGGCTGATTAAGAAGTAAGAAATGAAGATGGCTTGCACTAGGGTGGTTATGATGGAGGTTATAGGTGGTCAGAGTCTGGAAATAGAGCCCATAACATTTGCTCACAGATTTGATGTGTCCTAGGAGAGAGAGAAGTGTCAGGATTATTTTAATGATCTTTCCCCTACATTGTATTACTAAGTTAACATTAGAAAAAAGTATGTACTCGTTTTTTTTATAGTGAATACACCTTTATGTTGTAAAATTCTGATTTTCTATGGGGAAAAGTGAGAGTTTGTTTTTAGAAATACATGAATTTGGATTCAGGTCTTCCCATTAATCATAGAATCAAAGTTTAAATCTTAAATGATGATGGGTAAACCACTTTCAGGCATTAGGTAGACTGATTTTTCTTTAGCAGTTTCAGTAGGGAAAGTATCAGAAATAATTATACTTTATATGTTGTATAATAAATTGTTCAACATGATTATGTATTACAATTTAATTACCATTAATTGAATCATGTACTCCATTACTTAACTCAGGAAAAATTTTAAAAATACACAGATGAGGGTTGGTCCTATAGCACAGCAGTTAAATACTGCGCAGAGGGAGCTGGATCCCATATAACAGACCAGGATTGAATCTCAACTCTGTTGGTTTGCACTCTGGGTGAATATGTGACCCAAATGCTGACAGAGGAGAGAACTAAAACAAACAACAACAACAAAATAAAAACACTGCAACATGTCAACCCTGGGAGGAGTGAGGGTGGGATGGTGCCTTTTCTATGTCTGTCTGTCTGTCTGTCTCTCTCATGCAAGCACATGTACCCTCAGGCATTAAAAAAATAGTAGTGTATAGTTCAGTTTCAGGTCATGAGCTCAGTTTCAGGACATGTTATACACTATGGGAATCCTCAATTTTAGCCCTATTTTTATTTGGAGCCAAATAATTCTTGTCTGTGGGGTTTTCCTATGCATTATAGGAAGTTTAACAGCATTTTTCTCCTATAGTATTCTTGCCCTCTTGTCATGTAGATAACGCTAGTCTTCCTTGCCCCCGTTGTGTCAGGCAAATGCTCCCCATCATTAGAAACTTTTCTTATAATTATAACAAATCAACTTTTTTTTTTTTTTTTTTTTTTTTTTTTTGGAGAGGTTTTTGCTATAAGAAAAACAGAGAGAGACAGAGAGATAGAAAGCAAGAAATCACCCCCCGGGGGGATGACCACGCCGCAATACCCTTCTCCTCCATTCTCTTCTTGGGATCTTGGGCACACACACACACACACACACACGCCTGGTGTGAATTTAAGCCACTGGGTCTGGGACTCGAACCGCGGTCGACTACATGAGAGTTCATCGACATAGCCATTACGCTAACTGCTGGTCCCACAAATTAACATTTTATTAAAATAAAGCAAGGCTAACATTTATAGAAAACCCTTTGTACCAGGTATCCAACCAAATAGGCTAAAGGTAAAAGCTCTTTTATTCCTTAGAGTCACCAAATTGGGGGGGTGGGGGGCATTGGCCTTCCCTTATTTTACAGATAAAGAAATTTCAGTTTGGATATTAAGTGACTTCCCCCAAAGTCCCAAAGGAAGGGAGTGGAGGAAGTAGGATGATTCATGAACTCCGGGCATCCCCATGGATTTCCTCATTACGAGAACTCTTTGAACCTAGGTTAATGAATTTGTCTCCATGATTTTAAAAAATGTGATTAATTTAAAGAAAGATTATAGTTATATTACTTTTAATATTTTTTTTAAATTTTCAAATTTACATTTAATCACTACACAGCTTTGGAATGTTCAAAATGTTTTTTCCCACCATGAATGCAGTGCAAACCAATCAAATCAAAAATATACCACATATATTATCATCAACAGATAACTTTTCATAAAAAAATGCAATAGGCTGATATAAGTTTGTCTGTCTGTGTTTTTAGATCATTACCTATGCTTTGGGAGTCTTATTTAAGAAATCTTAAAGATTTGAGTTATTTTTATTAATGTCAGCATCATGCTTTGTTTTGTTTTGTTTTGTTTTTAAAGAGAGAGGTTTTTACTATAGGGTGTGTGTGCTCACCGAAGACAGAAAGACAGAAAGCTAAAAATCTTTAGCCATCTCAGAGGATGGCTATGCCACAATCCCTTCTCCCCCATTATCTTCTCGGGATTTTTGGACACACACACACACACACACACACACATACACACAGCATGAGTTTGAAGCTTCCAGGTCCAGTATTCGAACCATGATCAACTATGTGGGAGTCCAGCAACATAACCATTACACCTCTACTGATCTCCAGTACCATGCTGAATTGATTGTCACAGCTTTGTACTATTTTTTAGAGACAGAAAGTGAGAAATCACCCCCCCGGGGGGGGGGGGGGGATGGCCACTCTGTAATCCCTTCTCCTCCATTCACTTCTCTGGATCTTGGACACACACGCACACGCACCCAGCATGAGTTTAAGCCACCAGGTCCAGGACTTGAACCACGGTCGACTACATAGGAGTCCAGCAACACAGCCATTACACCAACTGCTGGTCCCTGTAGTATATTTTGAAGCCAGGAAGTGAGATGCCACCTACTATTTTCTTTGTGCACTGTATTGCTTTGGAATTACGGGGCCTTTTATGATCCCAGACAATTTTTATGATTTTATTTCTATGAGGATTATATCTGGTAATTAGATTGGAATGGCATTAAATTTGTAAATTAATTTGGATTAAGTCATAGACTTGTCTTCCCAGTCAGAGATTTTTTCTTCTCTCTAATACAGCCTGCTGATGATGTTTTCAAAGGAGGTTTTGATTTCTTTCATTGTATTTTTCATCTCCAGATGTTCTGTTTGATTCTTTTTAGGGTGTCTGTCTCTTTATAGAATTCTTCCTTCATATCATGGAACAATTTTCTAATCTTCTAGGACTGGTTGTCCATTTTCTCTTGTATCTCATTAGGTTTTGTTGTGATTAATATTCTGAATTCTGTTTCTGTGATTTCTTATGTTTTATCCATCGTTGGTGAGGAGTTGAGTAAGCAGAATGTAAGCTAGTAGGTTAAGTTGCATGTTGCACTTTATGTGACACATGAGCCTGGCAACCCTGCCAGAAAGAGAAAGTGAGAGGGAGGACAAGTGAGAAATCACTTCCTGGTGGGAAGGGCCACATCACAGTTCCTTTTTCATTCTCCTCCTGGGATCTTGGGCTTGTGCACATACGTGTCTGGTGTGATTTTCAAGCTACTGGTTCCAGGACTTGAACAGCAGTTGGCCATGTGGAGATCTAGTGACATAATCCCTATGCCATTTGCTGGCCCTGAAATAGTACTTTTTTTTTTTTTTTTTAAGAGAATGTTCTATATTTTTTAAGACTTGTTTATTTATTGGATTTATTACTATTTAACTTGCCATAGCGCGCATGTGCTCACCAGAAAGAAACAGAGAGAGACAGAGACAGAGACAGAGAAAACGAGAAAGCAAGCCACCAGGTCTGAGACTCAAACCATGGTCAGCCATGTGGGATCCCTACACCCTGACCACCATGCCCCTGCTGGCCCCTAAAGAACACTTCTTAATATTGTTAATCATGAATAAAATAGTTTGGTTTTTATAAGTGTTTTAATTTTTAACCTTTTAAAACTTTCTAATTTATTTATGTGTAAACTAAGCTAATTTGGAAAATTATCACACTGCCACATTGTTAATATTCTTGAGTGTTTACATTTAATGGAAAACCATATGATAGCAACTTTGTAAACAATTAGGATTTTTTCTTCAGAAGGAACATTTTAAATATTTGAGATGGATTTCATTAAAATGTGTGTCTTCAGCTGTGTGAAGCATTGTGAAGGAGTGGGAAAAGGAGTGGAATGTGACAAAATTATGACAAGGGAGTTAGACAAAACATTTCAGGAACAAAGAGAACTAATTAACTGAAACATATGGTTCATCTCACTCTGATAGGATCTAACTGACTTTTATGCACTCCAACTGCTAAAAGTACTATGGCGTGGTTATCATATTAAAAATAAATAGAAGAACTACTAGGAAGCATCGAATTTACAATGCATATTATTTTTTACATTATAAAAATCCATTCAGCTAACATAGTGTTCCACTGTACTATAATGCACTATATTTTCTAGTTAATTTGAAATGCTTGTTTGAAAATATTCTCAAAGTGTGTTTAAAGTCTTTATCTTTTTTCAAACTAATTATTTATTTATTTACCTTTGTTATTACTATTTTTTAACTTCACCAGAGAGAAATAGAAAGAGAGAAAGGAGAAGTGAGAAAGCAAGCCGCATCCTATGACATATATAAAAAAGATAATTGGGCTTCATTTAGTGTTTCAGAAATATCAGTAATTAAAAAACGTTACAACTTAATTCTGTAAAGGTTAATGGAATATATGCTGGATAATATAATAAATCTCTAACTGTTCTCTGGACATCTCTGTAAGTGTATTATTTTGTATATTTTTGGAAGTTCTTTTACTACCTCTTTTTTTAAACTATGTTTTAGAGTGAAGAGAAAAGTGTATATGGTTACATAATTTCTACTTAAATAAAAGGTTTCATATCTGAAATTATTCTTTCAAAGCAAAACTACGAGAAGCTAAAACATTGTTTAAAAATTTTCTCAATTAAAACTTTTTGAAAATAATTTTTTTCTTTTACAAATAAGTCATTTATTTTCTGTTGATATTTACTGGAAAGTGTCATTGCTGATAGTTCAGGTGATTGTTCCAAGTGCAGTAATGACTGAAGGAAATCTACTTTTTATTATTTAAAAAGGTGAATTTCTGCCTAGTGTATTGCCAGAGGCTCCATACTGCGTGGTCTTCTCAAAATTATTACTTAGGCTTCATCTAGATTCAAATTTGAATGGACATTATAATCCCCTGGAGGGCTCATTTCACAGATGGCTAGGCCCATTCCCAAAGTTTCTAATTTAAAAGGACTCAAGTGCTTTTCTGACAAATCACAGGTGATAACTGATGTTTGTTGTCCAGGAATACACTTTGTGAACCTCTGTATTTGAGAAAATATTCCCTGAAAATCCAAACTTTGATCGTAGCTCTCATGTGTAGTATATATATGTCAGCAATTAGTGATACATTTTAAATTATTCACAAATCTTATTTAATTTAGAAACTCAGGAAAGATAAGAACAATTCTATTTCTTTTATATTATCCAGAGTATCAGGTACTCTGTCCTTCATGGATATGCCATTGAACTAGAAAGCAGGTCTGATAGAAATGAGAGAAATGTACAAAGTATTGTGAATTTACTAGGTACTCATTTATATTCTATATTATTTGGATAGTACTTTAATGTCACATTTTTATTTTCTAAACACAAATACCAAATAGAATTTAAAAAATTAATTCAGGAAAGTCCTTTTGGAGTACAAAGTTTAGGACTTCAAATCTAATCCTGATTTTAGCAATTGTTCATTTCATGACATTGCAGAAGATGAAAATCTAATCAATCTGTAAATATATGGGTTTTCAGGGTTTTTTTTTTTTGGGGGGGTTATTATAATTGTTGAGTTTTTATTAAAAGACTATTCCTAAGTAAAGGCCTCACTTAATCCTGTATTTCAGTTTCTTCTACATATTGAGGGTTCAAATTAAAAGAGGTCTAATCTTAAGAGGTTTTAATTCATGTGATAACTTTAAAACATATACATATATGTATACATAGACACACATGATTTACAGTTTAGTGATACTTTCATGATATCCTGGAACACAAATTTTTTAATACAAAAGAGAGTGGCAATATAAAGATCTATCTTAAACAATATACTATCCTAAAATGAAATAATGTGGGGGGAAAAATAGAAAATGTCATACTTTGAAGAAGAATGTGTTTTTTTAAATAGTTATTTTATTTGACTATTTACTTATTTTAGTTTGACTAAACTAAAATGAAATAATGTGGGGGGAGAAATAGAAAATGTCATACTTTGAAGAAGAACGTGTTTTTTTAAATACTTATTTTATTTGACTATTTATTTACTTATTTTAGTTTGACTAGAGAGAGACAAAGAGAGAGAGAAAGCAAGTCGCCAGGTCCAGGACTCGAATCACAGTTAGCCATGTGGGAGTCCAGTGCCCTTAACAGTCACGTCTCCTGCCAACCCCAGAGGAAGAACATATATGTTCTTAACTGTCTGAACCAGCGGATGCAAAAGACAAATATTCCTAAAATGTCATACTTTAAGGAAGAACTTCTACATTTTTAACTGCCTAAACCAGTGCATGAAAAAGTTAAATATTCCTCAAGTATGGTGTTATATGCCTAGTTATTTATAACTAGGGTTTTATTGTGTTTTCAATATTCTTTCTATATTAATAGTATATAGAAGTATCAAAACCCTCTACTATTTAGAAACTATTTCATAGCAGTATAAAAATTATTTGACTATTACTAAAGAATAATTTATAGTTTAAATAAACCTCTTATATTGAAGGCAAGAATATAGTGTTTTATCCTTAAATTAGATTTTAAAATTAAACCACAATGTGTCGTCTATTCTATAGAATTAATAAATGTACACCACTGCTTATTTTTCATTTGTTTTATTGATTTATAAATGGGAATTCTAAATTGTACATTAAAGAGTTATTTCTTTTTCTCTCCTTTGACAAAAGAGTTTCATTTCAGCACTTTAAATGCCCTTTAATAATGTTAGTGCCTATGGCATTTAATAAATTTGGTAAATTAGAATAAAAATGTATCAGGCTAGGGACCAGCAGTTAGTGTAATGGCTATGTTGCTGGACTCCCATGTAGTCGACCGCGGTTCGCGTCCCAGACCTGGTGGCTTAAAACTCACGCTGGGCACGTGTGCATGCGTGCCCAAGATCCCGAGAGGAAAATGGAGGAGAAGGGATTGCTGCGTGACCATCCCCCCTGGGGGGTGATTTCTCGCTTTCTGTCTCTGTCTGTGTCTGTCTGACAAGCGCACACGCCCTATGGTAAAAACCTCTCTAAAAAAAAAAATTGTATCAGGCTATATGTATGTTATTTTTATGATTCTAGCTTGCCTATTGGGTATTCTGGGATAAAAATATATTACTATCACAATTCTTTTAGAACAGTTCAGGATAATTTTAATTTACTTTAACTGAGTAGGAGTATACAAAGACCTAAGGGTATCTTAGAATTTAAACTTTTAAATGGTGCTTATATTCTTTCTGTGGACTACAAATTTATTCTCTTTGATCAACAGAAAAATCTAAAACAACATCAGCAGCATACATAAAAGCAAATAAATCAATAAAAAACCTACCCTCTCTTTGACACATTCCTATTCTTGCCTACTTAGCACATTTGCTACATTCTTCAAGTAATGAAGTGAAACCAGTGTCTTAATTACATGACCACAAGGAATGTACAAATAGTAAGTTGTTTACTATTCCTCTACTGCTTTGCTCCAATTCAGTATGAAAATTCTTAGACTCTGACTTCTGAAGGCATGGCTAAATATTCAACAGAAAAATGCACATGCAAATGGTTTTGCAGAATGGATTATTAACACATAGACTCTGCCCTTTATTAGATGTGTATTCTTGAGAAAATTTCTTAATTTTTCTGCGTCTTAGTTTTTTCATCTATAAGGTATAATTTTTCATAAGTAATTAATAAGAAAATCTTTAAGCATAACTTCTCAATCCTGCTTCTCTAGTGATGCCACATCTGGCATCCCAGTATTGTGTCATATAGTACTCTAATAAAAAGCACTTCTATTGCTTTTATAAAAATACATTGTGGGGCCAGAAGATGGCATAATGATTATTTCAGTGGACTCTCAGGTGGCCAACTGAGTTTTGATTCCCAGACCTGGAGGTTTGAAACTCACACCAGTCATATGTGTGTGTCCAAAATCCCAAGAGGAGAATAGAGGAGAAGGGATTGTGGCGTGGCCATCCCCTTGGTGGTGGTGCTGGGGGGATGATTTCTTGCTTTCTGTCTCTCTGTCTCTCTAGTGAGTGCACACGCCCTGTAGCAAAAGTCTCTCTAAAATAAATAAATAAATACATTGCAATTATGCATTGTTTCCTATGCACTGTCCCCTAAACAAACAACAACAAATTTAAAAAATGTTAAGAGAAGGGTCACTGTTTAATTCTTTATTATTCCATACCCAGCTCCTGGCACTCAGAAAGTACTGACACAAGTATTTATTTAATATTCACTTGATAAATAAAATAATTCTTAGTGATCAAATTAGTAATTTTTACTAATTTGTGGTAGATGCAACTTTGATATTTAGAGTCTTGTAAGGTATCCATGAGGTATCCATTAGCTTGGTCCATAGGTGTTGCAGCTAAGTCAGAAAAACATATATTAAAAGGGAATTAGCTTTCCATGTAGGTAAAATAATCTAGAATTAATGTTTGTAATTAAAGGTGTGACATGACTTTTGTCCTCCCTTAAATATCATTATAGCACTTCATATTTAGTAACATCACTATGTAACTTAGCTTTGAAGAATTTAATTTTAGAAGGTCTAAAGTATTCTTAAGAGGGAAATTTTGGAAGAATCTACATTGCCAAATAAGTTTTTTCTCTTTCCTCTAAATTGATATAGGAAAACATGTATTTTTGTTTCCATAAAGTAATATTAGTCAAATGCAAATTAGATGTAGTTAATGAATTCAACAAAATCAAATGATTTTATAACTTTTTCTTATTTAAAGAGGCTACACTAGGAGAAAACGTCTACAAATGATATGTTCAAATGACAAGGCTTTAAAGGAATGCCTAATC
The DNA here is from genome assembly GCA_026018925.1 of Tupaia tana. Classification (NCBI taxonomy): domain Eukaryota; kingdom Metazoa; phylum Chordata; class Mammalia; order Scandentia; family Tupaiidae; genus Tupaia; species Tupaia tana. The sequence goes on from JAKSZU010000003.1 coordinate 53,870,466, forward strand.
TGCATATAAAGAAGCATCATTATCGTCTAATTATTTTCCAAGTGAGATAAGATATAGAAATAAAATTGTTCCTTCCCTCTAATGATGCCAAATCTATGTTAGCATTGAATAAAATGATATTTGCAATTTTTATTCAATAGTTAAATACAAAATAATTTAGACATCTTTAGCATCAGAATGTTACTGTCTCTATAGATTTCATTTATACCTTAGAATCATTTATTTATCCCAAAGTATCAAATGACAGCAAATTTTAGTGTCTCTACACTTTTATTCTAACATTAAAACCATTTCATCAAGTTTTAGGACAAATACAAAGCTAAGAGGACAGAACGGTGTATAAAGGAATGGGTTTCAGACAAAAATACCTATGACTACAAAGAGAGAAGCAGATGGTATACTTCTGAATACTCCAAATAATAAAGAATATACCACTTAACGTGGATCCCTAAAATCTGGTCTTAAAACCTGTAACAAGCTGAACACTTCTGTGTATGACTCTTTTACCATTAGACTGTAAAACAACCAGGCCTTCCTGACAAGGTGAAGTTGAGTTTTTAAGTTATGTTGATACTTTTCGACAAAATTCTGAGCTGAGCTGAAAGTGAGACATGCAAATTAAAGTTGATAAAATGTAATAAAGTGCCCCAAACCAAAAATAGTCATCAGTTTCTTGCCTCCAGGACCCTCTGGCTTTCCCTCCTGCTTTTCCTTATTGCTTCTTTCGCAGTTCCATCTGCTCCATCTGTTAGGGTATACATAACACTGCAGTGCTTGTTGGATTAAGAAAAAGCATGCCAAACTAAAGGCCTCCAATAAGAAATTTTTCTGCTTAAAAATGTAAGGTAATTTGTAGAGCCATCAAAATCCAAATGCGTTTTAAATTGTGTGCATGTGTCTGTTTCTGTGTGCGTGTGTGTGCACGCGTGTGTGTGTGTGTGTGTGTGTGTGTGTATTATTAGGTAATGTATCCCAGAGAAGAAATTGTATGGCTTATCAAAGGGCCAGTGAACCCTCTTGAAAAACTGTTAATAAAACATTCAAAAAGAAGATTGGAAGTCAGACTACTTATTTAATTTAATTTAATTTAATTTAATTTAATTTAATTTTAGATTTATTTCCATAGGGTGCATGTGCTCACTAAAGAGAAACAGAGAGAGAGGGAAAGTGAGAAATTACCCACCAGGGGTATGGACACACTGCAATCCTGTCTGCTCCATTCTCCTCTCAGGATTTTGGGCATGTATATACACGTGCTCAACAGTTGGCCAGGAGGGATCCAGGACCTTTACCAACATGCCACCTCCTGGCCCCAACAAACCAACTACTTATTAACTTACATTTAGGTCCATTTTAATTGTGCTCACTTTGCTCACTATTAGTGTCCCAGTGGTAAACAAACTACTGTAGTAAGTCTTTGATCTTAGATGCTATTGCAGAGAAAAATAAGTTATTCTTTACACTTTCCTGAAATGCTTTTCTGAAATAATGTATCAGGAATATTTGTTTTCATATTATGCAATTATCTTGTTCTCAATTTAGGAACGAATTTCAGAAAAATGCCTCCTAAAACTGAAAAAGTAAATCTTATTATTACCAGGAGTAGAGTAAAAACTGCACGATAGAATATTGACCTGGAAATTAGGGACTTCTGAGCTCTGTCACTATCAAAGTTACTTCCCTTCAGCAAATGTTAGCCCTCTGAGGCTCTTTCCCAGACTGTGAAATAAGGACTTTGGACTTAATTCTCTAAAATATTATTGAATTCTAAAATTATTTTTGCCTAATTTAATCCAATCTAGTGTGTTTCCTCAAGTGTGGCTTTTACCAACAGCTTTTTTCGACAACTTCCTAAAGATAGTCTACAACTTCAAACTAACAGAAGGTAAGAAGCTTGTTTTAGGCAATCAACATTAAATTATCGACACTAATTTTACTAAATTCTTAGCCTGCTTCCTCATTACTTTTTTTTTTCCAGAAAGATTTTTGCTATAAGGCATGTACATTCTCCTGAGAGACAAACAGAAAGCAAGAAATCACCGCCAGGGGAGTGGCCATGCCGCAATTCCTTCTCCATTCTCCTCTCAGGATTTTGGGCACACTCACATGTGCACCCGGCATGAGTTTTAAGTCACCAGGTCTGGGACTCAAACCATGGTCGACTACGTGGGAGTCTAGTGACTTAACCATTGAGCCATCTGCTGGTCCCAGTCTGCTTGCTCATTAATAATTAAAATGTGACCTCGGGACCAGCAGTTGGCATAAGGGCTATGTCACTGGATTCTCATGTAGTTGACTACGGTTCGAGTCCCAGACCTGGTGGCTTAAACTCATGCTGGGCGCGTGTGTGTGCGTGCCCATGATCCCAAGAGGATACTTGAGAAGAAGGGATTTCAGTGTGGCCATCCCCCCTGGGGTGTGATTTCTCGCTTTCTGTCTCCCTGTCTCTCTCTTTCTGGCAAGTGCACGCACCCTATAGTGAAAACCTCTCCAAAAAAAAAAAGAAAAAAATGTTACATGACCACTGTGGTGCAGTGATAATTTAAGTCTCTTGGAGGGCTGGAAGTCATACAGCCCACAGTGGGTTCATATCTCTGGACTGGCATGAAAACACGCTGGGCATATTTGCAATAGTGTGTAGGATCCCGAGGAGCGGGGAAGCCTGGGAAAACAGATTTCAGTGTGGTAAGACTGTGTTGAGAGTTCTCTCTCTCACTGTCTCTCTCTGTTGTGTATATACTCTCCCTCATTAAAAAAATAAATGTTTTGAAAACCCATATATTACCAAAGTGAAGTAAAAGAAAATTTACTGAATGCACAAGCAATGAGCAGATTCTTGTGTCAGTTCCAAATATGGAATTTGCTTGTAGATTCAAAGAATTTTAGAACTGAAGGGATTCCTAGAACTCTAGTTTTACAAACATGTAAAAAAAAAAGAGAGTTGAATGACTTCTGTTACTTTACAACTTTATTGAGTATAATTAATAAACAATAAGCAGCTCATTTTATAGAATACAGTTGTAGATTTGGACAAATTCTATGGGTATATACCCATAAAAGCCTCAGCAAATAAAGATTATCTTCATATTCTTCACCCTCGAAAGCTTCCTTGTATCTTTTTGTAACACCTCTATTCTGCCCCTCCCTCCTCCTAATTCTATCCCCTGGTAACTGTTGTCTTGCTTTCCGGTTGGTTCTGTATATTCATTTGTATCTTCTATAACTTTGCATAAATACAAAGGCACAGTATGTATTTTTATTTGTCTGGCTTCTTTAATTTTTTAAAAAAATTATTTAATTTCATTTATTATTTTTATCATTCAATTTGACGAGAGACAGAGAGAGAAGGAGACGAAAGGAGAATGAGAAAGCAAGCCACCAGATTCAGGATTCAAACCATGGTTGGGCATATGGGAGACCAACACCTTAACCACCACACCACCCACCAGCCCTTGTCTGGCTTCTTTCGCTTAGAATATTAATTTTGAGATTCATCCATGTTGGGAGGCTGTCTTCTAAATATCTTGTTTTCTGTATATCTTGTGAGCATCATCACTGACTGCCTTTGTTTTAGGTTGTCTTTGCAAGGATATTTGTAGAGTGAAAAGATGTGGAAGATAATAGTGTCTCCCACCAGAGTAAAGGGCAGATTTGCTTTCTGCCCAGTAAATGATAAAGACTTTATTTTCCTCCAGAGCAAAAGTTAAGCAGGCTATTGCCTAGTATAATAATTTGAGTCCCTTAGTTCAGGATTCCTGTTTTGTAACACTCGGAATTGAGGTTTAGGGAATTCATATTATTCTGGCCACTGATATTGCTGTGCCTAAGAAAGTCATTCATCTCTGACACCAAAGATTCATATTTTCCATCGGCATCTATGAAATTGTGCCAACAGAACTTGTTAACTTGCAAAGAAAATGGAGCTTCAAAAAGTTGCAGAGAAATGGAAATAAAGTACACATTTATTTTGATGCCAAAGAAATTGAAGTCCATGCATAGTTTTTCCATAATATGCATTTTTCTGTGAACTTTTCAAAACCTTCCGTAGAGTAAAATCAATCTTAGATGCGTCACAGTTTTTTCTCCAACAAAATCTCTATTCAGGGGACCAGCAGATGGCATAGTGGTTATGTTGCTGGATTCCCACATGGCTGAGTACGGTTCAAGTCCCAGACCCAGTGGTTTGAAAATCATGCCAGACACTTGTGCATGCATGCCCAAGATCCCAAAAGGATAATGGAAGAGAAGGGATTGCAGCATGGCCATCTCCCTGAGGGATAATTTCTCACTTTCTCTCTCACTCTCTCTTGCTCTCTGATGAGCACACACTAAGGGAAAAACCTCTATCAAAAAAAAAAATTTTCAGTTGCAATTTCTTTTTTTTTTTGGAAAGATTTTTGCTATAGGGCATGTGCGCTCACCAGAAAGACAGAGAGAGACAGAGAGACAGAAAGCGAGAAATCACCCTCCAGGGGGGATAGCCACGCCACTATCCTTTCTTCTCCATTCTCCTCTCAGGATCTTGGGCACACACGCACACGTGCCCAGCCTGAGTTTAAGCCACTGGGTCCAGGACTCGAACCGCGGTCAACTACATGGGAGTCCAGTGACATAGCCATTATGCCATCTGCTGGTCCCAGTTGCAATTTCACATGTATCAAAAGTACAGGTGATGGGGGCAATCAGGTGGTGTAGCAGTTAAGGTGCTGGACTACCAAATGGCTGACCATGGGTTTGGGTCCCAGACCCGGTTGCTTTAAACTCATGCCAGGCGCATGTGCATGCATGTGCAAAATCCTGAGAGGAGAATGGAGGAGTGGGGATTTGTGGCATGGCCATTCCTAATGGTGGCTGATTTCTCACTTTCTGTCTCTCTCTCTCCAATTAGTGCAGATGCCCTATAACAAAAATCTCTCAAAAAAATACAGGTAATATTTATAACATAACATACAAATATAAAGTAATGATAAGCTACATTTTCACAGAAGATTGTAAACATTCTGTACACTACTCAATCCTTTCTTTTAGGCAAAATGCTCTTGATGGCAGATCAATTAACAGAAACATACTATTGTGAACTATTTCAAATAACACAAAAAGTTTGGTTTATTCTTATCTTGTAAGTAAAATTTTATAATTTATAATCTTTTTTCTTTTCCACACCCACCACAGACACTGTGTGACTCCCACCACTATGTTAAGGAGTAAAGAGAGTGGGCAACCGTGTCTTCTTCCAGTTTTTCATTCAGCCTGGTGCTTGCAGTAGGTCTGTCATGTATGGCTTTTATTATACCATCTACCATCCACTCTCTACCAACCCCCCCTCCCCTTACAGTCATTAACATTCACACCAATCCTCTCCACCATCACATCTTCATATCTCTCAAACTCTGCCATAAAGTGTAGACACTCAGTACAAATTGAGTGGGGATATACAATGTGTATCTTTTAAAGTCTAGCTCACTTCATTCAACAATGAATCTTCAACAATTAATCTTCTGCATTCATGAATTTTGAGTTGGAAGTTAGGATTTTATTTCTTCTTAGAGCTATGTACTTTTCCATAATATAGATTGTAGATGACACAATTTTCAACCCAGTCATCAGTTTTTGGATGCTTAGGTTGGTTCCATGTTTTAGTAATTATAAATAATACTGCAATAAGCATGAATGTACAGAGGTCTTTCCAAATGAGTGTTTTCTTATCCTTTGGGTAGATACCAAAAGTGGAATTGCTGGGTCCTGTTGCAGTTATATTTTGCAGGATTTTGTGAAATATCCATATTATTTTCCAAAGAGGTTGGACTAATTTACATTTCCACTGGCAGTGTAAGAGAATTCCCTTTTCACAACAGTCTTTGTACTTATGTATTACATAAGCAATTATTTACTATCTCATTTCATAAAGCATTATTCTCTATTGTCCTCTGAAGTATTTTTTAGACATTCACATTTAATTATTAATTCACTTATAACTGACTTATTTATATGTGATGTGAGGTAAAGGCCTGCTATAGTTTGAATATATCTCCCAAAATTCATAATATTCAACCATTGTAATGGGATTAAAACGTGAAAACTTGGGGCCAGCAGGTGGTATGGACTGGACTTCCATATGGCCAATCACAGTTCGAGTCCCAGACCCAGTGGCCTGAGAATCATGCTGGGCATGTGTGCAGGCTTGCCCAAAATCCTGAAGGGAGAGTGAAAGAGAAAAGATTTCAGTGTGGCTATTCTCCCTAAAGGGTGGTTTCTTACTTTCTCTCTTTCTCTGTTCTTTATCTCACTCTGGCAAGCACATATACCCTATGGGAAAAACCTAAAAAAAGGAGAAAAAAGTAAGAAAGGTGGTGAAAACTTAATCAGATTATGGTGTAGAAGTGTGAGGATTTAGACTTAAGTCTTTAGAGCAGGACCTCCATGACTGGGTTCTGGTGCATTTATAAACAGAGAGAATGAGGCCAGAACAGCAAAGAAAGAGAAAGCCACATGGACACAAACCATACTCTGTTCTGCTATAAGTTCTGCCTTCTGCCATTTTGTGATGTCTCCAGAACTGTGAGTCAAATAAGACCTCCTCTTAAATCTATCCAGGTATCTCTCTTATCGGTGTGAAATGTATTAAGAAAGGATCCAACTTTATAGCAAAGTAATTATCTTATCACCATTTGTTGAAAATTTATTTTCTTCCCACTATTATTAAAGCCACTTAGGTCATATGAATTCAATTGATTTCTTTACACATGTTGTCCCCCTAACTTGTTCTTTTTCAGAACTATCTTAGCTACATTTGGCTCTTTATAATTTTATGTAAGTTTTAGAAATTGACAATTTAACTTTTCAATATTTAAAATAAACAAGATTTTGTTAACATTAATGACAGTAAATTTTTTTATAAAGTTAGGAACAATTGGCATCATAAATTGTTAAAATTTCTGGAGCCAGTAGGTGCCATGGTAGTTAAGGCACTGGATTCCCACAAGGCTGACTACAGTTCGAGTCCCAAACCCAGAAGCTTGAAAAATGAAGCAGGACACGTATATGTGCTTGCCCAAAATCCTTAGAGGAGAATGGCGGAGAATGGATTATGATGTGGCCATCCCCCAGAGGGGTAAATTCTCAGTTTCCCTCTGTCTCTCTCTAGTGAATGTACATGCCCTATGGCAAAGAAACTTAAAAAAAAAAGAAAGAAAAATATTATAGTTTCTAAACCATGAATGTAAAATATTTCTCTCTTTCATTTCAGTTGTATTTCAACATTTTATTCTTATCATAAAATCTTACAGGCTATTGTTAGAGTTATTTTTAGGTGTTTGGTATTTTGATACTTTTGCAAATATTATTTTAAGCTATATTTTGTTTAAAAATGTAATTACTAGGGGCCAGCAGATGGTGTGGTAGTGAAGGCACTGGATTCCACATAGTTGATCATGGTTAATGTCCCAGACACCACTCCTAGTGGCGTCCTTGTGTGTCCAAAATCCTGAGAGGATAATGGAGGAGAAGGGATTGTGGCATGGCTAGACTCCGGGGGATGATTTCTCACTTTCCCTCCTCTCTCTGTTTCTTTCTTTCTCTCTCTCTCTCTCTGAAGAGTGCATTCACCCTACGGGGGAAAAAAAAGTAATTTTTTTTAGTACTAAATATATATTCAGTAATGGTGTTTAATTCATTAGTTCTAATAATTAAACTGAACCTTCATTTGTGTTTACTGTAAAGGAAATGATATTACCTGAAAATAATGGTTAATATCTTTTCCATTTCTTTTCAAATATATACTTTCTGATATTCAAATAATAGAGTTTTTATATTTTGACTCAACTGTCTTTTGTTTGTTGACCTTTTTGGCTCTAAATTTAATGCCCTATTTATCTGCTAGTTCATAAGTTTCATTGAAGATACACGTTCCTTAGAATTTTTTTCATAAACACCAGTTTTTAATTGCCTCAAAGCACATGCGCATGCTGGAGAGATATGAGATATAAAGGGAGACAGATAGAGAAAGCACACACACGGTAAGTGGTGTGTAATCATGCCTTAATTTCTTCTTCAAATCTCATCCTATTGGGATTTGGGAGGCATGCATGTCTAGCATAATTTTCAAGTCTCCAAGGCTGGGCTTCAAATGGTGTGGTTGGATACATGGGAACTGGCTCCCTTAATCACTAGGCCTCAGGGCTGGCCCTTGTGATGAAATTTTGAAACCTGGCTTGAAGACAGGCTTCTCCAAACAAGATCTGAATTTGCTACTACTTCTTCGGTTACAAAGGCTACTATGAATTAAATGAAGTTTTTTGTTTGTTTGTTTGTTTGTAAGAGAGTTTTGCTATAGGGTGCATGCACTAACTGGAGAGACAGAGAGACAAAAAGTGAGAAATCACCCCTCCAGGGGGATGGCCATTCTATTATCCCTTCTCGTCCATTCTCCTCTCGAGATTTTTGGCAGGCACATAGCCCAGCATGAGTTTTTTTTTTTTTTTTTGGAGAGGTTTTTCGCTATAGGGCGCGTGCGCTCGCCAGACAGACAGAGAGAGACATAGAGACAGAAAGCGAGAAATCACCCCCCAGGGGGGGATGGTCACGCCGCAATCCCTTCTCCTCCATTCTCCTCTCGGGATCTTGGGCACGCACGCACACGCGCCCGGCGTGAGTTTTAAGCCACCGGGTCCAGGACGCGAACCGCGGTCGACTACGTGGGAGTCCAGCGACATAGCCATTACGCTAACTGCTGGTTCCCAACCCAGCATGAGTTTTAAGGGGTTCAGGACTTGAACTGTGGTCAGCTACATGAGAGTCCCGTGACATAACCATTACACCATCTGCTGGTTTCTGAAATGAAGTTTTTTAAGCTAAAATCTCATTTTTGTTCTTTCTATTTTTTTTCCCCATAAACACTCTGATGAAGATATTCCATTAGAGGACTGCCTTGTGTTATGAATTACCAAGGAAATTTTATCTTTAAATTTGTATTCAGCTTATAGATCCTTAAACAGGATTATTTTTAGTTCCTTTTTACATGAGGTTATCATCTTTTATTGTCACAGCTTATTGAATGGGACTGACTGCTGTTAGTTTCTCCACTGTAGAAATGGTAATTATTGAATTTTGTTCTTTTTTCCTGTATCTTGGAAGCAAAAAGTAAAATTTAGAATCAGAGTCTCAGCAAATCCTCTTCAGATGAATTATCTCTCTAATATCTTAGTAGTTCATTATTACCTTTAGTATTTAAAATATTTTATTGAATATTTTTAATTTTTTAAAATTTTCATTTGTTTTATACATTGAATCACTATACACCACTACAGTAAACATCTTAAGTTTTTTTGTTTGTTTGTTTTGGTTTTTATCATGTGGTCATTTAATTCTCCCAAGCTGTGGAAAATGGAAATGTTTGTTCTTTACATGATAGATGATCTAAGTTGTGTATTTGGGAAGTCCAGAAAAAGTTTATGTCAAACATTACTCATTAAAAGATTAAATTTATGGGACTAGCAGATGGTGTAGCAGTTATGTTGCTGGACTACCACATGGCCGACTGAGGTTCAAGTCCTGGACATGGTTGCTTGAAAATTATGCTGGCATATGTGCATGTGGATCCAAGATCCTGGAACGAAAATGAAGGAGAAAGGATTGTGATTTGGCCGTCCCCCCTGCTGGGGGGGGGGGGGTGGTTCTCACTTTCCCACTGTCTCTTTCATTCTCTGGCAAGTGTACACAGCCTAAGGCAAAAAACTCTTAAAAAACACAGATTAAGTTGTTTTTTTTTTTTTTGAGAGGTTTTCGCTATAGGGCGCTTGCGCTCACCAGACAGACAGAGAGAGACATAGAGACAGAAAGTGAGAAATCATCCCCCATGGGGGATGGTCACGCCGCAATCCCTTCTCCTCCATTCTCCTCTCGGGATCTTGGGCACGCATGCACACACGCCCGGCATGAGTTTTAAGCCACCGGGTCCGGGACGCGAACCGCTGTCGACTACGTGGGAGTCCAGCGACATAGCCATTACGCTAACTGCTGGTTCCCAGATTAAGATTATTTTTGAAGAGTTTGAAATTGTTATAAAAATCAATAGATTTACATATGTAGTTGCTTCTAAGTTTGTTAACTAAGAAGATGTAAAATCTGGTTTGAAAATAAATATAGGGCTAGCTCTGTAATAACTAACTCTCTCGTTAAATCCTGTGCTTAGGACACTGTATCCCACATAAACAGCCATAGTTTGAATTCTGTAACTTAAAACTGTATCAGGCAGGAACCAGCAGTTAGCATAATGGCTATGTCGCTGGACTCCCACGTAGTCGACCGTGGTTCGCGTCCCGGACCCGGTGGCTTAAAACTCACGCCGGTCGCGTGTGCGTGCGTGCCCAAGATCCCGAGAGGAGAATGGAGGAGAAGGGATTGCAGCGTGACCATCCCCCCTGGGAGGTGGTTTCTCGCTTTCTGTCTCTATGTCTCTCTCTGTCTGGCGAGCACACGCGCCCTATAGTGAAAAACCTCTCCAAAAAAAAAAAAAAAAAAAAAAAAAAAAACACTATATCAGGCACATGTGCATGCATGCCCCAAATCCTGATGGGACAGAGAAATGGAGAAGGAAGTTTTAGGACATAACCGTAACACACTGTAGGGGGAGGAGCATTCTCTCACATTCTCTGGTGACCATATGTGCCATCTAGAAATAAAATGATATAAACACATAATACACATACATGTAGGACCAGCAGTTGATGTAATGGCTATGTCGCTGGACTCCCATGTAGTCGACCGCAGTTTGAGTCCCAGACCCGGTGGCTTAAACTCAGCTGGGCGCATGTGTATGTGTGCCCAAGATCCCAAAAGGAGAATGGAGGAGAAGGGATTGCAGTTTGGCCATCCCCCCTGGGGAGTGATTTCTCGCTTTCTGTCTCTCTGTCTCTGTCTTTCTGGTGAACATACATGCCCTATGGCAAAAACCTCTCAAAAAAATACACATATATGCATACATACATTATACATAAATACATACTCATATATATTTACTTAAAATACTGTAATTTTTATCCATGTGAGTATAAATGTAGGAGACAAAAAAAAATAGGAAATTATTTTTCTTTCTTTTATTTTTCAGGTTTTGCCAGAGGGCACTTATCTTTGCCAGAGAAAGACAGGGCAGGGAGATTGGTGAGAGGGGAGTGAAAAAGCAACCCCGCATGGGGAATGCTCACACCATAATCCCTTCTTTTCCACTTTTCCCTCCATTTCAGGTTTTTGGGCATACACACACATGTGTTTGACATGTCAAGACCTGGGTCTGGGACCGGAACCATGAGGTCACTATGTGTAATCCAGCCCCCGTAACCACCATGCAACAGATTGGCCCAGAAGTTCTTTAAAAAATAAAAAATATCAATTAAAGAATTAATATTGTTGATTAAAGAATTAACAGGATTCTCTACCATTGAGTTTCTAGATTCAATGAGTATGAATCTAGTTGTGCTCTACTTTTTCCTTCTCTAGAAAAATCTTCCACTTTCTAAAATGGTATTTTAAAAGAAAAAATATAAAATATCTTTTTAAAAATATTTATCTTCTACATTTACATTTCTCATCATAACTTTACGGTTCATAATGACTATAATAACAAATGTTTAATCTCAGTATGAACTCAGAACCTTAATTTTATAAAGCTCAATAGAATGGCAGGTTTTAAGACGTTCTTTGGATCTTAATGGTGTATATGTCCTCTCTCCAAACTTCTCCCTGAGACATTTGTCCAATTTTTCACTGGTAAGACTAAGCCTACCCTTGGGTTGCCTATGATGTGGATATTTAACCCTAAAATCTAAAGACTTACTAAAGATTTCTATGTGATATCCCCGCCATTTACCTGAGATATGTAAATTTCATTGAAATGTAGCACAATAACTTTCCAACAGGAAACACGGAAAGATTTTAGTTTACTCAACTAAGTACACTCTGCAATGGTCTAGATATTCCAGCCCAGGGACATGCTTTCTCTAATATTTTTTGTTTTAAAATTAATTCCAAAGATTCACTTCAAGATCAGTACTTCTTTGTGGATTTACCATTCTATTTTATTAATTTCAATACAAACTTTGAGAGAAGACATTGATAGAAAATATTGCTTAAATCTAAATGTAATCTTCCCTGGCTCTGCCTAAAAAGCCAGGGCTGGTGGCATGTCCCTCTAGTCCCAGCTACTTAGGAAGCTGAAGTAGAAGAGTCACAACACAGTGAGACTGTCCATAACACCATACACCCACACCCACACCCACACCCCCCCCACACACACACACACACTAAAAATATTTTTTAAATATTATGTATGAGTTTGCATTCTTTGCAAGAGAACGAAGACTAAAAATTAGAGTGTTTTAGATAGGAGTTTAGTAAGAAAAAGTTTATCTTACATATTTTAAAAGGAGAAAAAATAAGTTGAAAAAGTTGAAACAGCCCATATATATGTATGATCTGCTGGACAGATTTTCCATACTACCAGTGACGCAGGAATGGGGAGGAGGTCAGGCTATGTGTGTGGGGTCACCTGACCCAGCACTCACAGTGGGACACAGGTTCTTGTCCTCAGCTCACAAAGAATGAGAGACATGGATGTAGGGATGGAGTTTATTAATACTAAAAAAGGAAGAACAGAGCTCTCAGGCAGGGGTGGGGGGGGGGGTCCTGAGTGGGTTGCCAAGAAGAAACTGAGGTGAGGGGTTTTTATCAGAGGGGTTTTTCCCATGCTTTTTCCTGCATGGTGTATGTGTTTCCCTAATGGTGGGGGTCATAAATTATTGCCAAATGGGTCCAATTTTTTTTCCTAATTTTAGAGTGGGTACAAAGGTCACCTTCTTGGAATGTGGTGGGACTAGGAAAATCATTTGTTTTAAGTCGGTTTTTAAGTCACTGCTGCAAGCTGTCTCTGTGAATAAGCAGTTCAATGACAGCTGTCTCTATCATAAAACTTAGAGCCATTTTAAAATTTTATATTGGGCCCATAACCTCACTATATTCTTAGAGTTCCTGTGTCCTATCTCATACAGGTTTTTATAAGGCTTTTACAAAGAAGTAGTGGTTAATGGTCACAAGAATTCTATGTTATTTAGGCTCATCGTGTGGGTATCCTTTGTTCTTAATCGTATCCTTTGTCCTTAATCGTAGCCTGTATTTGCTAGTCTTTTATTTTTTATTATTTATTTATTTTTTTAATTTTATTAGGTAAGATTGTCCTTTGACCCCCAAGCATGGTTGTTTTAGGGTGGACCATTTTTGGGGCTGTAATTTTCCATGTATTTAAGCTCACTGGCCTATAATTTCTATTAGGTCTAAGAATTTAACATTCCAAACTTAAGAGTTGTCCTTTCTTACGTCCTTGCCTCTTAACTGTCTTATTTGTATGCCTCAAAAGTACAATATAGATATGGGCCAGGGAGATGGAGAGCAGGAAGGAAAGTTACTTTTCCATCAGGTTATAGTGGGCTGATGGTTTTTTGGTAGACTGCCTGGTTTGGGAGGTCTCCCTGAGTCTTGGTCAGTAATCCATTTTGACTCCCCATTTTTCCTAACTGCCTAGCCTAAATAGCCTCTACCACCCAGTAAGGATGATAGCAGCAACTTTGCTTTTAAAATGAACTCATTTGGAAAGTCTTAATGTTTTTCAAAAAAATTAATCAAAAAAGGAAGTAAACCTAATGTCCCAGTATCAAACACTTAAATCATTTTGTAAATATACACTTTAAGAAAACTCTGAGCCAAAATACTAAAATAAATGATCTTATTGGGTCCAAAATTCCTTTGTTTAAATACATCTTTTAATATATGAAAGCTAACAATATCCTACTTTACATGGAACTTTTAGTTGTTCTTAACTAGATTTGGTTGAAATTCATGGGGACACATATTACTAAAAACTAAAATTAAATGCATGTGCTTTTTCTAAAGCAAAGTCATCTATGAAACTCATGGGAAATAGTCAAATGTTACATGTAAACGTGCTATAAGGAGCAGGGCACAAATTATGACTTTGCTGGGAAAAAAGCCTATTATATCATGACAGTTGCAAATATAGCAAATGATAAATTGATTATTATCACTAGATCTTAAACCAGAGTAAATCTCTAATGTTGTGTAGTAAAACCATGCAAAAGAAATCAACTGTGCTAGCTTTAATATTATTTTTCTGATGAAGTATCTCAAATTGCATACCAATCATACTGAAAACTGCACTTAAAAGGTTAGTGATTATGGCTCCTCTGAGGACAACAGTAACGTATTACCACTATTTTCCATTTCAAAAAGAAATATAAATTGAAGGTCATGAACCAGATTTCCTTTCATTTTTTAGCAAAATTGGTATGGAATTTAATATGTCACAAAAAGACAGTAATAGTTTTATTTTCACTATAAAGTGGGAAATGTTCTCCTGTTAGAATGCATTACATTCTAACAAGCTATAAATTTCTGGAGGTAAAAAGTAAGCAATCATCATAGCCGTGGTGTTGTACTGTGGGGAAGAGAAAAGGATTTGTAAACCCTAGAGGGTGGTTCTGCCTACCAGAGACCACTGCTGTGTAGAGACATTCTGGGTGAAGCCATGTCACCATGTCTGACTAGGAGGCACAACCCTCAACTGAGGACTTAAGGGATAAGAAGGAAGGAGAATACATTAAAGTCAAAGTCATTGGACAGCATAACAGTGAGATTCACTTCAAAGTGAAAAATGACAACACACCTCAAGAAACTCAAAGAATCATGCTATCAAAGACAGGGCGTTCCAATGAATTTACACAGGTTTCTCTTTGAAGATCAGAGAATTTCTGATAACTAGTCCAGAAAAACTGAGAATGGAAGAGGATGATATGATTGAAGTTTATCAGGAACAAATGGGAGATCATTCAATGATTTAGATTTTATTTTTCCTTCAATCTTTTTTTTACTTTTAAAAATAGTCCTTGTGTAATGTGGTGTTCAAAATGAAGTTGAAAACTGGCTCCCCATCACTTTAAACATCTGATCATTTGAATTTTAGTTCTCATTATTTATTATCATTTGTTTTCATTGTGCTGATTTTTGCTGATCAAGTCTGAACTCCCTACATATTGCCACTCTTATTTGTAAAAATTACATATGTGCTTAGAGAGTCCACCTTTTTCAGGACTCTGCATTTTCAAGCTTGTGGTGATAAATAAGAGGGACCGATGGAAGTGTTCATAGTGACTTTCAGACTGGCCCTAAAGTTTTAGGATGTGATTGCTTTACTTCTGGACTATGACTTTCAGTGGGAGATGGAAGTTTTTCAGAGAACTGAACTATGGAAAAATGACCTTTCCTTAACTCTAACCTATTTTTAGATTCTGAGGATCTAGACCAAAAGAAGAGGATATTAGTTTAGAGTTGAGATGACAAGTATGGTAGGAGTTCACTAACTACAAAGGTAGTTTCTCAGAAGAGAATTCATTTTAAAAATTTAAAAGTCTTGTCAGAAGATCCCAGAAAAGATCTGATTTTCATTAGTAACTAATAAAGTTATTCATGCAGAAGTATATACAAGAGTAGAGAATAGTGCTCTTTTAAATTTTATTTGTACTTTTGGCCTGGGATATGGGTTTTAAATGGACATTATCTATACCAGCTTCGTTAAAATAAATAATACTTATTTTTTAAAAAAGAAAAAGTAAACAATTGTATATCTCAGTCTGCCTGCCTTAAAGCAAGTGAATATCTACATATCTGTACTGATTATAAGACTGTTCTCCTTTATGATCTATAGAGGGGTCTGGAGATCAAACCCTCTTGCCATCTTGCCTTCTATGGCTGTATTAAAAAAATAAAATTTTTAGTGGCTTAAAACAATATTTTATTTGTTCCCAATTCTGTAACTTGGTCAGGGAAGACTGCAAGCAGCTAATCTCTCTTTTGTCAGCTAACACAAACTGGCCTGACTTGATTAATTTCTGTATCAACTCCAAGATGGCTTCACTGACATGGTGGTCAAGTTGATACTGACTGTTGAAAGCTCAGCTCGAGTTGTTGTCTGCAGTGTCAGTTTTCCTTTCTAAAAACTCATGTGGCTAGACTAGACTACTCATAGAATTCTGGCGTCAGGGTAACCAAGTTTGTATGATGGTACACTGCTCCCAAAGTGCAAAAGCAAATGTTAATAACATTATGTTATAGGCTACAGGGCTGGCCCTGTAGCCTATAAACTAATGGAATCAGATCCCATATGGCCGACTGTGATTCAAATCCTGACCCTGTCACTTGATAAACATGCTAGGTTTGTATATGTGTGTGTCCAAAATTCCAATAGGATGGAAAAAGTGAGGAAAAGGCATTGAAGTGTAGCCATACCCCACTGGAAGTTTGCTTGCTCTTTCTCACTCTTTTTCTTTACTTTTTTTTTTTTTTTTTCTTGAGAGAAATTTTTTATATAGGGCATGTGCGCTCACTGGAGAGACAGAGAGAGAGAAAGTGAAAAATCATACCCCAGGGAGGATGGCTATGCTGCAATCCCTTCTCCTCCATTCTCCTCTCAGGATCTTGGGCACACATGCACACACACCTGGCATGAGTTTGGGGTCCAGAACTTGCATCACGGTTGGCCATGTGGGAGTCCAGCACCTTAACCACTATGCCACCTGCTGGCCCCTTCCTCTCTCACTCTTTCTCGCTTTCTCTC
The DNA here is from genome assembly GCA_026018925.1 of Tupaia tana. Classification (NCBI taxonomy): domain Eukaryota; kingdom Metazoa; phylum Chordata; class Mammalia; order Scandentia; family Tupaiidae; genus Tupaia; species Tupaia tana. The sequence goes on from JAKSZU010000003.1 coordinate 53,887,141, forward strand.
TGGTGAGTACACATGCTCTGTGCAATTTTAAAAAGAATGCAAGAGAAAGGGAGGGAGATAAAGAAGAAAGAAGAATAATCCTTCTTAAGAAAACTTAAACCCAGAAATCTCCCAACTAATTAAATCTTCCAACATTCATTTGTATTATTTAGGTAATAGGCTCAGATCGAAAGGAGATGACTATACGAGAGTGTAAATACAGGAAAGCATCATAACAGATTACCATGTACCTCAGCACTATACACATAGATGCATGAATGAGTTATAGAGCATCTGAAGTATCTCAGTTCAAATTTTTATTACCTTGATTGTTAAGTTTTCCTAGTGATTTACTAAAATGTTCTTTTAGTTTAAGTATATTTTTTCTAAATTGAAATTACTATAGCTAATAGCTGATACATGGTCAACATCATCTTCATAAAGCATGCTTTTACTTAAAGGCAAATGTTATATTAGAAAATCACTTTCCTGGGACCAGTAGTTGGCATAAAGGTTACGTCGCTGGACTCCCACGTAGTTAGCTGGGGTTCAAGTCTCAGACCCAGTGACTTTAAATCTCACACCAAGTGCATGTGTGTGCAGGCCCAAATTCCCTAGAGGAGAATAGAGGAGAAGGGATTGTAGCTTGACCATCCCCCCTGGGGTATGATTTCTCATTTTCTGTCACTTTTTCTCTCTGGCAAGCACATTTGCCCTATAGCAAGAATCTCTCTTAAAAAAGAAAAGAAAAAAATACCACTTTCTTTATATCTGAAATCAAACAAACTGGTTTTACTGCCATTTGGGAAGTAAGAAAGACAACTATTTGGCCAGGAAAGTTAATGACTTGTCCTCAGGACGTAAAATAATTCTTTTGTTTGTTTTGTTTTATTTTCTAAATCAAATGCAAATGCTAAGTGTTTTCAGGGTGCTGGTTCATAAAATAGCCATGGCACAGGAACAATTTCATCCTCTAGTATTATGAATAGGCCCACAATGCAGTGAGTTAAGATTCTTAAATTTAATTCCTAGTTCTGCTGCAATCAAACAGTGTATCTAAAACTAGTTACTTCATCTCTTCAGTGTTCCATTTCTCAATTATAAAATGAAAGGACTATACTGAAAATTTCTAAAATAATCTTCAGCTACAAAGCTCCAGGCTCCTTTCGCTAAAATACAAAACCTTTGAACAGGCAAAACAGTAACTACATGTCATATTGGCAGATGTGCACCTTTGAACATGTTTTTACCTTATATGTGGAATTATTTTGGTAAAAAGTTCTGTGCCACTTTAGGTAATCATGATTTATTTCTCCAGGAAGAAAAAAAAAAAGATTATTTGTATTTTATAAGTGTACTTCCTTATAGGTAAGCTATTCTTTATTGTTATGAAAACTAATTCCATTTATAAATAAAAGTTTCAAATAAGGTAATGGAGTTTTAAAGTAGAAAACAAATGTATGGAATTATAAACTCATGGTTTTGGATAATCAAAATCAGAATATCCTGATTTCCTTATTTCTATGCTTTCTCACCATAAATATGTCAAAAGATCCCCAAACTGTATGCCTTACCATACTTAACTGGTCTTGGACAAAACATACAGTTAGGCAGTAGAAAGCAAAATTCTTAGCCAATAGTCTGGTGGTATGATAGTGTTAGTTTGCATGCACCAGTTTGTAAAAGCTGATTATATTGGGACCAGCAGTTAGCGTAATGGCTATGTCGCTGGACTCCCACATAGTCGACCGCAGTTCGAGTCCCGGACCCGGCGGCTTAAACTCACGCCGGGCGCGTGTGCGTGCGTGCCCAAGATCCCGAGAGGAGAATGGAGGAGAAGGGATTGCGGCGTGGCCATCCCCCCTGGGGGGTGATTTCCTGCTTTCTATCTCTCTGTCTCTCTCTGTCTGTCTGGCGAGCTCACGCGCCCTATAGCAAAAAACCTCTCCAAAAAAAAAAGAAAAAAAAAAAAGCTGATTATATTGATCTCTTTCTAATTTGCATTCAATGAGGTCACATTGGTAAGTGAAGTTAGCCATCATAGGAATATTTACACTATGACTTTTTTTCTTGTCTTCTATATGTTTATTTAGAGAATCAGTGGTTAATCCTTTACATTAACCCCACTATTTCTAGATCAGTGTATCTAAAAGAGCTAATGTCTAGAAGTAAGAAACCCAGACATATGAAAAGAACGATAATAGACAAGTAGAAACAGTATTTAATCTGAGACTTGAATGACAGTTTGGAGTCAGCCATATAATCTAGCAGAAGAGTACTTCTGATAATGGATTAAGATGTGGAAAAACCATAACCAGGAATAATCCTGACATGTTTGAAAAACAGAAAAGTGGACAGTAGGAATAGAATATTCTTATCAAGGGGATAGTACAAGGAGAGTTTGGATATATAGCCAGGAACCAGACCATGAAGGGATTTGTAGGGCATGGTAAGGGTTTTAGACTTTCAGAATAATATAATATGGAGGATTTAAAGAACTTTAAGCCGAGACGTGAGATAAACATACTTATACAAAGAACATTCTGAGGGCCAGCCCTATAGCACAGTGGTTAAGTCTTTTGCATACAAAGCTGGATCCCATATGGCCAACTACAGTTGAATAACAGCCACAATGGCTTGAAATCAAGGCCTGAGGATTGTGCCTGTGTGTCCAAAGTCCTGATGGGTTATAGAAAAGTAGGAAAAGGGATTGTGGCATGACTACACACCACTTGGGGGATGCTTTCTCTCTTTCTCTCCCTCTTTGGCAATTAAAAAAATAGAAAGAAAGATTCAATGAAGAATCTGATTCCTTTGATTCAAAGGAACTGAGATTAGAGATGAGAAGAATGAATAAGAAGAAAGTACACCATTTATAAAATGAGGGAGGGGAAAATTTTAAAGATACACATAGACGGTTCTATTTTGAATGTCTACATCGAAGGTGTCTATTACATATATAAGAAAAAATGGCTAGTATTACTTGAACATATGAGTATTGTGGTTTATAGGAAAGTTTAAGGCTGTTGATATAATTTTGAGAATTATAAATATAAACATGGTGTGTATAGACACAGGCTATTGTAATTACCTCATGTTAAAGCAAGAGAGAGAAGATTCAGAATAGATCCTTAGATCACTCTAAAATCTAGAAGTGAAGGAGTGACTGAGAAGCCCATAAAGGCAAAGAAGATGGAAGAACAGAGAGAAAAGAAAATTAGAAGAGTTGGTGTCACTGAACCAAAGAAGAACAAGAGTTTAAACAGGAGAGCTATAACCAATAGCTCTTAATGCTGCTGAGAATTCATGTGTATGAGACTGGAGAAGAATAGATTGTAGGCTGCAGACAGAGTAGATAAATGGCAAAAGGAATTGAGAACATGGACAGGCTGAGGAGTCAACTCATTGTATCTGTGTTCTGTGAACAGGAGTAGAGAAATGGAAAATGTGGGATCTAGGAAGATATTGTGGAGGATAATACAAAGAGAAATGGAGAAACAACATATAGGGTGAATTCCCCATTTGTTTTTCCATTCTCTCATGGTTTTGCTAGATATTGGGCCTAGGTACCGAACTTAAAACAGCATATATTTATTATATTATAATTGGATACAGATAAGAAATTCAGAAATGGTGTGACTAGATTCTTTGCCCTGGGCTAAAATCAAAGTGTCAACCAGCCTAAGCTCTTATCTGGAAGCTTTGGATAGAATCCAATTCTAATTAAAGTAATTGCAGAATCCATTTCTTTCCAGTCTGGTTATAGGACCAACATCCCTATTTCCTCACTGGCTATTGACCAGGATCATTCTCAGTTTCTATAGGCTGCTGCTTGCTTGCCTCATGGCTGCTCCACTTTCAAAGCCAGCCACAGCTCATTGAATCTTCCTTGTGCTTCAAATCTTACCTCCTTCTGTGTCTCTGTCTTCCTTGTTTGCTTTTGAAGACTCATTGTACTACATAGACTTATTTAAATAACTCAGTATAGTGTTGGTATTTTAAGGTTAATTAACCTTAAACTAAGGTAGAAGACTTACTTACATTTCACAGTTTTCAGAGATTAGAACATGAGATTTTGGGGGAAGACATTTAGAATTCAGTTTACCACACTTCACAAAATTATTAAGAGATGATTCTTCTATTCTCTGAAATGGATTGTTTAAGGCTGTTATGAACTGTTTCTTGAATGCTTGATATACTTCACCAGTCATGAACTCCTGACCTGGTGCTTTCATCCTGAGAATATTTAAAACTATTAGTTAGTAATAGAATTTATCAGATCTCTTATTTTTTTCTTGAATAATTTTGGAAATTTATGTCCATCTAGGAATTTATGCATCATTTTTAATTGTTTTATTTGCATAAATATTATATTGTAATAAAATAAAATAGAAATATACTATTGAATTATCTTTCAATCTCTAATCCTACTTTATTCTTTTTTTTTTTTTTTTTTTTGGAGAGGTTTTTGCTATAGGGCGCGTGCGCTCATCAGACAGACAGAGAGATACATAGAGACAGAAAGCGAGAAGTCATCCCCCAGAGGGGATGGCCATGCCGCAATCCCTTCTTCTCCATTCTCCTCTCAGGATCTTGGGCATGCACGCACACGTGCCCGGCGTGAGTTTTAAGCCACCGGGTCCAGGACGCGAACCACGGTTGACTACATGGGAGTCCAGCGACATAGCCATTACACTAACTGCTGGTTCCCACTTTATTAATTATTAATATATAACATAGTATTTTTCCAATCCATTTAGCAAATGTTTATCAAATTTATTAATCATTTTGAAGCATAACCTATAGACTTTTTTACTTATTTTTTTAATCTTCATTTTAGAAATAATTGCTATTTTTAATTTTACAGTTTTTTCTCTCTACTTCCATTGGGTTATTCTGCTAATGTTAAAGTTTATTTTTTTCCTAAGAGAGAAACAAAGTCACCTTCAACAGTGTCTTTGTCCCGTGACCCTCTCCCTAGCTCTGTAGCCAATGAGGATCACATAAACTAAACTGGCCACAGCTGGATGCCTGCTATTATTTCTCAAGTTAGATTTTTTTAATTGTTGGCCTCTTTAAAAAAAAAAAATTACATCTTCCTGATGTACATTTTCTAGATTTTTAATGTAGTAATTGATATATAGAGGAGTTCAATTTTTCTTTCTGCAAAACTATACTTACCTGTTTCTTAAATTTTTATTAAAATCTTCAGTTACTAGTGAATTTCTCAATTTTCCCTGTAGTATTCTTAATATAATTTAAATATTCTAAAATAATTTTATAATACATAAAATAATGTATTTTCTTGCTCAACTAAATTCTAGTAACAAATAATTTTACTTTCTTTTGTTATCACTAAAATGATTACTTTATTTAATAAAATTGGAGCCTGGGGCTCTTCTAGAATTTATTTTTAAATGTCATCTTACCTTTTGCTTCCTTTTGTTTTAGTCAGCATCTTGCAAATTTCATATGGATGCTTTTCTTAAAATCCTCTATGCAAAGGTTCTCTAAAAAGTTTATGAAAACTACGAATGGATTTAAACATTTCTTTGGATCAAAGTAAATTTTTAGTTTTTTTTCCCCTTAATTTTGCTAGAGGGTACATGAGCTTGCTGGAGTGAGGCAGGAAGAGGAAGTGCAAGAGAGAGGGAATACAAGAAAGCATCTCCATGGGGGATGCCATAGTTCCCTCTCCTCCATCTGTCCTCCTTTCTGGATTTTGGGCACACACACACATGTCCAATATGTATCCCAAGCTGCCAGGTCTGAGACTCAGACTACGTAGCTAACTAGGTGGAATCTAGTCCCCTAACCACCAGGCCATAAGCTGCCCCTAGAGTTTAATTCCATTTTCCATGAGTATTTTGAAGTACCCTCATAAAAACTCAGTTATTAGTCAATAAGAGTTTAGATAATTTGTACTGATAATGATTGCTTATAGAATTAGGTAAGTATCTACTGTGTTAGTTTTAGTTTTGCTTTCTCTGGTTTTTCTCTTTGTTTACTTTCTATTAGAAATTTTCCCTTTATTTCTTTTTCTGCTATTTTGGAAAGTACATAATCAATTTATCTCTGTCTAGTGGTTATACTGGAAACTTCAGCATGAATATAAAAGAGTATTCATGAAATTAATGCAAAATGTGTCTTACTGAAAAGCTGTACATGGATTTCAAATTTTTTTAGCCAAAATAAACTTGTACATTGATTCTGTTTTTCAAAACATTTTAAAAAATTTTGCCAGAGGGTGCATGCACTCACATGGGAGAAAGAGAGAACTCCCCCATCCCCATGTGGAATGGTCCCTCTGCAACCCTTTCTCATTTATCCCTACCTCCTTTAGGGATTTTCAGCATACATGTACATGTGCCTGGTGTGTTTTACAAGACTCCAGGTCTATGATTCAAATTGCACAGTCAGCCATGTGGGATCCAGCTGCCTTAACCACCATACTACAAATTGGCCCTTGCACAAACTGTTTTAAACCTCTTCATATGTAACAGCAAAGACTTACCTTAGTCAATAATTTTATACTTGTAGATATGTTCTTTCCTTCATCACTACTGCAGACACACTTTAAAAGTGATTATTAGGTCACCTGGAGTGCAATCCAGATTCCACGTGGTGAACCTTGGTTGGTTCTATGAATTTACGCTGATAAGTTTTTTTTGTTTGTTTTAATGCAATAGAGTTTTAGTTATATTAATAACAAACATGCATATAATTCCTCCCCATCCTTACTTTTTTCCTATGCTTAATAAAATCCTCTTCATCCTTCAAAATCCAGCTTAAATATTACCTCCCATACTTAGCAACCAAGATAATATTATTTTTCCATATTTCATAAGCATTTATTCTTAACTCTTAACATTTATTATAAATCTGTGCAGATTTTCACATTCCATTTTTATTTATTTTCATTACAAAAAGAATATTGACTTGCTTTTTCAAAAATTTTAAATACCACTTTAAAAAAACTTTCAGAATTACTTCTGTATTGATGCTATGTTTTATAGGGTTAAGTCCCATACTCAGCAACTATCTCATTGAAAAAACAATTTCTTAAAAAGCAAGAAAAATACAGCAGTCTTTACCAAGCCTTTTTATTGAGGTACTTCAACAGTTTATCTAACATATTATGTAGAGATGTAGATTAATCTTTTATTTATGTCTGTATCTCCTTTATACTATGCATAACAGATAATAGTTGTTAAGTAAGCATTAGATATTACTCTTAAATCACAGGAGTTGTTTTTCCCCCTTTAGTTTTAACAGAGTGGAAATTTTAAAACTAAAAAAAAAAAAAAAAAAAAAAAAAAAAAAAAAAAAAAATGTAGGGACAGCAGGTAGTGTGGTAGTTAAGGTGCTAGACTCCTGCATGGATGACCTTGGTCCTGGACCTAGCAGCTTGAAAATCACACTGAGTGCATGTATATGTTTGCCCACAATCCCAGGAGAAGAATGGAGGAGAAGATATTGCAGCATGGCCACCACTCCCACCCCCATTTCAGGGGTGATTTCTCACTTTCCCTCTCATTATCTCTCTCTGTCTCTCTCCAGTGAGCGCACATGCTCTATGTCAAAAACCTTAAAAAAAAAAAAAAAAAGTGGTCATATTTGGTCCAGCAGATGGCATGGTGGTAAAGGTCCTGGACTCCCACATGTATGACCATGGTTCAAGTCCCAGACCCAGTGGCTTGAAAATCACAGCAGATGTGTTTGTCCAGAATTCCAAGAGGTGAATGGAGGAGAAGGGATTATGTGCAGCCATCTTCCCGGGGGGTGATTTCTCACTTTCCTCTCCCTATCTCTCTAGTGAGCACATGCACCCTTTGGTAAAAACCTTTAAAAAACAAAAATGTCATATTCAGTTGCCTATGTTCCAGGTGGGTTAATTATTTAGATAGTAGGAATAAGCATTATGACATTAAAATACACATGCCACCTAGAAAACTGAAGCTATCGTTATTGTCTGATGGTAGATGTCTTTACATGAACTCAAGTCTATAGAAAAACTCAGATTTTATAGATATTTTGATAGTGTTTGGACATGGTTTTATGAATCACAATGACTGAAAAAAATATTAATAGATGTTTAGTTTCAGTAGTAAATAAATTTAGAGAAAAAAACAAGGTCTCGTAGAAAATTTGTTTTGTCATTTAAAAGCTGCCGAGAGGAAGGCAAACGATTTGTCTCTTCTAAACAATGCCAATTATTGCTTTGCAAACAGAAGTGACAAAATACTCAGGCAACAATTGGAGCTGGATTAATTTCTGGACAATTGCCATCCCTGCTTTATAATCTTTACTCTTCCAGCCATTCTGACTGAATGCTTATTCTCAAATAGTTTCTGATAATCCATCCTGTGAAAGCACAATAGGTCACTGAGTTTTAAATCCTTATTAAATCCTTAATTTCTATGACTTTGTTAGGAGTTAGTCTTGCATGAATTTTCACAGAATGCATGAGAATATGTTAACAGAAGCCTCTCTAGAATTGATGAGATCATTACTAAATATCAAACAGACATGAACTTAAGTGGACCAGCAGTGAATGTATAGAAAGAGATTATGATGAAGTAAATCAGAAGTTGGACTTTATTTATTTATTTATTTTTAGAGAGATTTTTGCTATAGGGCACATGAGCTTGCAAGAGAGACCGAGAAAGACGGAGACAGAAAGTGAGAAATCATCTCCCAGAGGGGACTGCCACGCTGCAATCCTTTCTCCTTTATTCTCCTCTTAAAATTTTGGACACCATGCACATGCACCCAGCATGAGTTTTAACTCTTTGGGTCCAGGACTTGAACTGTGGTTGACTATGTGGGAGTCCAGTAACTCAACCATTACACCACCTGCTGGTCCCTGGACTTTATTATTGTACTAAAAATATTTACTAAAAAATGTTTCCAAATCACTGTCCATCTTTCTTCCCAAAGAGCTCCATCTGTCATTCCTCATTCAGGGAGTTCTTTGTATAATATCAGATAAAATTGTCCCTGGGTTATTCAGAGTGGGCTTTATTGTTTGATATGTAAGCATATCCTTACATCCATGTCTAGGCAGGCCAGGATAAATGAAACAGTTCATGGCATTTCTTAAAGTCATGTGAACAAATTTGGATCAAGGATAGGTAAAATACAATTGAGAAAGGCTGCTAAGAAAAAAGTTCCTTTTCTCTTGAGAGAGAATTACCAAATGAGGTAACATCTTCTTTCCTTGTCCTGTGTACATCATGAACTACCTGAAGCCCAGAACTCAGCAATGTGGAAGAGCAATATGAATTATAGTTTTAAAAAAATTACTCTGACTACTTTGTGAAGAAGAAATTTAGGGAAGCAAGACAGACAGGAGAGCCACCTAGGAGGTACCACAAAAGTTCAGATGCAGGATGACAATTTAGATTTAAATGACAGATATTGAGAAGAAAAATACAAATCCATTCAAGATATTTTGGAGTTGAAAATTTAGAATTTTCAGGGAAATTTAGGATGGCTATGTTGCTGGACTCCCATGTAGTAGACTGTGGTTTGAGTCCCGGACCCGGTGTCTTAAACTCATGCCGGGCGTGTGTGCATGCATGCCCAAGATCCTGAGAGGAGAATGGAGGAGAAGGGATTGTGGCGTGGCCATCCCCCCTGGGGCTGATTTCTCATTTTCTATCTCTCTGTCTGTGTCTTTCTGGTTAGTGAACGTGCCCTATAGCAAAATCCTTTCCAAAGACAAAAATAAAAAAGAAAAGAAAATTTAGAATTTGTAGTGGACTAGGCTAGAGTATAAGAGAAAGAGAAGAATTAAGTTTGGATTTGAAAGGAGTAGGTAACAATACATTTGCTATACTTGAGATGTCAAACTCCAGAAAAAGAACAAAAAACAGCTGATGGCATTTTTATTGCACTCTTGTTAAATTTTTAAAAAGAATTATGTATTTATTTAATTAAATTTGTTATTATAATAATTTTTAATTTGACCAGACAGATACAGAGAGAGAAAGAGAAAGCAAGAAAGTGAGCTGCTAGGTCTGGTACTCGAACCGCAGTTGGCCATGTGGAAATCCAGCACCTTCAACCACCACACTACCTGCTGGCCCCGCACTCTTGTTAAATTTACAGACACTCCTCATGACCAACTTCCATTCCTGCTACTAGGTTGTTAAGCGAATTGGTTGATAATAGAGGCAGATGTCTTGTGATGAGTTGTGGTGCCATAGAATATATATTTTTCTATAGATATCACACATCATCACACTAGCATAATATAATTCTATACATACAAAAAGCATACAGTAGATAAGCATCAGAAAGTGACAAGACACACCACGACCAATGATATAAATTCAACATAATCATTTTCAGTTATTCCAAATACTACTATAGCTGCATAATAACGTAGAAATTTATAAACAAAATATATAGTCTTATGTGTATGAATGCCTCATGAAGTGAATACCAACTGACTGTAGGAATGAGACAAAGAATGAGAAAGGGGATTCCCAAGACTCAGACTGAGAAAGTTGATTCTTGTCCTAGACAACCAATGGGAAATCAGAGAAGCCATTAAATAGGTAAGTTTTTAAATGAGGAATAGCTGTGTGTAAGAGAGAATTGATCATTTCATGATGTTGAGCTTTTTTTCAAGAATGTAGTCTGTCTTTCAACTCATCAAGTCTACTTTGGTGTTTTTCAGAAATGTTCTAACTTAATCCCCATATATTGGGTCGTCAAAAAATTAATGATGTATTTTTTTCATAGAAAAATGTAGAAAAATACATTGCGACTTTTTCAACAACCCAATAGATGTTTATATTTTGTTACATTTCACAAAGGGACAATTGTATGTAGTTTTACTAAGTCAGTGCTTAATACCAAAATTTTATAGAGAATCTCTTCAATCAGCTCTCATTTGTATAAATTCATCTTGTAGGAGATTGCTCAAGAAATGTTCATAAACTTGAATTTTTGCATACTTAAAATTATTTTCTAGTAACCTTGACAGTGAAAGAAACTCAATACAAAATTATTGCCTCAAGCTTGCTTCTTTTGTATATCTGGTAGATACTGTGTCATTATCATCTCATATTTAAAGTTACTCTCAAGTAGTTTTGCCAATGCATCATTTTTTATTGGAGGCCTATAGTTTCTGTTATCTTTTTTTTTTTTTTTTGAGATGTTTTTGCTATAGGGCATGTGCACTCGCCAGGAAGACAGAGAGAGACAGAGCGACAGAAAGCGAGAAATCACCCCACTGGGGGGATAGCCACGCCGCAATCCCTTCTCCTTTATTCTTCTCTCAGGATCTTGGGCACGCACGCACATGTGCCCAGTGTGAGTTTAAGGCACCAGGTCCGGGACTCGAACCGCGGTCGACTACATGGGAGTCCAGCGACATAGCCATTACACTAACTGCTGGTTCCTCTATCTGTTTTCTTTAAAATCGTATAATCTTACTAACATAGTGTTAAATGTGTAGCATCTTAGGCCAGTTTTTCCAAGTACTACATGAACCTTTTTTTTTTTTTAGGTCTTTGCTGTAGGATATGTGCACTGGCCAGGGAAGAGAGAGAGAGACACACACATACAGAGAGAAGGAAAGTGAAAAATAACCCCCTGGGAGGACAGTCACGCTGCAATCCCTTCTCTACCATTTTCCTCTCAGGGTTTTGGACACATACACACTTGGTGTGACTTTCAAACCACCAGATCCAAGACTTGAACCAACATGGTCAGCCATGTGGGAATTCAGTGTATTAATCACACCACTTGCTGGCCCCACTGTGTACCCTTTATATATGCAGATTCAGATGTGTTTAAAGTTAGAGTTTCTTATGTTTTAATTTTTAAAACTATATTAGTTTTATCTTTTTATTATGTTTTGTTCTCCATTTCCTCCTTTGGTACTCTTGTTATATGTAAATTAGAGTTTCTTTCCCAGTTATGTACATTGTCTTGTTGCCTTCTCTTTCTCCCTAAATCTATTATCTGCTCATTTTTTCTTATTTCCTCCCTCTTGATTAAATTTAGTATATTTTAAGTAGTTTCTATGATCTTTTAGGGCACCTTATATATAAATTTATAAGTTAATTTGAATTATTTTCTTCCTCAAGTTTTGCCACTTCCATTTATCAGTTTCTACTACCTTTCTCTCATTACCTGTCTTTTTTAAAAGTTGGATATTTCTATTTTTAATTATCCTTTATACCTATAATTTCTTGTTTTGTTATTTTTAAATCCTAGCAGGAATCCCTCTTCATTTCCTTTTTTTGCTTATTTGTTTCATATGCATTTGTGAAACTGTTTTAATCCTTATTTTTAGTTTTTTTCAAAAAAGGATGCCATGACTTTTTTTTTTTTTGAGTGTTACATATTCTTTATTTGATAGTACACATTAAAATGTCTTTTTTTTTCTTTCTTTTTTTTGAAGAGGTTTTTGCCATAGGGCGTGTGCGCTCGCCAGAAAGGCAGAGAAAGACAGAGAGACAGAAAGTGAGAAATCACCCTGCAGGGGGAATGGCCACGCCGCAATCCCTTCTCCTCCATTCTCCTCTCGGGATCTTGGGCATGCATACACACGTACCAGGCATGAATTTAAGCCACCAGGTCCAGAACTCGAACCATGGTCGACTACATGGGAGTCCAGCGACCTAGCCATTATGCTAACTGCTGGTCCTAAAATGTCTTTCAATAAGTAAAAGGCAGTGTTTTTGATACAGGGAATTCTAATTACATTGGTAGAGTTATGACCAAATATATAAAGTAGACATCACTACTTTACCTTCAGCTTTTGCCTTAACAGGTTAATAAACATAAATTAAAACACAGGTGAGCCTGCTTAGTTTTGAGAAGTAAAGGGATTTCGTCAGCATTTATATATTCCTATAACCAGTTACATATAACCCTAAATAAAAGCCGTCTCCATTAGGCTTTGAGACGGCATTCACCATCTTTGTAGAAAGATGAGCATCAGTAATAAATTACCAATTATATCTTTAGAAAGGGCAAATAGTGATAGCACTTACTGAACTGAAATTACTATCAAAATTAATTATATATGTATATGTGTATATATATATGTATATATATGTGTGTGTATATATATACATGTATATATGATATATGTATATATGTATATATACATATACATATATACATATATATGTATATGTGTATATATGTATATATGTATATATGTATATGTATACATATACATATATGTATATGTATACGTATATATACGTATACATATACATTTAATATTATATTTAATTATATATATATATATATATATATATATATATATATATATATAAATTTAACCACAAGTCAGTCTTACTTAAATCCGGATTGTACAACAAAAATATCCTGTCAGCCATTCATGATTTGAGTTCTGGTGTAGGAGATCAATTAAAATATGGTACACATAAAAAAGGTGAGACATTTCTGTTTTGTCATAAATAAGGCAGTGGCCACCTATTACTCCAATAGTAGCTTTTTAAAGATAAGCTACCAATGCTGCTCTTTCGGACTTCTTTTTAACGCCAGTGAAGATCATTGTTGTTCCAGGGATGTACCTCTTGGAATTCTCCAAGTACTGCATCGGTGTATCTTCTCCCCACATGATGCTTTTGTTCTTGTTGGCATCTGTGTAAGAGAATTCAGGGGCCTGACCTGTCTTCCACCTGAATAGACCATGGAGATTTGGGCCAGTCTTGTGCTTGCCTCCCTTTTCCACGGTGTGGCACTGGGCACACTTCTGAACAAAAATCTTCTTGCCTTTCTCAACATCACCCACTTTTAATTCTCTCTTTTGTCACTTGGGAATATATAGTAACCACTCAGAAGCCAGATGACCTGTGCTTTCCCATGACTTTTTTTTTCCATTTTTAATTTTCCTGGAATAATGACAGGAAAGATAATCATTTTGTGTGACTGGCCAGTAGCAGATGCTTTCTGAGTTCTTAGGTCTGCACCTCTGTTTCTGTTACAGCAGAGATTGGCAGTTTTTGTATACAAAAATCGTATTTAGTGATGGTGGTGGAAATTATGTAGTTTGCTTTTACCTTCATATTCTATTCTGCTACTATAGGATGCTTGTCATCAGCTGCTTCTCTTGCTTCTTTTAAAACCAGTAGTTCACTCCAAATGCAGTAACTGCTCCAGAAATCATACACTATCAGATAATTGAAAGCCCTCATGGGACTACACAGAATATAGTCATACAAAGCTTTGTAAAGGTAAAAGATACATTGTGGCAAGAACAAGTTCAGATATTCAAAGAGGCCTGAGGTTGATCTTGCAGTCTTCTGGGTCCTGTCTCAGTCACACAGGACACAGTACATCCTTAGTTTGTGAACTGTCAAGATATATACAAGATACTTTGGTTTCATCAGAGGAAGGCACAAATTTTAAGGAGCATTTTATGCCTACTTGATCATATAGCTAAAACTAGGCTTTATAACTCATTAAATGAGGAAAAACTGTCAATCTATAGTTAACATTGTGAATTCTCTAGACCTCTTATTTTAGAATATTTTAGAATATTTGTTATATTTGCCTCCCTTCATACAGCAACTCTGTCAACTTAAAACTCAGTGAGATAAGAATACTTTTTATCAATTGTTGAATAGTTTATTTCTAAAATATGCCCAGAATTTATGAAACTATACCAGTTATCCAACAGAGTTTTTCCAGTGGCTCTTCTTTGTTCAGTTGGCTTCTTTTATTCAGACTGACCCTGGATAAACCAAGTTTGGACTCTCAGGTCTTCCCACCTTGATAATGGTGCTCTTCTTATCTACCATGGTAAGATGGCTTTTTTCTAGCTCTAGCCTTAATAGTACTTAGGGATGTACATATCTCCTTTTTTCTTTTATGTACACCTAAGCTGGCCAGCTAGATAGCAGTATCACTTCCAAGGTAATCCCCATCCTTGGGCAATTCTTCCATTATAATCTTTATTTAGCTCATTACTTACATACTATTTATAAGAAAACGGCCTATCTTGCTTAAAAACTGCTTTTAAACCTATCTTGCTCTTCCCTGAGAAATAGAAATTGATAACAACAAAGTAGAGGTACATGCATTTAAATTTTCTTTTTTAGCATTGTAATAATTCCATAGATTTTCTGTATCTCAGTTCAGGAAAATTAGTGATCCAATATGAAATCAGGACCAAGAGCCCTCTCAGCAGTTAATTGATTAAAAATGTGTCTGTCTTGTGATTGAACAAATAGTCTCTCTTTATGATGTTCACAATGGTCAAGATTTATGTCAAGTCAATTTGGGATGATATAATGGAGAATGTGAAGGACTAACTCTTAAGGATTTTAGGACAGCCTTCATAATTTAAGTAAATCCAATCACATCCACCCATTGGCTTTGGATGCAGTTGAAATTAAGATAAAGAAGAACAAGTTAGAACACATATTCTATTAGTATGCAGCTCTTAAAAATAAAAGGCAATGTGGAGATTTCATTACTTTGTTAATTCCCCATTTTGCTGTCCTGATTAAGAACTATGGTAATGGAACCAGTGTTCCTCTGACTCACCAAAGGAAAGAGCTTATGTAATGAAATATCATCTATTTAGTAGACCTTTCTGGCTTAAAGACCTCTATTTAAGTATGAGTCTTATTTTAGTCTATTCTTATTACTTAATAACTAAATACCTGAAACTGGGTGATTTATAAGAACAGAGGTTTATTTAGCTCTGGTTTTGATGGTACAAGAGCAGAGGGCTGCATCTGCTTATGGTCTTCTTGGTGAGGACTCTGCAGAGTTCTGAGGAGGTGCAGGGCATCACACACAGTGATATAGCAAGAACAGAGTATATGTATCTATGTGTCTTCTCTTCTTATAAAGCCACCAGGAATCAGTCATGGGGGCCCCACCCAGACGACCTCATCCAATCCCAGACACCTTACAAAGACCTCACCTTTTGACACCATATTCTGATTGTTTCTTCCCTCTCAACACCTTCACAATGGCTCACAAAATTTTAGCACATGAATTTCTAGGGAACATATTTAAGCCATAGCAGATCTTTTGTTTATATCTTTATATTAACAAAAAACATATTATGTTCTCAAAAGAGAACAAATGTTGGTAAGTACATGGAGTAAAGGGAACTCATACACTGTTGGTGGGGATATACATTAATATTGCCACATAGAAAATACTATGATCACCCTCAAAAAACTAGAGGGACCAGAAGTTGGCATAATGGCAATGTCACTGGACTCCCATGTAGTCAACCATGGTTTGAGTCCTGGTTCTGGTGTCTTAAACTCATGCCCACGCGTGTGCATGCATGCCCAAGATCCTGAGAGGAGAATGGAGGAGAAGGGATTGTGGCATGGCCATCTCCCCTGGGGGATGATTTCTCATTTTCTGTCTTTCTGGTGAGCGCATGCGTCCTATAGCAAAAACCTCTCAAAACAAACAAACGAACAAAAACTAAAAACCTAGAACTATCACATGATCCAGCAATTCCACTACCATGAGTCCTAACTTCTCAATACTGGTGGTCTAAAATCCCTTGAGAAGTGAAACCACTTTTTTTAAGATAACTTAGAAAGCACCTCCTAAATGGAACATCTAGGAAAGACTAGAAGACTCAGGTAAATTTTGTTCAATTCCTGAAATCAGTCTTCGTTTAAACTTCTAAATACAGATTCAATTCCTGACCTTAGGATGCCAGGGAAGAGCTTTCGCTTATTGCTCCAAACATGGCCGGCCATTCATGTTAAAATTTGTCTTTGAAGCTAGTTTTCCTTTGGCATTCTTTCCTGTTTAAACCAGCTTGCAGAGATATCCCCAGGGCTCAGTGTTTACAGAAGTAATTTTGGTCTCTACTTTCCACTCCTTGAACCTACATTCATGGCTTCCTAAATCACAAGAATGTAATGGATTTTTGTTTCTGCCATTTCTCTTATCACCCAGAACAGTGATCAGCCTATATTACATGCTCAAGGAATGAATCAATTTGAGAGTCTAACCATTCATTGTTCCTCCAAAATGAGACTTAATGTGTCACTTTATAAACTGTTCACTTTCATTGAAAAATACCTTTGTATTGATATTGAATTTAGCTTAATGAAATATGGGCTATATATGAATAATGACTTTTTTAAATGATGACTTTTAGTCTGTCATTGTCTCACCAAGAAGGTAAGTTTCTTCTCTCACAACAAAAGTTAATTAATGGGGTGGAGAACATGACAGGATAATTCTGTTCCATATATAGGTATTGATCAAATGTCCTCAGTCCTCCATGAAAAAGAAAAGGACTGACATATCCCCTGTAGTCACATAATGAGTTTTCACACAGGCCAGTCACATGCAGTTGTTTGGGAGTGTGAGCCATCATTGAGAATTAAGTCAAGAAAATGATTAATATTGTGATATTTCACCTCTTTGTAATTCAACTGAAGTAAGAGAACACAGGTTTGATTAAATAGAATTTTAGCAGTATAGCACTATTTTTTCTGTTTACTAAAAATCACTTCTTAATTTATAACAAATTATAAGCAACTTTGTAAACAGCCCCATATTGGGGTTACCATGGTAATGTTTACCGTGGTTAATACTGGAGCTGCAAAAATTATTAGCTAGAAATTTTAACCTTGGCAGAAAGCCCCTTAACTTAACACAGAATAACAGAATGAAATAAACACATAAAAATAAACTCAGTTTGCCTCTTGTTTTCCTCGTCATTGAGATTATGCTGAGAAGTAGTTAAGAGAATGTGCTATTTGATGTAGCTTAAATTTTTTTTATAAATTCAATATGTTCTTTCTGAGAGGTGATGAATATTAACTAGCGAAACAGAAGATAGATTTGTAAAAGAAAACCTTTCATTTTGGAGCTACAAATGACTGTATAGTAAGTTCACTCTCAATTTTTAGATGTGGAAACCAAATAAATTATATATTAATATTAAGCAATTTGCTCAGTATTAAAAAGCCAGTGGCAACAAGTTATTCTCTCCAGGTTACTCTCTGCTTCTGCCTTATATCTCAGCCCCCTTGTGGTTTCACCTGCCTTCTGTTCTAGAGAAGATTCATCACTTCAACTATTTTCTTTACAGTCTCTTTAACACACACTCGCATTATCAGCTCATTTCTGCTTTCAAGAAAAATCAATACTCTGAATAAATCCATTTCATTTAATGCTCAGTGCTAGTGTCCAAGTTACTGAGTCACACAGCAAGATTATCTAGAAGTTGTTTCCTCTCAATCTGTACACCCATCCTCATTCAGCTCCAAGTGAATACTGAGTGCTATCTATGAACAGTAACAGATTCCATAAATAGATTTTCCTTCTTTTTGTCTCAACCTTTACCCCAACAAACAGGCTTTTATTAAATTTCAACCATTATATAGTACTTTACATACATGCAAAAGTACAGACAGCAGAATAATGAAGACCCACATCATCAATCTCTCAACTTCAATAATTTTTAGTAATGATTAATCTTGTTTCATCTCTATCTTACATTATGTTAAAACCAGTCTCAGATATTATGTAATTTCATCCATAAATATTTCGAAAGACATGCATAAATACTAGTGACCCAAAAAGGTAATTATAGTACTATTATCACACTTTAAATATAAACAGTAATTCCTTTGTATCATCAAATATGCAGTCAATGGCCCAGTTCCCCAATTATCTAAAACATATTCATTTGTTTGGTTTGCTTCATAGTTTGGTTGTTTAAATTTGGATTTAAGTAAGGTGCATAATTATAATTGAGTGATAGAAAGCAATAAATTACTCCCTAGGAGGAATGTCCAAGCCACAATCCCTTTTCCTCCATTCTCGGGATTTTGAGCATGCACACACAAGTGCCTGGCATGAGTTTTAAACCACTGGGTATGGGATTCAAACTGTGATCAACTATGTGGGAGTCCAACGACATAACCATTATGCCATCTGCTGATCCCTGAGTGATAGATTTCTAAAGTCTCTCATAATCGAAATTTTTGCCCCTTACATTTATTTTTTGCTTTTATTGTCGTTGTTGTTAACAGATGAGGTAGTTTGTCACACAGTTTTCCAGTGTCTAGAGTTTGCTTATTGGATTCTACAATATGACACTTAGCATTGCTCCTTTTATCTTGAATTACCTTGTATTTTTTAATACATTTTCAGTTAAAGTTTTGAAGTGATCATGTTTGGATCAGGTATTGCTGTGGCAGTATATCAGGAGGCACATATGATTTGCATTTGTCACTTTTAATTATGTTAGTATTCATCATGAGCATGGCTTATAGATATTAATTCATTAGGTGAAGTTGTTATATTCCAATTCTAATATCCTTTCTTCATTTGCTAGTTAGAGCACTTCTACATCTAAGATACTTCTGTAGTGAGAAACTTTGTTTTAACAGTGAGGATATACAGTTTGTATAGAAAAGGCAGAAAATTGCAAGGTTCTTTCCCTTTACATGTTTTCTTCAAACTGAGTTAGTCTTCAGGCATTCTCTAAAATTAATCATGAGTTACCTTTTTTGACATTATTAATTTATATAATATATTTAATCATGTTGATGTACTTTAATCTTTTCCATTTAGTATCCTGGTAGATGCCCAAATTTCTAGTTTTTGGCTAGTGGGATCCTATTCAATGTGGCTCCCAGTCCTTATAATAAAATGGTAGAAACTTTTGATAGTTTGCTTCATTGTTTTCTGGGAGAACACAAGGTCCAGTCTCATCGTGATATTTCTTGCCTCTACTGTGTAACTGAACATTTCTGTAAAAAGCCTGTGTTTTGTTATTGTTCTTGTTTGCCTGTTTTGTGGGATGTGTTATTTAGATAACAAACTTCAAGATTTAGGGGAGGTTGTTGTTATTGTTATGGTCATTATTTCTAGGTCTTTTCAATGAACAGAGCTACTTTTCAATGAACAGAGCTACTGAGATAATATCCAAGAATGTGATTACCTGAATCAATTAAAGATTTTGTAGCCTTTCTTTTTCCTTAGAGTAAAATTCCACCAGGAACATAGAGAAATTATTGTGTCTTTAAGACCATTTTTAATACTAACTCTGTCTATGGTTAGCCAATACATATTTATTTATTTTTAACATCTTCATTTTTTGAGTTTTTTTTTGCCATAGGGCATGTATGCTTGACAGAGAGACAGCGAGACAGAAAGCGAGAAATCACTCCCCCCAGGGAGTAGGGGATGGCCATGACACACTGCCTTTTTCTCCATTCTCCCTTTGGGATTTTGAGCTTGCACACACATGCACCTGGCATGAGTTTCAAGCCATTGGGTCCAGGACTCAAACCGTGGTTGGGCATGTGAGAGTCCAATGCCCTTAACCACTACACCGCCTGCTGTTCTTATCCAGTACATACTTAAGTTCACTTACTTCAAATTTGTTTTGTTTTTAAAATTTATTTTTGTAATTATGTAAAGTAGTTACATTTGTCTAAAACCAAAACTTATAAAGCATGGTGAATATTTAAGATAAATCTAACTTTTGCCCTTATTTCCTCATTCTATATCCTTTGTTAATATCTGTAAGAATATTGGAATGCTTATTTTACTGTACTGTATATACATTTCAGGGTATATGTTGGGTTGTCAGAAAAGTCATGACATATTTGTTTTATGTTTTTCAAAGGTTATTTATTTATATGAAAAAAACAAAGGTCAATCAATGGTACATTGCCCATTTTGTTCGATAACCTTTTGCCATCTTTCAGTGAGTTTCGTAATTCCTGATGCATAGAAGGATCTGTCTTTATTAGCAAAAAACTGAACGATGTGCTGATTTACAGCCTCATTTGTATTAAATGTTATAACATGCAAGGAGTTTTTTGGTTTTGTTTTTATTTTTTTTTTGGAGAAGATTTTGTCTTAGGGTGCATACTCTTGCCAGAGAGAGACAGAGACAGTGAGAAATAACCTCCCCAGGGGAATGTCCATGCCTCAATCCCTTCTCCTCCATTCTTCTCCTATGATCTTAGGTATGCATGCACACACTTCTGGTGTGAGCTTCAAGCCACAGGGTCTGGTACTCAAATCACTGTTGGCCTTGTGGGAATCCAGTGATGTTATCATTATGCCATCTGCTGGTCTCAAGTGCCAATAATTTTTGACAGGTCATCAAACTTGTGTGTGGTCTCAGTATCATGATAGAACACAACTCCTTTATGATCAATGAACTCTGGACGTTTCTGAATGATAGATTCATTCAAAATATCCAATTGCTGAATAGTACACATTCAAACTGATTGTTTGGTTCCTTGGTAGCAGCTCAAAAAACAGGTCAACTTTAAAATCCTACCACACTGAGAGCAAACCTTCTTCTAATGAATGAATGTTTTCAATGTCGTTTGAGGCAAATCATCATGTCTGGGCCAAGACCATTTGTACACCACATTGTTGTAAACAATCCACTTCTGATCATCAGTTATCAGTCACTTCAAAAAAGGATCATTCCCCATCTGCCCCTATTTAATGAGCATATCGCAGGTGTTTATACGTGCCATCAAACAAACGTCTTTGAGTTCACGAGGAACACAAATATTAAGCTTGCTTATGTATCTCAGGTTCTTCAGGTGGTCATGAACACTTGAATGATGGATGTTCAGTTCAGTGTTTCTTCAATCTCTCGTGCTTTGTGTAACATGGGGTTTGACTCAGTCAACATCTTTATTTTGTTGTCATCAATCTCAGTGGGCCTATCTGACCAAGGAATGCCGTTGAGATCAGAATCACCAGCACAGAATGTCATGAACCAGTATTGGCCCTACTGTTCTTGTAGAGAATTGTCACCATAAACTGTACACAACTTTTCACAAGCTTGACATGCATTCTTCCCTTTACAGAAGTAAAACAGTAAAATATGGCAAAAATGCAGTTTGGCCTTCCATCTTCAACTTGTGAAATCTACAAAAGTCAATCAAATAGCTCATCTTTTTAAAAGATGAAGCCAGAACTGTCAGCTGTCAAATGACATAGCAATAACATAGACGCAAATGACTCTAGTACTTCCAAAAATGAACTAGCACCATCTGTTGCAACAATGCATCATGGCTTTTTCAATAACCCAATAGCCATTACATTGTACTGGCTTGTTTATATCACTTAATCTTGCATTGTTAAATATAATTTTTTACTTAATACTAGCTAGTCCTTGTTACTAGTCATGTTGGTTAGCTGAGTCTTGTTCTCTTGTAGTTCTCAGAAAATCCTGATATAACTACTTTAAGTTTGTCCATCTTTCTAACTGGTAGTCATGACTCAGTATGGCTGGATATAAAATTTTTGGCTAACTTTTTTTTTCTTTTTATGAATTTTCTGAGTATGTTGCTCTTTGTCTTTTTATCTTTTGACATAATATGTAGCTGGAAGTCCAATTTTCTTGCCATTACAAGTGACTTGGTCTTTTTCTTCTACCCCCAAATAATTTATTTTTAAATACAGTAGATCTATACATGTTACTATAGTGACCATTTTGTGATTATTTTGCCATGTACATGATGTCTCAATAAGTAGCTTCAAATAGTTTTGTGGGGTTTTTCTTGAGAGGTTTTTGCTATAGGGTGCATGTGCTCTCCAAAAAGACAGAGACAGAAAGTGAAAAATCACCCCCCAGGAGGGATGGCCACACCACAATCCCTTCTCCTCCATTCTCCTCTCAGGATCTTGGGCACACCCCCCTAGGGGGAATGGCACACCACAATACCTTCTCCTCCATTCTCCTCTTGGGATCTTGGGTACACATGCACACACAACTGGTGTGAGTTTAAGCCACCGGGTCTGGGACTCAAACCACGGTCGACTACATGGGAGTCCAGTGACATAGCCATTATGCCAACTGCTGGTTCCTAAAACAGTTTTTAAATAAATGTTTTCATTGTAACTTTTAGAATTTGTTCTGTTCCATTCTCTATCCTTTATCTATCCATTATCTATTATTTTCTGTTAGGTTCCTATTGTCATACTATTTATCCCTTTGGGATACTGGAAAATACCCATCAAGTTTGAGTTAATGCAATCTCCAAGAAAATAGCCTGAAATATATATTTTTTTGATCTTGCAACATTATCCTATTTTTCATGACAGAAGTTGAATCTCATTTCAATATTTATTTCCCTTTATATTTCTTCTTTAAATAAAAAAGATTACGTCATTCTGTTCTGTAAGAGTCATTGAATTACCAAAGAAAATGGTCTTAGGAAAGCAATGGTGAGATGACTTAAATGTATTTTAAGATTTCCCTTTCTCGATTTTTTACTTCGATAAATATTATTTTGTTTTATATTCTGTGCCTTAAAATATTTAAAAAACTTAATTATGGTAATATGGGTAACTATGAAAACTAGAATTCTTAGCCAGACATTACCACAAGAGATGCTACATTTATTACAATGTACAAGAGGTCTTAAAAAGTTCATGGCAAGTGCATGTTATGAAAAAACTATGCATGATTTCAAAATTTGGGGCACCAAAATAAATACATACTTTAATTCTGTTTTTCCACAAACTTTTTCAAGTCCCCTCATAAATATTTGATAACCTAGAAATATGAAAATTTAGAAATCAGTTTATTTTTAATTTAATGAAACAACTTTAAAAGCTCACTTAAATAGCTTTTGATATTAATTCATTATATAAATCAAATTATTTTTCCTCACAATAATACATTGCTCTTGTATTTTCCTTTCTCATAGATGTTGGCCCTGGTTCATATTTTGAGTGGTGGGGACACAGGCGATGTTCAATTGTAAGTTTAGAATACAGCTAAAGCAATGGAAACATGTATATCTCCTCTGGCTGGCCTGTCTGTCTCTCTTCATAACTTCTTTGTTTCCTCCCTTCCTTCCTTCCTTACATAAGCTTTGTTAGTTTAGACATCATACCTAAATACTACAAAAGTTTTCCTTTCTGTTTTTGCCAGGAGACTGGATGTTATAATCATACTGCAGTCTTAAAATGTGGCTATTGCAAATGCTTTTGCAGCCTTTTTCAAATATTAAGTTCAAAAAGAGGAAATTCTTGCATCCTTGACCTAGTAATGACATTTTTAAAGTTTTTTAATATTAAAATATTCAGGGGAACATATTTCATCAAAGCAAAGACAATCATGCTATAATATGGCAGGATCTTAGGAGCAAATATATAGGAAATCTTAAAAGTGTGGCAGGTCAGATACATATTAGAAATTACACAAAACAAGTATTTGAGGACATCAAAAGGAGCTCCAAAATATGTGATGTGTAAGTACATCAAAAATAGAGTTTGAGTGGGAGCCCCTATTGATAAAAATATATAAATGTTCTTGGGTCTAAAAGATACTGATAACTTTACCTAAAGGGATATATTTCACTTTCTAATTATTTGCATTCAGAAAATATTAACTAGCATTGGTATATTAATGTTAGGTAGCATGGAGGCTTGAGCCAGCCGAGACAGACCTGCCTCCTACCCCTTACAGAAAGTCCTGCCCAGATCAGCTGGTTTATAGTCAACAATTCCTTATAGGGTATCAGAATCCTCTGGGAGTCCTTGTCCCAAGACTGAACACCTGTCTGCCTCAAAATCAAATTTGCACAATAAGTCTGGTGGCATGTTCTTAGGTTACTCTTACTAAGGAAGCATAAATTAGCACTGTGGTTTTGACACCTTGGTGGACTTTCATGATGTATTCTGGGAAATGCATATGTAGAGGTATATAAGTTATGTAAGCCCCTGGCTATCTATCAAGAATGATCCTATGTCAAAGAAACCACCCTGGGGAGGGACTAGGAGGTGGAACCAGAACCATTATAAATTAAATGTATTCACATATCCCAGGGACTAGCTCCCTGATGTAACTCCAGCCAGCCCACTCTCCCATACTGATACTGTACTTTGCTTTCCTTAGGCAAATGAAATTTCTATACTATCTTCTTATCTACTAACGTCTGTCTTCAATTCTTGGCCTGCAGACACCAAGAATTGAGGACACTGAACACCTGGTAACATTTAGTCATGTTTAATACGTAACTGTTCTAGACTTATGACAAAGATAGGCTCTTTTAGAAATTTTTTAAAAACTTTTAGCTAAAATGCATAGCAAGATTGAAAAAAAAAGCAAAATTGAGCTAATTTTAAAATTTTTTTTTAAATGATGGCAAAGATACAATTTAAAGATTGTTTTTTTTTTCTTTTTTGGAGAGGTTTTTGCTATAGGGCGCGTGCGCTCGCCAGACAGACAGAGAGAGACAGAGAGACAGAAAGCGAGAAATCACCCCCCAGGGGGGATGGCCATGCTGCAATCCCTTCTCCTCCATTCTCCTCTCGGGATCTTGGGCACGCACGCACACGCGCCCGGCGTGAGTTTAAGCCACCGGGTCCAAGTCTCAAACCGCGGTCAACTACGTGGGAGTCCAGCGACATAGCCATTAAGCTAACTGCTGGTCCCTAAAGATTGTTAATATATGCCTTTACTAGATTTCTTCCCCTTTACTAGGGATGCCTCAATAAATAAAAAGTCACTAGTGCTCAGATATTAGTTTATGAATGCCATTCCCCATGGAAAAAAATCTAGAGTGCTAAATGAGATGTCTGACTGTAAATCTGAGAGAGGTAAAGTGAGCTATAATGCCTTGTTGTTTTGGAAAATAATAAATTGAGACCAGCAGATGGCGTAATGGTTACATCGCTGGACTCCCACAGAATAGACTGCAGTTTGAGTCCCAGACCTGCCAGCTTAAAACTCATGCCAGGCGTATGTGCATGTGTACCCAGAATTCCAAAAGGAGAATGGAGAAGTGATTAAGGCATGCACAGTGATTTCTCGTTTTTTATCTCTCTGTCTCCCTGGTAGACACACGCATCCTATAGCAAAAATCTCTCTCAGAAAAAAAAAAAAAAAAATTAAATATTCAAAAACTGATGCGACTATGCTGAAAAAAATTTTATAAAAAATAAAATGATATCTGGATACTTACAGACTGTGCCATGTTTCGGGACTAAAGACAAGCTAATCTACAAGTTTTATGTTATTCTGATTAATATCTACATAAAGTTTAAATATAATTCGAGTAGATAATGTATAGTTTATATAGAATAAAAATGAATGCTTTGAAAGCACAGCCATGATATATTGATACAACAAGGACAAAGTGGAAACCCCATAAAACAATAATATTTAGAATAATTTGGCTATTCTGTATCATTATTTTTCAATATGATAACAACTAATATATAAATGTGAGTGTTTAAATAAAAGTTCTTGGAAAATTAATTAAATATGTGGAAACATTATTTTATATTCTTATTCATACCATAAAATAAATTTCAGGTAGACTATATGTCTATATGCTTTTGAAGAAAATGTAGAAGAATATTTTTAAATAGTGCTGTCAGGAAAGTCTTGATATATTTATTTGTACAATTATTAAATATTTATGTAAAAATAAAACCAAGAAAAATATTTTCAATATAAGGGAAGAACTTAGGGAAAAATTTTGTAAAATACATGTAACACATATATTGGGTTTACATAGGAAAAAATACATCATGACTTTTCCAATAATGGTATAATATATACCAAATAATGAATTAATTTCTATAATACATCACAAGTACATCATAAGTCAAAAAGCAACCTAGTAGAAAAGGGTAAATGATATTATTAGGCAACTAATAGCTAATAACCAAAATGTAATTATAAAATGTCAGTGCTAATACCTAGTAATATGAAACAGAATTCTGATAGTCAGTGATATAAAATGCATTATCTGGCTAGTCAAGTTACTGATAATCTATTCAATTACATTCTTTTATATTTATTTATTTATTGACAAATAAAAATTGGAAGCAGCTCATGACCTAGCAGTTAAGGTGGCTGGACTCCCATGATCAACCATGTGCTTAAAGTCTGGGACCTGGCAACTTGAAAGATTGAATATACTTAACATGTACAACATGGTGCTTTGAAATAAATATACATTGTGGAAAGTCTAAATCAAGCTCATTAACATAAGTATTACCTCAAATATTTTTTTTTCTTTTTTTGGAGAGGTTTTTGCTATAGGGCGTGTGCGCTCGCCAGACAGACAGAGAGGGACAGAGAGACAGAAAGCAGGAAATCACCTCCCAGGGGGGATGGCCACGCCGCAATCCCTTCTCCTCCATTCTCCTCTCGGGATCTTGGGCACGCACGCACACGCGCCCGGCGTGAGTTCAAGCCACCGGGTCCGGGACTCAAACCGCGGTCGACTACGTGGGAGTCCAGCGACATAGCCATTACGCTAACTGCTGGTCCCAAATATTTTTTGTTATTTGTGGTTAGAACACTTAAAATCTACTTTCAGTAATTTTCAAAATTATGATAATCATTATTAACTGTAGTCACCATGTTGTACATATATTTGTGTTCTGTCTAAAATTTTATATACATGTGTACCCAACTTTCCCATTCCCACCCCCACCTGTAGCCCTTAGTAACCATCATTCTACACTACTTCTAAGAATTCAACTTTTGGACCAGCAGTTAGTGTAATGGCTATGTCGCTGGACTCCGACGTAGTCGACCACGGTTTGCGTCCCGGACCCGGTGGCTTAAAACTCATGCCGGGCACGTGTGCTTGCATGCCCAAGGTCCCGAGAGGAGAATGGAGGAGAAGAGCTTGCGGCATGACCATCCCCCTGAGGGGTGATTTCTCGCTTTCTGTCTCTATGTCTCTGTCTGTCTGGCGAGCGCACGCGCCCTATAGCGAAAACCTCTCAAAAAAAAAGCAACTTTTGAGAAAATATAAATAAGTGAGATCTTCTAATATATATATATATATATACATACATATATACCTTTTATAAAAATTTGTGAAAAGGCATATTATGAAGAAGCTATACATGTATTTCAAACTTTGTTTTGCACCAAAATAAACTTCTTTAATTGAGGTTTTTCCATGAACTTATTAAAATACCTCATACTGTTATACACTGGTTGGATAAACGAAGACTGTAAAATAAATTTTTTGAAAGTAAAACATAGCTTTTTAGAAATATTATTCACCCCTCTTTTATTTTAAAATTTCATTTGGCATTTGCAGAAGAAATCATAAGTGAAAGATTGTCTTTCTGTTCTTGAGTCTTATAAAGTAAATGAAAGGGATAAACATAAAATAAAAGATGTTCATCCAAATCTTTAGGAACACAGAGAAGTAAATGTTTAATTCAGACCTGGAGTTCAGGAAAAGTTTTATCAAAATAGCACATTTACTTTTTCTTAGTTTGTAAGATATGTTTTTGACCATCTGAGTATTAAAAACTAATTTGAGGAATCAGCAGTTGGTATAATGGCTATGTCGCTGGACTCCTATGTAGTTGACCACAGTTCAAGTCTCAGACCCAGTGACTTAAACTTATGCCAGGTACATGTGCATGCATGCCCAAGATCCTGAGAGGAGAATGGAGGAGAAGGGATTGTGGTGTGTCCATGCCCCCCGGGGGGTGATTTCTCACTTTCTGTCTCTCTGTCTCTCTCTGTCTTTCTGGCGAGTGCATGCACCCTATAGCAAAAACCTCTCAAAAAAAAAAAAAAAACTAATTTGAAAGCAACACTTATTTTGAGAAGCAAACATAAAACTAGCTATAGAAAGCTTTCTTACTTCCAGATCATCTATGTTCACCAGGCCATATGATAAATAAAGTTAAAATTTCAAAACAATATAATGTATTTAATTTTTTAGAAAAATCTTGCAAGAAGGCCCATGTGCTCATAAGAACACATTAAATATATATAGAAAGTAAATGAGAAAGCACCTCCCCTCACCATGTGGAATGGCTATGCCACAATTTCTTCTCCAGTTTTCCCTCTTTTGGGATTTTGGGCATGCATGCACATGTGCCCTTCATGTTTCTCAAGCCTCCCTCTGGGTCCAGGACTCAAAATGTGCAGTCAGTCATGTACGAGCCAACTTCCTTAACTACCATGCTAAGGGCTGGCCTATGTTTAACTTTTTTTTCCCCTAAGGGATTATCTATTGTTTCCCAGAACCTATTCTTTTCTGTGAGCAATCATTAAAAAAAAATAATAAAATAAAAAAGCTTTCAAGGTCAGCTCTGTGGCCTAATGGTTAAGGAAGTCAGATCCCATATGGCTGACCACTTGGTTTGAATCCTAGGCCCAGTGGCTTGAGCATGTCAGACATGTGTGTGTGCATGCCAGAATCTTGATAAGATGGAGAAATAACAAAGAAGGGATGGCAGTGTGATCATGTCCCATTGTGGGGGAATGTTTCCTCCCTCCCCTTCTCTCTCTGTCTCTCTATGACACCTCATATAGCCTCTAGCCAAAAAAAACACTCCATTTCAGCCACATGTAAAAGATATATTTATCCTAGAAAAAGTAATATTTATAAAACTAGAATTCTAATCATAAAATATCAAAGTATGTACTTGATAAAATACATTTCTAGACATAATTAAGCTGTTTAGTGGGTTTATGTTTATTGATACATCTAAATGTATATAAATACATTTGTACATGTGTTCCATGATAAGTCTGTTCTAATAACCAATTTATGTCTGACTCAGGTTCGGGACTCAAACCATGGTCAGCCATGTGGGAGTCTAGCACCTTAACCGTTCCACCATCTCCTGGCCCCTAAAATATATTCTTAATAGAACTTAGGTGCAATTTTTAAAAAGCATCAAAAGCATGAGGAACTTTAGAAAAAGATGTCTCTTACCATATAGTGACTTGTAATTAAGACAAAGAACTAACAAGAACTTTTTGAACTAAGGATTATATCTTTTAATGTGAACCCATTTAAATCACACATTTATATGCAACAGTCAACCACACAGAGTTTGAAATATATTTCTCATAGCAGGACTCGTTCATACAAAAAATATTTTTTAACATCTCCAGTGTGTTGAATAACCTGGTAAATATAGGGAGATATAACATTTAATAAGGCAGATGTAGTCTCAAACCTCATGACAATTCAATCTTTGGAGATCCCTAATGGAAAAATTGATCGCCTTTATTAGGAATTGGTGAAAGAGAAAATGGGACAGAAATGATGGCTTACATAAGAATGCAGAAATTAAAATGCAGAGAAGTAGACAAATTTAAAATATATTTTAAATTTATAAAGTTGTGGATTGCCTTGGGGAATTAGGATGGTATGGAATAACAGAATGAATGTTAAGTTTCTAGCTTGATAAACTGTATAAATGGTCTTGTCATTTTTGGAATTGAATAGACTTGAGAAAAAAATGTCTGGAGAAACAATCATGGGTAAAAATAAAAAGTTTGATCCTGGATATATTTATGACATTCTTAGTAGAGAAATTTTTGATTAAGTAGGAAGAGCTGTTTGATTAATCAAAAGATATATTGATATTGGGTCCTAACAGGAGTTTTAGGCCACAGATATAAAATGGTTTTTTTTTTTTTTTTTTTGGAGAGGTTTTTCGCTATAGGGCGCGTGCGCTCACCAGACAGACAGAGAGAGACATAGAGACAGAAAGCGAGAAATCACCCCCCAGGGGGGATGGTCACGCCGCAATCCCTTCTCCTCCATTCTCCTCTCGGGATCTTGGGCACGCACGCACACGCGCCCGGCGTGAGTTGTAAGCCACTGGGTCCGAGACGTGAACCGCGGTCGACTACGTGGGAGTCCAGCAACATAGCCATTACGCTAACTGCTGGTTCCCTTTTTTTTTTTTTTTTTTTTAAGAGAAAGATTTTTGCTATAGGGTGTGTGCACACACCAGACAGACAGAAACAGAAAGCTAGTCCCAAATCTGGCAACTTGCTTTCTCAGTTTTCCTTTCTCTCTCTCTCTGGTGCCCTATAGCAAATTTAGAAAATAATAATAACAATAAACAAAATTAAATATATTTTAAAGTATATTTTTACTTTCAAACATTATTTTACATATATTCATGTAAATCATTAGAAAATTAATATAATCTTTCTCATTGAAATTCATATATTCTAGGGCTGGCCAGAGGTGGTGTGGTGATTAAGGTGCTGGATCCCACATGGCTCATTCTGTAGTTCAAGTACCAGACCCAACAGCCTGAAAAACATGCCAGGCACATGTGTGTTCGTGCCTAAATTTCTGAAAGGAGAATGGAAGAGAAAAGATTTCATTGTGGCCGTTCTGCCTGGGGTATGATTTCTCTTTTTCTCTCTCTGTCTCTGGTGAGCACACATGCCCCGTGGCAAAACATCTGAAAACAAAACTGATATATTCTAGGCTTATCCTTAGCAAGTAGGAAGTAATGAGTCAGTAATTAATAAAATCTTCATTTCACTCTTTAAAGAAGAGCCTGCAGAAGATTTTGATAGACCAAAAAATAAATTTAATGCTACGAAACACCAACTTTTGCAGTATTTAAAGTACATTTGTTTAAATAGGTATCCTTTTCTCTAACTTCAGAAGCCTGTGACGACTAGACAAGAATGATATATCAAACACTTGAGGGATGCTTAAGTCATTCTTTAGTAAGGAACAAATGATTTCTCAACAAGGTGGTTGGCAAAAATATTCATTTTCTTTTTCTTCTATTGACCTCCTAGAAATGAAAAGCCCTCCTGAAAACAGGTGGTCCTGAAAAATCTGTAGATAATTAAGGAAAGTAAGGCTTATCAACTGCTTGGCATGAAATGTAAAGTTTTAATTACATTTTAATGACAATTCTTATTATTTTACATAACTATGTTAGGTTGTATAACATGAGATTAGGGATTCCCAGTACAGATTTTGAGTTATTTTTCTCAACAATTATAAAACTCCATGTAATAAAAGAAAGTTTAAAGATTAAATGGCTTATAGAGGTCTCTTTCATAGAGATATAGAATCTGTTTATCATTTTGTTACTCTCATAGCACTTCTGGAAATTATTAAAAAGATAATTATTTCAATGATAGCTAAATTGGAAAAGTTATTCTGGCTAAAATAAGGCTTAAAAGCAAGTTAATTAGAATCTTTTTAAATTTTTATTTATCATTATTATTTTCTAATTTGTTATAGGGCACATCCACTCACCAGAGAGAGACATTGAGAGAGAGACAGAGAGAGGGAAAGAGAAAGCAAGCCGCCAGATCTGGACTCAAACTGCAATCAGCCATGCGGGAGTCTAGAGCCTTAACCATCATGCCACCTGCTGGCCCCTCAATTAGAATCTTTTTTAACATTAGGCAGCCATGCGTTTTTAGCAAAACACACATTAAAAATGCTTTTAAAAGTCTCTTTAAAGACTTGATTTTATTGGTCAAGGAATTTTTATTCTGTAGTAATTTCAATAAGAATTACAATTCTTATTTGTGTTTGAGTATAAACAATACTTGAAACTGCTAGTAAATTTAATTTCTACAAATTTCACCTAAATTATCTTAAAAACTTAAATAAGTAAATTTCAACCTAAGCTTTTCCCAAAGTGATTTCAACCATCTGTGAAAATACCATACCACATTATTTCTCTCATTTACTCTAATTAGGTTTTATGTAATAAATCATCTCCTTGTCCAGTAAAAGTGCTGCTATATTTTTCTCAAAATTCCAAGGTTTCAAAGTAAGTATAATTCAATAGGTTCTATTTCAATATTTATTAGTATAACTTTAAACATGGAGAAATAAAAGAAATGTATGTTCTCCCTTAAAATAGATTATAAGTGAACATGTATTTTGTAGTGTTTTATATCAAGGAAAGGCAAAGCAGTATAAATTTGAAAAACAAAAACCTAGAATATTCGATGCTCAGCAAATGGACTGCATTTCACTTTTCTTTCTGTATCTGATGGTGTATTAATTGCCGAAAATCAGTGAATCATTATTCCAAGAAAGAGAACAGTCATATCAAACTGCATAAAATGGAGCTCAGCACCCACTGGTGCTCTCTGTCTCAGTAATCATACAATAATTGTCCATTTGTTCATGCTTGAAATTTGACTAATTCATCTCCCTCCCCTCAAATCCTATCTGCTTCTAAGTTCTATTGATTCTATCTCCTAAATATATCTAAAGACTCTTCTTTTTATCTACTGGCCCTGTTAAGTCTAAACATTGCAATTTGTCTTCTCTAATCTACTTCCACAGTTTTCCAAGTCATCTTCCATCCTATAGGCAGCATCATTTTTGTAAACGATTAAGCTGAGGATACAACCACTTTTGAAGAAGATCTGGCTTTTCAAAAAATAAAACAAGGGGCCAGCAGTTAGCGTAATGGCTATGTTGCTGGACTCCCACGTAGTCTACCGCGGTTTGCGTCTGGGACCGGCGGCTTAAAACTCACGCTGGGTGCATGTGCGTGCGTGCCCAAGATCCGGAGAGGAGAATGGAGGAGAAGGGATTGCGGCATGGCCATCCCCTCTGGGGGGTGATTTCTCGCTTTCTATCTCTCTCTCTCTGTCTGTCTGGCGAGCACACGCGCCCTATAGCCAAAAAAAAAACAAAACAAAACAAAAAAAAAACACTAAAAAAAATAAATAAAACAAAGTAAATCTTTATTTACCTCTATGACTGAAAATTGTCATATGTATATTTTTTCAAAGATTTGTATAAGAGCATTAATGTTAGTTTTATACATAATAGCCAAAACTGGATACAACTCAGGTTTCCATCAACAGGAGAGTAGGTAAACAGATGATGATATATTTATACAAGGAAATACTATTCAGAAATTTCAGAAAAACTAATGGTATACTCAACATGTCTCTATCTCAAAAATATTATACTGACCTAAAGAAGTTACACAAGAATACATACTCTTGATTTTATTTACAAAAAACTGTAGGATAGGCAAAACTAATACATGATTTTTTTTTTTCTTTTCTCTTTTTTTTTTTTTTTTTTTTTTTTGTTTTTGGAGAGGTTTTCACTATAGGGCGCGTGCGCTCGCCAGACAGACAGAGAGAGACAGAGAGACAGAAAGCAGGAAATCACCCCCCAGGGGGGATGGCCATGCCGCAATCCCTTCTCCTCCATTCTCCTCTCGGGATCTTGGGCTCTCACGCACATGCGCCTGGCGTGAGTTTAAGCCACTGGGTCCAGGACTCGAACCACGGTCGACTACGTGGGAGTCCAGCGACATAGCTATTATGCTAACTGCTGGTCCCACATGATTTTTTTTTTAATTGAAGCACAGGTTGCTAATGTGAAGAGTAGAGTGGGACTGAGAATTGACTATAAAGGAGCAGAAAGATATTTTTCTGGGGTGACTGAAATCTTCCCTATCCTGATACAGTTCATCATTGCACAGCTCAAGTTTATGCATTTATTAATGCTTATAGAAAGGTTATGAACCATTCATTTTACTTTATGTACATTTTACCTCAAAACTATAAATAGCTTTAAACAAATGATGAATTTTAATGATGTATATACTGATGTTCTTAAAAGTGAAATGTACTAATGTATGAAAACATCTTTGAAATACATTAAAAGTACACGGACTCTTCAAAAAGTTCATGGAAAATGTGTATTTGGTTAAAAAAAAGTTATATATACATTTCAAAAGCTGTTTTGCATGAAAATACTCCTTTTTTTTTAATAGTCACCAGAGTGCATGTGTGCTTGCTGAGAAAGAGAAATAAAAAGACTGACAGAGCAAGATAGTGAGAAAGCAGCTCCAATGAGGGTTGGTCACACCACAATCCCTGCTCCTTTTCTTCTTTGGAATTTTGGGTACACACACATACATCCATCGTGTTCTTCTCACCATTGAGTTCAGGGCTCAAACTGCGCAGTCTGTCATGTGGAACCCAGTCACCCCAACCCCTACACCACTGGCTGGCTCCATAAACTCACATTTAGAAGTATGTATTTAATTAGCAAGAGGGTGTGTGCTCTCAGTGAAGAGAGACAGAAAGAGAGAGAAGGAGACAAAGAAAGGAAAGGAGAGAAAGCACACTCTCATGGGGAATGGTTATGTCACAATCCCTTCCCCTCCATTTGTTTTTTGGGGATATTAGGCATCTACACACACACTTGTGCCTGTGGATCTGGGTCTCGAAACTCACAGCTGGCTATGTGAGACCTGACTATATTAAACACCATGCCACCAACTGGCCCTAAACTTATATTTAAATTACATTTTTTCCCAAAACATTTTGATGTTTCCTCATGTAAGATTGAAATACAGGGGTCAGCAGGTGGCGTGGTGATTAAGGTGCTGGACATTCCCACATGGCTGACAGCAGTTCAAGTCCTGGACCTGGTAACTTGCTTTCTCACTTTCCTTCTCTCTGTGTGTCTTTCTCTGGTCAAACTAAGGTGAATGAATGAATAAATAAAATTAAATAAATCATTCTTAAAAAAAATATTGAAATACAGTCTATCTTAATTGTTGCAGTTACATGATTGTATATGAATCCATACACATAAGAAAGTATATGATTCCATATACTTTCTTAAAGTATATGGAACTATATGCCAAAAAGGGTAAATTTTTCTCTATGTAAATTAGACATCATTTTTTTTAATCTGTCAAAAATAAAATTAATTAAAACATAGAAAATAAATGGGCTACAGCAAACCTAGCAAAATATTTATAATTATAGAATCAATGTAGTGAGTATTTGGGAGTTTACTGCACAATAATTTTAACTTGTCTGGATGTTTGAAGTTTTTTCATAGCAAAATATGGGGGGAATATGTAAATCTGAGCAGACTGTGGTGTTTTCATGCTTAAAAATCCTTACTTGTCTCTCATTAATTTTGGGCTTTATTGTAAAACTATTAACATGGTATAAAGGTCCCACATACCTGGATCTCTTCCTGTGCCTTAAGCTTCATAGATGGTCATTTCCTCCTCACACACCATGATCTGATCATATCTTTCTTTGTCAGTTTTTATAAAGTAACACACATTTCTTAGGGTCTTTGTAATTAAATAGTAGTGTAAATGATTGTGCAGTTGTCTGTCTCCCTCATTAGTTTTTAAAAACCACTAGCTCATGGTCCATTAATACATATCCTTAGTCCATACTCACAGACTTAGTAAATACTTACCAAAGTATATATAAAAATTGACTGAAGAAATAGTACCTTGACTTCATTACAAAATGAATCATGCATTATTTGTGTAGACTAACAAAGTTTGAAAAAATCATCCCCTTCTTAAAAGGGTAGTGATTTTGAACAATGATTATGAAATTATACTAAATAAGACTAGGAAAGATACAATTTTTAGAAATTATCAACTTAGAAGTATCCCAGTTATTTATTTTTTTCTGTCAAAATAAATAATTTTGACAAAAATTTCTCCTGATAATAAATTTTTATTTTAATATTTTTAAGGAATACCAGGACCCTTCAAAGAGTTCACAGAAGAAAGTAATTAAAGCATAAGTGTATTTTGGTGCAAAATTTTTGAAGTTCATTCATAGTTTTTTTATAATATGCATTTTCTATGAACTTTTGGAAGACCCTCCTTTTGTGGTCAATTAAATATCAATTGTCATTTTATTTAAACTTATTTCTTATAATATGTCATAAGAAAATAACAAATTTACATTTGATGTGAAATAAAAAATATTCTTCCAGGCCTACCAACAGTGGCACATGTAGTAAGGAGCCACTGTTTGATATTAGAGCTACACTGGGAGATCTGGGTTTAAATCTCAGATCAGCCTAAACACAACTGATATGTTTGTGCACACCTGTGATCCTGGCTGGCCGGGAGGCTAAAGGAATGATCAAGGCATGGTGGGAACCCTCCAAGGGTGTCTCTCTCTTTTTTTCTCTCTGACTTGGGAAATTAAAAAAAAAAAAAAAAACTTTTAAAAACTGTTATCCTTCCAGAGAACAGTAGGGGAACATCAAGAGGCTCTCTGCCTATTGGAATAGCTATAAAGCTTTTAAAATTATAGTGTTGAGCAATTCACAGGATAATAATTATTTTGAATTACTCTATAGAAAAATTTCATTACTACTGGTATTGATTAAAACACTAGTGATACTTATCATTAACTTAGCTAAGAGAAGAAGGGTGAAATCTCCATTGCCCTATTTTCATATGTAGTCTTAAGAAACTACATAGGCAGATATTTTTAATTTTGAAGATAACAATATCTAGAAAGCAAAAGAGAGGCTACATATGTATAAAGAATTATGGAGTGGTCTTCCAATTGAAATGCGTAAAATGATAAAAATAGTTTTGGGATTACGTAGTTATATGTCAGGAAATTTTTACTAAAATCTATAAAATATGAAGGATTAATGTTTTTATAACATATTTTAAAATCTAAGTTTTATAATATCTCGAAGGTTGACTTAGAAAGAAAAATCAGAAAAAGCCTCCTACCTCAGTAAGTCCTTAGAAAAGAAATCACTGCTGGAAGTATTAAAAAATTATGCGCAATTTAATTCACATTACAATTGTCTGTAATAACTACATATTTTCACTGGGTGAAAATGAAATGCAAGAAGAGCTTCTAAATTGAACACTTAGCTATGCAGGTTAAATCCCAGCAGATTTCAATTGGAACTACATGAATGAGCCAAGTTTAACCTAGTGATTTGAGAAGAGGGAAGCTGGGAATTGTATTTTCAAGATTTAAGAATGCGTTAAACAATATTTGTAGCTTCCTTTTGTTTTATTATTTTGTAGGG
Organism: Tupaia tana; assembly: GCA_026018925.1. NCBI lineage: Eukaryota > Metazoa > Chordata > Mammalia > Scandentia > Tupaiidae > Tupaia > Tupaia tana. Next base: position 53,924,700 of record JAKSZU010000003.1, read on the forward strand.
TTTTGAGAAAAAGTAAAAGACATCAACTCTCAAGTAAATAATCCCTTCTTTAGAGCCTGCTAAGCATATAGCTAACAACAAAATGTTAAGACTTAATTTTTACTTTTTTCTTCTTAAAATAACAAAATACCTTCATAAGAAACAACAGTCATGTTCTCATACAAACCTTTGTATTCAATATGATATATTTTGAAGATAAGCAGAGGGAAGAGGGTTTGCCTGGATATATTTTGTAATGGGCTGCCAAAAATCTCACAGGGTAACATCAGAATAGTGACTACAGTCTACATTTTGCCCCAAAATCAATTGTGTATTTCCTCAGATGTGATCAGATTTGGGGATGCAAACTTACTCTAAAATTAATGAGAAATAGAATGTAAAACAGGATAGCAATTTTTTTCATTTATAATAATAATAATAATGATGACTTTATTCCGATCAGAATACATTTATTGCCATGATCAAGATTTGCTTTTCAAAGACAGAACTACTTGGAAATTAAAATGTAACATTACTTAATCAATTTCTTTACCAGAAATTTAGATAATCTTAAGCAGTTTATCTCAGCCTAGGGCATTATTTTCCCAGAAAAGACTCAGCCTTGCTGGTTAATATTTCTTTTAGTCACTAGTCAAGATATTTTCTCTCCTATCTAACACTGTGCATGTTGACAATTAGTTTTATGTTTGTTTTCCAGGCCCCATTGATGAAAAGTAAAACATTCTTTGAATAATGTTAAAAGTTTACTTGACTCACAGTGGAGTCTATAACAGTAGTCACTAAATGTGACTTTGCATATCTTTGATTTTTTTTTTTATATTAAGTGTAGGATTCTTTTTTGCTTACTAAGCTAGTCAATTTCATTTCATTTCCAAGTTTTGTTTTGTTTTGTTTTTTTAAAAAGATGGGTTTGGGGGACCAATAGGTGTCACGGTGGTTAAGGAGCTGGACTCTCCAGTGCTGACTGCTATTCAAGTCCCAGACCCAGCAGCTTAAAAATCACATTGGATACATGTGCATGAATGCCCAAAATTCTGAAAGGAGAATGGATCTCTCTCTCTCTCTCTCTCTCTCTCTCTCTCTCTCTCTGTCTTGTAGGCAAGAGCACACGCCCTGTGGCATATACCTAAAAAAAAAAAAGATAGATTTGGACAGGTATCTTACGCTACCTGTACCTACTGCACACACATCTTTAGTCCCTTTTGTCTCTATAACCGGATTGGTTTGGAAAACATCTTGCTCTTAACTGCTGTTGACACAGCCATCTCAGACCAATCTTACTCTATGGAGGATTCAAAGAAAATTTTAGACCAGAGCAATAGTGTGAATTGTCAGAAAGATACCAATTTTAACAAGAAAGCAAAGGGGCATAGGATCACTATAATGAGGAATAATATTTCTGTAAGATTTCAGTGATTAGTTGTCCCTTTTTGAGAAGATTCCAGAGTCAGAATTGTGGGAAGCCTGGTTAAAACTAAGCAAATTAATTTTGTGTGTAGGCATGTGTCTCTATATCTATAATCTAATAGAAGACAAAGTATCATCACAATTTTGATGTTTGACTATGGAATTCTGTTCTTGTAGAATACTTACTAATAGGCAGTGAAACTAAGATTTGGAAGCTACAGCTCAAGTATCAAACATTCACATTCTAATATAAATACATATGTCAACTCAAGTAATTAATAAAAAGCTTTGTATATTCTTTAATACTGCTCTCCCCACCAGCAAAAATTATAGAGTTGATTGTGGGACCAGTTAACTGTAGCTAATTCATAACAATAAATAAGTAAATGACAGTGTTTCATAAAGTAAAAACCACTTGTGTTAAAATCATTTGAATTGCTTGACAAAGGTGCAAATTCCTCTCCATGACTAACTATGTAATTGCTTTTAATGGAATAAATTGTTTTTCTACATAAAAAATAGATAGGGACCAGCAGTTAGCGTAATGGCTATGTCGCTGGAATCCCACATAGTCGACCGCGGTGGCTTAAACTCATGCCAGGCGCATGTCGTGCGTGCCCAAGATCCTGAGAGGAGAATGGAGGATAAGGGATTGAGGTGTGGCCATCCCCCCGGGGGATGATTTCTCACTTTCTCTCTCTTTGTCTCTCTCTGTCTGTCTGGCGAGCACACACACCCTATAGCAAAAAACCTCTCCAAAAAAAAAAAAAAATAGATAAATAAATATATCCTTTTCCATTCCCTTCATTTCTTCAAACATTTACAAACATAACCCTCCAAATACATTTATTTTACTGTACATTCAGAAAATCCATGATTTTTGCCTTCATGGGTCTTTATAAACCTATCGTTATATCTGGCCATATTTATTGTCTGTCTCTTTTTAAATACCTGATAATTTTCAGTTTCTTTAATGTCATTTAAATAAACTATTGTTGTAGAGTGCAACTGAATGAACAACCACCAAAGCCAGATTAAGGTTAAAGGGAGTCTTTATTAGCTAGCCAGGGACTACAGCCTGAGGCTCAGGGGCTGAGATCAGAACTGCAGTCCCAACTGAAGTTTGAGCAGTCTTTTTATAGGGGGTCACTTACCAGGAGGTTTCCATACATGTAGTTACAGAAGCTGAATTGAGCAGGTAAACTATTTCTAAGGGAACTCTATAGACCTTTGTTTAATGTCTCCATGGCTCCGGGCAGAGGTCTGGTGATTGATAGTTACATTGCTAAGGAACAGCTAAACAAAAGAGTTTCAGGATAGTTAGCAAAGACAGTAACAGGTACAGGATGTCACCCCAGATACGATTTTCTAACACAAGCTATTTTTTCATGAGAAGAGCAAGCAGATTTACAGAAGCAGACAGCCATGTAAGGGTAAGGGAACAAAATGGATTAACAGTTGTTCATGTGCAAGATCTAATATGCAGCCTTCCATACTATTCAAATTAATATTGTTTTATAGTTCTCTGCACTAAAAAATAGCATGTTTCAGAAGTATAAGAAATATTTATTAAACATAATTTTTAAAGTTTTGGTTCTAAGAAAAGTAATTTAATATTCAAGAGGACTAATACTGTAATGGGATCCTTGGTTAGGTGCATCTTTAGTTTAAATGCAAATGAGCCCACTATAAAGATATTTCAGTATAAAGCAAAATATTGGATGCACTGATCAGTTGCATATATTATCTCCATAATCATAACAGTTACAGTTAAAAGTAATTGAAAAGTTACTATAGCCTAGGTTTTGTTTTTTGTTTTTTTGGGGGGTTTTTTAAAGAGAGATTTTTTGGTATAGGGCATGTGTGCTGGTCAGAGAGACAGAGAGACAAAAAGCAAGAAATCACCCTCCAGGGGGAATAGCCACACTGCAGTCCCTTCTCCCCCATTCTCCTCTCGGGATTTTGGCCACACACACGTGCCTGGCATGAGTTTAAGCTGCCAGGTCAGGGACTTAAACCACAGTGGGAGTCCAGTGACATAACCATTATGCCATCTGCTGGTCTGCCTAGATTTTATATAATGCTCTAAATGTTCATTATTTATATAATCATTATAATTACTTATTTAAGAGAACTGAACCCATAATCTTCAATATGAATCAAACATCAGTTGAACACCATATTACTACCTCACAATCAAGAAGGCCCTTTGGTAAATTTATATCACAGCTACAGATGTCTGGTTCCCAAAAAACATCTGCATGTCTAGCTAACTGTATAAGCTAGTGACATTTTTTAAAACTCACAATTATTGTTTCTGGGTAGATAATTATAGCATCATGTTTGTGACATATGGTGTGGGACACATCTGCTATTCATACTTTTCTAGTGACTACCCCAGTTTTTTGGGGGAAAACCCTGTTTTTAAGCTTTCTTTGTGAAAATGTCATCTCTGTCAGACTGAAAATCAAGGGAATGTTCAATAGCCCCCAAATATGCCCATCATACCTGCTGTTATAAAAATTTAAACTGTGAGTGGGTGGCACAAGAACAGAAAATGATAAAAATCAATTATGAAATTAATCTTCCTGGAAGAGCCTATGTTGCTGTCAGAGCTGCTTCCTTCCTCTTTCTGCCAGCTTTCCCTTCATTTGGGTCAATTTCTGTTTCAACCAAATAGCCCAACCAAAATACCTTTACAGAATATGTTCAAGAGAATTACAAATCCATTTATTACTCACCAGATTTCATGATAAAAAAGAAGTATAAAAATTCCCTACCTTAAAAAGATTGCAAAGTAATTGTAAACATATGGAATTTTCACATACAGAAACAATACAATTACTAATTGAAGATAGTTTATAATAAATACCAACTATTTGGATAATACAAAATACAGAAGATTTTTCTATTGTTCAGAAAATATTACTTCCTGTGATGGTCATAAGAAAGGTTTTATTTTATAGATGGACATCATATACACACAGTTAATTTTTAATAGTAAATTGGTATGGACAAATTTCCAGCAGTTTAAATATATGAAGGTTGGCCTGGGGTGTATTCAGAGAACTAGTTTAGAGAAAGGATGTGAAAATAGTATAGCGCAATTATAATATAATTACCGTGTGTTAATTAAGTGTACCCAAGGATGCATGGTGTCTTTGTAGTTTAGTTGTTTAGCTTACTTTCATGAGCCAACCTTTAACACTTGGAAGAGGAAAACATGATAAAATAGTCAATTACTTGATGTCCTTCCATCTAACATGGGGGTTTAATGTGAGGCTGCCTGGCATCTGGAACAGAGTCAAAACAGTAAGATAAACAAGATAAAGGAGGGGTGCATACTTACTCCATAATAACTGACAAATCTTACAGCTGCTTTATACCACCTTAATGTAACTGGGACTGTGTAGTTTCAGTGAGATTATTTTTCTTTTGTAAATGCTGCATGTCAGTTATGACTAGAATCAGAATTTTATATTATCAGCATTGAAATAAATAGTTTGTTATTTTATTAATACTTAAACTTCTGAGACCACTCTATGAGTTAATTTAAGTTCTGACATGTTTAATTTTTTTATCAATAATTAAAATAGTTTCCTTGGTACTAAGTAATTATTATTAAATATTTAAATTTGTCTTGGGCTTGGCACTATTGCCAAGAAAAACCCCCATTCAGAAAACTGCAGTGGGGACCAACATGTGGGGTGGTGGTTAAGGTGTTGGACTTGCACAAATGTGAACATGGTTTGAGTCCTGGACCAAATGGCTTAAACATCATCACACAAGGCACATATGTGTGCATGCCCAAAATCCTGAGAGGAGAATGGAGAAGGGATTGCACCGTGGGCATCCTCTCGGGGCGGGGGGGGGGTTGATTTCTCACTTTCCTTCTCTCTATCTCTGTCTCTCTTTCCAGCAAGCGCACACACCCTATGGCAAAAAAATAATAATAATAAAAAAAAACATGTGAAGAACCTGGTCAGTTGGATTGGCATCAGCAACACTAGGCAGAAGAGAACCTCTTGTGTTGCTGGACCTGTACAACTTTATGACAATACTAGAAGCTTTAAATTGAGGTCATCTATAACCATCATGTTATGCTATGGACAACTTAAAGTTGATATCTTGGTGGTAGTTTATTTTAAAAAAATAGTTGTCCTAATAGTAAAAATAATTAATGTCAGCTCATAGAATAACACACATAAATACATAGATACTATGTTATAGGTACTATATTAGCTTTGAATTTTTTCAAGCTGTGGGGCTGGGTTATGAACAGTTGTTAGTCATGTGGGTTCAAGCTCCCTTAACTAGGCTACGGGTCTGTCCCAATATCATATCTTTTAATTTTGATAATATGGCATGACCATTATTAACATCTCCCATTTTTAAAATGAGGAAGATTTTCAGATGTCATTTTTTTACACAAAAAGAGAGATTAAATCCCAAATTTATCTAGTCTTAAGTTTTGTTTTGTTTTTTTTTTTTCCCAGAACACAGGATTTCTAAACGAGACTTATCATCTCTCCATTCTATTTACCTTCTCTTCCACCTCTTTCCTGTAAATTTAGAACTTGGTGCCCAAGAAGATAGGCACTCAGGTCAGATTGACCCAAACATGATGAGTCCTGGCTCTACTATTCACCCTTTCTGGAACTGTGAGACAATGACACAAGTTCTCTAAGTCTCAACTTCGTCACCCTTAAGATGGAAATAATAGTTATTCTATCTTTTTGTGGTGTTATTAGGAGTAGATTCTAAAGGATTTGACACAATGCCTCAACAGGTGAAGCATCACCTGTGATGATAAGGGATTATTATAATAATTACATCAGTGATTATTAGTATTCTTGATTTTCATATCATCATTAAAAATTCAATTTTTTTCATCATTCAAGTGAAACAAATTCATTCTTTTTTTTTTTTTTTTTTTTTTTAGAGGTTTTTGCTATAGGGCGCGTGCACTCGCCAGACGGACAGAGACAGAGAGACAGAAAACGAGAAATCACCCCCCGGGGGGATGGCCACGCCTCAATCCCTTCTCCTCCGTTCTCCTCTCGGGATCTTGGGCACGCACGCACACGCGCCCGGCGTGAGTTTTAAGCTACCGAGTCCAGGACGCGAACTGCGGTCGACTACGTGGGAGTCCAGCGACATAGCCATTATGCCAACTGCTGGTACCAAACTCATTCATTCTTAATTTTTCTCCTTTCTCTTATCTACTACATCTACTTAATAAGATTAATTTGTTAAATGATTCTTGAACAAATTTATCCTTTATAATTTCTCAACAACAGCTAGAAATCTAGTCCCTATAACTCTTTCCTGATTATACCCAGAATCATGCAATGGATGTTCCTGTCTCCTGTTTGGAAACTTCAAAAATGAAATTCACACATTCTGAAGTTTGAGCATGATAAGCAGTTGGAATATGAAAGACAAATACCTAAACTCATTTGATCTCATCTATTTTATTTCTACTTACTATGTGTTCAAATGTACAAAATATTATTACAGTAGTTGCCAGTGTTTGGGTGGAGATTGATGGGATTTGTATTGGTCAATGCATAGAAAATTTCAGTTAGAATAAGTTCAAGTGATCTGTTGTACAACTTAGCCACTGTAGTTAATAGCAACATATTGTGTTCTTAAAAATTGCTTAGAGTATATTTTAAATACTATCACCACACCAAAAAAAAAAAAAAAAGATAAGTATATGAAGTAATACAGATGTTAATCAGCTTGATGTAGGTATTGATTTAGCTGGTCAATACAATATACATATTTCCAAATATCACATTATACATGATAAATGTTTACAATCTTTATTTTGTCAATTATAAAATAAATGTTATTTTATATACTGCTATAAAAAGTCATAGTCACATTTGTATATACTTGATAAGTAAATATGTATCTATTAGATATGTTTTAATCAATTTTGTTTTAGGAACAGATAGTCAAATAGCCCTATCTTGATATTAATATAACTTCTATCAAAATACGAAGTTCTAATAAAGTTAGTTTAAAGACCTCAGGTGGCTTTATTTATGATTCTATATTAGATCAGGTAACATTTCATTCCATAAAATAGAGTTAAGTGTTCCAAGGAGTTATACAGAAGAGGTTGGTTTATAGACAGAGAAAAGCTAGAGAAAATATAAAGAACAAAAAGTAGATTGATCTTTTCAAAGTTACTTTTCTTGTAAACTGGGAACAGAGAGACAGATTAATGCAGGAGAAATCTCATTATCATGCCAATTTGAGATTGGCAGGTTTGGGAAATTTGGCTTTCTCATTCTGCTGGTTTCTCAAAAGTTCAGATAAACAGCTTAGTTTTAGCTTGGTAATGTGGAATTCTAGCATGAGTGACTCTATTTTGGTCTGATCTGTTGGGGTCTAGTTTAGAAGCTTAGTCTGAAACAATGGGCTCTTATAAGTTTTATTTATCACTTCATTCATTTGTACAACTAATCATCCAAATACTATATTATAATGCCATACAAAAAATTTTAAATCTCCAGTTGTCCACCATTGTTTTCAAGATTCTATATATTCTAGTTTCATTTCTATTTTTATATTTCACTCATTTTAATATATTTTATCATATGTAGTTTATTAAAAGTTTATGTTGCTTTGGCATCTATTTTTAAATGTAAATGTAACCTTTACAGACTGGAAGCAGGCTGTTACCCTTTACATAGTTCCCAATATTATACCCCACTAAAATGGCTCCAGCCAGTGGACTGAGACAAAAATATAGAGGTTTCCCATGTAGCCAGCATGCTAGACCCCTTGTCTTCCCATCACATCTTCTAAGCTAGACATTTGCCTGGGAACTTAACATAACTTGCAAAATACAATATAGACTGCTAGTTGCCTCTCTCATTCTTCTCTCTTTCTCTGCCTGTGCTTCTTTTTGTGCTCCCTGTGGGTGTGCTGTGTGCCCCCTAGGGTCTGTAAGAACCAAAAAGACCTCTTAAGTGTTAAATTATTCTTTATCATTGAAGCCAAGCCTGCACTCTGACTCCTGCTGGTAACACACAGGCAGGTAGATCCTGATGGTGATTTTCTGTTTTGGCCTGTTAGCTGCTGGAAATAGTAGGTACCAACTGTGTTAATAATGAAACCCAAAGGATTTTCATTCAGAACACCCATTGTATACTTTACTTGAGTATGTTACACAATTTCCCACTTCTGCACTTATTCCCAGAATTACCAATTCGTATTCTTCTTACCTTCTTTTCTGTTTTACCTCTTGTTTTCTTTCTAAATAGATTTTGTTACTAAAAATGAGCCAAGCACTATGCTAGATGCCAAGACCCAAACATGAAAATATAATGCTTATTTTAATAATATAACATTCTTACAAAAGAATTCACTCATAAGCACACAATCCTGTCCTGTTTCATAGCCTCCTGTCAAAAATTTTCTTATGAATCTCTAAGCATTTTAACTGTATTTGTAGTTTAGTATTTATATTTCGTACTATTCCACAGTTATTGTACCTTTTTCATATTCCCTCTACTGTATCACATCTTTGTTTATCCACTCATTTATTCACTCAGTAGATAATCGTTGAGATCTTACTCTGTGATAGGAAAAATAATGAATCACCCAATAATCAGATCAGGGACAGTGTAGAGACACCTGAAATCTAGTGCAGGAAAACAACACTCAGAAGAGAAGGAGAAAAATTTTGTGAAAAATTGACATTCAGTGTTTTTTTACAAAGCAGAAGTATGTGGAAAGTCCTAACTTAGTTGAATATCCTGACATCTATTTTAAAGCTTGGTTATATTTTTAATTTGAATTATATAAAGAAAGAGCACCATAACTCTTTCACTCTTTTGAGTATCCAATACCTTAATACGTCCCTGACTTTCATTATTTGAGACCAGTGACTAGGACACTGGACATACTAGGTGCTTAACAAATGTCACTGTTATATACAATATACCATTCAGTAGATAAATATGTGCAAGTTGCTTCTCTAAAAAAAAGTTGGCTTAGGATAAGGTTGTCAGATCTAACAAATGAAAATATAGAATGGCTAGTTAAACTTGAATTTTAAATAAACACTGTATATTATATGATACATGCTTAAACTCAAAAGATTAATTGTTGCCTATGTCAAATTTAAATTTAAATGGGTGTCCTGCATTTTATCTGACAACTTCACATAAGTGGAATCTTAATTAAATACCATCAATATTAAAATAAAGCTTTAATGACATTTGTTATTTAAAAGCAAATTGGGACCAGCAGTTAGCATAATGGCTATGTCACTGGACTCCCATGTAGTTGACCGCAGTTCGCGTCCCGGACCTGGTGGCTTAAAACTCACGCCAGGCGCGTATGAGTGTGTGCCCAAGATCCTAAGAGGAGAACGGAGGAGAAGGGATTGCGGTGTGGCCATCCCCCTTAGGGGGTGATTTCTCACTTTCTGTCTCTCTGTCTCTGTCTGTCTGGCACACGCACGCACCCTATAGCAAAAAAAAACCTCTAAAAAAAAAAAGCAAATTGACCATCTAGATGGTAGAAACAGTTCTTTTGTGAATTTTAGGTTTTGTATCCTTCCACAAACATGCAGATATGTATTTAAAGCAATCTGAATAAGATAAATGCTACTGGAATTGCAGTGCAGACATAGCCCATGGATTGTCCTGTGAGGAAACGTATACCACATGTGCACTGAATGAGTCAATACATTTTTTATATGAATAAAAGTTAAATGCTGTTGATAATTCAAGGAAGAGTAGCTATTTATTTCACTATAGAAGCTTTAAAACAGCAAAGTTAGGGACCAGCAGTTAGTGTAATGGCTATGTCGCTGGACTCCCATGTAGTTGACCATGGTTCAAGTCCCGGACCCGGTGACTTAAAACTCATGCTGGGCATGTGTGCCTGTGTGCCCAAGATCCCGAGAGGAGAATAGAGGAGAAGGGATTGCAGCGTGACCATCCCCCCTGGGGGGTGATTTCTCGCTTTCTGTATCTCTCTCTCTCTCTCTGTCTTCCTGGCAAGCATACGCGCCCTATGGCAAAAACCTCTCCACAAAAAAAAAAAAAAAAAAAAAAAAAAAAAAAAAAAAAAAAAAAAAAAAAAAAAAAACCCTGCAAAGTTAACTGAATTCCCCTTTCTTCATAGTACAAATTCCTTTCTGAGTTCTACACTTTTATTTTTGTCCTTGCTTTATGTCCAATTTGTCTTTTCTTTTAATTTTCATTTCTAACCTCTGCTTTTACCCTGCTCCTCGGCCTATCTGTTGTTCATATTCATAGCATGTTTTTCAAGCTACAGGACCCAGAACTCAAACCCTGATCAGCCATATGGGATCCAGCTTCTTTTGCACAGCCCTTAATTGCTGCATTATGGAACTGGCCTGATTAATACCATTTTAAGCATAAACTTTCTACTGAAAAACTTCATTGGAAAGGAGCTAGCATGGGTTTTTAAGCTTCCATTGCTCATAAATGATACAGAACACTCAGCTTGTCCTTTTCCATGATAAACATATGTCACCAACTATTACGAGTGTGAAACAGGAACTATAATGCTAAAATAACCAGAGCCTTTCTACTGCTTTCAAATTCATCCAAGGCTCTTATTTCAACAGTTCTTTGATGTTGAACCAGGGAAGAGTTCAGTCAAGCAATTTTGTTATGAGAGCCAATATTTGAACCATAAATTACTGAACATGAAATATATTGTTCGTGTAAAATGTCACAAGTTCTACCATTAAGTAAGACTTTGAAATTAGTAACAACCTGAAAGAGCTTAAGTGAGAGTTACTGGGCCTTAAAATGCCACATGTATATAATTCCTCAAACAGTGAAATAAATTTTACACTCATAATGCTTCCTTCCATGACCCTTTACTATCTCAGTACAGTCTTTTAAATGTAATGATTGTTAACATGCCTTCTCTGTATTTTGGCAAAGTTAGTTTGTTTTGAGTATGTAAAGTGCTGCTGAATGATCCTAACAGAGGCAATTATATTTCTTTTTTTCTGTGATTGAGTGAAATTGGATGAAATTAGAAAGTTTAAAACCCAAGAGGAAGAATCATCAAAAGGTTTAATTGAAACTTGTCTCCTCTAAGTTTCTACGCAGTGTAGGTTAACAGTGATTTAAATACACTTTCATCTGAAAACTGATGTTCTCAATTAAGCTCCTAATTTAAATAAATAAATAAATAAATAAATAAATAAATAAATAAAAGAATACATTTGTTGCCAATGTCGGATATGAATCTAAGGCACTATTCTAAATCTCCGAAATATATTTGTCTTTACATTTAAAGTGTAGATGAGAGGGTAGCTATATACACTGAATGCCGCATGCTTTTACCTATTATAAGTGTTGAAATAAGTAGATCTTACTTCCAAAGACTAGACAACTACCTCAAACAAAAGTCATTTAACCTTGTGGTTAACCAGCTTTGAGATAACCTCCAGCTCCCTGAAGTTCACACCTCGAGTATATCTTCATCTGTTGTATCAGGGTTGGTCTGTGTACCTCTAGAAGATTCCAGAAGTGCTGATAAGCAATTTCAGAGGCTCATTCTTTGCTCTCAGTCACTTATTCCAGGAAAAGCCAGCTGCTTCATTACAGGACACTCAGCCAGCCAGGAGAATAGCCTATGAGACAAGGAGCTGAGGCATTCTGTAAAGACCTATGGGAGCGAGCCATTTTGGAAGGGGATTCTCCTCCCAGTTGATTCTTCAAATGAAGGACCTGCCAGTCAATACCTATTGCAGCTCAGGAGAGACTCTGAGCCACAACAACACAACTAAGCAGCCATGGGATTCCTCACTGGAAGAGTGTGAGGTAATCTGTATTTCTTTAAGCTGTTAAATTTTACTATAATTTGTTTCACAGCAATATATAACTACAATAGAAACATTCTTTTCTCACGTGAAGCATAGAAAATTCTGAATGAATTAGAATTAGAAGAGAATCTTAATTAGAAAAATTAATTAGAAAAATCTTAACTCATAGCATTGCAGAAATGCCTTCAGCCAGTAATTGAGCAAAAGGTAACAGAAAGAAAATTACATCATCAGCATTACAAGTCCAACAATCAGAATGTACTTTTCTTTTCTTTATTTTTAATTTGCTTTTCTTTTTTTTAATTTGCTAAATGTCATGTACACTCTCAAGAGACAGAAAGTAAGAAAGCACCATACCTCGCCACCAGGGATAGTCTGTTTCAAGTCCCTTCTTCTCCACTTCTCTTTTGAGATTTTGGGCATGCACACACATTGTTTTACATGTTTTCAAGCCACCATGTCCAGGACATGAATCATGCAGTAAACCATGTGAGATCCAACTGCCTTAGCCACCATACCACTGGCTTGCCCTAGTACATCCTTTTGAGTTGTTTTTGTGTATCTAGAATATTCAAATAAGTTAATATACAAATATAAAAGAGAAAAGTAAACCTTTATATTATTGGCACTATTAATTATTATTTCTCAAGAAAGTAACTTTAATCATGATTTTTTTTTTTTTTTTTTGGAGAGGTTTTTCGCCATAGGGCGCGTGCGCTCGCCAGACAGACAGAGAGAGACATAGAGACAGAAAGCGAGAAATCACCCCCCAGGGGGGATGGTCACGCCGCAATCCCTTCTCCTCCATTCTCCTCTCGGGATCTTGGGCACGCACACACACGCGCCCGGCGTGAGTTGTAAGCCACCGGGTCCGAGACGCGAACCGCAGTCGACTACGTGGGAGTCCAGCGACATAGCCATTACGCTAACTGCTGGTTCCCAATCATGATTTTATAAGGACAAGAGAACTGCTTAAAAAGGATTTTTAAAGGTTAGCTGGTGGTGTGACAGTTAAGGTGGCTAGATGCTGTATGGACAACTGCATGGTCTAGTCCTGGACCAAGCAACCTGAAGTACATGCTAGGTGTGTGTGTGTGTGTGTGTGTGTGTGTGTGCACGTGTGCATGCCCCAAATCCCAAAAAGAGGGAGAAATGGAGGAGAAGGGAATGTGGCATGACCATTCTGTGTGGGAGGGGGTGCTTTCTCATTTTCCCTCTCTCACTTTCTGGCTTTCTCTCTCTCCCTCTGTCTCTGTCTGGTGAGCACATGCACACTCTAGTAAATTTTTAAAAATTAAAAGTCAAACTAATAAATAATGTATTTTTACGTGCACAATTTCAAAATGACTCCTTTATTTTCTTCACTGAACTGACATCCTTAAAAAAAAAAAAGAAAGAATTAATGTTTCAACCTTAAATAATCTAAAGAATAATCAACAATTTTATCTTCCTTGAACATATTTTTCTTTAGCACTCCTGAGAGATATTTCTACAAGGAACATAGATCTCAAACTGAATTAAGCTGTATGGTTTCTAGATATTAACAGTTATTGTCCCCTGTATTCCAGTATATTATATTAGACCACCCTAAAGGTATTGCCATATACATATTCCTTCTCTGTTATAAGTTACTTAGTACTTTTCTTTTTTTTTTTTTTTTTTTTGGAGAGGTTTTTTTTCCTATAGGGCGCGTGCGCTCGCCAGACAGACAGAGAGAGACAGAGAGACAGAAAGCGAGAAATCACCCCCCCGGGGGGATGGCCACGCTGCAATCCCTTCTCCTCCGTTCTCCTCTCAGGATCTTGGGCACGCACGCACACGCACCCAGCGTGAGTTTTAAGCCACCAGGTCCAGGACGTGAACTGCAGTTGACTACGTGGGAGTCCAGCGACATAGCCATTACGCTAACTGCTGGTCCTGTTACTTAGCATTTTTCTTCAAATTGATTCACTTTCTTTAATAGTTATATTTTTGAACATACATTACAATAAATATATAACTTGTAAAAAAATTACTTTGTGTTCTGTCTAAAGTCAACTAAAATGTTCCTTGTAGTATAGCTTTGACCTTATGGGAAATGCTGTTCTATACTATTTGTTGCACAATGAATAATAATACTGCATGACATTTCTTTCACCCATTGAATAAAAATATTTTTAAATGTTATTTAACATTATATTTTATAATATAATATATTTTATAAAAATATTGTAACAAATAATATTTTAACATTTCCTTATTAATATCTTTTCCTATCACCAGAGATCACAAACTTCTTATGAGTACAGATTATGATAATCATAATAGTTATTATTTCTTAGTCCTTACAACATTTATTAATAGTAAGGATTCTTGTGTCTAATATGCACTCAAGTAAATATCTGATTCTCTTCTGTAAATATAGGTGAATTGCCAACCTATCACATTGGTCTCATCTCCTTTATACATGCTTCCTCATCACCTTTTCACTCCTCTCCAGCATTTTTATTTTTATTTTTATTTTTTGCATCTACTGCATTTTCATGCCCTTGTATTCACTAGTCTGTTTGAAATCATTTTTCCTTTACTGGAATGAATAATGCCATGTTCTTGTTTCAGATAAGTGGAATTTTCCCTCACAGACTTTGCCATGTGTTCTTCAGTGTCTCTCACATATTCATATTTCATTGTTCTTATTTGTACTTTAATCCTTGCCACTTTTATGGTAAGGTAGTAAGGATATTAACTTAAAATGAAATATTTTCTCATAGTCTGATTTCCTTAAGGTCAGAGATCTCCAGTGCCTAGTAAAATTTCTAGGACATATAAATGCTTAATACGATTTTAATGCAATTTGAGTTGCATTAAACCAAATGCACCTTGGATTAGTTTGAAGTGAATTCTGTTGAAATGAGGTGAAAAATAACTGAAAATTAGGAGCAGGCATCTTCTGACTGTTGCATATTACATGTTCTCAAGAACTCCAGAAGAAGGGATAATTTTAATACCATATTGTTGCAGAGACAATGCTATTTGCTTGCCAAATTCCTGGGTGCACAGACTACATTTCTCAGCCTCTTGAAACCAGGAGAAGCCATAGGATGAAGTTCTGTTTAATAGACTATGAATGAAAATGATGATAAGGATAAGTACCTAAAAATACTTCTTCTAAGACCCTCTACGCTTAGTCCCTCTTTTCTCTTTACTTCTGTCAAGATGTGGAGGATCAGGTGGAGTACTGAAAGATTCTAGGGTGGAAGGACCTTGGGTTCTTGAAGGAATAAATGAGTGGAGTCTGTCCCTTGATCCATCAACCTTTGGTTCACCAACACTAGACTCTTGACCTGGGCAAGAAATGTTTTATGTGCTTTAAGCCACTGAGATTTTTTAGTTTCATTGTTTGTTTGTTTGTGTTTTTTTTATTATATAGAAAACAGTTTTTCATCCTATTATACCTATCAAAGTCAGTTTCTTAAGCCTGATATTTTACTTGTTCTGCCTCATTTTTCTGGTGTGTTTGTCATGGGAATGATGGGCAAATAGTTTTTTAAAGCTGTCAGGAAAGAAAAGCCATACATGAATTTCATTCTTCTTTTTTATTACTTCATTTTCTTTAATACATTCAATCACATTATTATTTGGCTTACAAAATGGAACATTCATTCTTAATTCAGTTATACATGTCTTTAATAGAAAATGTTTATAAGGCACCAGAAATATTAGGAAATTTATATACAATATTTTGTTATTGCCATTTAAAATCTTGTTATTAAACATCTATTTCTGGTAATAGTTTGTAATTCTCAATCATTCACTCAGAATTATCCTTATAAAATATTTATTGCCAGGGCCAGCAGGTGGCATGGTGGTTAAAACGCTGGACTCCTAATGGCCAATCATGGTTTGCTGTAGGGCTTGTGCTCTTGCCAGAAAGACAGGAGGAAAAGTGAGAAATCACTTTCAGGGGGCATCACCATGCCACATGCCCTCTCACAGTAATCTAACTACACAGTCGGCTCTGTGGCATCCAGCAACCTTAACCTTTATGCCACCTGCTGGACCTATAGCTTATCTTTAATTATCAATTATTCTGTTGGATTTGACAGGGGATAGGATGTAGCCTTTTCAAATGGACTTTTCTTACTTAACAATATGCATGTAAGGCCCTTTGTTTATTTTTGGTCATTGTTGTCTCTTGGTAGCTCATTTTTTATTCCTGAATAATATTCTACTGTTTGGATATACCATAGTTTATTTTTCCATTCACCTGATGAAGGATATTTTGCTTTCTCCCAAGTTTTGGCAGATATAAATAAAGCTGCTCTAAATATCCATGTACAGGTCTTTATGTGAACATGTTGTCAACTCCTTTGAGTAAATACGGTCAATGAAAATAAACCAAACTATAATATATTGAAATAGGTTATTTCTAAGCCAAAGATGAGTGACTATAGCTCACATTACAGCCCAGATGGGCATAATTCTACAACATGCTGACTGAGGTTTTAAAGGTAAAAATCACAAACAGAAAAGGATGGAGAATAGAGAGATTATACTGTTTTGTAACAGTTATGCTTGGCTACAGATATCAAAAATAAAGGTGGTATCAGTCTGAGATTGCACAGTGTCGGAGTAGATGTATTTTCTTGTATACATACCCTGTGTGTGTGTGTGTGTGTGTGTGTGTGTGTGTGTTTTTAATTATTATGATTTTTTTAATTATTATTTATTTAATTTTATTTATTAATTCATTTATTTTAATTTGACCAGAGACACACACACACACACACACACACACACAGAGAGAGAGAGTGGGAAAGGGCGAAAGGAAGCCGCCAGGTCTGGGACTTGAACCATGGTTGGCCATGTGGGAGTGTCCAGCATCTTAACCACCACGCCATCTGCTGGTCCCCAGAGTAGATGTTTTTGCAGAATTAATCTTGTTGTTATGTTTCAGTAGTCTTATACAAGATCATGATTCTTAAAGAGATCTCTAAATGATGATTCTTGTTATCAGACATGCTGATATGTCTGCATGAGAAATTACCTACCAATGGCCTTCCTGGTTTGGCTTAGTCAGGGTTCACCCAAATGATTGCATTTTGATTTTGAAAGACTTTCACAATACCGAAGAACATGATTTCTATGTCATATGGTAAGAGGATGTTTAGTTTTATAAGAAACTGACAAACTGTTTCTGAAGTGACTGTAGCTTTCTTTATTTCGAGAGGAATAAATTAGAGTTCCCATTGGACCACTTCTTTGCCAACATTTGGTATGGTCAGTAGTGGTATTATCCTGGATTTTAGCCATTCTAATTTGTGTATAATGATAGCTCATTGTTTTAATTTCCCTGAAGACATATGATGTTAAACATTTTTTAATATGTTCACTTGCTATCTGAATATCTTCTCTGGTGAGGTGTCTCTTCTAATCTTTTGGGCATATTTTAATTACATGGTTTGTTTTCTTATTGATCAGTTTTAAGAGTTTTGGGGTGATTTGTTATTAACCATTATCAAATGTGCATTTTGCAAAAGTTTTCTTTTAGTATTTGGCTTGTGAGATGAGAGACAGGGAGAGAGAGAAAGAGAGAGAGTCAAGCACCCCAACAGGGTTTACAACACAATCTATCACAAGTCTCAGCCAGCCTGAATCATGGGCATGTGCACATGTGCCCAGAGTCCTCAGAGAATTCTTAGACACAAAACGAGACCTTTCCAATATCAGTCCAGTTACATTACCTCTGTACCACCAATTGGTCCCTTTAAATATTTTAAATATTTTTATTTTGTATTTTTTAAGGAAATATATATTTTTAAGAGTTGTAAATTATTGTTCATAAAATTTATAATAATGATACATGTGTTAATTGTAAAAAACATAGGATCTAACATACAGCAAGTATTAAATATAATTTTTAAAATTTTGATTCTGTTTGTCTCTTACAATATTTAGCTTGTGTCAAAAACTTTTCTTTATTTTTAACCGAGAATATTTATTGCCTGACTAATCCTTAAGATGAACTGGATACCACAACAGCTGCCCTCTTGGGTTTGGGTGTTGTTCCTTCACAGAATCCATGCCTGAATCTGCAGTATACAATTTTTAGGTGCCTCATTCAACCAGTCCCAGTGGTATTGTGTCTTTTAGCCTTGGCACTCCAGTTATACTTTCTCTTGCGCTTGGCAAGCTAGCCACGTTTGCCACAGGTCCACTTCCGAAGGTGACAGGCCTTAGAACCACAGCGGCGACACTTCCCAAATGATGATGTTCCCTTCGTCATGTTGCTTTTGTGGCTGAGACCAAAGAGCCAAAAACTTTTCTATAATATAATTTTCATGATATTTAACATAAATGATACATTTGATAAACTCATCTGAAATAAAGATATTACATTTTGATGAAATTTAAAAAGCACTAAGAAATATCTAGACTTTATATTTGTGTTCACATTTTACAAATAAGTTCATCACATAATGCTAATGTAACAAATATAATGTTTCACTTAAATTTAATTGGGCAGCTAAGTCCTTATGTAGTTTCACAAAGACTGAGCAGTGACCACACAGTATTGACAAGAAAAAGTGTTTATGAACATCAAATCAATATATGGTTTAGAAAAAGTCAATTGCACATACTTCATTTGTAAATTGTCCACAAAGGATTCCATTTACTCTTTTATGAAAGCACTTTTACTATAGAAAAAAATCAATAATTTGTCATCTAAATGTTTATCTTATAGTTCCCAATGACCTCAATTTATTTCCAAGTGTTCCTATTAATACAGATATTGAATAGGAAAACACCATAAATTAAAATTCACTTTTTCA
The DNA here is from genome assembly GCA_026018925.1 of Tupaia tana. Classification (NCBI taxonomy): domain Eukaryota; kingdom Metazoa; phylum Chordata; class Mammalia; order Scandentia; family Tupaiidae; genus Tupaia; species Tupaia tana. Next base: position 53,943,756 of record JAKSZU010000003.1, read on the forward strand.
GGAGAAAATTAAAGTACTACAGTTTGGGAAGAGACCAGAGAGATTAGTTTTTCTCAAGAACTGTCAGGACCCTTCTTGCAAAAAACCTGAAATCCCATCATTGTTTGAAATACTGCAGTAATAGATTTCTCTAACTTACAGTGTAGTCCTTTCCAAATTTGCATAGATCCAATTTTTTAAATAGTCTTTCTATCTATAGTATGAGAGGACTTTAAAAAGTTCTTGAAAAAAATGATATCTAAAGTATGGGTTTATTTTGGTGAAAAATAAATTGAAATTCATGCATTTTTTTCATAATATTCATTTTCAATAAATTTTTTGAAGACCCTCCTTCATATTTTGACACAAATTATTCTTCTCACCCACTTTTTCTAAGGCTTTTATGCAGTAAACATACTTGTTTAGGCCATTTAAACACATTTTTGTATGCCAGGCACTATTCTAGGAGTTGAGAATATAATAGTGAACACAGATCATAGATAAAAATACTTTCCTTAATGGAAAATATTTACTCTTTCATGAGAGAGGTCAAAGAAACTTTAAAATATGTAAAAAAAAAATGTTATCTGTTAACAAGTGCTGTCTTGAAAAATAGGCATGGTAAGGAAGATAAGTGTGTGGGTCATTGGGAATTGAGGAAGGAGAGATGCAATTTTAAATGGGTTGGTCAAGGAACTCCTCAGATAAGGTGACATCTAAGTAAAGATCTGAAGGTTATTGTGACCTATGTAGATATCTAGAAGAGCTTCCTAAGAACTAGGATGAACAATGGCAAAAGTCCAAAGGTGGGGTGTCTCTGATTTGTTCAAAAATGAACAAGGCAGGTGTTATGGTTTGGATATTGGTTTGTTCCTCAAAGTTTCATGTTTTAAAATTTGGGTTTGCAAGGTGTTGATGCTTAGTGAGTGGCGATTGGAGCATGATGATTGTATCGTGGAGGCAACACTCTCCAGAACAGATTAATGATGTCTCAAGAGATCCAGGGAGTTGTAACTCTTTTGAGAGTGGAATAGTTCGCCCAAGAGCTATCAATAGTTGTTATAGAGTAAGAACTGCTCACATCTTGCTCTCTTTATGCACATACCTGCCATGCTTTATGCTTCTTAGATTATGTTGTAGGTCAGCCTTACTCCAGGCTTCCACCTTTGGACTTGCCAGCCACTAGAATTGTGAGTCAGTAACTCCCTATTTCTTGTAAATCATTGAATTTCAAGTGTTTTTTTTTTTTCTTTTAGAGTTTTCTTTTGCTATAGGGCACGTGCGCTCGCCAGAAGGAGAGAGACAGAGAGACAGAAAACGAGAAATCACCCACCCCCCAGGGGGGTTGGCCACACTGCAATCCCTTCTCCTCCATTCTCCTCTTGGGATCTTGGGCATGCACGCACGTGCACCCAGCGTGATTTCAAGCCATCGGGTCTGGTACTTGAACCTCGGTTGGCTATATGGGAGTTAAGCGACATAGCCATTGTGCCAATTGCTGGTCCCTCAATTTCAGGTATTTCTGTTAGCAACACAATAATGGACTGGGACAGTAGGCAAGGTAGCTAGAGTAGACAGAATGAGAGTAATAGGGTATTATGTCAAATGAGTGATGGAGACCAAATAAAACAAGGCTCTGTAGGCTATTAGCAATTTATTTGGCAGTTTATCACAATGAAACTGAAAGCCATTTGGAGCATTTGGAGCAGAGCTTCAAAATCTGATGTATGTGTCTACAGGATCTCTCTGGCTACTATATCAAGAACTGACAGAAGCAGAGAAAAATTAAGATAACTTTGGTATGAACAATCAGAGGACAAATGGGTACAATAACTTAGAGAAGAATATGGAACATTTTTGTTGGAAATGCTTATTAGACAATCAATGATTATTGGGTATATATTTGCAAATTGGAGGAAGTCTTGGCTGAAGACATAAATATTGGAAAAGATATTTGGCAGTTAAAAGAAGAGATAAGATGAGATCTCCAAGCGAGCAAATGTACATTAAAAAAAAAAAAAAGTAGAGGGAATTAAGTTATGGATGAACCTGGGGGAGTCCCATAACTTAAGATTTCTATTAAAGAATAACATTCATTACAGAGTTGTCCTTAAATATCAACTCTCTTGTTAGCTAGTTTGGGTTTATTTAACTACTGATATACATACTTTGATTTTTCTCAAAAGAGTAAGATATGTAAAACCTTCGCAGTTAATGAAGAGAGGAAAAAAAGTTAAATAATGATAAGCAGTTTTAAAACATCTATGTCAATGATGTAATAGTGATTGAAGGCAATGGAGAGAGGTGACTTGTTTAAATTAGGTGGTTGGGAAAACTAAATTCAGTGAAGGGCTCATCACACAACTACTGGGGAAAACACCCTGCTTGAGAAAAGAACAACTGCAAAGGCCTTAAACTGGGGGCAAACTTAGTTTGATGAGTTGAATGCTGTCTGGCATAGCCTGAGTACATGAGTGAAGATAAAGTAAGAACAGGGGAAATGATTTAAAGAGATAGAAACTATCTTATGTAGGGCTCCATAGAAGAAGATAAGGTGTATTAGTTTCCCTATCAATGCTATGACGAATTATCACAAACTTAGTGATCTTAAAAATCTTTCAAGATGGTTGGGACAGCAGATGGTATAATGGCTACGTTGCCGGACTCCCATGTAGTCGACCGTGGTTCAAGTCCTGGACCCGGTGGCTTAAACTCATGCTGGGTGTGTGTGCATGCATGCCCAAGATCCTGAGAGGAGAATGGAGGAGAAGGGATTGCAACGTGGCCATCCCCCCGGGGGGCTGATTTCTCGCTTTCTGTCTCTCTGTTTCTCTCTCTTTCTGGCAAACGCATGCACCCTATAGCAAAAACCTCTCAAAAAAAAAAAAAAAAAAAAAAAAAAAAAAAAAAAAAAAAAAACTTTCAAGATGGTGAGTGGTGTAGGAAGCTTCCATGTTCATGCAGAGAGACCTCCCTCAGTATGCCAGCAATGCGTATATGCCTGTGAGCAGGGGTGACTGAAGTTAGGAGTAGATCACAGTGTCCAGGCTCTGAGGGATCTGTCTCTCTGTCTCTTCTCCTATAAAAAAAGAAATGAACAAATGGGGAAAAAAAATTTACAGGTCTGGAAGTCAGAAAATCAAGGTGTTAATGGAACTTAAGAGGAAAAACAAAAAAAAAGAACCTGTTAGGGTGATCTTAAAAATATGTTAGTCATGGGCTGTGAAAAATATGTTGGTCATGGGCTGTGAAAGTATTCATAAACTCGAGAGTAAGTGGATAGAAAAGAATATATTTACTTTCTGGCAGTGGAAAGGGGCCAGATGCAGAAAGTTGCATCAACCCCAAAGGGAAGGGGCAAGGAGCTTTAATTGGAACTTAAGAAAAGATTGAGTATAATTGGGTAATTATGATGATCTACCTTTTGGTCCTGGGATTGTTTTGTTCTCTCTGGATATAATATCTGGCTGCCGTAGTCTGCCATGTACCCTGTCTTTAGTTTGGGTGCCAAGTATTGGCAGATGTTGTAATCTTTATGTCTGAAGGCAAGAACTCTGGAAATTGAGGTCAGCCATTTGTGATGAAGTCAAGAAAGGACCAACTAACATGGGAAGAGAAAGAATGTTTGAAACACCTGGGAGTTTTAGATGGGCCTCTCTAATTAAAATATCTAAGGTACCGGTAAGGCACTGAAACTTTTTTCATCCCTCAGGTACTTGGGGAACATTTAGCCCTTTCAGAACTTTCTAGATGTTTTTCTTAAGACAAATTCCAGGTATTTTACTGTGTTTCTCATCCTCACATCGTATAAAGGAATTGCCTTAATTTGTATCATTAGTTTGATCATTTTAAAATTTATCACCATGGTAAGATTTGGGATGAAAAATTAAGTACAGTTTTCTCAATAAAAGAATATTTTCATTAAAATGAACTGAAATGTTCTTGCCAAAAACATCTTGTAAAAGATGAGTCTAACTATAGGAAACTAAACCTGAGAGAAAGTGATAATTTTATTTGGAAAGTCTAGTTTTAATAATTTACTCTTTCATCTTTATTATAGAATATATTAACCCATCTCAGATCATAATTTTTTTACTCTGGGGCCAGCCCATGTCATGGTGGGTAAAGTAGCTTGGTCCCACATGGCCAACTGCCATTTGAGTCCTGGACCTGGTTTGTGAAACCTGCGGGGCATGAACATGTGTGCGTGCGTGCCCAAAATCCTGAAAAGAGGGAGAGATGGAGGAGAAAGGATTGCTGCGTGACCATCCTGCATGGGAGTGGGTGATAATTTCTCACCCGCCCCCATGTCTCTTTCTGGAGCAGTGTACATGCCCTTGGGCATTTTTTTAAAGAAGGATAGAAATGAAATAAACTAGAAAATAAACAACAAAAAACTATAGTAAGATTATGTTTCTACTCTCTTTATTACTATCACAATACCAACAGAATTTTAACACATGACATTTTGGGGGATGCATTCAAACCATAGAAAAATATTTTTTGAGACTAAATCATTTATTTTTAATAAGTACCCTCAAAAAAACCTTTTTAATCATTCTCTCGGTGGTTCATAACCTTAGTATGTATAAGAACCACCTGAAGCATTTACTAAAACATGTATTCCTTGAGCAGTCTCTGTGACTTAGCCAGATTTCAACTGCTGTTCAAGTCCTGGCCCTGCCACTTTGAAAAACACACTGGTACATGAGTGTAGTATATGTGTCCAAAACGCTGACAAAATGGATGAGAAGAAATTATGGCAGGACCACGACTCACTGGGGAGTGCTTTCTCCATCTCCTTTTTTCTCTGTCTCTCTCTGGAGAGTGCACATGCCCTCTGGAAACTAAAAAACAAAAGAAAGACTCATATTTTCCTTGGTTCCACCTCATAATTTGGTAAATATTACAGAATTCCTAGAAATCTGTATTTTTAATAAGTGCCTCAAGAATTTCTGATGTATGTGTTCCTGGGTATAGGGAGCAACACCTTCTAAAAATACGTATTTTATTTAACTTTATTTACTTAAATTTAACCAGAGAGGTACAGTGTAAAGAAGAGAGAGACAGAGAGAGAGGGAGAGAGAGAGAAAGTGAGAAATTAAGTCACCAGGTCCGGGACGTGAACTGCAGTCAGCCATGTGAGATTCAGTGCCTTTCACCACCACACCACCTGCCAGCCCCAGGAGCAACACCTTTTAAAAAGGACCACATTAGAATGCTTTAAACTTTCTCTGTTAGTTTTTTGTTTGAAGTTGCAATTTTAGGTTGTAATTTAGCAAGTGCTTTTATTGATTTTTGTTATGTTTTCAGTTGTGCAAATTTCTCTGTTACATGTTTTTCTATAACATGTCTCTCTGTGACTTTGCCTGATTCTTAAGATAAATACTGAGAATGGGCTACCTGGGGCCTGAAGCAGACTAATGTAATAACAATTTTGTTGCTGAAAATGTTTCCTCAAGGTAGAGAAATCACTCTTACATCTTGTGAAGCATATATCAATTTGGATAAAATATATGTGAAGTACTGGAGAAATTACAATCATTATTTTGCTTTCATATGGCTTTTCAATTGTACTATTTGCTTGAAAGCTTTTTTAGTAAAGAAAAAGGTGAATGCATTACTTTTTAAAATTTTTGTTTTATTTTTAATTTACACATAATTATTGTACATATTTATGGGGTACCATGTGATATTTTGATACATGTACACTGTGTAATAATCAAACCAAGTTAAGGTAAATGCAATATTTTGAGATCTACCAATGATATATTTAGGAAGTAAATAACAGCAATGTCCATCCAGTTATATCTTTCTGAGAGAGTAGAGATCCACTGTAAAAGAAGCAATTTGCAGGAACTGACCAAGATCTTTCTGGTTGGTTCTTGTGGTGGGGGAGCAACTCTGTACTTTTTTCCTCATTCCCAGAAACTCATGCTACTAAAATATTGAATATTTTAAAAATGAACTTACCATGTAAACACTTGAGACTTCAAATTTGAACATATTACCTAGCTCTGTGATTCTAAGCACATTCTCTGAACAGGTGCTGGTTTGCTCTGACTCATCAGACCACCAGTTAGAAAGCTTCAGCTGATAAATACCATCACCTTCCTCTGTCATTAGCAGCGGCTGCAACAGTAATGAAACATCTGGCATCTTCCTTTACTGATTAAAGGGGTCATTCCAAAGACCTGTCATTTAGCCCTTGGGTATAAAGACTTGAGCCTACATATTTTCTCTCCTTTCATTCATGTTTTGCAGATACTGGGGCATTTCACAGATGAATTTGTTAAAATAAGATAGGATTAAATGATTACAAATTTATAATAATAGAATGTTAAAGGAGTTTCTGAATTGTGAGATCTTTATTTCTTGTATAGTAAATTAAAATTGCTAATAGATTTAATAAATAATTTGGAAAGACAATGAAATTCAATGTAAGCAGCAGAATATTATTCATTCAAAAAAAAAATACTGAAACCCTAATTCAAATATAATGGAATTTGAGTTTTCTATTCCAGCCCAGGAAATGAATCAGATTAACTGAGAATATTTTGTTAATCTTTCAATAAAGCATTGCAGCTGAGAAACAGTTGAGACTTTGGAAAGAAAATGTATTTTGTTGCCCTGGAAAAACATATGCTACTGCACTTCAAAAATTGACGTGGAGTTCTGGTCATCATTACTTGCAGAAGGTAAGACCAAATTGGAAGAAAGCAGAAGTGAGGGATAATGAAGAACTAAGGTTAGCAGAGGAAGATAGTTTTGTAATAGACTGAAGAGTTAAAAGTTTCTCTGCATACAAAGACAATAACTGAGAGGCTCAATGATTTAGAATAAACCATGAAAAAATAGAAAATGGAAATGGAAAAAGAAACATTTTTTTAAGAGACAGAGTTTTGCTATAAGGTGTGAGACAGAGAAAAAATCACCCCCAAGCAGAGAAGGCCATGCCACAATCCCTTCTCTACTATGTTCTCGGGGATTTTTGGGCGCTCACGCACTTGCACCCGGCAAGAATTTTAAGCCTCTGGGTCTAGGACTTGAACTGTAGTCAACCATGTGTAAGTCCAGTGATGTAATCATTATTCCATCTGCTGGTCCCAAGAAACTGTTTTGTACTGGGACCAGCAGTTAGCATAATGGCTATGTCTCTGGACTCTCATGTAGTCAACCGCGGCTCATGTCTCGGACCCGGTGGCTTAAAAATCACGCCAGGCACGTGTGCATGCGTGCCAAAGATCCCAAGAGGAGAACGGAGGAGAAGGAACTGCAGCATGGTCATCCCCCCGGGGGGTGATTTCTCGCTTTCTGTCTCTCTGTCTCTGTCTGTCTGAGGAGCGCACGCACCGTATAGCAAAAACCTCTCCAAAAAAAAAAACAAAACTGTTTTGTACTTAACAGTTACAAGACATAATAGAAATATTATAAACTCACCAATGTATCTATGAACTATTATTATCAAACAAGTGTTTTTGAGACATAGCACATACTTTTTGATGAAACCTCTGACACTTGACAAAAGGAAATGCTGAATTGATAGTGTGACAGTTATGTGTTATATTCACTTTTAAACAGGTATCAAGTCTTCAGTGATAAAATTCAGTATGAAAATAGTCAAACCTCTTCTTACATATTGGTGTTTCTTCCAATTTATTCATTGGAAACTAGATCCATTGGCTATGAATTATATTATTAGGATATAAAAGTACTCTTTGACTAAATAAATTTGAAAACTTCTAAAAGATTCCATGTTTGAGAACTTTTCAGTCCTCAGTATGGTTAAACGTATTTTAAATGTTTTTATAGTGTCTCTTCTTTATTGTCCTCTTCAAACTTATGTGGTCATCAGAAAAACACCTTTTTCAGCTATTCCTCAGAACTAGTTTTGCAAAGCGCATACTTTGCAAAATATCATCAAGTATTGTAGGCCCAAATCTCTATTCCAGAAATATTTGAAAATTTAAAAAGGTTATTAACATCAACAATGAATTTATTACTTTTTGTATAATTCAATATCTATTTACCACAAAATTTAAGACAAAAGTTCCACTGCTTCCATTGTAGACATAATTATGACAATTGCAAGGGATTTTGATAAATTTCCCATGAAGTAAATCACATTATTGGGAGATACTTCTTAATTGCTAATTAAAGAAGGGAAGATGAATAGTGCTGCAATAAATATGGGAGTGCAAATTATCTCTATGACCTACTGATTTCTTTGGCTATAAAACAAAATAGAGGGACTGCTAGGTCATGAAGTAGTTCTACTTACAGTGTTTTACAGAACCTCCATCCTGTTTTCCATAGTCGTTGTACTAATTGATACCCCTACAAACAGATTACTTTTCTTTCCATCCTAGCCAGCATTTGTTATTTTTGGTCTTTCGAATAGTTAACTATTCTATAGTGGTGAGATAGTATCTCATTGTGGTTTTGATTGGCATTTCTTTGATGTTGAACATTTCTTCCTATACTTACTATCTTATGCTTCTATACTTACTATCCATTTTATTATGTCCTCTTTTGAGGAATGTCTATTCAGATTAGTTGACCTTTTTTAAGTCAGATTATTTTATTTTACTTGCACAAATGGCACATGCTTGATATAATAGATATAACTACCCTGATTTGTTCACTAAACATTGTATATAAGTATCAAAATATCACATCCTACCCCATGAATTAATGTAATAATTACTGGTCAGTTTAATGCATAACAATTTAAAGAAGGAGGAGGAGGAGGAGAAGGAGGAGAGATAAGCTTCCTGTTGTTTTACCTAAATACACGTGACTAGCTATAATGCATCCCAATCAAAAAATCAAAAAAATATGAAAAAAATTATTAAATGCATAAATTATACCATAAAATAGGACAATATACCTAAATGACTAAGGAAATTTGAGGAAGGTAAATTAGGGCCTAAGATTTTGTTTGGGGCCTGCAGGTGGCATAGTAGTTAAGGATCTGGACTCCCATGTAACTGACCATGGTTCAAGTCCTGGAACCAGTGACTTGAAAATCATACTGGGCGTGTGATTGTGCATACCCAAAATACCAAAAGCAGATGGAGGAGAAGGGATGGTGACATGCCATCCCCCTAGGGGTGACTTCTCACTTTCCCTCTACTATTTCTCTCTCTCTCTTTCTCTCTCTCTGGCAAGCACATGCACCTTGTGTCAAAAACCTTAAAGAGTGTATTATTTGGTTACATTCTTTACTATTTCTTCCTGTTGGCCTACATAAATCAAAAAACAAAAGCAAAAAAATGCATATGTAAATCAATCGTTTCTTAAAATTATTTATTTTATTTTATTTATTATTATTGTTATTTTTTTAAATTTGCTGTAGGGCACATGTACTCACTAGATAAAAATAGAAAAAGAGAGAGAAGGGGAAAGTGAGACAGCAAGTCACCAAGTCTGGGACTTGAACCATAGTCGGCCATATGGGAGTCCAGCACCATAACTACCACACCACCAGTTGGCTCCATAAATTAATCATTTTTAAACTTTTTGTTACAAAAGATTTCAAGCTCAAATAACTGTATGATGAAACCACATACATCTATCACCAATTTCTAGTTACTGATGTTTGTCTATCTTGTCAGTGGTTTCATTTAATAGAAATACCACATCTGAAATATGTTTTTATAACTTACTGGAAATTCTAGTCATTATACACTTATATGATAAAGGACTTGAAGTTCTGGGACTTATCGTTAAGAAATTATATGGGGACCAACAGTTAGCATGATGGCTATGTCGTTGGACTCCCAAGTAGTCAACCGCAGTTCGCGTCCTGCACCTGGTGGCTTAAAACTCACACTGGGCGCGTGTGTGTGCGCGTGCCCAAGATCCCGAGAGGAGAATGGAAGAGAAGGGATTGCGGCGTGGCCATCCCCCCTGGGGGGTGATATCTCACTTTCTGTCTCTCTGTCTCTCTCTGTCTGTCTGGTGAGTGCATGCGCCCTATAGAAAAAACGTCTCCAAAAAAAAAAAAGAAATTATAAACCCATAAAGGTTTTTTTTTTTTTTTTTTTTTTTTTTGAGAGGTTTTTGCTACAGGGCGCGTGAGCTCTCCAGAAAGCAAGAAATCACCCCTCAGGGAGGATGGCCATGCCTCAATCCCTTCTCCTCCATTCTCCTCTCGGGATCTTGGGCACGCACGCACACACACTCAGCGTGAGTTTAAGCCACCAAGTCTGGGACTCAAACCGCGGTCGGCTACAAGGGAGTCCAGCGACATAGCTATTACGCTAACTGCTGGTCCCCAAACCATAAAGATTTTTTAAAATTATTATTGTTGTATTTTTTTATATTTTCTAGGGGGCACATGCACTCACCAGAGAGAGAGGCAGAGAAAAAGTGATAGAGGAAGAGCAAATAGCTTCCTGATCGGGAATTGTCACAACTCAATCCATTCTTCTTCATCTTCCCCCTTATTTTTGGGATTTTGGGGCATGCGTGCACATATGCCTGGCATGTTTCTGAAGTCTTCAGGTGTAGGATTAGAACCACCTAGTCAGTCATCTAGAATCTGGATACCATAACCACTAAGCAATGGAGAGAGCCTAAACTCATAAAGTTTTAACAATTTACAGGTAACTCAGAATATATCTATATTTATTAATAAGTTACTTTCATTCTACCTAAGAAGATAAGAATAAATCTAATTCACCTGAAATTATGTTTATTAAATTTTTTATTATTGAGTTCTTTTTAAATTAATTTTACCAATTTTATTAATTTTTATAAAGCTTCACTCCAAATCTTTGTGAATTGTCAAATGTGTGTAACTTGGAGTAAAATATGTTTGATACCAGTAAAGTCATTTTTAAAAAATAGAAAAGGTGGGACCAGCAGTTAGCGTAATGGCTATGTCGCTGAACTCCCACGTAGTCGACCGCTTTTCGAGTCCCAGACCCGGTGGCTTAAACTCATGCCGGGTGCTTGTGCGTACGTGCCCAAGATCCCGAGAGGAGAATGGAGGAGAAGGGATTGCAGCATGGCCATCCCTCCTGAGGGGTGATTTCTCGCTTTGTATCTCTCTGTCTCTCTCTGTCTTTCTGGCAAGCGCATGCAGCCTATAGCAAAAACTTCTCCAAAAAAAAAAAAAAAATAGAAAAGGTAATAAATAATAAAAATACAAAAAAGCTCTTATCATGTTAGAATAGAAAGTAATACCAGGACCAGCAGTTAGCATAATGGCTATGTTGCTGGACTCTCACATGGTTGACCGCGGTTTGCGTCCCGGACCCGGTGGCTTAAAACTCACGCCGGGCACGTGTGCGTGCGTACCCAAGATCCCAAGAGGAGAACGGAGGAGAAGGGATTGTGGCGTGGCCATCCCCCCTGGGGGGTGATTTCTCGCTTTCTGTCTCTCTGTCTCTCTCTGTCTGTCTGGCGAGTGCACGCGCCCTATAGCGAAAAAACCTCTCAGAAAAAAAAAAAAAAGAAAGTAATACCAAATGAACAGACACAAGAAAGACAGAATAGACTTCTAAGTTACATTAACTTAAAATAAATGAGACTGGACAGCATAATATTTGTATTCAGAAAAGATCCTGATACTCAGAATTACTTCAGAGCACAAAAATAGTTCTTTCAGTAGTCCTAGTACTGATGATATCTTCAAAGTTTTATATTAATTGACTCACAGAGTTTTCTTTGCAAATTATGGGTGAAATGTTGAGAAAGAAGGAAAAAGCAACAGAATTTTACTCCAGATACTTAAAGATTCATATGTCAAATTGTGGGATAATTTGTCTGAGAAAAAAGAATTGAAAGGCCTACCAGTGGTGTGGTGGTTAAGACAACTGGGTCCCACATGGCCTGCAGCATGATTTGTGTCCCAGACCCAGTGGCTTGGAAACAATTTGAAACACGTGTGTGTGCCAAAAATCCCAAGGGGAAAATTCAGAAGGGATACAATATGACCATCTCCCTTGAAGGGTTCTCATTTGTTCTCTCTCTCTCTCTCTCTCTCTCTCTCTCTCTCTCTCTCTCTCTCTCTCCCCAGTGATTTCATGTGCCCTATAACAAAATTAAAAAAAAATTTTTAATTGTGAAGATGTAATTTTATGAATGTTCTCATACTTATCAAAACACCAAAGGAGAAAAAAGGAAAGAAAAATAAGTAGATCACATTAAATCCTTAAAACACTGATGTCTTAATATACTATGAGAAAATATCACTTAGCAAAAAATAAACTTACCTTTGTCAAAAATTTTAAATAATAATAATCAAAGGGTAGGAACAAGCAATTTACAAAAGAATAAAGTGCACATTAGTAAATCAATGAAGTCATTCATAAATTGAGTATTGAGTAACTTTTACAACTAGTATGCACCTAATATTGTAGTTAGTGCTGGAGATATAAAAAGAGAATAGAATAACAGGGTACCTGCTCTAGAAGGTAGTGTCCTGAAGGACATGAGTAGTTAAGAAATAATTACCACAAATACTATACAGAAGAAAGGCAAAATGCTGTTTAAACATGAAGGATTGGAAAGGCCACCTAGAGAGAGACAGTCTTGTTTCTTTGCCCAAGGTTTAAATCAGAAACCACTTCATTAGAATTGTTTTAAAGTAGGATTACTTAAAAAAGAAAACAGTACATTTTGAGTTGTGAAATTTCAACACAGATGAGTTTTAAATAACTTTATGACCTAGCAGGTGGTGTGGTGGTTAAGGCATTGGACTCTCACATGGCAGACTGTGGTTTGACTCCTGTACCTGGCAAAGTGCTTTCTCCTTTCCTGGCAACTTGCTTTCTCCTTCTCTCTCTCTCTCTCCTTCTCTCTCTCTCTCATGAGTGTACATGCCCTATAGCAAATTTTAAAATAATAATAATAGAACAACTTAAGTAAATAATTCTTTAAGGAAAATTTAAAACACTATAAATATTCAAATTTTTATTTTTGCTATATTGGGGTTTCTAAATGCACTGGAAATTAAGAAGATGGATACTTGATTACTGTAATAGTTATGAATCGAACAGGTCAATTAACATTTCAGCACTAAATAATTATCTGTTTCATAATTAAAGGGTGTATGATTTCAGTCTGAACATATTTCACCAAGTGAAGACTAGTGAACAATGATGTATTAAATACAGTTAACTCTGATTTATTGCACCAAGTGCTATGAAACCTGATAAATTACACAAGCTCTGTTTATTTTTTTATTTTATGCTTATGAGATTTAGTTTCTGTTTTGCATCTTACTCTAAGTTATTTTAATCGTTATATGTATGTATTATACACAAACATATTTGATTACTATATATATGTGTGTGTATAAATATTGAGTTGTCAGAAAGGTCATGATGTATTTTTTTCTGTTTTTCTATGCAAAATATGTCGTGACTTTTCTGACAACCCAATATATATAATACATGTGTGTGTGTGTGTATTTTTTTTAGTTTATTCATTTATCTCCACCACTAGTGAGAGGGAAAGAGAGAAAGAGTGTACCCTCCATAAGATCCCAACTCCACAATCCATCCCCAACTTTCAGTCAGCCCTGGATAATGAGCAAGTGTGTGCCCAGAATGCTCAGAAAGGTCTCTGGACTTGAATAATGAACCTTACCCTGTGGGGCTGCCTTGCAGAGAGCATCATGTTCCACTTCTGTGCTACTGTCAGGCCCTCTTAGTGTGCTTTTAAAATCTCAGGTCAAATTTTAACTATTTTAGTTGCATGTATGCATTTTCTTATAGAAAACAGAACAGTGAGAAGTGTGGAAGCAGCAAACTATTATATTCTGGACATTACAACTCAACTAATTTATGCATGAATGTGAAAACCTTCCATAAATAGCAAGAATAGAACTTTAGCAACTTGGATCTAAACCTTGACCTGTTTCAGTCCTCCCCCTGAAATCATCTGTCTATCAGACAGTTAACCTTGTTTTATAAATAAATATCCTAATAATTCTCTTTAAACTGACTTTAGAATACTTGAAATACAAACACATGAGGGCTAGCAGGTGGTGGTTAAGGCACTGGATTCCCACATGGCTGACTGTGGTTCAAATCCTGGACCTGGTAGCTTGCTTTCTCACTTTCTAGTGAGTTCATGTGCCCTATAGCAAATTGAAAATAATAATGAGAAGAATAACTGAAAATTTTTAAAAAGAAATGCAAGCATTTAAGTTTATCTGTTTTTTTAAAACAAGATTTATTTATTTTTTTTTTAGTTTCATTAATCACCACAGGGCACATGTGCTTGCCAGAGAGACAGAGAAAGAGCAAACACCTTCCCAACGGGACAGGGTCACACTGCCATCCTGTCTCCTCTTCCCTGTACCTGTGGGAATTTGAGTATGCATGCACATGAGCCTGCTGTATTTTTCATGCAACCACAGCAGGATTCAAACCGTGGTAGACCATGTTGCATCTGGCTCCCTTAATCACTAGGGCACAGAGCTGGCCCAAGATTTTTATTTTTGAAGTATCCCTGGGTGATTTAGGAAGTAATGTATTGGAAAACAGCAAAACGGTGCATAAACATCATTGTCATTGTGTATTTAGCAATTCTGAGAGCAAATGCCTTTGTAATAACACAGACGCTATGTCTCCCTTCATTTTTGTTTTTACTAGTATCCTTTTTATCTTCATCCTCTCTCCTCTACCTAAACTAAATATTATATATTTTTATTAGGAAACCACATTAATATAAAGCCTGAGGTAAAATGATGTTGACACACTTGTAGAGAATAAAGGACATTGGATTTTTCTGTTTTGATTTTCAAATTTAGTGCTAACATTTAGTTGAATAAAATACTATATCTATTCGTTATGTTTGACAGAGTTGTACTTTCTTGAGGAATAAAGCAATTAACTTAGCTGAAAAGTGTGCAAAAACTCCTGATGTATTTATAATATAAATTGGATATAACTGCTGGGTTTCTGTGTTTTTCTGCTAGTTAGTTTTGAGATTTGCATTTTGTTTCTCTGCTTATTCACATGAAAGTAATATCCTACATTACTATACATATTTTCTCATGTATCCCTTTTAAAATTTACTGAATATAAATTCAAAAATTCAAGGTACTATCAAGCTGAGTAGAGTACTGAAGAGAACCAACCTTACATCAGGGTAGTAAACTTAAGCAATGTGCTGTTATCATAAGAGTGCTGAGCCTTTCTGATAGGTGTTTTATTATCTATATTATTTTATTAAATTATGATGAGAACCCCCAAAGTAAGTAATATTTATTAATGTCATCTCCACTTAACAGATAAGGAAATTAAAACTTTTAAAAAAGTGATTTTTAAGAATTATTTATTGGTGCCAGCAGATAGCATAGTGGTTACATCACTGGACTCCCACATGACCAACTACAGTTTGAGTCCCAGACCCAGCGGCTTCAAAATCACGATGGGTGTGAGCATGTACATGACCAAGATCCCAGGAAGAGAGTAGAGGGTAAGTGTTTATGGCATGGCTGTCTCTCTAGGGGATGATTTCTCATTATGTCTGTCTCACTTTTTCCGCAAGCGCACACACCCTTAGGCAAAAACCTCTAGAAAAAAATTTTAATTTAATTTTATTTATTATTATCATTTATTTTTTAAATTTGACCAGAAAGAGACAGAGAGAGATAGAAAGGTAAAGTGAAAGGGACCAGCAGTTGGCATAATGGCTATGTTGCTGGACTCCCATGTACTAGACCGTGGTTTGAATCCCAGACCCGGTTGCTTAAACTCATGCTGGATGCATGTGTGTGCATGCCCAAGATCCCTAGAGGAGAATGAAGGAGAAGGGATTGTGATGTGGCCATATACCCTGGGAGGTGATTTCTCACCTTCTGTCTCTCTGTCTCTCTCTGTCTTTCTGGCGAGTGTATGTGCCCTATAGCAAATATCTCTCCAAAAAAAAAAAAAAAGAAAGAAAGAAAAGAAAGGGAAAGTGAGAAAACAAGTTGCCAGGTCTGGGACTCAAACTGCAAGTCAGCTATCTGGGAGTCCTGCACCTTAGTCACCACACTGCGAAGGCCTCTGCCTTGGCCTATGAAGTTTAGGGGGACATAGACCCTGAGTGGGAGCTTCAGCGGATTGAGAAAGGACAAAAAGGCAGAGAAAACGAGGGATTGGGCAGACCAGGCATCTCTGATGGAGATGGCAGTGTTCAGGAGCCATTCTGTTCTCACTCTTTTTTTTTTAATATTTTTTTAAATTTATTAATTCTAATTATTATTTATACATTTAATCACTATACATCATTTAAATTATAAAGAGGCTTTGCCCAGCGTGACACACACCTCAGTCCAGCCCAGTTGAGAACATATGCACGTCCTTATCAACAAATAATAAACCATATTCGCATCCCACAAATGCCTTATCTCTCTATTTTTTCTCCAGATTTCCTTTCCTATGCTCTACTCCTCCCCCACTCTTTCCACTTCAGCTCTAGTGTCTATAAAATTTTTTGGTTTTTTATTTATCTTTTTTTTTTTTTGAGAGGTATTTGCTACATGGCACACACACTCACCAGAAAGACAGAGAGAGACAGAGAGACAGAAAGTGAGAATCACCGCCCAGGGGAGATGGCCACGCCGCAATCCCTTCTCCTCCATTCTCCTCACAGGATCTTGGGCACACATGCACACGCGCCCTGCATGAGTTTAAGCCGCCAGGTCTGGGACTGGAACCCCAAACCACAGTCAACTACATGGGAGTCCAGCAACAGAGCCATTATGCCAATTGCTGGTCCCTCCATAACAATTTTTAATGCTTGTATGTCCTCCAGTCTTTCAGTCTCTGCCAAAGAGTGCTGACATCGGTATATATTGAGGGGAGACAAACAATGTCTCTCTTTCATACCCTGACTTGCTTCATTCAGGAACAGATCTTCCATATTTGTCCACTTTCTATCAAATTCCAAGGCCTTGTTGATTTTTATGGCTGAATAGTATTCCATGGAGTATATGTGCCACATTTTTCAATCTATTCATCCATTTGTAGACATTTGGGTTGATTCCATGTCTTAGCAATCGTGAATAAGGCTGCAATGAATATAGATATGCGTGCACTTTTCCAGTTGAGCATTCTCCTGTCCTTTGGGTAGATACCAAGGAGTAGGATTGCTGGATCATATGGTAGTTCTACTTGAAGGTCTTTGGGGAACCTTCATATTGTTCTCCACAGTGGGTGGACCAATTAATTTACAATCCCACCAACAGTGTAAGAGTGTTACCCTTTCAAAGCATCCCTTCCACCACTTATCATTTTTTGTTTTTGTAATCTTTGCCATTCTGACTGGGGTTAGGTGGTATCTCATTGTGGTTTTGATCTGCATCTCCCTTATGATGAGGGATGTTGAACATTTCTTCATATGCTTTTTGGCTGTTCATATATCTTCCTTAGAGAGTTGTTTATTCAGCTCATTTTCCCATCTTTTAATTGAGTTAATCTTTTTTTTTTTTCCAGGTAAACTGCTTGAGGTCCCTGTGTATTCTGATAATCAGTCCTTATCTGAGACACAGTTAACAAAAATTCTCTCCCATTCCAAGGGTTGTTGATTCACAATAGAGACAGTGTCCTTTGCTGTGCAGAAACTTCTTAACATGATGTAATCTCACTTGTCTAATTTAGGGATTATAGCCTGTGCTTTAGGGGTCTTATTTAAGAAGTCTTGGCCTACCCCAATGTCTCCCAGAGTTTCCCCAGTGTTTTCCACCAGTAGTTTTATCATTTGCGGTCTTAGGTTTAGATCTTTGATCCACTTTGAGTTGATTTTTGCTAATGGTGACAAATAGGGCTTCAGATTCATCTTTCTTTTTTTTTTTTATTTAGATTTTTTTTTAATTTTACATTTAATTATTGCCAAAACTGAAATACAAGATAAATAGAAGGCACAACAGTTCTGCTCTGTTTTTTTGTAATTCAGATTTGGGGGATATTTTTGTTTTTCCTGCAGGTGGATACCTAGTTTTTCTAGCACCATTTCCTAAAGAAGTTTTCCTTTTCCCACTGGATTGACTGGTACCCTTTGTCAAAGATGAGGTGGCTGTATGTTTAAGGTTTATTTCTGGGGTCTCCACTCAGTTCCATTGGTCCTCATGTCTGTTTTTGTGCCAATACCATGCTGTTTTGATTATCACAGCTTTGTAGTATATTTTGTGGTCAGGAAGTGAGATGCCTCCTACTCCAGTCTTCTTATACAGAATGGCTTTGGTAATACAGGGTCTTTTATGATTCCAGACAAATTCTATAATTGTCTTTTCTAGATCTGTGAAAAATGTTTCTTGTAATTTTATAGGGATTGCATTAAATATGTAGGTTAATTTGGGTAGGATTGCCATTTTGATTATATTAATTCTGCCAATCCAAGAACATGGGATATCCTTCCACTTTTTTGTGTCCTTTTTGATTTTCTGTGTAAGGTTTTCATAGTTTTCCTTACAGAAGTCTTCAACTTCCTTGGTTAGTTTTATTCCTAAGTATCTTATACTTCTTGTGGCTATGGTGAATGGGATTACTTTCTTCAGTTCTGTCTCTCTCTGCTTGTTGTTTGTATATAGAAATGCTATAGATTTTTCTAAGTTAATTTTGTATCCTGCCACTTTTCTGTATGTATTTATTATTCAAGGCGTTTTTTCGTGGCTACTATTGGGTCTTCTATATAAACAATCATGTCATCTGCCTGTTCTCATTTTTTTATAGAGTAGGTAAAGTCCCGTGCTTTCCATAATGATTGTAAATATGGAGCATCTAAACAAGTTTCTCTGGATCTTCTCTGGCCAGCACTCAGCTTTCTTCTCTCTGTAAAGCCCAGAAATAAATGTTATCTTCGTTAGAGCTTTTGCTTGCCCTGCATCGTTAGCGTAAAGACTGTATCTACTTTAAGGTGCTCCCTGCATCACACCACTTGCCGGCCCCCAAACTCATAAACAGTAACTCATTAACATTAGCAGTTGCACAGTTTTTACAGTTATATATTATAATATATATGTATTATATTATAAATATTATAGCTCTCATTTAAGACTTGGGGAAAATATTTAAATAGAGAAAGAAAAGCTTGAATTTATAAAAAAAAAAAGAAAGTGTTTGAATTGCAAAAGATTCAATTTAATAAATAAAAAATACAAAAGATGGGTAAGGAAAAAACTTGAATCATACACAACCCATAGAGAACTTATGTATAAAATTAGGCAGAGGATAGACAGATAAATATCAATATAAAGTTTACAAATAGCTAAGAAAGACAAAAATACATTATAAAACAACAAAAGTTATGAACAGACAATTTAAAAGAAAACTGGTTTAAATTACCAGTGAACATACTTTTTAAAAAATGACCTAATAAGTGTTTAGGTAAATACTAAGTGCTACTTTAAGAGCTATTATTTCTCCTCTTTTAATAGAATGATAACCATGAATGTAAAGAAAATGTAACTCCAAACATTGTGAATAGAAATAAATTGTTACAAACTTTGAAGAATACACACCAGCAATATCTATTAAAATTAAGATTGTGTAGACCTCTTTGCCTTGAAATCCCAAGCGTGTATGTTTGCCTATGTATGCACACATGCTTCAAGAGATGTTTGAAAAGTTGGTCACTATAATATTAGAGAGGGCTATTGTTTTCCATAGTGTTTGAAATTTTATAATTAACCTATATTAGTTACACAGAAATAAAAGCTTTTCTCTTCTTAGAAAATGAATTCTGTACTCACCTTTTAGATAAGCCACATATCTGAAAGGAGGAATCAATAATTCAGGATCTAGGGGCGGGTTTAATTTTCTAGAAATCCTAAACTAAGGCAGAATTCTAGTAGTAATAGGATTGCTTTTGATTAGGATACCAAATTTAAATCCCTCAGCTTGGACTATGTAATTACACTGTAATCTACATATATAGTAGAAATAGTTCTAATTTCAGATTACTCTTTCAATCATTGTCATTGAATCATTTTCTTGCTTTTATAAGATATCTCATTAAGATTTGATATTTAAAATTAACTGAGCTGGATCAAACCTATCCAATTAAGATTTGGTGCTCAATGGGCTAGCACCTTATGCATGCCTTATAGACTGTTTGACAAGACGTATTTACATTTGGAAGTGTTACCTTGGAACTTGAATGTCTTTTCATTTTAAGAATTATTTTATTTATTTATTTATTTATTCATTCATTCATTCATTCATTTTAATTTGACCAGAAAGGGGGAGGGAAGAGAGAGAAGGAAAAGGGAAAGCAAGCCAAAGGTCCAGGACATGAACTGCAGTCAGCAATGTGGGAGTCTAGCGCCCTTAATCTCCAACCACCATGCCCACCTGCCAGCCTGGAACTTAAATGTCTTAAGGCAGAAGGAGGAAACAACTAAGCTCCTTTGGCTTCTGTGCCAACATGAAAATTTTCTGGTAGATAAGCTCTGAAGCATCTTGCGTCTGTTTCTTTAAGTGCTGCTAAATGATCAGATGTTCTCATCACTCATTCTTTATGTTTATGTCAGCTCAAGTAATCATATTCAGTATTAATTTACAGAGACTAATTTTTCAAAAAAATTTTGGTTGAATTGTTTAATCTACACTTTATTTTAATGAAGAAACATCATTAGTCTTTGTTTTAAAGTGAAATAATAAAGAAATTTCTCTATGCTCTTAGGAAATGATATCTTATTATGAGCTTTGAATTTATAGAAACTAGATCGTGCAGCCTATTTCTCCAAAAATAAAAACTTTTTCACATATAACTTTAATAGGCATTCAAAATCTTTTCATGTTGTAAACTGTTTCTATCAAAATATTTTAGAAGGACTAGGTTTTTTTGTTTTTGTTTTTGTTTTTGTTTTTTTTTTGGAGAGATTTTCGCCATAGGGTGTGTGCGCTCGCCAGACAGACAGAGAGAGACATTAGAGACAGAAAGCGAGAAATCACCCCCCAGGGGGGATGGTCACGCCGCAATCCCTTCTCCTCCATTCTCCTCTCAGGATCTTGGGCATGCACGCACATGCGCCCGGCGTGTTTTAAGCCACCGGGTCCGGGACGCGAACCGCAGTCGACTATGTGGGAGTCCAGCGCCATAGCCATTACACTAACTGCTGGTTCCCTAGAAGGACTAGTTTTAAGAAGTTAACTACAGGTCTTTATTCCCTATTTTATATTTCTTTCCTCTTTTGTCTTTAGATTTTTTTTTATTAATTCTCAGTCTTATAGCATCAGCATAGATATACTCCTGCCTATAGGAGCAGAGGTGGATAATACATGTACTATTGCCTGAGTTTTTTGTTTTTCACTTTTAATGTTTTTCCATAGGGTACATGTGCTCACTGGAGAGAGGAAGAGAGAGGGAAAGTGAGAAATCACTCCTGGAGGGATGCCCATGCTGCAGTCTCTTCTCCTCCATTCTCCTCCTGGGATTATGGGTACTCTCACACAAGCACCGGTGTGACTTTCAAGTTGCTGGTCCCTGAACTAGAACTGCCATGTGGGAGTCCAACGCCTTAATCTCTACACCAACTGCTGGCCTCACTGCCTGAGACTTATCACCTGTTCACTGTGGCATATAGGTAGAGTAATTTATTAAGGTTTCAGAGCTTTTATCTTTGTTCTTTTTCTAGTAACACCAAGAATTATTGAAAGGTGTTTCATTACTGTAGAAGCATGGTTAGGCTTTTAACCACCTTTCATCACTCTTTACACCAAAAAGTTGGTCCAGATGGATAATCTTATTCCAAACTATAAGGGTCCAAGACAAGCCATTGTTGATGAGACTCTTTGACAACTTCTTCAACTGTCTATAACAGCTGGTAGATTTAGGATGATAGAAATTGGAAAATAAGGTGCAATATTATAAACTGGAAATCCCCACCGTCAACCAAAACCAGTATTTTGAAATTTCTTTAGTCTTCAAATATGGAAATAAGAAGTTCACTTTATGAACTCACTCACTATGTTCTCACCCTTTCCTAAATTACAGATATAGTATTTTTCATTTAATTATAAAATTTTATTTTTGTACGTTTAAGTATTGAATCCACCTCTCATTTGCTTTTGTATGTTGTATAAGGTAAATGTTCAATTCTTTTTTTCTTCAGGATGGTTGTTAGCTAGTTGTGTCAGCATAATATAGTAAATGAAATATCTTTTCCACTCAGATGAAGTAGTAGCTTTGACATATATGAAGCATAGGTAAGTATTGTGAGATTTTTCTAGTCCACTGATTTTTGACTTATTTTTTTCGAACTATCACATTGCTTGACTAAAGCAACCTTGAAATAAATTTTAATACCTAGTAAGTCAAGATCCCTCATACACACACACCTGCTGAACAGCACTGTAGTAAAACTGAAAACCAAATTTATAGTCACGTTACCCAGGGTTCAATAATATAAAATTAATGGCTAGACCTAGCTAGCTCAGATGTTTCAAAATAGGAGTAAAAAATTCTAAAATTCTAGTTGCAGATTCTGAAGATCAAGACTCTGTAAAGAATTTTCAAATATCTGCTAAGGGCCAACCCTATAGTGTTGCAACTAAGAATTATTCATAGGGAGCTGGATCCTAGATGGCCAAACATGGTCCTAATCCTGACTCCTGTGGCTTGAAAAGCATACCAGGTTCATGTGCATGCATGCCAAAATCTTGACAGGGTGGAGAGATGTACGAAAAACTTATTACAGCATGGCCACATCCCATTCAAAGCATTGTAAAGAAAAATGATTGTATGGAAAAACAGATTTTCCATGCTGATGAGATCTTTTTAAAAAAAAAAATAAGGATAGTGGCAAATGAATCTGCATAACTTAATTAGCATCCAAAGCTCTTCGCTTTTTATACACACACACACACATACACACACACACACACACACATATATTTTCCACTCAATTGAAATATATAGTATATATGTAATTGCTCATATATGCGCCTCTCTCTCTCTCTCTCTCTCTCTCTCTCTATATATATATATATATATATATATACACACACACACATAATTACATCTCTGTGTGTGTATAATATATATATATATGCATATATATATATGTGTGTGTGTATATATATATATATATATATACATATATAAAATGAACAGTTAGCCACTTGGTCTTAGAATGATTTAAAGCCAGATGCTTTGATAGTCAGTTGAATTATATAGGTTCACCTTTCCCATGTGGGTCCAGATGCATTACCTCTGCTCCATCATCTGTCCCCTCTACAGTCTTCTACTTCATCTTTTCCTCTTCAGCTATATCTAATCTATTGTTTTTCCAAGTTACTGGGTTTTAATGTATTTGTATTGGTTAATGCATTTGTATTGTCTTTAAGTTTTATAGTTCTATTTTTATCTTTCTTATATTTTAACTTACTCTTTTATGTATTTAATAATTTTAGCAATACTTATGGTGTATATTGGCACTGTCTGGTCAGTATGGTAGCCACTAGACACATTCAAGTTAGTCAGCCCTTGAAATATGATGAGATTGAGTTGAAAGGGTAAAATGCACAATGACGTCAAGGACTATGAGAAAATAATTAAGATATCTAATTAATGTTTTTTCTGATTATGTTTTAAATAGTCACATTATTTATATTTGGAGTTAAATTATATTACTAAAATTAATGTCATCTATTTTGTATTTTATTCTTTTAATTCAACCACTAACTAAATTTAAAGTTCATTATGTGACTCATACGTTTTTATTGGACAATGCAGGTCTTTAACCTAGAACTCTATTTGTCTCAATTCTTAGGATTCCTAGTCTGTTCTTCATTATTTTTACTAACACTTGCTTATGTTGACTTATTACCTCATATGTTTTGTAATTTTCTGTTTTGTGTTTTTAGCTTATTTTCCTTTCAGCTGCATGCAAATATGTTACCTGTGACCATTAAATGTTAGTTTCAGTTTATATTATTTCTGGCAGTATAAATGTAAATTTTCATCTTAATCCTTGTGATGAAAGATGGTGGCTACACACTCTGAGACATTTATCTATACCCATGGTTCAGGTTGAGGCAAATAAGTTTTTTTCAGGCTCACATTTCTGTTGGTTACTTTTTCTTTATCCAACCTTCCATTGAGTAGCTTTGTGAGTTGTGACTCCATTGTTTTCAATCATAATGCTTTTCTTTCCGGACTCCACATGGACATTAAAACAAAAGCTCTTTTTCTCATGGAAGATGAGTGAATATCTTCAGAACAAAAACATTACTAATTTAACATTACCATGCTTGACTCCCACATGGTTGACTACAGTTCAAGTTCTGGTCCTGGGGTGGCTTGCTTTCTCACTTTCCCTCTCTCTCTGGTCAAATTAAAAATTAATAATAAAAATAATAACAAATTAAATTAAATCTTTAAATCAGGTCTTTAGCTTTCCTATTGTTTTTATTGCCTAGGAATTTCTCTTTCTTCTCTTTAAAGCTTCTTTTCATTTACAAGAATGTTTTACAATCTAGCCAGCATTTTAAATACTCTCTACTGGAAATATTTCCATCTAATCTAATCAATCATATTACTAGAAATAGATGACCTTGTCATTTTTTAATTATCTATTATGTATTTATTTGTTTAGCTCCATTAGAGCTAATTTTGAGGGAGGCTTATTAAATTCATTCATACTTATTACTTTTAATGATGTTCTTTCATTTATAATGGATTGTATTATGCTGAATATAATAAGTTTATTTTTCATAACTTCATCATAAATTGTGCTCTTTGGTCATTATCTATTTTATGACCTTAAATTCTACCATGTTTCATGTTGCCTTGTCAATCATTTCTTAACTTATGTATATTTTCCTGGCATGTTTTCTCCCACTCTTTTTTTTGGGGGGTGCTCTGTATTAGATTTGAGTATGTTTCTTATAAAGTGGGGTTCACATTGTATGCTTCATGAAGCAGAGTACTTTGAAACCCATCTTTGGCTGGAATCCTGAATTTTACTGAATACAAAAGAATCACTATTTAGGTGATAAAACACAACTTTAGATGCCTCAAGAAAAGGATAAGGGTCTGTTTGTGGCAGCATGTTACCAGGAAGCAGTGTTCTGCAGTCTGAGACCACACAAGTTTGATTCCTGGCCCTACCTGTAGGCTGGGCACACTACTGCATGCATGTGATCTCAGTAAGTCTGGAAGGCTGAGGCAAGAAGATTACATGCTCAAGGCTTCTTTTCATATGTGTTCTCCTACCCTTTGCCCTTGGAGTAAATATGGAAGATTAAATACTGAAAGAGTATACCTCTTGACTAGGGTACAAGCTCAATTGATTCCTTTTTCTCACATTGGACAAACATTATATGCTTTAACCCCACCATCTATCACTACCATACCTTGCAAGCCCACAATCCATTTCAACCAATATATCACGTATGTAACATTTTAGTATATAAAGAGTTTATCAATATAAAGATTGGGAATTTGTTATCTAAAAATAAAGACAAGTATATTAAATACAAAAGCCATTAAATCCAAATCAATTCTTTTCTAAAGCACTAAAATGTCAAAGAATTTGAGATAAACTATGAGCAAAGAATGACATTAAAATTTAGCATTGGGGCCAGCAGGTAGTGAGGTGGTTAAGGTGATGGACTCCCACATGGTTGACTACAGTTAAAATTCTGGACCTGGGGTGGCTTGCTTTCTCACTTTCCCTCTCTCTCTCTGGTCAAATTAAAAATTAATAAAATGATAGCAATAAATTAAATTAAATCTTTAAAAAAATTAGCATCACTCATCTAAAGATTCAGACACTCAGGGTCACATCTTCTCAGGAACTATTGCTGACATGCATTTTATTTGTATAGATGCTGCCAGGAGTTGGGGTTTATTTTTAAGTAAAAAGTTATTAAATATTTTGGTTTATACATTGAAAGAAATATTTTCTACATTATAGTTTCTCAGAATTATAGGCAGACTTTTAAATGTAAAAATTAATGTTCCTCATTCATTAATAATCCCCCAAATGCCAACTACAGTGCCTGAAATATGAAGCATTCGATAAATTTTTTTAATAAGTAGAGATGAATATTTTTATATTCTTCTTTTATCACCAAAGGGAAATGATTTCTAGGACAGCTGGTCTGCATGGCAGTAAAGCCTGTGGTAAAAAGAGATATTTCTCTAAACAATAATAACCTCCCTAAATGGATTATTTTGTGTATCTTGGGCTACTGATGATGTCTCCTAGATTATGTATGTTCCAATCAACCAAATACTGTATTTTCCCCTCTTTTAACCCCTAAATTCAGCACTTTGCCTGGCAAAATGTCTTTGTATTATATAAAAAAATTTTTAACCACTACACTTTGAATCAGAAGTCTTTGAGATCTGCTATGTAATCTTCAACAATTACCATGACTTTGGTTTAATCATGTATTAAATATACAAATTTGGTTAAGTTATTTAAGAAGTAAAAATCTCATAATTATATATATGATATCATTAGGATGCAGTCCATTGTGTGTGACACTATAAAAATATAAAATATGCAGAAGGTACATACTGTACAGCATTAACATGTTCTCTGTATCTCTTATAATGTTTTTTAATTACCTGAGAATATGCTCATACTCCATGAGAAATTGTCCCTTATGTAGTATCTGGTGTAGACAAGAAATTCTTTATTGAAACTAGAAGGAAAAATTATTTAGTCAGAAATTCAGAAAAGATGTATGAAGTACTTTCTCCCTGCCATTGGCCTGACATGCTTACCAATAACCATCTCTTACTCATCTCATTAATTCATCCTGTTTGGAGGGTCCTGACTACAGATGCATGTGGTCACAGAAACCTTAAGCTAATGAGCTGTCATTACCAAATCAGAATGATCTTCAATGGAATGGCAAAGTCTTTACACTTTTTACCAACCAAAAGTATTTATGTGACTCTCATCCTTCTCACTGAAACAGATGTTCAAGCTTTACCTTCAGAAGCAGCTCTAGGAAAAGCTAGAGTTTCTCTGAGTGTAAAGAATTTTCACTAATATCAGATATAAAGTCAAATTCCAAATTAGAGTTTAAATCCGATATTAGTGAAAATTCTTTATATTAAAGAATTATTTTTGTATTAAAAATACCTTTCCCTATAGCAGTCTATTTCCAAGTTTACTATGTTTCCCACTTGTTACCAGTTTTAGTTTAACATGCATATTCTGTATAGGAGAGAGTAATTAATAACTTTTAAGAAATAGAAAAAAATGCAGTCTGGAATTTAATTTATCTAAAATTTATGATAAAAGGTATGAAATAAATTAAAATCGAGTGCCAATGTGGTAAACCCTGTTTTGCATGTGTAATCTCACTGAATTAATTTTATCTTTTTTCTTTTCTTTATTTCTGCACATAGAATCTTAAGACTTGCATAGATATAATCAATCATAGCCTATATTAGGGGCCTATACTCATCTAACTACAACCTTATTAATTTTTGTCCCATTTATCTCTGTTCTTGTACCCTTCCCCGACTTATGGGCAGTTGCTTTCTTGTATTCGATATGTTCTAATGTGCACTACGTACACTTCATATTTGTTTTTGTATACGTAACACTTTTTGTGCATATAATATTTAAAAGTATATAAATGATTTTATTCTCTATAAATCACTTTTTAACCAGTGTTTTATGTTTATGAGATATACATGTAAGAGAAAGATAGTTAAAATAATTTATATTTTTATTTATGATGATGCAATAACATATAAATCCATTCTTCTTCCAATGTATATGCAGTTATTTTGAAATTCTTTTACTATATACTCAGTGAACATTATCATATTTCTATGTTTTCCATTAAGTTTATTTATTTATTCTGTGAGAGAAAAAGAGAGGAACAGGCACCTCCAACAGAGTTCCTATACTGCAGTTCACCCCCAGTCTCAGTGGTCCTGAATCAACTGCAGTATGCTGAGGGAAGTCCAGGGACAAACCCAGGACATTTCACATGCAGATCCACCTATGCCTCCATTGGGCCACCACCAGACTCTTCCATGTTTTCCTTTGAAAAGGTGAAAAAAAATTTGCAAAGATAAGTATCTTGAAAAAACTATTTAGGTCAGAAAGCATGAACCATTTTAAATTTTACTACCAAAATTCTCTCCAATATAGTTGTACTAATTATTACCTCAAATTCTTTCAAAAGAATGCATATTTACTCATTTTTTTGCTAAATTTTGATAATATTTGACTGTTTAATGTTTACCCATCTGATGAATGAAGAGACTTATTACGTTGTATTTTTTTATTTTTCTGAGTTTGGGCATCCTCACATACTCCTTTGAATTTTTTCCCATTAATTTTCTGTTCATAACATTTGCTGAAATTAAGAATATATTTATAGGATTGATTTGTGGATTTTATTAATATATTTTTTAAGTTTATTCATTTTTTTCCATAAAGTAATTGAGTGAGAGACAGGGGATGAGAATGAGACAAAGGAGAGAAAGAGACAGACACAGCACATTCAAGAAGGCTCTTGAAACTGTGATGCACCTTCAGCCTTAGCCAGCCCTAGGTCATGGGCTTGCAAGTGGCTGGCATATTCAGGGAGGTCTCAGAATGAAAATGCAGAGTTTTCCCACGTGGGTCAGTCTTACAAGCACTTTACCACTGAGCCACCATCTGGTCCCAATTGTCTTAATTCATTTTTTATAATATGCCCTTGTCTGCTATGTAAACCACATTTCTCAATGTATTGATTGAATAGCATAGTATTATGTTTATCTAGTTTAATCAGATCCTGACTTATTTTTCTTATACAGTTGGTATGGTTCTTTACTGATTTTTTAACAAAATATTAAACCCCTGTAAACTCTAAAATAACAGATTGTTCTCTATGTTTTCTTCTAATAGTTATGTGGCATGCTTTCATAAAGACATCATTTTAGTGATGAACGCAACCCTTGGAGATAGATACTATTATTATTGTGCATACCGCATATAGAGGAGGTGAAATAGGGCATACCATTGAAGTGATGACACATTACTCTCACTGGTTAGATGTGCACACTTCATATAATATAGAAACCAATAGTTTACACAGGAATGTATCTTAGAGCTATGTGTAAGATATATTCCCTGTACACCATTGTCCAAAACCCAATCTATTTATATATATGAAATTATATAACTAAAATTTCTGTAGGTAATTAAATACTACAAAATTATGTAATTTATTTTATACCTTTATGATTAGGCTATATAAAATATTCTCATAACTATTAAACCAACACAGATAGAAGTAAAGAACCATTGTTCTTTGAAAGGATTTATGACTTTTTCTTCCAGAAATAAATGACAAGCAAGTCTTTTTAACCAGTACACATAGTTGACTCAGCATTTTAAGAAATATGTATTTTTCTCAATAACTATGTGCAGTTACACATCCATCAAATTGATTGAAGAAAAGCGTAGTATTGTATCTAAACTTGAAAAAAAATACATTCAGGGTGTTTTCTAGTTTAATGCATTTATTCAGTGGCCAACAGCCACGCTGGTTGTTAAGGCGTTGGACTCCCTCATGACTGGTCACAGTTCAAGTCCCAGACCTGGTGGCCTGAAAAATTATTCTGGGTACATGTGTATGCATGCCCTTCTCACTGTCTTTCTCTGTCTCTTTTCAGCAAGTGCACACTCATTATGGTAAAAACCTTTAAAAAAAAAAGAAAAAGTTTATAAGATAATTATATTTATATTCGATTTTATAGTTTAAAAATACATTGATATTATTTTTTTAAATTCCCTCAAAAAACATGATATACTATTATTTTTCTTAAATTCCAAATGAGAAACCTAATTAATTTTCTGGGAAAAAAATATAATTTGCTCAGAGTCAAGCAGCTAGTAAACAACAGAGGCAAGCCCTGAACCAAACTTGATATCTATCAACTTATTTTCTTCCTGTTTCATCATGTTCAATTATCTAAGCACAGGCTAGAAAAAACACCGCAACTTTACGTGTTAAGGTAAACAAAACAAGTGTGTACTAAACTCACTATTCAGAGAACATAATTATAAAGTATCCAAAGAAGCAAGATAATTAAATTCTACTTAGAATACAACTACTACATAAGGAAGATAAGGGGAAAAAAGTAGATGTCTCTTAATAATGCACTGAAAAGCACAAAAATGACATCTTTTTCTTGGACATCATAAACATGTATGTGTGATTAGACTTTCTATATGCTGAGTTTGAAAGAATAGAATTTTTATATTTAGTTTTGTTTTCTGTTTAGTTTTCCATTTATTCTATATGTAGTGAATGGTATTCAGAGTACATATTTAACTTTTAAGGAAAAAAGAATGCCAGTTCCATCTTTTTTTGGTGTTACTAGCAGGGGCCAACTTACGATCTAGAATAGTAAAACTGAGTTGACATGATATGTTTTCTGTAGTGATATTGTCTAATGCTTACTTTGCTCATTATTGCTTTATTCGTTCATTAGGGGAAGACACTGTACTAAGTGTTCTCTCTAGAGAATGGATAATAGTATGTAACACCCTATTTTCCTTAAGTAAACTAACTTAACTTTATGTAACCAAATAATTCTTTCCAAACTTCACTCATTCGGGTTATCACTTTCTTAATTATTGTGAGTGCTATCTCGCTATTATTTACTTATTGTTTTATGTCTACATTACAATAAATTTAATGTGTCTATCCATGCACTACCTTAAATTACTTTACTTGTAATCAGAGGAACACAAACCACATTTTGGTAAATGCTAGATTTATGTTAAAGAGAAAAGAAAAGATAAAGCAGATTCTGGATAAAGCTGGTGCTTAACTATCACGTGTTTCTTTTAGATCCAGCCATTTCTCACAGACAAATTACTGCCCCGGCAGCGGCAAGACTTTGACAGAGTTGTTATAGCTAGTCTTTCAATATTCAGTACCAGTATTTAATAATGAAAACAAGATGGATTATTCCTTGTTACATGTGACAGACATGATGAAATAAGAATTATCATAGCTATTTACTACTTTTAAAAGAAATGTGATAGGAAATGAAACTGCTCAATGTAATACCTTAGAAACTTTGATCAACAGTACTTCATAAAAATGTCCATTGAAAATGCCTGAAATAATTCTTCCCAAATGCATTTACTTTAATGTTTCTTGTAGGATATAAAACTTCTATCCTTTTACTGTGTGCAAAATTTCACAGTATTGTATTGAAAGAGATTTTGTGATATATTGGGCTTTATCATGGAGATAATTTTATTCTTGCTTTTCTGAAGTTGGCTCACATAATCAATATGAGAGTTGAAAAAAAGTGTTAGTCAATGGCTTGATTTGTGATATCTTATTAAATAACATGGCATCATAATCCAGCTTTCATAGGAACACAGGCAAAATTACTTCACTGAATTTTGGTGAATAATAAAAGCAATATTCAGCTAATGTGTATGTTTTTGAGGAAGGATGCCAAAATCAATAAGTAGATTAAAAATATATAAAAGAATGTTGCTTATAGAAAATATACCTACCAGCCTAGGCCCTGACAGGTTGTGTGGTGGTTGAGGCACCTGGATCCACATGGCTGATTGCAGAGTTCTAGTCCCTGACCAGTGACATGAAAAACATGCCAAGTGTATGTGTGTGCCCAAAATTCTGACAGAAGAGTGGAGGGGAGGGGATTTCAGTATGGTTGTACCCCCTAGGGATGTTTCCTCACTTTTTTCTCACTCACTCTTTCTTTCTCTGTCTCTTTCTGGCTAGCATACACATATTATAGTAAACTAAAAAAAAAAAAAAAAAAAAAAAAGTACCTACCAGCCTAATAAGCACAGGTTTTTATAGCTTAATTTCCATGTATTTATTCATTTAAGAAATATTGGCTGAATATATATTACTTTAGATAATGTTCTAGATTCTGGAATAGAACAATGAACAAATAAAAAAATTCTTATTCTTGTGAGAATTACCATCTAGTACATGGAAACTTCAACTAAGTAAATAGAATTAAAGTCAGGAAAAGGATAAGTACACAGGGATGAGGTAAGGGATGGTGCTTTTTAGAAGGATGATCAGAGAAAGCTTCCCTAAGAAGACTGTGGGAAAAACTAAGAGTGAACCTTGAATATCTAGAGAAATAACTTTTCTGGAAATGGAAATAATACATGCATATTTCCTGAGGTAGGTAAGTATTAGGCATATTTGAGAAACAGCAAGGAATCAAAAACAGCTGGAACAAAATAAATGGTGGAGAGCATAGTTGAGGATAAAGTCAGACAACAAGGGAGAAAGATTATGTAAACCAAATAGATTATCATAAGGACTTTGCTTTTACTCTGAATGGCATGAGGAACCTGGAGAGTTTTGAACAGAGAAGAGAAATAATATAAGGGTGTTTTATCAGTAGCACTCTGGCTGCTGTGTTGAGATGAATATTGCAAAAGGGTAGTAGTAGGAACACTAATTGGAAGGCTATTTCAGTAACATAGAGCAGAGGTCTTGTTACAATTACAATCAAGTTAGACTATGAATATATTTTGAAGGTAAAGTCAAGACCATTTGCTAACTAATTGAATGTAAAGTAGAAGACAAGAAAGAAAAAAGAGAGAAAAGTTAAATATGACTTCATGTTTTTGGCCTAAGAAATCAAAGTTACCATGAATTGAAATGCTAAAGATTATGAGAAAAAATATGTTTGGCTAGGGAAGAGGAGGAGTTCATCCTTGAACATACTAAATTCAAGATGTCTACTTTACATCCAAGTGAACATGTCCAATCAACAATCAGATGTAGGAATCTGGAGTCCAGGGGAAGGTACTAGTTGAAAATAAAAATGTGATGTTCTGGGACCAGCAGATGGTGTAATGGTTACATCGCTTGACTCCCACATAGTCAACCACAGTTAGAGTCCCAGACCCAGCAGCTTAAAACACACCGAATGTGTGTCAATGCATGCCCACAATCCTGAGAGGAGAATGGAGGAGAAAGGATTGTAGCATGGCCATCCCCCTTGGTGGGTGATTTCTCACTTTATGTCTCTCTTTCTCTCTCTGTCTCTCTGTCTCTCCAGTGAGTGCACATGCCCTATAGCTAAAACAAAACAGAACAAAACAAAACTCTCAAAAAAAAAATGTGGTGCTCATCAATTTTAAGCAATATTTAATTATGAACCTGGACAAGTTCACCAAGGGTTCATATATTCAAGGATATAAAAAAGACCTAGAGGGCCAGCTGATGGCATGGTGGTTAAGGCAGCTAGATCCACATGGCAGTTGGAGTCCCAGACCCTGGGGCTTGAAAAACACGCTGCACACATGTGCATGCTTGCCCAAAATTCTGAGAAAATGGAGGAGAAGGAATTGCAACATGGCCATCCCCCTACAAGGTGATTTCTCACCTCTCTCTCTTTCTCTCTGCCTCTCTCTAGCAAGTGCGCATGCCCAGTAACAAATTAAAGAAAAAAAAAAAAAAGGAATTATTAAGACATTAAAAAATAGACAGGAGGGAACCAGCAGTTAGCATAATGGCTATGTCGCTGGACTCCCATGTAGTCGACCGCAGTTCACGTCCCGGACCCGGTGGCTTAAAACTCACGCCAGGCGCGTGTGCGTGCGTGCCCAAGATCCCGAGAGGAGAATGGAGGAGAAGGGATTGCGGCATGACCATACCCCCTGGGGGTGATTTCTCGCTTTCCGTCTCTATGTCTCTCTCTGTCTGTCTGGAGAGCGCACGCGCCCTATAGCAAAAATCTCTCCAAAAAAAAAAAAAAAAAAGCCAGGAAGGAAAGAAGGAAGAATATATTGCCCTGAAGACAAATTTAAAATGTATTTGAAAGGCCAAAAGAGTGAATACTTAGTCAAATGCTACTGATAGAAAAGATGAAGGCTAAAAATCAACTACTTGCTTTAACAATATGAGTCTTGAGCGACCAGCAGTTAGCGTAATAGCTGTGTCGCTGGACTCCTATGTAGTTGACCGCGGTTCGAGTCCTGGACCTGGTGGCTTAAACTCACGCTGGGTGCATGTGCGTGCGTGCCCAAGATCCCGAGAGGAGAATGGAGAAGAAGGGACCGCGGCGTGGCCATCCCCTCTCAGAGGTGATTTCTCGCTTTCTGTCTCTCTGTCTCTCTATGTCTTTCTGGCAAGCGCACACGTCCTATAGCAAAAACCTCTCAAAAAAAAAAAAAAAAAATTATGAGTCTTGAATTTGAAAATACAGCTGTAGTGCATTTAAGAGAAATAGAGAAGAAATTTAGACAGCATATTTACATAACACTTTTAATGAGTCAACCACTTAAAAGTAGGAGCAGGGAAATGGGGGAGTAGCTGGAGGAAATGGGGAGATTAGAGAGGTTTGTTTATTTATTTGCTTGTTTTTTAACAGGAGCAATAATAGCAGTTCTGTTCTGTTCACATACTGATGTGAATGAATGTGTAGAAATGGAGAAGGAATGCAATTCAACAAGAGTAATTAGGAGAAAGGAAGAATTTTGCTCAGCCGAGAGTTGAGTAGATGTAGCATGGAAGCTTACGGGATATCTCTTCTGATAACTTCACGTTTCTCAGTGACATAAAAAAGTCATCAATTGAGGAGAGGATGTTTGAGCTCTGAGGAGAGATCATTGAAAGCGAAGTGTGAGAGAGAGAATGAATAGAAACAGTGGTGGGTGTATGCCAGGCAGCAATAAAAACCACTTCAAGATTTTAGTGAGAAATTTAAAGTGAAACTTCTCCAGGTCAGCAGGTGGCATAGGGGTTAAGGTGCTGGATCTCACGTGGCTGACTCCGTGGCTCAAGTCCCAGACTGGCAGCCAACCTGAAAATTACTGCAGGCATGTGGGTATGCGCGCCCAGAATCCCGAGAGGAGAATGGAGGAGAAGGGATTGCCATGTGACCATTCCTCCCGGGGATGATTTCTTACTTTCCCTCTCTCTCTGTCTCTCTCCATCTCTCTGTGGTGAACTCACACACTCTGTGGCAATAAATAAATAAAATTAAATAATTGTTTTTAAAAAGTGAGACTGTTCCATATGAATGTTTCTCACTGGCTATGTCCAGCTGCAAGGGTGTAAGCACTGATGAGGGTAGAGTTTGATTCCACAGGTGTTGGTTTTTCTGTTTGTTTCATTTTGTTTCCTTAAGGCAAGTCTTGTTATGTTATGCCCCTCCTTCCTCAGCCTCCTATCTGGAACTACAGGAGTTTGCTACTATGCTAGGCTCTTTTTTTTTTTTTAAGTTTTAAAATGTTTATAATAGAGAACATGCAGGTGTGTACGCATACATGAGAGAAAAAGAGAGAGAGCACCCTCCACAAGATCTTGCCATGCCACCTTTCCCCAGCCCTCCAGCTCCTCAGGATCTTGGGCAGCTAAGCATGTCGGGTGGAGTCATTTCCAAGCCAACCTGAGGATGCAGATTTGCAATTGGCCATTTAGCCTCCAGCATTGCAGTCCAATATGCTACAAACTGAGACACTAAGCTGGCTCTGAAAAGATGTTTTTCCAAGTAAGTGTGATAACACATAACAGAGCCTGGAAGGTTGAGAAAATATATAAGGGAGTGATTATTATTGATCATAAAATCTAAGCTGGATATGGACAAAAATTAAGACGAGATTGCAAAAATTGGTGAATTTTGTAATAAGTGGATTTAAGTTTTTATGGGATTGTAGGGTTAACAGAATTGGATAGAAGACATGAGTTGGAATAGGATTATGGGGTAGACTGCTTGAAATTATCATCATAAATATGTTGTTAATACAAACCCTTCAAAATATTACCAGCAATCTGTTAATGGAGCAAAAACTAGCCATAATAGAACTCATTCAGTAAGGAAGAACACTAGCTTGACAGACTCTTATCCATGTTTCAAAAAGAGTAAGTCAGAAGAAGATGTTTATAGAGCAGGGACTGAGCGCAAATTGTTTACTTTTTTTTATTTCTTTAAATTTTACCATGGCCACGTGCACTTGCCAGAGAGAGACAGAATGAGAATGGGAGAAAGCACCCCCCAGTGGGGTGTGATCACATTCAATCCCTTCTCTTCCATTTCTCATTCTGTTGGGATTTGGAAAAAGTATGCATATGTTCATAGTGTGTTTTTCTTTCTTTCTTTCTTTTTTTTTTTTGAGAGATTTTTGCTATAGGGCACGTGCACTCGCCAGACAGACACAGAGAGACAGAGAGACAGAAAGCGAGAAATCACCCCCCAGGGGGGATGGCCACGCCGCAATCCCTTCTCCTCCATTCTCCTCTCAGGATCTTGGGCACGCACGCACACGTGCCCAGCGTGAGTTTAAGCCACCGGGTCCGGGACTCGAACCGCGGTCGACTACGTGGGAGTCCAGCGACATAGCCATTATGCTAACTGCTGGTCCCTATAGTGTGTTTTTCTTTTTTTCTTTTTTTTTTTTTTTTGAGAGAGATTTTCGCTATAGGGCGCGTGCGCTCGCCAGACAGACAGAGAGAGACATTAGAGACAGAAAGCGAGAAATCACCCCCCAGGGGGGATGGTCACGCTGCAATCCCTTCTCCTCCATTCTCCTCTCGGGATCTTGGGCACGCACGCACACGCGCCTGGCTTGAGTTTTAAGCCACCGGGTCCGGGACACGAACCACGGTCGACTACGTGGGAGTCCAGCGACATAGCCATTATGCTAACTGCTGGTCCCTATAGTGTGTTTTTCTTTTTTTCTTTTTTTTTTTTGTTTGAGAGAGATTTTCGCTATAGGGCGCGTGCGCTCGCCAGACAGACAGAGAGAGACATTAGAGACAGAAAGCGAGAAATCACCCCCCAGGGGGGATGGTCACGCTGCAATCCCTTCTCCTCCATTCTCCTCTCGGGATCTTGGGCACGCACGCACACGCGCCCGGCTTGAGTTTTAAGCCACCGGGTCCGGGACACGAACCACGGTCGACTACGTGGGAGTCCAGCGACATAGCCATTACGCTAACTGCTGGTTCCCCCTATAGTGTGTTTTTCAAGCCACTGGGGCTGGGATTCAAACCATGCAGTTGATCATGAAAGATCTCCCTTAATCACTATCCCATGGGGCTTGCCCACAATTTCAAATTTAAAGTGTTTTAATTTTTAAGGCTAAAAACTGAGGAGCACCAAAATTTGTGACACAATTGCTTAGTATTGGTAGACAAAGCAGAGTCTGGAAACAAGACTTAAATAAGTAATTGTTTTAAAGAACATTTCACCCAGGTGAGCTAACTTAGATAAAGGCCTTCCATAAATTTATTTGCATGAATTTCCTGAAGCAAAAATAAATTTATTTACTGGTTTATAGTTTCAGTCTTATCTTTCCTGGGCAATGTTTTCTGAATCAACCACACAGTCATATTGATAAAAATGGTCTCAGATTCTTGCTCTAAATGCAATGCCATCTTGCTTGAAATGATTGGAATTCTAATTTACAATTACTGTGGTATCAAAAACAAAGTTTTATGACAATGGGAATGAGTAGTTGACAAAATATGAAGAATTTTATCACTGAAGAATTGCATTTAAGGAACTCAGAGAATATTGAGGTGACAAAGAGCTAAAAGTGACAGCAAGTTGTAATTATAAAGGGATAAAGAAGTGAGTAGGAGTCAAAAAGCAATACAAAAATACGGCACACAGAGGAGTGTGGTAGGATAACCTGAGACTCAAAGCTGCAAAGTTTAGAAGGGAGGGAGAAATGTCCCAGACAGGATACCAAAGTGCAAGCTGGACTCTTAGAGCCATGAGTAGGCTCATTAGAACTAGAAGTATAGGAAGGAATAGTTTTTAACCCCTTTATACAAGTCCTCCAGGTAGCCAAGCAAGGCAGAGCCCTAGACCCAACAGCTGACATAGTAATTCCAAGTCTTAACTAGGAACAAGAGGGTGTGAAGTTGGAAGGATGATAGAGAAGTGTAAATATCAGGATTGAGACCTAAGGGTAGAAATGACCAAAATAAGGGGGAAAAAATGGTAATTAAACAAAAGAGATAGTAGGAGTTTGAAACATTTCATTTCTATTTCCTTTTTCCAATATAGGCTTTTAAAAATTTATTACTCTTCTAAGACTTCAGAAGAAATTTAAAGAGAAAAGTTGAAAATTCTTGAATTTATATCATAATAATCAGAGCCAACTTTGATTATGAAGTAAAAAGCTCATAAATTCTAGAAATAATTCAAGATGTCAGTGTATAACTTGCCTACAGTTGAAACTGTCTCTTTTTTCTTAAATGTTGCACGTGATTAAGTAGAGGATATGCTATCCATTTACACTGAGATCCACTAAGCTATCCTTTGCCAAATGGAAAAGCACTTAGTGCAAATGATTAATAGTTGTGATAGGTGATGGGTGGTGGAGTATTTTCACAGCCGTTATTATCTTTATAAATGTCTAATACAAATCAAACATTGAAAGTTATTTTTCCCCTTTTCTTTATTAACAAGTTTCCCTACTCTGTTTTTTTAAACAAAGGGTATAGTCCAAAAAAGAGAATCTTTTCTTTTCTCACAGAATTGTGAACAAACCTGTTTATAGATGACCAAAAGAATCATATTTATGTCTTTTAATAGTATACATTTTATAAACTTAAAATTATAGAGTGCCAAGATATTAATTGATAAAAATCACATTGTAACAATATACAATAAACAAATACCCATCATGGTTTTTAAAAATTTAGTAAACTAGAAATAGAAGATAACTTCCTCAACTTGATAAAGAACATCCACAGGGACCAGCAGTTAGAGTAATGGCTATGTCGCTGAACTCTCACGTTGTCCACCACAGTTCAAGTCCTGGACCCGGTGGCTTAAACTCATGCCGGGTGCGTGTGTGTGCTTGCCCAAGATCCCTAGAGGAGAATGGAGGAGAAGGGATTGCGGCATGGCCATCCCCCCGAGGGGTGATTTTTCACTTTGTATCTCTCTCTCTCTCTGTCATTCTGGTGAGCACATGCACCCTATAGCAAAAACCTCTCCAAAAAAAAGAACATCTACAAAAAGCATAAAGCTAACATCATACTTAACAGTGAAAAATTAAATGCTTTTCCACTAAGAAAAGAAACAAGTCAATGATGCCCCCTCAAAAGTCATTTTCAACATGATATTGGAAATCTAGCTAATGAAATAAGGCAAAAAAGGAAATAAAATATATATAAAAATGGAAAGGAAAAATGAAACTGTCATTTGTAAGTGACATTATTGTATATAAGGATATCCAAAGGAATCAATGAATAAAAACTCCTGGAACTAGTAAGTGATTATAGCAAGGTTCTAGAAAACAAAATTAATATACAAAAGTCAATTCCCTATGTTCTACCAAGGAATTTTAAATTAGAAACACAATACAATTTACAGTTACACCAAAAAAATACATAAATTTAATGAAAAATATAAAATATCTATTGGGTTGCTAGGAAAGTCATGACTTATTTTTCTATGCAAAAATGCATCATGACTTTCCCAATGACCCAGCGTATACAGGAGACTTCAAAAAAATAAACAAATCAAGGAAAACTTAAGGACATATATTCCATGTTTATGGATAAGAAGACTCAATATTGTTTTTTTTTTTTTTTTTTCTTTTTTTTTTTGGAGAGGTTTTTGCTATAGGGCGCGTGCGCTCGCCAGACAGACAGAGAGAGACAGAGAGATAGAAAGCAGGAAATCACCCCCCAGGGGGGATGGCCACGCCGTAATCCCTTCTCCTCCATTCTCCTCTCGGGATCTTGGGCACGCACGCACTCGCGCCCGGCGTGAGTTTAAGCCGCCGGGTCCGGGACTCGAACCGCGGTCAACTACGTGGGAGTCCAGCGACATAGCCATTACGCTAACTGCAGGTCCCAAGAAGACTCAATATTGTTAAAATGTCAGTTCTTCCCAAATTTATCTATAGATTCGATGCAATCCAAGTGAAAATCCCAGCAAATTATTTTGTGAATATTAATGCTAAATTTATCCTAAAGTTTGCATAAAGAAACAGAAGGTCTAGAACAGCAAACACAATACTGAAGGAAAGCAAAGTCTGGGGACTGACACGGGCAACAGCAAGACATTGTAATTCTGTATTAATCAAATGTGGTAATGGTAAAAAAAAAAAATAGATAGATCAAGAGAATGTACCCATAATAGACCCACACAAGTATATTGAAAGTTAACTGATCTTTGTAAAAAGAACTAAAATAATTCAGTGCACAAATGATAATCAAATGATGCTGAAACAACTGGACATTTACATGCAAAGTAAAAAAAAAAAAAAAAAGAAAAAAGGAAAAAAAAGAAAGAATGATAGATCAGTATTGTAACTTGGGAGTTAAGGACTGTGTATGGAAAACTAGATCCCACATGGTTGACTACAGTTCAAATTCTGACCCCTATGGCTTAAAAAACATAGAGTGTGAATGTGTGTGTGCCAAAAATTCTGACAGAAAGACATGACGGAGAAGGGATTGTTGTGTGACCATGCCCTATTGGAGGTGCTTTCCTCCTCTCCCTCTTTCTTTCTTCCTTCTGTCTCTCCCTGGTGAACACTTGCACCCTTTGGCAATTTAAAAAATAAAAAAGAACTTAAACATAGACCTTACATCCTTCACAAAACTTGACTGAAATGAATCATTTGATTCATTGTTGTAATGATTTACAACAATCATTGTTGTAAATACAAACCCATAAATCTTCTAGAAGATAACAGAAGAAAGTCAAGATTACATCTAGTCAGCTATGACTTTTGAAACAAAATATTAAAGGCATGACCATGACATAATTGAGAAGCTGGACTTCATAGAAAGTAAAATATTTTTGGGACCAGCACTTGGCATAATGGCTATGTTGTTGGGCTCCCATGTAGTCGACCTCAGTTCAAGTCTCAGACCCGGTAGTTGTGGCTTAAACTCACGCCGGGCACATGTGTGTGTGTGCCCAAGATCCCAAGAGGAGAATGGAGGAGAAGGGATTGCAGCATGGCCATCCCCCCTGGGGAGTGATTTCTCGTTTTCTGTCTCACTGTCTCTTTCTGGCAAGCGCGTGCTCCCTAGAGCAAAAACTTCTCCAAAAAAAAAAGTAAAATATTGTCTGTAAAAGACACTACCAAGAGACTGTATATATATTTGTATATATATGTGTATGTATATAGGAAAGTGAGAGACTAATGACATATATACATATGTTCATATGTTCACACACACACACACACACACACACATAATGAAATATTATCCAGCATTAGAAAAGGAGTGACTACATCCACATACAGAAACATGGATTAATCTTAATGAAGAAACATAAGGTTGAGTGAACAAAAGCAAGTCTTAACAGACTTGTGTGATAATATACAAAACTATTAAACAAGAAAAATTTAGAAATGTGTTATTTAGGCTTACATAATGTTGTGTGCATATATATTCACAATTGTTATAACTACTAGATTTAATTGATCCCTTTAATTTTGATAATGGTCTATTTTGTCTCTTTTTCTCACACTTTTTGATTTGAAAGTATTTTGTCTCATGTAGGTATTAATACCTCCACTTTCTTTTGATTTCCATTTGCATGGAAAATATTTTTTCATCTTGTCACTTTCAGCCTATGTGTGTCCTTAGAGGTAAAATTAGTCTCTTATAGGCAATATATAGTTGCATCTGATTTTTTTAACCATTCAACTACCTGATGTCTTTTGATTGGAGAGTTTAATCCATTCACATTTCAAGTAATTCCTACTAGGTAAGGAATTACTGTTGCTATTTTATTGTTTTCTGACTAATTGACAGATCACTTATTCCTCAATTACTGTCTTCCTTTGTAGTTTTATGTGTTTCTGTAATGGTATGCTTTGAATCATTTCTTTTTATCCTTTGTGTACTTTTTCTTTTGTTTTGTCCATGCATTGCTCTCCTTACCTCAGTGAATATCTTTATGACTGCCCTTTCACCCTGTCAGATAAATCACATATCTCCATTTCCTTCTTCCTTTAGCAGAAGAGTTGAGAGCCAGAGTTTACCTCCCACTTGTACCCTATACCAATGGTAGTAGAGATCTAAGGCAGATGGCTGTACTCTTCATCAGACTTACTTTGAACCTGTGGAGAGAAATGTTGAACACGTACAAAGTTAAAAATCATCTTTGTTTTCTCTGTAGTCTCTGAGTCTAAGGAATGCAAAACTCCATCAGTTCCAAGACCTCAGTGATTTAGGAGCTAGTCCCTCTAGTGAAAACTGTAAAAACTGGGTGTTCAGCGAGTTAGAAACTACTTCCATGGAGATTCTGCAGATCTAGATTTACTTCTAAAACAAGCCAAAGGGAGAATGCACAGGATGTGGCCATTGTCCTAATAAATCAAGTCTCACGCCCTCTTAGCAAGGGGAGCCCCCTTGTCTGGAGTTATCACTGGCAAGCCAGGAAAGAAGGCACAAGAGCTGAAATTCTTGCCACCTTTACTTTGATTATTAGGAAATTTGGGGGACATAATAAAGAAATGTTAACATAGAATTAATTCTGTAAATATCTTAAAGTGTGAGATATTCTAACAAAGAATTTTGGGAACATACTTGAAGAAATGGGGTCTGATTTTTACCAGGAAAGCTCAGATGGTAAATCCAAATAAAAAAAATTTTTTTCATGCACTGTAATGTCCCCCTGCCTCCGTCTAATGAGAGAAAGCAAAATTTTACCTCAGGAGGAAGAAGGTTCAGGGAGTACCTTCCTCTCCATTAGGTTCAAAGCAGTTTATAGCTATTTGCTAAGTAAGCTTCAAGATACCAACTTATTAGAGCCAGAGCCACAGTGAGCTGCTGGAAAACTCTGAAGCCAAACTCTTGCTAGCCAAGAAAAGTGAGAGCTAGACTGATCTAAGGGGCTATAGTTGCTAGGAGTGCTCATGCCATTCACTCCCCCTACCTTTTGCAGCTTTTATTTGAGGTTAACCTTCAGAGACCCTGTCTCTGACGTTCCTCAAGCATAGAGGTTTGAGAGCCAAGCCCTCCAACGGGAAATATAAAAGTTAGGCACTATATGTGTAGTATAAGCTTCTCACCTCTTGGGATGAGAAGGGAAGTTGAAACTTCCTTTCCAATTATAAGGTGCTTTGCTCAGAATGGGGTTTATATATGCATGTATCTTCATTTTTCTTGCCCATCTTGATGTGGGTATTTTCTCAATTTCCCACTGTTTAGGAGACTTGCAACTGCATTCTGGTATTCTCTTGGAAAGGATTGATCTGTGTGTAGGTGTTTTCTTGGTGTGTATGTGGGAGGAGGGAGAATCAAAAGCCCCCATGTGATCTTTCTTTTTCCCTCCTGCAAAATATTTCAAAGCATTCTTCATATATTTTCACTTGAAGTTCCTTGAAAATTAGTCTCTCAGCAAGATCTGTTTCACTTTTAGCAAATGATTTTTGTTAAAATGAAACTTTTTAAGAGAAGTTGTTGTTTATCCTAGCCGCTCTGAAAATACTCTTAATTTCTAAAGTATTTCTGATTTTCTTCTATGTTTTTATGCATTTATATTAAAGAATGATGTTGCTTCTTATTCTGTGTATCTCACTGATGAGTGAGATCCAGCTCAATGGTGTAGAGAACTCAGAAGAAAAAACTGGCAGCTAAAAAAATCCTGTAAAGAGATCTGGTGTGGTGGGACAGGTGGTAGTACTGCGATATAATACCAGAGCCCTGTGGGAAGACTCCAGGTTCTGATTCAAATCCCAGTTTGATCTAAACATTCCTGGTATACCCAAGTGTTCCTGTAATTCTGACTAGCTGGAAGACTGTGTGTGTGTGCACCTCCACCCATGTGTTGAGGTGGTGGGGGTTGAGGCAGCATGGTGAGGCCCTGTCAGAAGTGCCTGTGTCTCTTTCTCTGTCTCTCAGGAAATAAATAAGTTTTAAACAATTAGTTAATTTTTTAAAAAATCCCAACAAGAGAATGCTAGATAACTTTTTCTCTCTTTAACCACTTTATTTTAAATTTGCCTATAGTTTTGACCTAGACTAAGAAGTATTTTTGGAGATGGTGTACACTTTACAAAATATACATGTTATACTCCCCCCTTGAAGTGACTAGCCCTCTGGAGTAAATGACAGTAGTGCGACAGAATGGCCAGACATAGACACTAACAAATGCTTTAAAAAATATGTAACGCTCATCATCACTATCTCCTGCCACTGCCTCTATACATGGCACATTTTGACCTCGTGGGGGGGGGGGGGGTCACTGTATTCCATGCAAGCCCTGTGCATGCCTTCTTAAACTTGTCCATGCCTTCACACCTGCACTCAACATGCTCTTTCTGTTCAGCTCTCTCCCCTCTTCCTGTGCCTTGGGTGACTCAGGATAAAATGTAGTGACTCTTGGTTTCTGCTCTTGTATATGGGATAGTGTTTCTCACTGTCACTGATTTAAACAAAGACCTTTGGGCTCTTTAAGCTGTATTTTGTTATTTTTATTAAAGCTGGCAATTCCAATTGTACTAAACATATGCAGGCAACTTTGTTTCCACTTTCAAAACAAACTTTGTGATGTTAGTGTACCTTTGACTATTGAACATCTCTATTAGAAATCATACTACATTGTAGTTTCTCCTTGAGGTTAGTAATATTCTTTGACGTGGTAGGAAGACCCTACTAAGAAGTCATTTCCTTGGTAACTTGTGGGGAAATTAAAAGCACTTTAATTTTTTTAAGTTGCAAGATGTAAGTGCCTTACTGGCTACAGAACAGCAAAGGTTGGAGTTTACTGAACAATTTCTTGGCTGGTAATAACAGAAATCTAATTCTCAAAGGCACTAAGAACATTTGAGATTATGTGGGCTGAAATAAAATGTCTAGGTAGATTAACATAGCAATTATTAGAAAGACACGGATTGGGGAACCAGCAGTTAGCATAATGGCTATGTCGCTGGACTCCCACGTAGTTGACCGCGGTTCGCATCCCGGACCCGGTGGCTTAAAACTCACGCTGGGCGCGTGTGCGTGCATGCCCAAGATCCCAAGAGGAGAATGGAGGAGAAGGGATTGCAGCGTGACCATCCCCCCTGGGGGGTGATTTCTCGCT
Organism: Tupaia tana; assembly: GCA_026018925.1. NCBI lineage: Eukaryota > Metazoa > Chordata > Mammalia > Scandentia > Tupaiidae > Tupaia > Tupaia tana. The sequence continues at coordinate 53,988,693 of JAKSZU010000003.1, forward strand.
TTCTGTCTCTCTGTCTCTCTCTGTCTGGCGAACGCACACGCCCTATAGCAAAAACCTCTCCAAAAAAAAAAAAAAAAAAAAAGAAAGACACGGATTGAATCATTATGAATAATTACCTTAAAATATTGTCCCCGTTTAGGGAAAAGTAGTTAGCATATTGGCTATATCGCTAGACTCCCATGTAGCTGATCACGGTTTGAGTCCTGGACCTGGTGGTTTAAACTCACGCCGGGCGCATGTGCATGCGTGCCCAAGATCCCGAGAGGAGAATGGAGGAGAAGGGATTGTAGCATGGCCATCCCCCCTGGGGGGTGATTTCTCGCTTTCTATCTCTCTGTCTCTCTCTGTCTCTCTGGCAAGCACACACAAGCTATAGCAAAAAAAAAAACAAACAAACAAACAAAAACCAAACAAACAAAAAAAAAACTCTCCAAAAAAAAAAATATATTGTCCCAGGATTTTTTTTTTCCATCTTTATTTGTCTTTATGATATGCTCTGAATTTTCCCTCATTAGATCTATGGAAAATCCTCAAGAGCTACTAGCCAAAACTAACCTTATAGTTATTTGCTAACTAATAAGGTTAGTTTTGGTAGGTCTAATAGGTGTACTTAGAGGGCAAGAGACTCATTGTTATAACTCAGTCATTCAGTCCCAGGAGCACAGATCATAGTAGAGAAGAGTGAAGAGAGAATATGAAACTTCATAAGAGAGGATTTCTACTGTCCACTGTAATTGTATAAACTTAAAATAAATTCAATTAATTTCATATTTGGTTTCATACAAGATGTAGATTTCTTTCTTTCTCTCTCTCTTTTCTTCCTCCCTCTCTCCCTCCCTTCCTTCTTTCTTTGCATCTTTGAAACTGAGTTTTCATTAAAAGCATAACAAAAAACCTCACTAAAGATTTTTGTAATATGACCATGGAACTGCCTTATGCAAATTTTATTGAAATACAAATGGTATTTGACAAATACACAGATATTCATTTTTGATCAAATAATTTACCTATCTAGTACTAATTTACAACAAATAGCATAGCAAATGATATTTGTTCCAGATAACCACCCTAATTGTTTAATTCATATTTATGACCAAATTGTTGTACAAGTTTCCAGAAATACGTATTGATGAAATAGATGTAACAGAGTAAGTTTCTATACTGTTTTCTTAAAGTTCAATATAACAATTAAGTGAATTTGAAATTTGCAACTACTGTGTGCTTTACTAATCCTTGCAGAGTTAAAAAAAAAGAAAAATGAATAAAAGATAACTGCAGACACAAATATCTGGATATTATTTTTTGAACATTAATAATACTTGCCAAATAAAAACAAACACAAAAATTATTTCCATTTTGTCTCTTCTTGGCTTTCCAGTTAAGGTAAATTCTAGCAATCAGGATGGTTAGTAAACCACAGTATAGATAATTTTTATATATACATATATAATATTATTAATTGATTTTATTTTACATTCAGTCTACAGAGATTTTGATTAAAAAATAAAATAAATCTGTAGATAGCATTTCAGAAGTTAACTTTATTAGTTTATATCTTTGCTGTGTCTTTGTTTCTAGATAAGAAAATTATTTCATTAATAACACTGAATTTTCCTAATTGCATTTTGACTTAAATGCATTTACAACAGTAATCTGACTGCATTTACTGACATTTAAAATATACACACCCTCTAAGTAATTTCATTCTGAGAATTTAGTCAACTGAAAAAAATAACAAAAACTACCATATACAAAGATACAATTAGAGGATATTTGTTACATATTATTTGTATAACAACAAAAAAAACTTGAAAATATGCTACTAAAAAGTCTATCAATAAGAGAAAATGTAATAAATTATGGAGTAGGCATTAGGTTAGTCTGGTTCTTCTGAGATTTAAATGGCAAGACAGAGTTCAATGTGCAAAGATTCATTAGAGAAAACACGTGTGGGTAATAAAATGGGGAGGGCACGAGACAAGACCATGAGAACCATCGGACTGTAAAACAAGTCTCTTACAGACTTCAGTCAGAGAGAGGGAGAAAATTGAATGGAAGCATTTTATACTTTCTAAAGAAGTTTCAGTTGACATCAGGGAATCTTTGAGCTCTAAGTTAAAAGGAAAGTATCCCTTCACATACATGGAACTTTTGATACAAATATTGGTAAGCTCCAAGGCAAGGAAGATTTTACAGTTCCCCAGACATCTCCAAGTTCGTTTGTCTTCATAACTAATGGCACCATTCTCTCTACCAGAAACCATTTTTACATCTACAAACACTACCCAGGTTTGAAGTATAGCTCAAATAATATCCACGTGCTTGCTATTTAAAGAGTGATCCATGAACCAGCAGCATTACCAGGGAATGTAAGTACAGAATCCCAGTCCTCATGTCATATCTGGATCTACTGAATCAGATTATCAAGATTCCCAGCTGATTTGTAAACACTTCAGGTTTGAGAAGTACAATCCTATACTATGAAGACTTTGTATTCCTTCAGCTAAAAGAACCTTTCCATGTATCCACAAATACTTCACAATTCTTTTTTTTTTTTAATTGTTTTAATTTGCTAGAGGGCAAATGTGCTTCGAGAAAGAGAATGAGAAAATACCTTCCTGGGGGATGGCGATGCCACAATCCCTTGACCTCATTTTGGAACCTTGAGCATCCATGCACACACACTGGGCATGCTTCTCAAGCACCTGGGTCCAAAACTGAAATGCTCGATTGACCATGTGAGATCCAACTGCCCTAATCACCGTGCACATTTCTTTTAAGTCCGTATCTAACCTTTCAAAGTCATAATTCTCAAATAAATTCTCTTTAGGTTAAATTCGATCCTCAAGACTTGTGTGAAGTGAGTGAGTCTTTCAAAATTTGAGTCTACACATACAAATCAGAAGAGTTCTCATTTAAAAATTATACTTTAGATTTTCTAGAAAAGTCAGAATGTCAAAAACAGGTACAGAACATTTATCTGAGAACAGTATTCTCTTAGCCAGGCATGTGCTTTCTGGTGTGCCACAGTCCCTGCCTTGTTTGCATATGTCCTAATCCTATGGCAGCTTCACTCATTTCTGTTGTTTGCCTGGCCTCTAAGTTCAGTATGCAACTACTGCATTCAAATAGACTTAGAGTTCTTACATGGAGGAAAGGCATGCATTTGTCCTGTTATTCTATGTCCTTGTTATTGCAGATATCCTCAAAGCCTTTTCCTTTCTTTTTTTTTTCCTTTCTCTTTCAATGCAAGAGGGGATATGTGCTCACCAGAGATGGGGGTCTGGGGAAAAACAAAGAGAGAGAAGTCACCCCCACATACACACAAGGAGTGGTCACATTGCAATCACTTTTTTTCTGCCATTTGTTCATCCCTTTGAGATTTTAGGTACACATGCACAAGTGTCTGGAGTGTTTTTCTTTTTGCTTTTATAATTATTTGTTTTTATTTATTAGTAGTAGTAGTTTGTTTTTGTTTTTGTTTTTTTAATTGACCAAAGAGAGAGAGAAAAAGGGAAAATGAGAAAGGACTCAAAGCATGGTCAGCCATCTGGTAATCCAGTGTCTCCTGCCAGCCCATCTGGTATGTATTCAAGCTACTGGGATGGGGTTTTGAACCACAGTTGGCCATGTGAGATCTGGCTCCCTTAAATACCAAGCTATGGGATTGGCACTCCAATAAGCCTTTCCTAAATCAGTGGTGCAATAATATGTTATGTAAACCTTTTTCAAAGATGAGGTAAAAGAACATCTGGCCACAAGAAATTTACAACTTAGTTATGACCTTAAAACTCTATTTGATGTCAAATACTGGTGAGAATGCAGAGTCCTTGAGTTATTCATACATGTTGGTGGGGATGGCCACTCTGAAAATTATTTGGCAGTTTCACATAAGATTAAACTGTACTGGGACGAGCAGTTGGTGTAATGGCTATGTCGCTGAACTCCCATGTAGTCAACTGCGGTTCGAGTCCCGGACCTGGTGGCTTAAACACACACCAGGCGTGTGTGCGTGCGTGCCCAAGATCCCGAGAGGAGAATGGAGAAGGGATTATGGCGTGGCCATCCTTCCGGGGGGTGATTTCTCGCTTTCTATCTCTCTGTCTGTCTCTGTCTTTCTGGTGAGTGCACGTGCCCTATAGCAAAAAAAAATAAAAATAAAAATAAACTTCTCAAAAAAAAAAAAGATTAAACTGTACCTTCTATATGCTAGTAAGCAAATTCACTCTTGGGCAATTATCTCAGGAAAATAAAAACTTATGTTTGCACAAAAGCTATACAGGAATGTTTATATCAGCTTTATTCACAATAGCCCTACACTGGACACACTCAAATGTCTTTGAATCAGTGAGTGGGTGAACAAACTGGTACATGCACACCATAAAGTACTATGCAGCAATAAAAACTAACAATATATTGATACATGCAACAACTTGGATGGTGTGTGAAAGGAGCCAGTCACAAAAGGTTACATACTACATGATTCCATTTATATAATATTCTTGATATTACAAAATCATAGAGATAGAAAACAGATCAGTGATTGTGAAGGGTTAGGGAAGAAGAGAGTGTAGCTATAAAGGGACAGCATAAGGGGATCTCGTGGTGATAAAATAAGTCTGCATCTTGACTGTGGCTGTGGTGAATTGAAGCTACATGAGATAAAACTACATAAAACTATGTGAATACATACACACAAATATAGAACTGATGAGAGAACAGCCCTTCTTCAAGAGACAGTCTGCTCCATGGCTCCTGAGATCTAGACATTCTGGGAGAAAGGAAGATGTCCCACTCCTAACTGGGCCTCCAGCATACAAAACCCATGTGTTTGGGAAGAAACCGACCATCCACCAGATGACTAGAAATCGCTGCAGGACCACAAGAAATATGGAGAAGCAGGAAAATGCCTCTCCTCCAATTGAAACGGATAGCTCCTCTTCATCCACACACAGTTCAAGGGAATTCATGGAAATGTCTGATAAACGATTCAGATCATTCATAATGGCAAAGCTAACAGAGATCGAAGAGAAGAGAGACAAGGAACTGCTGAAGGGGAAGGAGAAAGGAGTTGAAGAGTTCTAGGAGGTGAGGAAATTCATGCAAGATCTAAAAGAGGAGTTTCACACTTTATAAAAGAATCAGATGGAGCTATTAGAGATGAAGGCTATAATACAAGAAGTCAAAATCTCCCTTGAAAGTATTAAAAGCAGACTAGATCATTCAGAAAATGGAATCTCTAATGTAGAAGATAAAATGGCTGGCCTAGAAAGGTCCACCATAAAGACTGAGAAAATGGCCCAAAAATTTGAGAATAATATGCAAGAAGTACTAGATACAATTAAACGTCCAGGGGCGGCGGGCAGGGGGCTCCGCTCTGCGTGCCGGCGCGCAGGCGTGGGGAGGTGGGCACGGGGGCTCCGCTCCGCATGCCGGGGCGGGGCGCGGGGGCGGGGCACCGGGCGCGGGGGCTCCACTCCACGTGCTGGGGCGCGGGGTCAGGGCGCGGGGGCTCCGCTCTGCGTGCCCTGTCTGGAGGTCCAGCCCGACCGGGGCTCTGCCCCGCGTGCCGTGGCCAGGGCTCTGCCCCGCGTGCCGTGGCCGGGGTCTGCCCCGCGTGCCTTGGCCGGAGGGCCGGCCCAGCCAGGGCTCTGCCCTGCGGCCGGGGCTCTGCCCTGTGGCCGGGGCTCTGCTCCGCGTGCCTTGGCCAAAGAGCCAGCCCAGCCGGGACTCTCCTCCGCGTGCCCTGGCCGTAGAGCCGGCCCGGCCAGGACTCTGTCCCGTGTGCCATGGCCGGGGTCTGCCCCACGTGCCGTGGCTGGGGCTCTGCTCCATGTGCCCTATCCGGAGTTCCGGCCCGACCGGGGCTCTGCCCCGCGTGCCGTGGTCGGGGCCTGCCCCGCGTGCCTTGGCCGGGGCTCTGCCCTGCGTGCCATGGCCGGGGTCTACCCCGCATGCCGTGGCCGGGGTCTGCCCCCGCGTGCCGTGGCCGGGGCTCTGCCCCACGTGCCGTGGCCGGGGTCTGCCCCCGCGTGCCGTGGCCGGGGCTCAGTCCCACGTGCCGTGGCCGGGGCTCTGCTCCATGTGCCCTATCCGGAGTTCCGGCCCGACCGGGGCTCTGCCCCGCGTGCTGTGGCCGGGGTCTGCCCCGCGTGCCTTGGCCGGGGTCTGCCCCGCGTGCCGTGGCCGGGGCTCTGCTCCATGTACCCTATCCGGAGTTCCGGCCCGACCGGGGCTCTGCCCCGCGTGCCGTGGCTGGGGCTCTGCCCCGCGTGCCTTGGCCGGGGTCTGCCCCGCGTGCCTTGGCCGGGGTCTGCCCCGCGTGCCATGGCCGGGGTCTGCCCTGCGTGCCGTGGCCAGGGTTCTGCCCTGCGGGCTATGGCCGGGGTCTGTCCCGCGTGCCGCATCAGCTGATGGCCGTCTCTGCTTTCCTGAGCCGCGTTCCTGAAACTGTGTTCCATGGAGATTCACCTACATTTGCGGGGCTGCACGAGACCCACCCTTGGTCCAGCCCTGAGTGGAGTCTACGTTCCCTATTGTTGGGAACTTTATGATCTGATAATTGGGAAAAAAAAATCATGTTTATCATAAAAAATAATCAGAATAATAATAATAATGATTGGGGGAAACATAGAAAAGATATTGAATGTTGAAGCGGGGAGATTAATGTCTCTGTACTGACTGACATGCCTGGCATTCCCTTTTGAAAAAGCAATGTAATACACTGTAAAGTTATATGTAATTCAATGTAATAAAAAAATAGATTAAAAAAAATATAGAACTGATGAAATTTGAATAAACTCTTTGAATTGTACCACTCACTATCTATTTCTTGACTCTGTCACTGTATTATAGCTACCACTGGAAGAAATTGGGTAAAGGATACACAATACTGCCCTGTACATTCTTTTCCAACTTTCTATGAACCTATAATTTACATGTATTTGTGTGTCTAGTCTAGGCTTATATGTTGCAGAATTTTTACCAGACTTGAATAAATTATCATCAAAGTGACAATTATTTCTGGGGAGCCCCGGCTGGGTAAAGAGTAGCTGAGGATTTTTATTAGCACATGTTAACATTACACTTGATTCATGTAACTTGAGAAAGGTTGAGGCAGTAAAGCTTTCTTAGTGGAGGCAAAACAATATAGTTTGAATACTTACTGTATAATAGCAAGTGATAAAGTTTGTACTCAGTAGTAATAGTTTATAATGTTACTATTCTCTTGGCAAGTGCAGTATGATTAGTTTATTATTAGTGTATACTCAGCCAGACTTTATAGTTGAAGATCGGCACAGATTTACATTGTATAATGTATTGAAGATCTGTATGACTGTATTTTCTTGTTGTAAAAAGCCTAAACACTCAAGAGTTCTGCCTCTGACTAAAGTAAAAAGGTGCTTTCATTAATAATACAGAATGAATAGTAAATCAATGATAGCCATGTAGTAAGACTTCTCTCTGAGGTGCTGCTATATTTCACCATGACTGTTCTAAAGATTCCCAACTCATAAGTAAAACAGAGGGAGGAAAGAGCTTTGGAGTGTAGACCCAAATATTTAGATTTTTCTTCATTTTTTACTACCATCATTTTCTGTCATTTTTCAAATCTCTGCAGCTCTTTGGTCCTAGTTTTTCTTTATCATAGAAATATCAACTGTTATTTTGGAGTGGGGAGGTATTGATTATTAACTGATAAATGATGTAAAGGTAGATAATGTGGAGGTTTCACTTCAATAAAGTATTTGTAACATTTCCACGACAGCCTAGAGAGCACCACGGAGAAATCTTGGCTGAGAAAGAGTGTAGTTCATTGTTTGTGATCTGACTGAATGAGGGTGCTTAAGTTAGAATACTGGTAGATGGTTCCATTTACATCAGTGTGGAACCTGCTGCCGAAAGGCATTGGCTCAGCCCTGAAAAACTCATTTGTGAATGGTTAGTATGAGCATAATAATAATAAAAGTCTCAAACTTGGAGTTGACAAGAAGCTAAGAGGTAAAAACATCTATATGAGATCATTTACTCAAAAGATCTAAACAGGACTGATGGGAAAGTGATTGAAATCAACTAAATGAAGTTTTACAGAGTCCATCAAAGTTTTATAAATTTACTACAGAAATCAGACAAATCTAAGGTGAGTATATGAAACTTCATAGCAGTAGGTCTACAAAAGATGTCTTAGGGAATTTTTGGATGAGCATAAGTTCAACACATCAACAATGTAACGTGACTGTCAACATGCATAACTTTGGGATAGTATCCAAAATAAGGAAGTTAAATGGTCATATTCTGTACTGATTGGATAACATCTAGGGTAGAGAAATTCGTTTTTGGTACCAGATAGGAGATTCTGGTAAATCATAGCATACCACATTATCGGATGTGGTGAGGAAACAGAAGCCATGCTATAAGAGGATGCCTGAAGTGCCTGCAAATGTCTAGAGAAAAGACATGATAGGAATCATGAATACTTGAGTCAGACAACTCCAATCCCGGTGTTAAGTTACAGAAAGCTAGATTTTGAGGTTATGTAAACTGAAAATTACTATTAGTAGTGTGAAAAAGACTAAATGAGATACCTTAAAAGAGAAAAATGATCTGCAGTGGATTCTGTATTAACTGAGGCAGATGGCCTTTGAAATAAGTTGTTAATAAAACCGAACACTACATAAGAAGTGAAGTTATATGGGCAAGCAGGAGGCATAGTGTTTAAGGTGCTGGACACTCAAGTGGCTGACTGCGGTTCAAGTCCTGTACCAAGCAACTTGAAACTCATGCTGGGCGCATGTGTGTGCATGCTCAAAATCCTGAGAAGCTAATGGACAAGAAGGGACTGTGGCATAACCATCCCCCCAGGTGGTGATTTCTTTCTTTCTGTCTCTCCGTCTCTCTCTCTCTCTCTCTTCAGCAGGTGCATGCACCCTATAGCAGAAATCTCTAAAAAGAATAAAGAGAAGTTATATAATTTCTGAATGAACTCAATATAAAATCTGACTTTATAACTTATTGGTTTTTTCCTTTCTTTCTTTTCTTTTCTTTTATTTTTTATTTATTTATTTATTTATTTTTTTGCTATAGGTCACGTGCACTCAACAGAGAGACAGAGACAGAAAGAGAGAATCACCCCCCACCCCAGGGGAATGGCAATGCCACAATCACTTCTCCACCATTCTCCTCTCGGGATTTTGGGAACACATGCACACACACCCAGCATGAGTTTTAAGCTGTTGGATCTGGAACTTGAACCACAGTCAACTAGGGAGTCCAGTGACATAATCATTATGCCATCTGCTGGTCCCAATTTCATGGTTTCTATAACTATGGGTCATTCCACTTAGTTAAGCAAAGAATGACTGTTGAATGAGTGAATAAATGAGCATTTTGATGTTCTAAAATTGTTTGATCATATCTCATTCAGCTGATAAGAAAACAATTAATATACTATGTCATTGTAAAGGACTCAGTGAAGTAAAAAGTTAAGCGTAGGGACCAGCAGATGGTGTAATGGTTATATTTCTGAACTCCCACATAATCAGTCATGGTTCGAGTCACAGACCTGGTGGCTTGAAACACGCGGGGCATGTGTGTGTGCGTGCCTGAAATCCTGAGAGGAGAACAGAGAAGAAGGCATTGCAGTGTGGCCATCCTCCCAAGGGGTGATTTCTTGTTTTCTGTCTCTCTGCCTCTCTCTCTTGTGAGTGTGCATGCCCTATAGCAAAAATCTCTCTAAAAGTAGGAAAAAAAAAGTTTGGACTTTAAATTAGTACAATTTATAATGATTAATATCACAACTGTTTAACTTCTAATCACATTGGTAGCTGTAAAACTAGTAGCACCTTGACCTGCAGAGAATGTCGTATTGAAAAGTCATTTGATTTGTTGGAAGAACAAAACAATATTATTTTTAAAGGAAACATAAGTTAATAGATCAGAATCGTCAATACATGTGATCTCTTTCTTCATCACCATTCATCTGTATTTAATGCCATTGATTGGACTAGCTCTCTTGTTTTTCTCTCCTTGTCTTTGTTTGTTTGTTTGTTTGTTTGTTTTTAAGAGGTTTTTGCTATAGGGCATGTGCGCTCGCCAGACAGAGAGAGAGACAGAGAGACAGAAAGCGAGAAATCACCCCCTAGGGGGGATGGCCACGCCGCAATCCCTTCTCCTCCATTCTCCTCTCGGGATCTTGGGCATGCATGCACACGCACCCGGCGTGAGTTTAAGCCACCGGGTCAACTACATGGGAGTCCAGCAACATAGCCATTACGCTAACTGCTGGTCCCCTCTCCTTGTCTTTGTGAAACTACAGCCCTGGCTTTCTCCTATTGTTCTAGCTAATCTAATCATTCTCAATTAACTCTGAAGACTTCTTTCTTTTCAAATTTTAAATGTTTGATTATACCAGAACTTGGTCCTAGGCATTTTTATCCCCCGTGGTACATTCTCACCATGGTGTTTTGTTTTGTTTTGTTTTAATACTCCAGGTCATTATTCCCCTCCCTTCTCACCCCAGGGTCAGGCATCAAGCAATGAGAAACAGCCCTGATACCCTAGAATATGCTAAAAGTTTCAAATTAGCAAATCTTAGATCTGCTTACCTTATTTCACCCTTTGCCTCCCATGGAAAGCACAATAAAGGCTTCCCCACATCCCTCTGCCTCCTGATTGACCCTGGTCCTGCCCCATGTGGCTCTGCATAGAGTGCCATGCTCCTGTGTCTAGGAATTGGCAAGTATAACAAACTAACCACCTCGTGACTGACGCAGATGGCCCTTGAAATAAGTTGTTAATAAAACCAAATATTACATACGAAGTGAAGTTATTTGGGTGAGCAGGGGGCATAGTGGTTAAGCTGCTGGACCTCATGACAGCCATTTCTGTGCCTGCTTGTCTTACCCTATGGTTTTTTAAATAAATAATGAAATAATCCCAGATACCTGTAAAACATATGCCCAGGCAAAGGAATGCTCATGACTAAGATTTGATAGGGATTTTACAAGCTTCTACAGGAAAACATGATCAGAAATTACTTAAATAACTCACCCACAATGCTCATTCCTCCTTAGTGTTTTCTATCATAGCAAATGGTACCACTATCCACCAAAAGTGTTTCTGTTAGACACCCAGGGTCATCACTGAGATCTTTCTCCCTTATTTTCCACGTCAAATCAGTCAAAAAATAGACCATTGATCTATCTCCAAAATGTGTATAACATTTATGCACATACACAGTGTTTGTAAATATTCATACATGTATGCACACACACAGTGTTTGTAAGTATTTGTACATACAAGAGGAGTCCAGAAAGTTTATGGGAAAATGTATATTATGAAAACACTGGTCATGGGTTTTAAAAAAATCTTTGTGCCAAAATAAACTCATACTGTAATTCAGTTTTTCCATGAATTTTTTTATACTCTCTCACATCTGCCTGTGTCTAGGTTTAAAGGTATCTACTTTTTCTCTCTATTGCAGTATCTGCTGCCATTTCTTTTTCTGAGCCACTGTGAACTTTGGCCTGAAGCATTTCAATAACCTCCCAATTTTAATACTATTATTATTCTAATTAATTCATTATATAAGAATGAGAAGGAGCTTTTAAAAATGTATGTCTTGGGCTAGCCCATGGCATGATGGTTAATGAAACTGGGTCCCATATGACTGACTGTGTGGTTTGAGTCCCAGACACAGCAGCTTGAGAAACATGGCAGGTACATATGCAAGAAAGGAGAAAAGGAGAAGGGACTGTGGCATGACCCCAAGCAGGTACATTCTCACTCCCCACCACCTCCCATCTCTCTCCAGCAAGTGTATGTACACTTGGCAAAATTTTAAAAAATAGAGGAAAGGAGAAAAATATGTTTCTTAAGTAGCATATATCCCTAAACATCTTTCTTTTACTCTTGCTTTTCATCTAAAACCTTTAACATACCATATAAGTCCTTACTGACACAGTTTCTCCTCACCTTCCCAGCCTTATCTATGTACCATTCACTTCCTCAGTCATTTTATCCTTTACTAAAAGGATTCTGGGCTTATTTTTCAGTTACTCAACACTGACTTCCACCACTCTATTGAATAATAACTATATATGTTTCAGAGCTTAGTTAAATGTCAAATTCTCAGACAAGCTTTACTAGTATAGGTCCCCTTGCATCTTCAGTATTCTAAGTCTCTTTCAAAAAATACATACATGTTTATTCAGATTTAGTCTGTTTGCCTCTTCAACTAAACTATCTATTGGCATCAAGAGCCATGTGTGTGTTTTCTGTGTCTCACCTAGTACAAATGCCAATGTATTTACAGAATAAATATAATAATAAATAATATTTTAAGACTTTTGTGCCTATATGACATATAAGACCTATATTAGGGAAGGTACTTTCTGGTTTTTAATAACATTCAAAGAGCAGAAAATCAATAAATTGAAAAATATTTACTGCTTCTGTTGAAAAAAAGCATTGCAAATAAATGTCATATTGTCGTGAGCACTTATTTGCTTAGTGAAATATGGCACATCTATAGGCTTATTATGCAAAGTATGACCCCCAGACCAACAGCATCAGCATGACTTGGTAGGTTGTTAGCAATGCAGACTCTGGAGCCCCACCCCAGATTCGCTTTATCACAATCTGCATTTTAATAAGAATAGTTCTTAAGCACATTAAAATTGAAAAGTACCAATTCCTGGTATTTTCATATTTAAGCAATAAATAATTTAAAGTTATAACTAATAGATTTCAATATAATGGTTATGTTATAATAGAGCACATCAATGGGAGAGAGTAAACTGAACAACTGACGGTTGATCTCTGTCACTCTCCAAAGGATATTCCTCATAAGGAAATGTACCAGCCATGTTTAGCTACTCTCATGATCAGGGCAAATTTACTTGACCAAAACCCAAACAAGCAAAACCCTTCAAAGTCAAATCAATAGAGAAAGCAGATGGAAAACAGCCTCACAGTTTACAATTCAGTCTGTAGGCCCATTTTGCATGATTATGGGTAATACAGCAGCTAGTTTGTAGCCTGTCATTTGGTGTATATCTGCAAAACAGACATTTCTGAAATCCATTTCAATTCAGTGACTGAGTTTCTGTGTGCAACTGCAGTTATTGAGAGTGATTTCTAATTATTTTGGCTTCCTTCTGGTAAATTACCACAGAGGAGTCTAATTTACCATATGGTTTGCGGATACGCTAATATTCACAAACCATCTTTAGTTGCACTTAATCTACAGTCAGGTGCTCTGTTTGTTCAGCATATTGGAACAACCACTGATTAATATTACTGAACAGAGTGGTTAATTTTATTAGCCACTAAGAATTCTACAGTGAATAATCTTATTTGCTTCATGTGAACATTTATTCCAGAATGTGAATCACAGATAATATGGTTTAAATGCAGGTTCTTCTGGAAATTCATACCAACGCTGGAAAAGGAATTCCATAAAATGCACCAGACTTTTGTTCAGACTTTGTAATCTGGGATTTGAGTAGTTCTTTTTCACACTGTTTCTAGTGCTATTTTTATTAAGTGTTGCAGTATTTTCTGTCAACCTCACCCGGAAAGACATCAATCCCTCCCCCACAGGGCTTAGAATCTAAGCCAGTCTGACAATACAACTCAGACATGTTTCTAATAACCGTTTAGAAGCTCTGTGACAGAATTCTTTTTCCATTTGTCAAGAACTATACACAGGCATTTTGATCATTGTCACAATTTAGAGAGCAGGTAACAAAGAATGTGCTGAGAATCCCCCTCCTAGACCCAGTGATAGATTTTGTTCGAGGCTCAAACATTTAATGAAAACAGAAGAGTTTGAATGTAGAATGCATTTTTCTACTTTCCCTTGCTCACACATAAGTTTCATTCGACCATTGCTCTCATTTCTCTATGATCCTTTTTGGCTTCTATTTTTCTCTTCTCACAAGAATTGATATACACCAAAAGAAAATTTGATTATGTTTTAGAAAAGATAACATTCTAAATATTTTTGTTTCTCTGGAAATCTCTTCCCTTTAAAAATTGCAAGCATTTTATTTTCATAATTTTACTACAGTGTGAATTATTTATAGGAAAATAGACTGCATAATTTGGGGATATTTGAGTAATTTTCAAACACCAAATATCTAAAATTTTGCCCACATTGTATATATCTTGCTTTTATAATAGTTTTCTAAGCTCTTTGAAACTTACACAATTATGAAAAGGATTTTGGAGACTCACAATGTATCTATCACTAATATATGTGGTGCCACTAGAGAATAATGAGAGTGATTCAAGACATATAAAAATAATTTTTTTTTCAATATGGCCTACCTATGTGTATGCACATATAACCAATATATAATGAATGTGTCCACTGGTAGCAGATGTGTAATAAGATACACTGTGATCAAGAACATATGTTGTGAAGTTACATAGAAATGAGTTCCATTCTCTACCATTCATCTTAGGCAAACCATTTCATCCCTAGACACCTTGTTTTTCTTCATAACGTGGGGATTAGATCTCTCTTATAAAATTTTCATCAGAATTAAATGAAAAATCATATCTAAAAATTGTTACAGTAGTGGCTCCTAGCAAAGTAAAACACAGATATAGTTGTTATTTGTTTAGATATATTTTGAAACAAAAACTATCTGCTCATGTTCAAAACATCCCATCATGTCTCTAAGGGTGCTTGTTGATTGTTAGATTCAAACAATGAGATATTCAAAAGGAAAAAGTTCCTTTTCCAAGCTACAAAATCACCCACAGATATTGATGCATGGCATACTACTTCATGTTTCAGTTGGATAATACAATGAGAATATAAAAACACTTAACAAAATTTTACTGCTTTGTGTATGCAAGTTTTAGTCTTAAAAATAAAAGAACCATAAGTAGACTATGCTTTCAAGTAATTTTTTCTTCATAAAAATGACACATATATGATTTTTAAATCTAATAAAGTCAACAAGTTAAAGGGCTAATTATTGATAGTTATATAATTGTTCATTGAAAAGGAGGTTGCTGCAAAGGTGATACCAAAAATCCTATGCACATACCTACTAGAAAACAAGCTATTACAGTAAGTTCATTTCCACTCGTCGCAGGTGACAATATTTGAAAGATAGATAACCATAATATCTCTTATTTTTATTATTATCTTGTGTCTGTTTCTGAAATGTGTATTCATTTCCCCCTCAGTACTTGCATGCTAATATTCTTTTTAAAAATTAATATCCAATGATGGCAAAGGCAGTGCTTTAAAAATAACAAATTATGTTGAGAAAGTAAAATTATATGAATCACTAATAAGTTTTTAACTTTCGTGTAATAGAGTTTTACATGCCTCTTGACCTAAAAATAAGAGCGATTATAAATGCAGTTATTCTAAAAGATACAGCAAATTTTCCCATTCCTATGTGCATATTCCTGTGAACATTAAACATTAATTCTCACCATTTGAATAAAAATACTATGAAGACTTGGCTTTCCCATCCTGGTAATTGCTGAAGACTACAAATTAAACATATAATTGTGCCTGCTTCTTAGAATATTTGAGTGACGGTTGCTGAGTAAAATGGACTCAAGTAGTATTAAGTAGAGGTTCATACAATTCTCTTGGAAATAATTGGTATTTAGGAAATAAAAGGCCAGATGCATGTTTATTTTTCCCTTTTTATTCATTATCAGACTAACTTTACTTTTATCATATTTTGACTTAAAATTCATGTGCTTCAAATAATGTCATTTAATTACATATAATGCCTTGTTAGGGTACAAAATAATGACTACTGGTCAAAATAATTCTATGCAATACCTGAACTGAGTCTTAACTAGGCCATTGTACCATTATTTTTCAATGTGTGATAGAGAAGATAATAGATAAGACAATTATATATATGTGTGTGTGTGTGTGTGTGTGTGTGTATACGTGTGTGTGTATGTATGTGTGTGTGTATATATATATATATATATATATATATATATATATATATATATATATAGTTAAGTTTTAGAGTCAGCCCTGTAACACCATAGTTAAGTGCAATGTGGAAGGAGCCAGATCCCACATGGCTGACCACAGTTCAAATCCCTGCCCCAGCAGCTGGAAACGGGAGTCTGTGTGTACACACCCAAAATCCTGAAGGGAATGGAAGGAAGGAAAAAAGATGGTGATATGACCATCCTTGGGGGATGTTTTCTCTCTCTCTCTCTCTCTCTCTCTCTCACTCTCTCTCTCTCTGGCAAGCACATATTCCCTCTGGCAATTAAAAGAAAAAAAAGGAGGGTTTTAAATTGTGTAATTTAAAGTATTTTTTTATGTGAATAAGGCAGTATTTAGTTCTATTTTTGAAAATTTATACTAGATGGGTTTTTGGTTTAGGGAGTGTATTTGTTTTTTTAGGCCAAGTTATATGGTTACTCATAAGAGGAGACATTAATATCTCACTTCATCATTATGGAGTGAGGAGAAGGGTGACAACTGAGGGTGGGCCACAATGCTCTGCCTGACCAAGTGATAAATATGAATACTTTAGAAGTGTTCTGTCTCATAAAACCTGCAAATTCTATTCATCTTTTAAGCAAAGCAGTTTAATTTTGTTCAAGCTTCATGAATGTTAGTTATAATAATGTGGAAATAAAAACTGCACTTTCTTTTTTTATTTTTTAATAAAGCAAGGGTATAACGTTCTCTGTTGAAAAAATTTCTGGAAGTTTTGCTTTATAAAACAAAACAACGGACCAACAGATAGCATAGTGGTTGAAGTGCGGGACTCCCACATTGTCAACCACAGTTTGAGTCCTGGAGGAAGCTTGAAGCTCATGCTGGTTTGTGTGCATGCATGCCCAAAATCCCAAGAAGACAATGGAGGAGAAGGGATTACAGCATGGCCATCCCCCTTAGTGGGGAGTGATTTTTGTGTCTCTCCGGTGAGTGCATGTGCCCTTTAGCCAAAATCTCTTTAAAAAAATAAAAGAAAATCATGCTGGGTGCATGTGCATACATGCCCAAAATCCTGAGAGGAGAATGGAGGAGAAGGGATTACAGAATGACCATCCCCTCTGGAGGGGGGGGGGTGATTTCTTGCTTCCCTTCTCTCTGTCTCTCTCTCTGGCAAGAACTAGTACCCTATGGCAAAAACTAAAACAACACCACCACCTATCATTATCAGTGTGTCAGTGTTCCTTTTCTGAAGTTACTCTGTCATTCTTGATGCTTAAATGGCATTGGCTGCAAGGATGTTTAAAGGAGAATATCTCTTTGTTGACTTTCTTACAAGAGACTTCAATGGATCATATATTTCTTGGTCATTGGTTTGGTCCTTCATTTTGCAAGCTTGATTTTCGCTACCGTAGAATAGATGATTCTGAGATTCATACAAACCTACTCACATGAAGTTAACTATAACTAAATGCTCTAATTTATTAATTTACATGGAGAAATATATCTGCCAAAAGGATAAAAAAGAGGATACACATCCTCAGGCTAAAATTTTCCCTCCCTCTTGAACAAGCCATAGAGGCCAAATTATAATCAAAAGATTGCTCATTGTTTTCATAATCAAAAACAAGAAAAGTTATTTGTATAATTTGTATTATTTATTTATTTTTTGTTTTTGCCATAGGGTACATATGCTCACTGGAGAAAGATAGAGAGCTAGTGAGAGGGAAAGTGAGAAATTACCCTACAGGGGAGATGGTCACACCAAGATCCCTTCTCCTCATGGAATTTTGGGCATGCATGCACACATACCCAGCATGATTTTCAAGCTACCAGGTCTGGGACTCAAACTGTGGTCAGCAATGTGGGAGTCTAGCACCTTAACCACCACAGCATCTGCTGTCTCTTGTATGATTATATTCTTAGTAGCCATAGACAGCAATCTTCACGGTTTATGTGGTATCCTTCATGGAGAGAGATTCAGTCTTTGTCCAAGTCCCTGTCTCCCAGAGAAATAAGCCTATCTGACTATGCTCTGCCCACTCTCTCTCCCGATTGACCCAGTTCTTCATTAGCCTTAGTCTTGTCTTGTGTTCAGAGAGTCAATATGTGCTTCTAGGTTAGTTTTAGGACTTTTTAGAATCTCAAATCAAGAAATTTACATAATTTTAGAGTGAGGGGCTTTTACATCTCCCTGTCTTCAAGTTCCTTGGGGGAATATTCTTTACACCCAGCAGAGACTTAGGGAACAGACAGCAGAGACTTACTGAATAGACTGGTAAAATCAGCACTACTCTCTTCAGTGAGTCTGTCTGCAAAGTGATAAAAATAAATTTTAACAGCACTTTAAAATTAAATTAGTTCTTTTTAATGTATTATATGATAAAATAGCACTTTTTTTAACTGAGGGGAGCCTAAGGAGAACAAAAAAATGCATTAATAGTGGTCAGCATAATGACAGAATTCAAAGAAGGAGATAAAATTAGTTTTTGTTGGTTCTGTATTAACTGCACTCCCCTAGGAATTGAATTTAAGGCAGAGGTACATAGTAAATCAGTAAGAAAGCTCTTTTAGACATATTGTTCTTGCTATCATAAAAAATTGATAAATTCATTTTAGTCTTTGGCTTTAATTTTAATTGTAATTTTTATTGTGTTTTTTAATGTGGCAACCATGGACAAAGCAATCACTTGATATAGAATATTATCAGTAGAATTCTCTGAGAGGCAATTACAATGTCAGGCAGTAAGCACAGTACTGTGAAGAATAATTGTGTGGAATTTGCAATAGTGCAAGGGGCAGTTTCTTATAGTTTCAGAGAAATTATAGCAGAACAATTATGTAGCATGTAAGGAAAAGCACTGCTTATAGAACAGAGAAAAATTAGTAACAGCAGAGATAGTTGGGAAGGGAAGTGGAGACTTTCCCATGCAATAGTCAAAGACACTCAAAGTCAACTGATAATCAGTAATGTGTTGTGTGGTTGATATCATCCCTTAAAACTCATGTGAGAAAGACAATACTATTTTTCCCAACAAGCAAATCCTCATTTCCATCTTTCACACAAATAGGAAAGATAGGATCTGTAGGGTTTACTTTTTGGTCTTCTAGTTACAGGCTTTTAGTTGATTGCCTCTTCCTAAAAACAAAACAAAACAAAACAAAAAACAAAAAACCCACATCTCATGCACTCCACTAAGATTCAGATTTGTGGGACCAACAGATGGCATAGTGTTTACGTTGCTGGACTCCCACGTAATCAGCCAAGGTTCAAGTCCCAGGCCCAGCAACTTAAAACTCTAACCGGGCGCACATTGTACATGCATGTCCAAGATCCCAAGAGGAGAATGGAGGAATAGGGATTGCAGCATGGCCATCTCCCCGGGGAGTGATTTCTCATTTTCTATCTGTTTCTCTCTGTCTGTCTGGCAAGCACACACTCCCTATAGCAAAAATCTCTCTCAAAAAAAGAAAAAAGATTCAAATTTATAGCTTCATTCTCCCACTGGACATTTCCACTCAAATGTCATACACATATTACCAACTTATCAGTTCCAAAACTGTGTTTATCTTTTTCTTTTTCATAAGTACTCCTGCTTCACCTGATATGATCTTGACCTCCACTGAGAATATTACGATCAACATGTTTTCTCATTAAAATGTTCAATCAACTTTTACTCTTTTTTGTGCCTCAGTTCAGCATCCACTCACTCATCAAGTACTGGTGAGTCTATCTCAGAAGTAGTTTCTGTCTTTTACCCTTCTTTTTCTATTACCACTGCCTTCTTTTCTTTCTTTTTCTTCTTTCCTTTCCTTTCTTTTCCTTTCTTTTCCTTTCTTTTCCTTTCTTTTCCTTTCTTTTTTCCTTTCTTTTCCTTTCCTTTCCTTTCCTTTCCTTTCCTTTCCTTTCCTTTCCTTTCCTTTCCTTTCCTTTCCTTTCCTTTCCTTTCCCTTTCTTTCCTTTCCCTTCCCTTCCCTTCCCTTCCCTTCCCTTCCCTTCCCTTCCCTTCCCTTCCCTTCCCTTCTCTTCTCTTCTCTTCTCTTCTCTTCTTCTCTTTTTTCTTTTCTTTTCAATTGTGTTAGAGGGCACATGCATTTGCCAGAGAAAGACAGAGAGAGAAGGAGAGTGAGAAAGCATGCCCATGGGAAACCGTCACACTACAATCCCTTTTCTTTCAATTCTCGCTTCTTTCAGGAATTTTGGGCACGCAAACATGCACATGCGCCTGGCATGATTTTCAACCTGCCAGGTCCAAGACTCAGAACATGCATTTGGCCATGTGGGATCCATACCACACCACAGTCTGGCTTGCCTTTGTGTTTTAATCGCCAGCTTTGGTGATGCAGCTTCCACCTTACTTTACCAGTTTCAATTCATCCGTTATGTTGTGTCCAAATGACCTTTCTATGAAACTAATATGACAGGGAGCCTTCTCAACATAAGAAAATCACCAGGAAAACAGTATGGTAGGACCCAGGACAAAGGCAGGCCATCTCTTTGCGATCTTCCTTGCACTGCCACGCCTCTCCTACAATTAGACATGGTCAAGTGATTGAGTTCTGGCCAGTAATATGTGGACAGAGGTAATATAGACCACATATAGGTCAGGCTGCCAGCTATATATTGATGTCCAGGACTACTTTAGAAGTTCTATATTAAAGATAGATAAGGAAAATTTCATTAAATAGGATCCCTGAAAGGTCCTGCTACCAGAGCCCCAACCCACCACAACCAGGAATGTGCCTTTTGGACTACAAATGAATGTGAAATCAACTTCTCCTTCATACCTTATTAAGATTTTAGAGTGTATCGGTTATAATAACTACTGTTACTTTTAACCAGTAAAAAGCTCAATAATCTTTCCTATCCACATTATTCTGTATTGCCCTGTGCTATGCACCATTACCACACTGAAACTATTGCTCATAAGTTTCTGCATGTTCTGTCCTCTTACCTTAAATTGCTTGGAAAATTGCATAACATCCTTCAAAATTGAACTCAAACACTGTATCACCATCAAGAGGGTTTCCTAGTGTTCCCAAGATTATTAATACACATATCTCATCATCTATCAAGTGGACATAGATATGTATGTGATAATTGTATTAAATAATGCTTGAGAGCAAAGACTATGTGATGAATAGCCAGTGTTCTTTTAATTAATTTTATCTTTTAAGAAATTGTATTAAATAACCTAATAAATTAGGTTCTAAATACTAGGAACATATAATGAAGAAAAAAACAGTAATGAGAGTTTCTCCATGAAAATTGATCCCCATCTGAGCAGATATGACTAAATAAATTATTTTCTGTAAAAGTTATTTGCAAATCTTCTTCAATAGCATATGCAAATGGCTGTCTTTTGTTTGTTTGTTTACTAGGGATGGCTGAGGCCAGAGTACATCTTGCTTGCCTGTTTCTACAATTTAAAAATTTTTAAATTACTGTGATTTACTTTTTTTAAGTTTTGCTATGCACTGTTAAGCAGAAAGATGAAGAAAGTAGGTCAAGTTTCTGACCCATTAGTCTTGCTTTTATATTCCTATACAAAGCATTGGAAGACATTTAAGATGCTATGAATGGGAGGCACAGTACTAATGGCAAAATCTTCCCCTCCATTTATATCTTTTCACTATTCTTATGGCAGGATGATTTTGACAATGCGTTGTACACACAAACTCATTTAAAAGACTCTGCTAGCAAACTCTTCATATAAAAGACTCATGACTCTAGACCCATGATAGTTTAGTTTCCCTTCCCATTGAGCATCAACTAAATAACCACATGAAGTACAATTTCTATTCAGAAATTATGGTTCTTTCATTCTAATAGAAAAATAAAACATAACTAGTCCTCATCAGTCTTTTAAAGTAATGTCTATGGAACAAAACCATTAGATCTTAAATTTCTGATTCTCTCAGTATAAGGAAGAATTTGTTATTCAAATGATTAGTATAACTCCTTACATACAGTCAAATACATGTATAACTGCTTAGTAAAAATTTTAATGATACTTGTCTCAGAATATCTAATATAGAACAAATTTAACTCAAAATATAAAAAGAGGTGAAATCAGCAGGTGGCATGGTGGTTAATGCACTGGATTCCCAGATGGCCTGCTGCATAGTTTGAGTCCGAGACCTGGCAGCTTGAAAAGCACACCCAGGCATGTATGTGTGCATGCCCAAAATCCTAAGAGAAGAATGGAGGAGAAGGGATTGAAGCGTGCCCATATCCCCTAGGGGTGTGATTTCTCACTTTCCCTCTTGCTGTATCTCTCTGTCTCCCTCTGGTGAGCACAAGTCCAAAAAAAAAAAAAAAAAAAAAAAAAAAAAAAAAAAACACTAAATTTTATACACACACGCACGCACACACACACACACACACACACACACACATATATATATATATATATATATATATATATATATATATATATATCACATAGGGGTTTCTTTTTAACCTGAATTATTCTATACTCAACTATATCATCTTTATTATATTTACCCAAGATAGCAACAAGATTCTTAATATAATTAGGAGAACTGAATTCTCAGGAGTCTTGCTCATAGTATTTTGGGTTAATAAAGGGAATCACACTTCAGTGTCAAGAATGCGTCTGTCAGAGATGTTCAACATGGCAATGTTGATGGTGTCAGGAAAAATGAACCACCAACAGAAGCAGCTGGTTTCACTGCTCAGGTGATTATCCTGAACCACCCAGGCCAAATCATCACTGGCTATGCCCCTGTACTGGATTGTCACACAGCTCACATTGCTTGCAAGTTTGCTGAGCTGAAGGAAAAGATTGATCATCATTCTGGTAAAACGCTGGAAGATGGCCCTAAATTCTTTAATCCAGTGATGTTGCCATTGTTGATATGGTTCCTGGCAAGCCCATGTGTGTTGAGAGCTTCTCTGACTATCCCCCTCTGGGTCATTTTGCTGTTCGAAATATAAGACAAATAATTGCCGTGGATGTCATCACAGCCGTGGGCAAGAAGGCTGCTGGAGCTAGCAAGGTCATCAAGACTGCCCAGAAAGCTCAGAAGGCTAAATGAATGTCCCTAATTCCCGCCACCCCAGTCATAATCAGTGGTGGGAGAACAGTCTCAGAACTGTTTGTCTCAACTGGTCATTTAAGTTTAATATTAAAAGACAGGTTAATGATAACAATGCATCATAAAACCTTCAGAAGGAAAGGAAAATGTTTTGTGGACCATTTTGGTTTTTTGTGTGGGACGTTTTATTAGTTTTAAAATCAGTACTTTTTAATGGAAACAACTTGACCAAAACTCTGTCACAGAATTTTGAGACCCATTAAAACAAAGTTAAATCAGAAAAAATTAATAACTTTTTTAAAAAGGGAATCACAACTTTACAACGTTTTATCCACACTCAACTTGTCCAACTCATTTTATTACATTACCCTAAGTCTTGACATATCCTTCCAAGTCTGCTCCTCATTCCCTTCTAGAAGTCTTCTCTTTCTTGAAATTCAATTGAGTTTTAAAATATTTAATCAGCTGTTTTATCTGTTTATTTTTATTATCTAATACAAGTAAAACTAACTTTCACTATAACTTTAACATAGCATTCCAAACCTACTATTAGTATTGTACTAACTACAATTAGTATTGTACTTCAAATATATGCACTTATTCTATGAATGCTGCTAAGTCTCAAAGCTGATATCTTGATAAGATATTTCTGAGTCATTGGCTAAAATCAAAATGTTAGCAGGATTCTGGAGGCTCTGGGGGATAATCTCTTTCTGTGCCTTTTTCATTTTCTAGAGGCTGTTCACATTCCTTGGTTTCTGGATCCTTCTCCTTCAAAGCTAAAAGTTAAGAGACTTTGTCCTTCTCTTGCTGCTCTCTCTCTGGTTCTCTTCTGCTTCCCTTCCCTCTCTTTAAGGACTCATTACATTTGGTCAAACATGTATACAACTGCTTACGAAAATTTTTAATGATGATACTTGTCTCAGAATGTCTAATATAGAACAAACTAGATTCAAAATATACAAAGAGTATATAGAATATACATTTTTAACTGAATTATTCTATACTCAAATATATATTGGATACCTTAAGCTACTGAGTCATCTTTTTTGTATTTGCGCAAGATTGTCAACAAGATCCTTACTGTGGTTAAGAGACTTGAACCACTCTGATTATAATGGACCCACCTGGATAATCCAGGAGAGTCTCCCTATTTTTGAGTCCATTGGGTAGCCACCTTGATTCTATTAGCAAACTGAATTCCTATTTGTCATGTGCTGTATTCACTGGGTTCTGGGGATCAGGACATAGACATCTTGGGGAGGGGTACATTATTCTGTCTACCACAAATAATATGGCTACAGATTGGGAAATGGACATATCTGAATTATAACTCACTACAAATTCACTAACTTTTTATTGTAGGCCTGTTATGGAAATAAGAGTATCAACATCTTTGCATTATGTGACAATTTTAAAAAATTAATCTAAAGAGATTTTTAGGCCTATAGTACCTCTCATATAGTAAGATTTTAATAAATGTTAGCCAATATTAAAGTTTTAGTAATATCCTGACAGTACTTAAATTATTTACTAAGTGATTGAGCAAAAGTCTTTTTTATGTCAAATTTGATAGTGATCAACAGTTAAGCTATTGACTCAAGGTAAAAGTTTTTGAAAAAAAAATTTCAATTGTGTAAGTCAAGAAATTAAGCTATTTTAAAATATTATATTTTATATTATATGAAGAATATCTGACAAAGGACTTACCCCTTTGCTTAATTATATTGGACTTTTATGGAAACCTACATCCCTTTTGTATTTTCACTCAAGTATAATCCACAATGCTCATTGACTGGGGCATTGTTATTCCAACTGCAATGTAAGTTCTCTATGTTAAACTCTGGGACTTAAACTATATGCTACAAAAATAATTCCCTTTTATAAGCACTTCGTGATAGTCTCAAAATACAGGTAGAGACTCTTTCAAGCCCCAATATTCAAAATAGCAACTTCCAAAGTGCACCATGCAGTTAATGGAAAGTACATTTTTGTGAACACCTCTGACTACTGTCCTTATTTGAAAAGGTTGTGTGTCGGGAACCAGCAGTTAGCGTAATGGCTATGTCGCTGGACTCCCACGTAGTCGACCGCGGTTCGTGTCTCGGACCCGGTGGCTTACAACTCACGCCGGGCGCGTGTGCGTGCGTGCCCAGGATCCCGAGAGGAGAATGGAGGAGAAGGGATTGCGGCGTGACCATCCCCCCTGGGGGGTGATTTCTCGCTTTCTGTCTCTATGTCTCTCTCTGTCTGTCTGGCGAGCGCACGCGCCCTATAGCGAAAAACCTCTCCAAAAAAAAAAAAAAAAAAAAAAAAAAAAGGTTGTGTGTCAACGAGTTCCATGCTTTCTAAATTCATTATTTGCCATATTTCCCATTTCCTACTCCCACACTCCGCTTTCTCTGATTGCTGGAGAAAATGACCCACCCACTACTGGAGCCACTGCTTCCTTGCCCATCTTGGATTTCTCAGAGCCCACATACACGTTTTGTTTTATTTTAAATTTCTTTCCATCGAAGTCCATCCACCTTATAACTTCCAAAAATTTATCAGTGCTTCTCCCACACTAATGACATCTAACAACGCTATGGATTCCTCTCCTTTTTGTTTCTTTTAGCATTACCATGAGATTTGGAGAATGTGAGCTCCATCTACTATTGGGTCAAAAGTCTAACCTACTATATTTGATTTTTATGTATGCATACGTTAAAACATTTATTTGCAACAAGCATATCCACATATTCTTTAAATGAGCTATGTATTTTCATTGACATAATTTAATGACAGCACTGAACACAGTGTATATTAAATAATAATAATCTCAAATTTTTCTGATGTTATACTTGAGCATCATACTAGGTAATGAATTCATACTGTTTTTGTATTTAGTGAATAAATAAAATAAACTAAAATGTCGAAGTAATTAACAGCAGTTATAATTTATTTCCACACTGTTGTTTAATTTCATCAAGGAAAATACCAAACTGAAGTGGAACACAACTCAGAAATACTTTATGTCATAACATTGACTTTTCACCTCGGATTTTTCCTTTTGATGAAATGTAGTGAAAGCTATTATCAAATATATAATTTGAAAATTATCTAGGCTGTGTTACATATTAGAGTCCAAAGACTTATACTGCTATCTAGTGGCCATATTGAGTAATATAAAATTATTAACTACATAATCCTCTCCTGTTCAAAGTTCCTAATACTGTAGCATTGTTATTACAGTTTTGAAAATCACTAGGACTGACTAACTGTTAATCTCCTAGGAGGAACTCCAGTTCTAAAAATTACACTGGACTACTTATAGGGGATAAACTAAGAATTCTTTCACTATGAATGTAATACATTTTATGAATAAACATGTAGTAATTCAATGATGAATAAAATAATGTTTAAGAATAGGAACACTGAAAAAATAACTTTTCAGATAAATGCTATAAATCTATTTAAATAATGATTCACTATTATAACAGAATAATATGACATAGCTTCTTCTGAATATGTAAGAGATTATCCTTGATTTCAAAGATTTCTAGACTGAATTCATTTCTTTTTCAAATTTTTTTTCTATGGGGCTTGTGCACTTGCTGGAGAGAAAGAGAGAAATTGAGCAAGCAACCCCACCCCCCCACCCCCAGTGAGATAGCCACACTGCAGTCCCTTTTCCTTCACTCTCCTCTTTAGATTTTGGGGAGACATACATACACAAACACGCACACGTGCACACACACACACACACACGCAGAATGTTTTTCAAACTGCTGGATCCAGTACTCAAACTGCATAGTTACCTATATGGGACCCAGCTGCCTTAGCCACCAACACTATTTGCTGAACCTTATTTATTTATTTATTTATTTATTTATTTATTTATTTATTTATAGAGATTTTCGCTATAGGGCATGTGTGTTCGTAGGAGAGAGAGAAACAAAGTGAGAAATCACTCCCCACTAGGATGGTCATGTAATCCCTTCTCCTCCATTCTGCTCTGGGAATTTTATCCACGTTTACCCACATACCTGATGTGATTTTCAAGCTGCTGGGTCTGGGACTCAAACTGTGGTCAGCTATGTGGGAACCTAGGACCTTAACCACTATAGCATCTGCTGGCCCCTACTTGGCATATCTTTTTAAACAGCTAATTGCAGCTGGATTATTGAAAAGAAGACTTTAAAAGAATAATTAGGATAACAGTGTATTTCTCAAGGCTAGATATTGACAGCCCTGTCTCTATGAAGAGGGAGCTAGACAAAGTTTAAGTTTATTGTTAATGGGAAAAAGGCTAGTGTGTTCACTCTTTTATTCTTTCTTTCTTTTTAGACTTTTGCCATAATGTGTGTGTGCTCACTACAGAGAGAGAGAGAGAAAAAAAGTGAGAAATTGCCTCTTAGGGGTGATGGCCAGACCACTATCCCTTCTCCTCCATTCTTCTCTAGAGATTTTGGGTATGCATGCACACGTGTCCTGCGTTTTTTAAGTTGCCAGGTTTGGGACTTGAACCATGCAGTAGGCCATGTGGGATCTAATGCCATAACCACTATACCACCTGCTGTCCTCAGTACTTTTTTATTTTTTTAAAAAAGGGGTGCCCATAGGGACCAGCAGTTAACGTAATGGCTATGTCGCTGGACTCCCATGTAGTCATGTCCTGGACCTGGTGGCTTAAAACTCACGCCGGGCACGTGTGCGTGCGTGCCCAAGATCCCGAGAGGAGAACGGAGGAGAAGGGATTGCGATGTGGCCATTCCCCCTGGGGGGTGATTTCTCGCTTTCTGTCTCTCTGTCTCTCTCTGTCTGTCTGGGAAGTGCATGTGCCCTATAGCAAAAACCTCTCCAAAAGAAAAGGGGGGGGGGGGGCATGTATTTGCCATAGAGAAAGGGGAAGAGGATAAAGCACCCCTCTTCCCCGATGGAGAATCCCTTCTCCATCTCTCCGCCATTTTAGTATTTGGGGATATGTAAGCACACACACTTGGAATGTATTTCAAACTGCAGGTACAGGGCTCAAACTGCACAGTCAGCTTTATAGGACCCAGCTGCCTTAACCACTATGCCGTGTTTTTCCTGTCTGGGACAGAACAGACAGCCATGTGGGAGCTGGCTACCTTAACCACCAGTCTATGGAGCTGGCCTATTTTCCTATTCAATATCTTCAGCCTATCTCTGACCCAAACATGTTCCCTATTCTGAGACGAATTGAATATACACCCACACACATGCATGTGTGCACTCAGAGTTCAGGTTGTTACCTGGGCTACAAGAAAAACATTTGGTTTCCCTCCTAGAGCAGTTTAACCCTAGTTACCCTGACAATTAAATTAATCTCAGAAATTCTACATTTTCTGAAAATAGCCCTTTGGTGTTTATAAACATTTTAAATAGTATACAATGTACATATTGCTCTATAAAAGGTTAGTACATATTTTACTCATAATTTTTATATCTGAATGTTAAAATGCATCATACTTTTTATGGTTATTATTTTGGACGCTTCCTGAACTCCTTAAATTCAATCAGTGAATTTAAATTAAAATTATGATTTGGAGTCTGTATGTGTTTACGCTTATAAATCATTAAGACATTTTTTCAGGACCAGCAGGTGACATGGTGGTTAGGATGCTGGCCAACCGTGATTAGGGTCCCAGGCATGGTGGCTTGTTCTCTCTCTCACTCTGTCTCTCTCTCACTCACATGTGTGTACCTGCCCTATAGTAAATTAAATAATAATGATAACAAATAAAATTAAATAAATAATTATTTTTAAAAAAAGAGAGACATCATTGAAATTTTCCACAGTTAGACCACAGAAGAGTACCACAAAGGATTCCTTTATAATCTTCAAGAGGACCAAAATCATGCCTGTGTGGCAAAAACCTTCATGATACCGTTAAAAATTAAATTGCTTTAAAGAACTAGGATACATTTCACGTCATGTGTCATCAACTACTTATCAAACATAATAATATGAATATAACTATTCCAGAACCATTGAATTCTGAGGTATCTAAATTGTTTAATAAAATCTTGTGGAATGTATTTGTTAGGCCACTAAGTGAATCTTGACAGATTGTGTGCTAATATGAATTGCCAGCATGAGGTTATTTCAGTTAAAGAGTCACTGACTCGCCTACATCCTTTGTGAACATCACACAAATATGTAAGGTACTCATGAGCAGTGGTGCCCAGGATGAGGAGGTCTGAGACAGGTTTACAATAACTCTTTTAATATACATTTTAATTTTATACTAATAAGAATTAATAAGTCCACTTTTGTCAATACTACACACACACACACATGCATATACACATACATATATATATATATATATATATATATATATATATAATCACACACTCTAAGTCAGTGCTACTTACCTAACAATCACCCTATCGTCTTTATAGAAGAATCGACACAGCTTGATATAATCATACCACTATATGTGCACATGTGTGCATGTATCTCAAAATATCACATTATTTCATACACACACACACACACACACACACATATATTATTAGTATTGGTCAATTAAATTTTTTTCATTTCCAAAATCAGTGAGTAAGAAGGTTTGGATTAATAAATTCATTTCTTTATTCACTGACTTTCAAACATTCAAAAAATGTTAAGTGACAAAATAATTGAGAGAAAAAAAGGAAAGATATTACATTCAGGGGAAATTTGAGATTCTTTAGAGATGAAAAAAAACAAATATACAGTTATCCCTTAGTGTCTTCATGGGATTGATTTCAAGGCTCTCGGGGATACCAAAATCTAGGGATGCTAAAGTATTTTATTTAAAAAAAGATATAATATTTCCGTATAAACCATATACATCCTTCCATATACTTTTAATCACCTCTACTTATAATAACCAATATAATGTAAATGGCACATTAATAATTGTTATACTACATTGTTTATACTATTTTTATTGTTGTATTGTTAATTTTTTATTATCTTTTTCTAAATTGTTTGACCTATAGTTTTTTTTTGTTTGTTTTGTTTTGTTTTTTATAGACCACAGATTAGTTTATTTTTAACACCCATCAAGCCATGAATTCATAGGGAATAGGTTCCAGTAGCTCAGGCTCCTTTCCATTGGTTCTCACAAAGTGTGCTTCTCTGGGTGGAGCAGGCTGGCGCTTTAGTTGAACCCAGGTCCCTTTCTCTTTGACTTCTTTCTTTTTCCGGTCATTTTCCTTCACACATTTTAGGAAGCTATCTCTGCTCTTAGAATGTTTAATATGCTCAATACGCACATTGATTCTCTTGGCAAGAATCTTGCTCTTAACTTGTTTGTTTACAACAATGCCAACTGCATGCTGGGCAATGTAGACTCTTCCAGTTTTTCCATGGTAACATTTGTGGGGCATTCCTTTTTGAACAGTACCCATTCCCTTAATGTCTACAATATCACCTTTCTTGTAGATTCGCATATATGTTGCCAAAGGAATAACTCCATGTTTTCTAAAAGACCTAGAGAACATGTATCAGGTGCCTCTCCTCTTTCCCTTTGTGTTCGTCATTTTGGTTAATTACTGGAAGATGGCGGTTATAGCCAAAAGGAAGCTGACCTATAGTTTATTGACTCCACAGATGTGGAACCTGAAAATACAGAGTGACTATAAATGTGTGTGTGTGTGTGTGTGTGTGTGTGTGTGTACACACACACATATATTTGCTTTAACAAAGTAATTCCCATTGCTTTATCACAACTGGATTGCCAAACAGAGATGTTGCCCAGCAGTCTTCAAGTGCAAATCGAACTAGTAGTCTATATATGTGATCTGAATTTGGTTGTGAAGTTGATTTCTGCTATTTCCCGGTGACATCTTCAACCTACTAAGCTTCAATGGATTACATGAACAATGAAAGTGGGAATAATTTCCATTGATATCTAAAATAAAAAGTAAAAGAAAAAATTCACACATACCAATGAGAAAGTATAATTATTATAATAAAATGCATGCTTTTATATTCTGCTATCTCAGCCTTTTGGAAAGGAGACACCGGTCTTTGAAACAATGCGAGGAGAAACTCACCTGCCACAGCAAAAGGAAGTTATTATTCATGAACATCTTTTCCACATAAATCAACATTACTCTGAGCAGGCTGTAGAATGAAATACTGGCTATCATACTATTGTTTTAGAATCTTTGATATAAAATTTACAAATGTTCATATTTTCACATTAGATTCAACCTCTTCACCTCATGCTAATGTTGTACATTTCAGTCATTTACTTCTATTACAATTAATACAAAATCCACATTAAAAATTTAGTGGTTGATTAGAATTTTTCAAGTGAAAAAGAAAAACAGTAAATATTAGATGTGCATATCACTGTTTGTTGGTTTTTATATAAAAGTCTCACTTGGTAATTGTGGGAGACAGCATTGACTTCCAACTATTGAGGTCTCTCGTGAACATATAAGCAAAAATATGTTACATTTGATTTTTATCATTTATTATCATGTTTTACCTACTAATACATCACCAAAATGCTAATAAAACCAGTCACTAATATCCTTTGGCATGATTACATTTTTTTTTTCTTATTGCTCAAGTATTACAAATAAATTTAAAATTATAATTTGACTAATATGTCAGCATATATTTTCAAAGTTGGAGATTCTGCCTAATAAAATTATGACTCGCTTATTCACTTTTCAAGAAATACTACAACCATATGATAAGCAATGAAGTTGTTTGAAATGTAATTTGCAAACTTAGAATCTTACAGTTTTAAGTTCTGCTTTGAAATTTG
This sequence comes from Tupaia tana, assembly GCA_026018925.1. NCBI lineage: Eukaryota > Metazoa > Chordata > Mammalia > Scandentia > Tupaiidae > Tupaia > Tupaia tana. The sequence continues at coordinate 54,020,478 of JAKSZU010000003.1, forward strand.
TATTTTTAAAAACACCATATTGATACAAAGTAATAATGACAGTTTTTATTTATTCATTTTGTTTGTTGTTTTTCAGTTATGCTACAGGGCATGTGTGCTTGCCAGAGAGAGACAGACAGAGAGACAGAGAGAGAGGGAAAGTGAGAAAGCATCCCTGGGGGCTATGACCACATTGCAATCCCTTGTCCATTCTCCTCTCAAGATTTTGTGCACACAAGCACTTGCGCTCAGTGTGTTTTCAAGTCATCAGGTCTGGGCTTTGAACTGCACAGTTGGCCATGTGGAATACAGCCACCTTAATCACTACACCACCCACTGGCCTATAATTATGATAGTATTTCTCTTCAATTAAGCATTTTAAAATAACTGGAAGTAAATATTTATAATTGTTATTTTCCTTATGAAGAAGCCAAACCTAGCAAAATAAAATATCCAATCTCTTTAAATATTTTAATCCAGGTTAAGAAAAGAATGATTTCACAGCAAAACACATGCATACTTTTTTTTTATGCATACGTTTTAAAAACATACTTGGAAAGAGAGAAAAATGTACAGTTTAATCCCTTTGTCTATGATCACCTCACACCACCCTTCTAGTTGTTTTCTTTATACTCAGTTTCACTGAAACCACAAATTTCTTTAAAATTTAGTACCTTGTGCATGCATATTAGTTGACAGCAACCCAATAAAACTAGACTCTCACACCAAAGCCTGTGTTCAATTCCGCAGAAATGAACACTTAACACACCATTAAGCCAACCATTAAGGCCACCTTGTTTTCTCTGCTTGGCTGCTGCCTGACAGGTGGGCAAAGGTACCTCGGTGTGTCCAGTGAATGAGGTGCATCACAGCAGCAATGATAGATTCAAACAGCAAACAGGAGCTTTAGGAGGTGGTTGCTAGGATGGAAAAGCAGCTGGCCAACCTCACCATTCTCTTATTCTGTTGGAGAGCAAGGTTTTAAAAGAAAGGCACATATATAGGAATAGGCCAGTGAGTAGAAAGTAAATATTTAAATACATCTTTTCCTTTGTATTTAAACATTTCTTTGTTAGTGTTTCTTAGGTATATGACATAAAGAAATATAAATATACAACAAGCTGTATTTTCTGTATGACTCTGTACAAAAACATATCCGAAATTTTTGTTTGTTTGTTTCTTGTAGCCATTATAACAAGTGTCTATAATAATTTGATAAATGAAAGTAACAATTACTTTCATTATTAAGTAATCTCCCTGCTGCTAGGCTGTATGTTTTTATTTTTTTATATTTTATTTATTTCTTTCTTTATTGGAGAGGTTTTTGTTATAGGGCGCATGTGCTCTCCAGAAAGAGAGAGACAGAAAGTGAGAAAGCACCCCCCGGGGGGATGGCCACGCCGCAATCCCTGCTGAGATTAGGGGCTAAATATCCCTATACAAACTATTATATATAAATATGGTACTTCATTTGAAATTAAATTCTGGTGGTTTCAACATTCAGTAGTGAATTGAAATATATTTCATAGACCATACAAATCTCTTATTTAAAAGGTACTGTTCAGTGGTGTTTAGCAAAATCATGGAGTTGTCCCACCATCACCCCACAATTTTAGAAATATCCTCACCTCAGAAAGGAACACTGAAAAAGAGAAAAAAAAAAAAAAAAAAAAAAAAAAGGAACACTGTACCTTTTTGTAGTCATCCCACCCTTTCACACTCTCCCAACCTACCCATAGATAACCACTAATCTACTCTCAGTCTCAATATAGATTTATCTGTTCTAGACATTTTATATAAATTGAATCAAACAATTTATAATCTTTTCTAGCTGACTTCTTTCACTTAGCATAATACTTCCGAGGTTCATCCATGCTGCTTTTCATAAATCAGTACTTCTTTTCGTTGCCAAGTAATATTACATCATATGAATATTCCACATTTTATTTATCCATTCACTCACTGGTGGACATTGGGTTGTTTCCACTTTTGGGCTATAATGAATAATTCTGTGATGGACATATATTTTCATTTCCCTTGGGCATGTACCCAGGAGTGGAATTGCTGGGTCATATGGTAACTCCGTATTTAAGCTTTTTTTTTTTTTTTTTTTGGAGAGGTTTTTGCTATAGGGCACGTGTGCTCGCCAGACAGACAGAGAGAGACAGAGAGACAGAAAGCGAGAAATCACCCCCCAGGGGGGATGGCCACGTGGCAATCCCTTCTCTTCCGTTCTCTTCTCGGGATCTTGGGCACGCACGCACACACACCCAGCATGAGTTTTAAGCCACCGGGTCCGGGATGTAAACCGCAGTCAACTACATGGGAGTCCAGCGACATAGCCATTACGCTAACTGCTGGTCCCCCCGTATTTAAGCTTTTGAGAAATTGCCAGAATGTTTCCTAAAACAGTTGACCTTTTTATTCCTAAGTCTACTAATTTGAGTCCTCTCCTTCCCCCACCGCCCCCTTTGGTCAGTCTTGCTACGGTTTGTCAGTTTTGTCAAGGTTTTTCCAAAGAACCAACTTTTGGTTTGTTGATAATTTTTCTGTATTTTTCCTATTTCCTATTTTATTAATTTCTGCTCTAATTCTTATTTTTTCCTTCTTTATGCTTGTTTCAAGTCTAGTTTATATCTGAAGATGCTAGGTCAATAGCTTTAAATGAATAGATAAATATTTTGCTTGTTTATTTACATGACTGTCTCCTCATAGCTGGATTCGGTGTTCTACAAATCAGGACCTGTGACTTTAATTAAACTTTGTCTCAGTCGTCTATTGTCTTTGGCACAAACTACAACTAAAAATATGAAGACCATGGTTTTAATGCATTGAGGGACTAAGAAGGACAAAAGGATAACCAGAAAGCAAAATCTAAGTTACAGTAAGAAACCAGAGATGGGTAAATAACAGACCATTTTCACCTTGAAAATATCAGTAAGACAAGTGAGTTGTGCTCTGGCTTTCACTGACCTAGAGGAGTGAAACCGAACATTGTCCAGGGTAGGAGGTCCAACTTAACAGTACTCAAGCTTGGTCAGTAAACTACATATAAAACTTCTTCCTCAAGGTAAAAGCCAGATAATTTTCCATCAAAGAAGGGAAGACATAGGGCACAACTCATCTATATAATGTTCAAGCATGCTAAAGGAAACATAATTTTGATGACAAAAACATATGTGGCACAACTGTGCAGACAAACGAAGAATGATAAACACTAAATTCAGGTAATGGTTATTTAAAGCAGAAAAAGAAGGAGATGGGTCATACAAAGATACGTGGAGATATTAAAGAATGTGATTTTTTTTATAGAGTTTTTTTGCTAAAGGGCACATGTGCTCAATAGAGAGACAGAGACAGGCAGAGAGCGATTAAGGGTGCCTCCAGTCTCCTCTCAGGATCTTGGGCACACACGCATACACACACAGTGTGAGATTTAAGCCACCAGATCCAGGACTTGAACCACAGTCATCTACATGAGAGTCCAGTGACATAGCCATCATGCCAACTGCTGGTCCCAAGAATGTGATTTAAAAAAAAAAAAATTAGACGGGACCAGAAGATAGCATAATGGTTACATTGCTGGACTCCGACATGGCGATCACAGTTTGAAACGGCTTGACACTCTAGCCTGGTGCGTGTGCATGTGTGCCCAAAATCCTGAAAGGAAAATGGAGGAGAAGGGATTGCCATGTGGCAAAACACTTTGGGGGAGGATTTCTTGCTTTCTGTCTCTCTGTCTCTGTCTGTCTCTCTGCACACACCCTATATCAAAATTCTCTAAAAAAAAAAAAAAAAAAAAAAATGCAAAAGATGATAGAATGTTGTTGTTCAATATACCATTAGTATTCTTTTCTTATACTATTTATTATTATTACCATTATTATTATTACTTTTTACTTACCAGAGAACGCATGTGCTTGCCAAAAGAAACAGAGAGAGAGGGAGGGAGAAAGGACCCCTCCCAGTAGGGCATGATCTTGTTGCAATCCCTTCTCCTCCATTTCTTCATCCCATCACAATCTTGGGCATACATGTACATGCACTTCATGTGTTTTTCAAGCCACTGGGGCTGGAGTTCAAACTGTGTGGTTGGCCATAGAGGATCTGGCTTCCATAAATACTAGCCTATGGGGCTACCCCTCCCATACACTTTAAATCAATGTTTGTTTTGCAGTACCTGGTTTTAGTAATTTAAAAAGTAAATATACATGAAAGAAATCCCATAGATTTTTTTTTTTAATTTGCCAGAAGGTGCACGCACTCACGGGGAGAGGGAGAGGTGGAAGGAAGTGAGAAAGAAACCTCCATAAGGAATGATCCCACCACAATCACTTCTCCATTTCTCCTTCTTTCAGGATTTTTGGCATGCATACACACATGCCTTGCATGTTTTTCTTTTCTGTCTTTATTGTTTTAAGGCTTTTGCCTTAGGGCATGTGTGCTCACCAGAGAGAGACAGAGAAAGACAGTGAGAAGGAAAGTGAGAAATCACCCCCACCCCAGGAAAATCCCTTCTCCTGTGTCCTCCTGGGATTTGAGGCATGCATGCACCTGTGCCCAGCATGATTTTCAAGCCACCAGATCTGGGACTCAAACCACTGTCAGCCATGTTTCCACATGTCTAGCCTCCTTAACCACCACGCCACCTGCTGGCACCGCCTTGCATATTTTTCAAGCTGACAGATCTAGGACTCAAACTGCAAACCGCATAGCGGGCCGTGTGGAATCCACTTGCCTTAAGAACCACACTATGGGCTGTCCCCCAACCCATCCATATAGATCATTTTTTTGTTTTGTTTTTCTTAGAGATTTTTATTATAGGGCACATGTGCTTGCCAGAAAGACAGAAAGCAACAAATCATCTCCCAGAGGGGATGGTTATGACGCAGTCCCTTCTCCATTCTCCTCTTGAAGATTTTGGGCATGCACACACACATACCTGGCATTTATTTTAAGCTACTGAGTCTGGGACTTGAACCGAGTCAACTACATGGGAGTCCAGCGATGTAATCATTATGCCATCTGCTAGTCCCAATTTTTAAAATAAAATAAAACCTAAGAAATTGAAATGACTAGTTGAAGATCAAACAGGTCGTTAAGTCAGGACTAAACTATGTTTTCTTTTAAAAGTAACTGTAGATTCAGCCACTGTGTTGAAGCAGTATTTCTAGCATTCTGCAGGGCCGAATGCTATGGTTGACATACGGTTCAGATCCCTGGTCAGCCTAAAATCATGCAGAGTCCAGGGTCCTGAAGAGCTGGAGGGCTGGAGTAGGGTGGGGGCTGGATAGTGGCATGATGAGACCCTATCATATTCTCAGCCCTGACTGTATATTAGATTGGTGAATCTCACAGCCTGCAGCAGAAATACCCACAGGACTCATGAGAATATATATTGCTGAACTTGTATTTTTAATATCTCAGATGATAATACTGTTGCTGCTGCTGATAGTGGTGGTCCATTCAAAAGCACTTTCTTTCTCTCTCCCTCTCATGTGTACATATGCACTTTCTATCATGAATAAATAGATAAAAAGGGTAGAAAGTAACTATAAAACTTTACAAAGGCCATCTACAAAACTCTGGAACTAGAAAAGTATTGTGAAATAACAATGATGTAATTGCTCATATTCTACTTTGTAAAACGAGTTTTTACTTAAATTAGCATTCTTATTAAATCTCCTTAAAACTATGATCATTTTCACTAAGATTTACCCCTTAGTGGCTCATCTGCTGCAAGTTTTCAATATTGGGTTTACTTTTGCTGTTGCACAAAACACTTGAAATGTACTCTCTTGCCTTGCTCTGCCAAGACATGCAATTTTTTAACATTAGAAAAATAGTACCAAAAAATTCAAAATGGTATGTAATACTTTTGCATAGTTAATAAAGAATAAATAAATCCGTATATACATACACATACATTTGATTATATGCATGTATACATATTTTCCTCTGAAAAAGAAATAACAAACATATGGTAAATTCTATGTTGTGTGTATTTTACCACAATATTTTGAAATTTGTCAAAAGGTGTATGTACTTGCCAGAGAGAGACAGAGGGGAAGGAGAAAGAGGAAGCACCCCACAGCGTTGTGTGATCATTCCCAACTCCCTTCTTCATTTCTCCATCTGGTCGAGGTTTGGGGCATGCATGCACTTGTACCTAACCTGTTTCTTAACCTTCTGGGGCTGGGATTCTAACCACTATGTCATGTGGGATCTGATTCCCTTAATGGGGCTAAATCTACCATAAATTTTTTAGAAGTGATTTTAATCAGCAGTGGAAGCTTAAAGTAATAGATCACAGAGGAAAACTTTAAAGTTGATCTTGACATTGATTTGGTCAGCAGTTCTCAAAAGATGGTTCATGGACCACCAATACCAGCAGTAGCAGCAGCATTATCATCTGGGATATTAAAAATAGAAGTTTGGGAATGCCTCGATATGCTCTCATGAGTCCTGTAGGTTCTTCTGCTGCAGACTATAAGACTCACTGATCTAATATACAGTTGGGGCTGAGAACTATACTGTCCATTCTAGGACAGGGATGTGTACCCTATGCTGCATTAGAATCACCTGGAGAAATTTTAATAAATATTACTTTTAATAAATGTTGAGGTGCACCCCAAATCAACTTAATTAGACTCTCCAGAGATAGGATCTGGATATGAATGCTTTTATAAAATGACCCAGCTAAAATTCAGATCAAAATCACAATGAGTCATCACCTCACACCTGTTGAGATAACTACTATTAAAAAGAAAAGTGTGGAACCAGCAGTTAGTGTAATGGCTATGTCGCTGAACTTCCATGTAGTCGACCGTGGTTCATGTCCTAACCCAGTGGCTTAAGCTCACACTGGGCGCGTGTGCGTGCGTGCCCAAGATCCTGAGAGGAGAAAGGAGGAGAAGGGATTGCGGCGTGGCTATCACCCCTGGGGGGTGATTTCTTGCTTTCTGTCTCTCTGTCTCTCTCTGTCTTTCTGGCGAGTGCACACGCCCTATAGCAAAAACCTCTCCAAAAAAAAAAAAAAAAAAAAAGTGTTTACAGGGGATGTAGAGAAATTAAAACAATCACATACAGTTGGTGGAAATACAAAATGTGCAGCTGCTAAGGAACAGTTTGGAGTGCCTCATAAATAAATGACACTACCTTATTGTCCAGCAATCCAAATTTGAATATTTATCCAATAGAACTGAAATCGGGATCTTGAAAAGCTTCCTTCACTCACATGTTCATTGCAGCATTATTCACCCTGCTAAGACATGGAAGCAATCTGTGTCAATCAACAGACGAATGGACAATAATGTAAAATGTATGTATTAAATTCACACAAAATGGAATACTAATTAGCCTTTTAAACGGTGATTCTGCCATTTACAACAACAGAGATGAAAACATAAATGAACCTGGAGGACATAATGTAAAGTAAAATAAGTCAAAAAGGACAAATACTGTAGATTCCACTTATATATGGTACCTAAAATTAACAAACTCGTAGAATCAGAGTAGAAAGGTGGTTGCCTGGGGCTTGGGGTTGGGCTAAATAGGGAGCTGGTTAATAGTCACAAAGTTTTAGTTATGCAAGTTTAATATGTCCTAGGGATCTACTGGGCAATATAGTGCTTCTGTAACAAAACTGCATTCAGCACTACTTTAAAATTAACAGGATACATCTCGTGTTAATTGTTCTTACCACAAAAAAACCTTTGTGGTGGGGCACAAGAAAATGTTTAGAGGTAATAAATCATGTTTATTACCTTAATCGTATCATTGTGGTGATGGTTTCCTAGGCATAGGCATAGGTCCAAACTCACCAAACTCTATACAGTAAATATGTGAAGGGGGTTTTTGGTATATCAGTGATACCTCAATACAAACAAACAGATAAACAAAAGCAAAACTTCCCAGATGGTTTTAATGTGGAGATGGGGTTGAGAATCACTGCTCTGGTGGACAGCAAAAGGTTTTCTCTCTAATCATGCACATCTCTTCACCTTTGCTGTATTGTTGGCCTTAAGAAAATTATAGGTTTGCAAAGACATGAACAGCAGGAAACAGGCGTCACAGGGTGGCACCCTGGAAAGAGTGTACACACCACTGTCACCCTTTTTATATACTTCTATACTTGAAGTGCAAGCCTACAGTAAGGCAAAGAATAAGACAATAGAAATAAAATTCAGTATAGGAATAATAGTAAATGTAATTCTCATTAAAGCCAAAATTCATGACTTAGATCACTTTTTTCCCTTAGATTTTTGCTATAGGGCGTGTGCACTCATCAAGAGACAGAGACTGAGAGACAGAAAATGAGAAATCACCCCCCTGGGGGAGAGTCATACCACAATCCCTTCTTATCCATTTTCCTGTCAGGATTTTGGGCATGCATGAACATGCGCTCAGCATTAGTTTTAAGCCACTGGGTCCAGGACTGGGACCGCAGTGGACTATGTGGGAGTCCAGCAATGTAACCACTATGCGGTCTGCTTGTCCCAGCTTAAATCGTTCTCTTAAAAAGATCCAACTATAGGCTTTCTATTTTATTTCATCCAAAATAAAGTGACACAGGAAACTTTGTACATGTAAATGGGTAAGGAAATTATTTTAAGAAAAAAATAAAACAAAATGTCGACAATACAAAGATTAAAATAGAATTCTTAACATACGTATTAACATGTAAAAGAATAAAGTAGGTTACATTGTATTTTTAGATAGTACAGCTTTTTCTTTTTAGAAAGATACCACTCTAATAAACCTTTCTATGCTTAACAACATAGATAGAATTATTTATAAGGACGGGCAGGACTTCCAGTAAAGGCAGCAAAAAGAGGTCAGGTGATCTTTCTCACAGAGAACATTCATAATTACTGGAAATATTAAAAACAACTCTTTGGAAACACTGGAAATAGCCAAAGATAGGCTAAATCTCAAGAGGAGTTTACTCATGAAATACTGCTATTGCATGGACCAAGAACTCTTGAGTTTGTGATTTTTCTTGCTGGAACATTCCCAACTCTACCTTTCCCTTCAGTCAGGAGTCAGAAAATAGCCACTTTAATAGCTCTAGATGGCAGGTGATGGAATTCAGAGGAACAGAGGCAGCTGGGAATTTAAAAGGCAAATTTTGGAAGTGACATTGGCCCAGTGTCTCACTGCGAATCCTGTCCAAGCTCTGGCTGACTGCGGTACTTTGTGTGCACAGGGAAGAAGCTGGAGGAGTGGAGGCCGAAACCAGAAAGGGTCTATCTTTGAAAGACGGGACTGCTTTTGGTGAGGTTAGAGGGCTTGCTGCCCCTCTGACCAAGCGTGTTCCCCAACTTGTACACTGCAGGAAGCAGAAAGTAAAAACTTTCCCATTTCAGACGTGAAAGAGCAGAAGTTGGAGCTGGCAAAACAACTAGTAATTTATGAGGGAGCCCTAGAAACAACGGAACCACAAAAAGGATAAGCCCTCAAACCCGAGTGTAAACTGCCTAAATCCTTTGTTCCTCACTGACTCCACCAGTACAGAGGAGAGCTCTAGGGAGCCAGGCTAAAGAAGCAGTAAATAGAAGGCGAAAAACTGTTTAGAGCTATTAGGTGCTGCTCACTGTGCAGGAAACAGAGACAGAGACAGAGAGAGTGAGGGGGAGAAAGCACCCCACAAGGGATATAGTCACACCCAATTCATTTTCCTCCATCTCTCTATGGCCCTTCAAGACTCCAGTTCCTGGGCATGTCTTAGATATGTAGAGTAATGCAGTGTAAACAAAGGATATCAACAGTTCAATATCCTTAGCAAGCTCGTCTATTTTTGTGAGATGTGACTTGATGTATTTTTTTTTTGGGGGGGGGGGGGGGGGCTAGCCAGAGAAACAGAAAGCAAGAAATCACCCTCCCGGGGGGATCGCCATGCTGCAACCCCTTCTCCTCCAGCGTCCTCTCGGGATTTTGGGCACACACGCACACATGCATGGTGGGAGTTTTAAGCCGCTGGGTCCAGAACTGGAACCCAATTGACTTCGTGGGAGTCCAGCAATGTAACCATTGCTCTGTCTGCTGGTCCTATGATTTGATGTATTAAATGTTCAATTAACCAGAGTCCATATTCCTTAAGGAAATCATTGACTCTCACTTGTTAGGTAAACCCTTTGATTGTATTGCATTAAAGCAAATCTGATACTTTTTTTGGAAAAAAAAAATCACTGTTAGATTAATAAATTGGCATTTGGGAGCCAACCAGTGGCACAGTGTTTAAGGTGGCTGGATCTCACATGGACGACTGAGTGGTTTGAGTCCTAGACCTAATGGCTTGAAAAACACACCAGCCGTGTATATATGTGTGTGTGTGCCCAAAATCTTAAGATGAGAATGGAAGAGAAGGGACTGTGACCTGGTCATGCCCCCAGGGGTGATTTCTCAATTTCCCTCTGTCTCTGTCTCCTTCCAGTGAGCACATGCACCCTATAGCAAAAAAAAACAACTAAAATAAAAATGGCATTTGGGAGCTAGCCAATGGAGTGGTGGTTGGGCTGGGTTCTACATGACTGTGCAGTTTGAGTATGGGACCTGACAGCTTGAGAAACATGCTAGGTGTATGAGCATGCGTACCTAACATCCCCAATGGAGGGAGAGACGGAGGACAAGGGATTGCAGTATGCCGCCCCCATGGGAGGTGCTTTCTCCCTCCATCTCTCTCTGTCTTTTTTTCTCTCTTTCTCTGACTCTCTAGCAAGTGCACATGCTCTCTAGCAAATTTAAAAATAAATTGGCATTCAGATTTTTTAATATCAATCTCATGAACTTTGTTAACAAAAATGTGACCATAGAAGGATTTAAAAGGCCCATTTCTCTGGTGATAACATCCTACATGACCTTGTGTGTGTATAATTTTTACTTTCTACACCTATGGTATGGTTTAATTATAGTTAAGAAACAAAATATTTTCAAGTCACGTGGTCCTTGTTTTTTATTTGGTGCTTCACAAATGATCACTGTTACCATTTTCACTGTTCTGTTTCTTCAAACACTACCTTTCATAGCAGAGCTTCTCCTCAGCTCAAGTGTTACTAATTCAGTGCTGTCAGTATCTAGGACCCACCCAGTGGCACTGTACCTAGGCTGGACCTCACAGGCAATGTCCCTTTCCAACTGTTTCTTTTTTCACCCACTTGGCTTCCAGTATCCTTATTTTATTTCCTACCTGTTTCCTAAGAGAGCACTGAGCTGATTATAAATATCTATTGATATCAATTGATTGATAGACGGATGAGAGTGTTACATATCTTTTGTGCCTTTAAATAAAACATTTAAAAATTTTCTTTTTAGGGACCAGCAGATGGCATAATGGTTACATTGCTGGATTCCCACCTGGTTGACCACAGTTCAAATCCCGGACCCTGCAGCTTAAAATTCACACCAGGTACGGGACCAGCAGTTAGCGTAATAGCTATATCGCTGGACTCCCATGTAGTCGACAACAGTTCGCGTCCTGGATGCGGTGGCTTAAGCTCACGCCGGGCGCGTGTGCGTGCATGCCCAAGATCCTGAGAGGAGAATGGAGGAGAAAGGATTGTGGCGTGGCCATCCCCCCTCGGGGGGTGATTTCTCGCTTTCTGTCTCTCCATCTCTGTCTGTCTGGGGAGCGCACGTGGCATATAGCAAAAATCTCTCAAAAAAAAAAAAAAATTCACACCAGGCATATGTGCATGTGTGCCCAAAATCCCAAGAGGAGAATGGAGGAGAAGGGATTGTGGCATGATCATCCACCCTGATGGGGGGAAGAGGGAGGGGGTGGGTGATTTCTCACTTTCTGTCCTCCTATCTCTGTCTCTCCAGAAAGTACATACACCCTATAGCAAAAATCTCTCTAAAAATAAATAAATAAATAAATTTCTTTTTAAACTCAATCATTTTTCCCTTTCAGTTTAGTTTTGAGAAGTAGAAATTTAAAAGAAACTTTGAACAAGGCAGGTTGACATCAGCCCTTGTTAAAATTTCTCCAGATGATTTTTTTGAGTCATCAGGGTTGCAACCTCCTGTTCTGGAATCCATAGCTCACAGCCCTGGCACTTATTAGAATTTCTTTAAATAGCTATAAAAATACAGCTTGAATCCCACTCTCAGAAATTCCGATTTAAGCTCTATAGAGAATTTTAATGTGTACTTTGGGTGGCTAATCACTGCTCCAGACCAATGATTTCCATCGTCAGCAACAGAATCACAGGGGCAGGGTGGGGAGTGCTCACCTGGCTTATTGTCTGAACAAGTTGTCACACTTCACAAGTTTCATCATTAAGTTAAATGAAATTAACACACATTCATTTTTATATCTCTATAGAAGAACTTTTACTCCTGTTCTAAAAATAAGTTTTTAACGTATACCAGATTTTCAGTTATTTCAATCCTTCAAATAAAAATTGGCTACTTGGGGCCAGCAGGTGACATAGTGGTTAAGGCTCTGGATTCCCACATGGGGGTCGACCATAGTTGAATCGCAGACCAGGCAGCTTGAAACTCAGAGGGCACATGTGTGTGCATGCCTAAAATACCAGGAGAAGGAGCTAGCAGATGGTGTAATGGTTATGTCACTGTACTCCCACGTAGTTGACCATGGTTTCCAGACATGGAGGCTTAAAATTCACACTGGGCACATGTGTGTGCGTGCCCGAAGTCCCCAGAGGAGACTGGAGGAGAAGGGATAACGTCTGACCATCCACCGGGGGGTGATTTCTCGCTTTCTTTCTTTCTGTCCCTCTCTGTCTTTATGGCATGCACATGTGCCCTGTAGCAAAAATATCTAAAAAACAAAAAAAAAAGTACCAGGAGGAGATGGAAGAGAAGGGATTGTGGTGTGGCCATCTCCCCTGGAAGATTATTTTTCACTTTCTTTCTCTCAGTCTCTGTTCTCCTGGCAAGCATGTGCCCCATAGCAACAATCTCTCAAAAATGAGCTAACTAATTAATTAAATAAAATAATAATAATTGGCTAGCAAGAATGTTTTTGAAAGAGCATTTGAGTTGTTTTTGTTTGTTTGTTTGTTTGTTATAGGGCACTTGTGCTCGCCAAAGAGAGATAGAGAGAGGGAGGCAATCCCTTCTTCTCTGTTCTCTTCTTGGGACTTTGGGCATGCATACATACATGCCTGGGTTAATTTTCAAGCCGTCAAGTCCAGGACTCAAACCATGAAATCAGCCATGTGGGATCCAGAATCCTTAACCTCCTGCTGTCCTGTGAGCTAATTTTAAATTGCACCAGTTTAATGTTATTTAATAAAAATATTTTATATGTCGCCTTTATCAAGATACCACACAGAAATTATAAAATAATTATTCTTAGAACTATTTTACCCTAAATATGAATGTAGCAAATATCTCATTTTTTATGAGCTATTTCCTGTGTTTCTTTACAAAGACTAAAAAAAGTTATTTTTTCTGAAGAAAATACCAAGATGAACCACTAGGTGGCAAAATAGCATTTGCAATGTCAGATTTCAAGGAAGGCCTGATCTGCTGTTTTTATATTGCCATAACTGAAGTAAAGATGTTCACTGACTCTGATTCAGTAACATTTTCTAAATATGGCTTTATTCAAATGAAACTATCTGTAGTTAGTATTCTCAAGGAAGACCAGTCTTCACAATACACTTTCAAAAACAACACCAAAGTTAAAAATATTAGATTGAACCATCTATTCTAAAATCAGAACTGAATTCAAATTTAAAAGTAATTGTTTCAAGGACCAGCAGTTAGCGTAATGGCTATGTCGCTGGACTCCCATGTAGTCGACCGCGGTTCACGTCCCGGACCCAGTGGCTTAAAAACTCACACCAGGTACGTGTGCATGCGTGCCCAAGATCCTGAGAGGAGAATGGAGGAAAAGGGATTGTGGCGTGGCCATCCCCCCTGGGGGGTGATTTCTCGCTTTCTGTCTCTCTGTCTCTCTCTATCTGGCTGGCTAGCGCACGCGCCCTAGGGCAAAAACCTCTCCAAAAAAAAAAAAGCAAAAAAAAAAAGTAATTGTTTCACATATGATATAACAAAATCCTCAAATATTAAGATATCATTTAGACTAAACCTCAGTTTTATGCTGAAACTGACTTAAGATATCCCTGATCATTAATTATTCAAGTGACTATTACACATTTTCATTTAGAGAAAATGTATTGTCTCACAAAGCAGCATAACTGTTTTCTATTTCTTTTTTTAGTGAGGTATTATGTAAGTAACAGAGAAAAATATAACTAATCTACATTTATACACTATTCAGAATTTTTTAAACAGTACTATTCATAGTAGCAAATATATGGCATCAATCTGTGTATCAACACACAAATAGAGAAAACATGGCAGATATACGAATAGTGCAGTATGAGACCATAAAAAATAATTAAATCCTATCATTTGCAGCAACATGATGAACTAGAGGACATTATATTAAGTAAAAGATGCCCCCCAAAAATGTTCTGGCATTCTACTACACAGCAGGTGACTATAGATATGTTGTATACTTAAGATCGCTAGAGTCTTGAATGTTAGTACCATAAAGAAATGATTAATGTTTCAGATGATGGATATGCTAATTACCCTGATTTGATCATTATTCAATGTATACATATATTGGAACATCACACTGTACCCCACAAATACTGGTTCGTTGGAAAAGTCATGAATTTTTCTGTTTTTTTTTTTGTGTGTGTGTGTATGTGTGTGTGTGTGTGTAAAAATATGTCATGTCTTTTCTGATGACCTAATACATACAATTATTATATGTCAACTCTAAATAAAATAAAATAAAACTTTAAAAAATAAGTACTGGGACCAGCTGATGACATAATAGTTATGTTGCTGGACTCCCACCTGGCTGACAGGAGTTCAAATCTGAGACCCAGCAGCTTGACAATCAAGCCAGGCTTGTGTGCATGCACGCCCAAAATCCTGAGAGGGGAATGGAGGAGAAGGGATTGCGGTGTGGCCATCCTCCCTGGAGGGTGATTTCTCGCTTTCTGTCTCTTTGTCTCTCTATCTCTCTGGCAAGTGCATGTGCCTTATAGCCCAAAAAAACCCAATAAACAAAAACAAAAACAAAACTCTCTTAAAAAAAGAACTAGAAAATGTGGTATATCACCATTTATCATATACTTTGAAAATCTGAATAAAATAGTAAAGTATTTGAGACAGCTGAATTATTCAGGGTTCTCCAAAGAAATAGAAGCAACAGGATATGTAGACAGACATGAGAGGGGATTTATCAGAATTGGATCATGTGTTATGGTAGCTGAGAACAGGCTGTCTGCAAGCCAGAGACCCTGAAATGCTGGTAGCATGGCTCAGTCCAAGTCCAAAGGCCTCCGAACCAGGGAAGCCAATTGTGTGATCTCTCAGTCTGAGTTCAAAAGCATGAGAACCCCAAAGAGCAGGGGGACTGTTAATGTAAATCCTGGACTCCAAAGACAGGAGAGCGTTGAGTTCTGATGTCCAAGGCAGCAGAAGGAAAAGTCTATCCCAGCTCTTAAGAAAAGACCAGTTTGGGGCCAGCAAGGTGGCATGGTGGTTAGGCCACTGGACTCCCACGTGGCTCACTGCAATTTGAGTCCTGACCCTGGAGGCTTGCTTTCTCACTTTCCCTCTCTGTCTCTGACTCTCTCTCTCTCTCTCTCTGGTGAGCACACATGCCCTATGGCAAATTAAAGTAATAATAATAATTAATAAAATTAAATAAATAATAACCAAAAAAAGAAAAGACCAATCTGCCTTCTGTATTCTCCCTGTGCCCCTGGCTGATTGGACAGTACTGACACACACCAAAGGTAGAACTTCCCCACCTAGTCTGCATCGACTCACAAATTAGTCTCCTTTGGAAATATCCTCACAGAAACCTACAATAAGGCTATACAGGGACCAGTAGATAACTTAATGGCTATGTTGCTGGACTCCCACGTAGTCGACCGCGGTTCGTGTCCTAAACCTGGTGGCTTAAAACTCACGCCGGGCGTGTGTGCGTGTGTCCCCAAGATCTCGAGAGGAGTGGAGGAGAAGGGATTGCGGCGTGGCCATCCCCCCTGGGGGGTGATTTCTCGCTTTCTATCTCTCTGTCTCTCTCCGTCTCTCTGACGAGCGCACGCGCCCTATGGCAAAAACCTCTCCAAAAAAAAATAATAATAATAATAAGGCTATACAGATTTCTAGGTATTCTCTTCTTTCTCTTTTTAAATGTTAAGATTTTATTTGCAGAATTTTTTGTTGTACAGAAAGTAAAAGTGCTGTGATGATCTTGTTGTAACTGGTTGTCACGGATGGTTGACTCACCATCACAGCTATTCATGCTACATGAAAACCTAACACTTACAATTCTGTTGGGGTGAAGTCCCCAAAGCTTGGTGGTGGATTACCAAGAGGGCCTAAATGGAGGAAGGCAAAATATCACCAGAACTATTCTTTGGCCCTTTGGGTGGGTGGGTGTCCTGAGATTTGTATCCCTTTTTTTAAACAACTACCAAATCCATGAGCAGTCCAATACTGAACAGCTCTATCTTTGCAGGTTACTTGGGGTCTTAATCATCTTTTCCTTCGTCATATGTCTCTCTCTTCCTCTTCTCACCTTTCCCACTTTCTTCCTCCTCTTCCTCATTATCCTCATCTTCTTCATCAACTTCATCAAGTCCAACTTTTTTCTTCCTCCCCTTAACTTCATCTTCATTTTCTTCCCCTTCTACATCTTTGTTTTTATCTTCAGCCTCTTCATCAAACTATCCTTCCTCACTATCCTTGTCCTCCTCATTTTTTTCGTTGTCTCCTTCTTTGTCCTCCTCTTCTTCCCCCACAAGTTCTTCCTCAGCATCTGAATTGGGGGCTTCCCCATCCTCCCAACCACAACCATCCAGGTAGGTCAGCTGGGGCAGGAGCCTAAAGACAGTCTCTCAGTAGTCATTCAGGTTAGTGACCTTATAGTTAAACAAATCCAGGCTTCTCAGATATCCTGACTGTATCCAAGGTTCCAAGGTGCTGGTGTCTATCAGTTCATTTCCACTGTAGTTTACATGTTTGAGATTTGGAACTTTTTGCAAACATGTCCAGGCCTCCATAGACTATTCTCACTGAGCTCAAGTTTTTTCCATTTAGGTAACTTGGGAAGATTTAAAACTGAAATCAAGCCTACATTTATTAAACTGAGGATCTCTAAGTTCACAAATTCTGTTAAGCCAGAGAACAAGAGAGAGAGAAAGTGAGAAACCACCCTCAGGGGTAACAGCCACTTCACAATCCCTTTTCCATTCTCCTCTTGAGATTTTGGGCATGCTTGGACACACACACACACATGCACGCATGCACGCACACACACACACACACACACACACACAGCATATTTCTCCAACTGGAGGATCTAGGATTCAAACCATTTAGTTGGCCAGGTGGGATCCAGATGCCTTAATCACCACACCACAGATTGGCTCAAGTATGCCTTATGTGCATAAGAGTAAATTTTTATCATCTTGCACATACACAAAAACTTTTCTAGGTATAAATTCCCTCTTCAGAATAATATACCTCAAAGCTGTGATTAAATTACTAGCTTTGTTTTGTTTCTATGTAGAGAACCATTTTTACTCAGTGTGAATATCGTAGGATAAAAAGTCTTTCAATTCTAAATTTTACTAAGAATGTCAAATCTTAGACCTTTGTGAATTTTATTGGTTGGGTCCTCCTAATCCTTTAGCATTTGAAAATTCAACTCTTTCTCCAAGTCAGAACAGTCACCTCCCTTTGTGTCTTAGATGGATGCTCTGTACTTAATTTCTGTACTTTCTATTACATTCGTATGCATGTTTCATCCTCTGAATCTATCCTAGGTTTTCATTTTATTTATTTTCTCATCTTTTTACTGTTTTCCTTTGAGTTCCATGCAAATTTCTCATTCATGCTGTTTACATTTCTGTGTTATGCAATATGGTGTTAATGACCCATTGTGTGTGTGTGTTTCATGTTTTTGCCATAGGGCATGTGCATTCACTGGTCAGAGATAGAGATAGATAGTGAGAAGGAAGTGAGAAATCATCTCCAGGGTGGATGGCCATGCCACAGTCTCTTCTCTTCCATTCTTCTCTCAGGATTTTGGGTATGCACGCACACACATGGGCCTAGCATGATTTTCAAGCTGCAAGATCCCGGACCTGAATAGTGATTAGCCATGTGGAAATCCGGCACCTTAACCACTGTGCCACCTGTTGGCCCCTTCATTGTTCTTTCTTTTTTTTTTTTTGGAGAGATTTTCGCTATAGGGCGCATGCGCTCGCCAGACAGACAGAGAGAGACAGAGAGACAGAAAGCGAGAAATCACCCCCCAGGGGTATTGGCCACGCCACAATCCCTTCTCCTCCATTCTCCTCTCGGGATCTTGGGCACGCACGCACACGCGCCCGGCGTGAGTTTTGAGCCACCGGGTCTGGGACGCGAACTGCGGTCGACTACGTGGGAGCCCAGCAACATAGCCATTACGCTAACTGCTGGTTCCTTCATTGTTCTTTTAAGAATAAATCTGGCAGGACCAGCAGGTGGAGTGGTGATTTAAGCACTGGACTCAAACGTGCTGACCACAGTATGAGTCCCAGACTGGTGGCTTGAAAATCATGCCAGGCATGTGTGCATGCATGCCCAAAATCCCATAGGGAGAATGGAGGAGAAGGGACTGTGACATGGCCATCACCCCCACCCCCCCCGGGGGGGTGATTTCTCACTTTTCCTCTTTCTGTCTCTTTCTAGTGAGCACACTCACTCTATGGCAGAAACTTAAATAAATAAATGAATAAATAAATAAATAAAATCTGGCTATTTTGTTTTTCAAGTCCTGCCATATTTTGATAATGATATTTTATTGCTCACTCTTAGATTAGCTTCATTTTACACTGAAATATTTAATTGCTTATATAATTCTCATATCGTGAACACACTAACTTTTTCAGTGCCTGTCAATAAGTCTTACTTTTTCTCAATTGGCAGCAAGAAGTCTACACTTGCTTTTCATTAGGACTAGAGTCTTATCAGAGACTTAGAAAGACCACATTTGAATCCTCTGGAGCCATATAAAGGGAAAGAAAATAAGTAATGAATTTTGGAAATAATGAATTTTGTCTATTTTCTGCACGAGTGTAGTAAAGACTAAAATAGTCTTGGAGGTGATTTTAATGTTTGCCTAATGTTGGTGTCCTCATTCACAACCAGTGGGCAGTCCTCACACCTTTACCTAGGGCAGTCACCGGCATCACTGCAAGTTCTTCTTACATAGAAATGTCTGCAAGACTGCTGGAAAAAGACAGTCTTATTTAAAAAAAAAAAAAAAAAAAAAAGATGAGGAGAAAAGGAAGATGAAAACTCCTTCTTATTTCCTATTCGACTGCAGCACTGAAAACAAACATGTGCGTTAAAAGACCAAATGTTAAGAATGCTTAATTTGAGCAGCCCATAGTGTAGATAAAAAGGATAGAATAAATTATCCTCTACTTTGGGAGACTTAGGTCCTTCCTTTTTGTTTCATAAGGTCATGGATTGAAACCCACGAGTAAGGGACATTGTTACCAAACCAAACCCCAGTGGCCAAACTGGCAGTTTCATGTAGTCCATGCTTTGAACTAGAATTGAATTGGAGCGTACACAGAGTAAGACGGGTATGTAGATTTCCCATGGCTTCCCAACGGACTTCTAGAAGAGCATCTGTGGTTTACTTCTAGCACTAGATATTGTGTCCCAGGGCCAGGGACTTATCTGACAAAACCTCTGCTGCCTAATTCAAGGGTCATTTGAGCACCAATATAGTCAAGGAGGTATCTTCTAAGACACTGATTTATTTTGGGGAAAAAAAATGTGAAATACACAATTAGGAAATAGTAACTACCTCAGTCATCGTATATGTAATGTCATTTGATCTGATTTTCACTGGATTTATATTTAAAGATTTTAATTATATGTACCAAGTATGAAGTATGCCTTAAACTGCATTTAATAATTCTCAAGGCCTATTTAAGAGCCTTAAGAAATATTTGTTATTGAACTGCATCTTGATAAACACCTGTTCTTTAAGTCCAGCACTTGAGTCTCTCTTATCTCTCATTCTCAATTTCTGACTTGGAAAAATATCTGAGTGGTATACTTGCCACATATTTACAAAATATACTTTACTTATATCTGTTTTTCAAATCAAAACAATTAGAATTCTGTCTTCCCTATAACTTATAAAACTTAATATGATCATGTGAATAACATTTATTAATTTCACATGTAAATCTCTACTTACAGATGGGTAAGAGATATTTTCTAAGGGAAAATTAAGCAAGTCTACATCATTACTGTAAACCAAGTATATCTGAAATGATTATAATAAAACTTGAAAAGCAGAATCCATAAATGTGAATCAGATAGATAATCTGGTCTCTGAAATAAAAAAGGCTGTACAGATTTCAAGCTACTTTCTGTGCTTGAAAGCATATAACACAAATATTATACATCTCATCAGTGAAGAATCAAACTCATCATAATACTGGTAATTGGCTCTATATTTATTTAAAACTAACTGGAGGGATTAGCAGGTGGCATGGTGGTTAAGGCACTAGCCTCCCATATGGCTGATGTAGTTTAAGTCCCAGACCTTGTGGCTTAAAAATTATATCAAACACATGTGCATATGTGCCCAAAATCCCAGGAGGAGAAGGGATTTCTGTGTGTCCATCTCCCCTGGGGGGTGATTTCTCACTTTCCCTCTCACCGTCTGTCTCTGTCTCTCTTCGGCAAGCACACACACCCTATGGCAAAACAAACAAACAAACAAACAAACAAAAATACCTAATTGGAGGGGCCAGATGGTGGCTTATTGCTATAGAGTGACCTCTGTGGTGTACAACCACATAAAAAAGTTGCCAGTTCACACCCACAAACCTCCCTGAGTATGGCGGGCACACATGTGCCCTTAATCCAGGCTGGCTGAAACGAGGTAGTGTCCAGACCCTATCTGGGATTCTTTATCTGTCTTCCACACATGGAATACACTAATGAAAAAGTAATTGGATATTCTGAATCACCTATATGCTTGTGATACCAATGCATTTCCAGTTTGCGATTCTGTTTTTGTTGTTAATGCTGTTAATTTGGTTGTTCTCATACTAGGGTAGACACATCAATTTTAGTAACTATCTTGACTTTCTAAACAAAACTGCCATATACAGTCCCAGCTGCTGTAAACCAGGTGACACTTCTGCCAGGCCACAGATGGGTGTGACAGAATCCTATCCATTTTGTCAACTAGCTAGGGCATATTATATTCTCTTTCACAGAAATTTGAATTGGAAACATAAGGAAGAAATGAAGTCATTATTGGTGGGAATTAAAGGTTAAATGATACTACATGGTAGTTTCAGGGTCATGAGGGACATGTTGAATTAAGTCTATGAGGAAAAAGAAATTCAGGAAAATAGAAAATTGAAAAGATGAATAAGCAAGAACTATGGGGTAAAGAAATATAGTCAGAGAAGAGCTATGTTTGCAGCATTTCTGTAACCAAGCATACCTGAGATTTATGAAAAACTTAAAATATTAAGCCTTAGGTCTCTATGGAAAGGGATGATAGAAAACCTATACACAAAGTATTTTTAGGTGGCCTACATGCTATAAAAATTTTCCAGAGTGATTTTGATATCTGGCATCACTTAACTGTCATTAGCATTTTCAACTATTTCCTTTGACATGATGGCATTTTGGGTCACTATTTATTCGGGCCCAACAGCATTTTTCCTATATGATTGCTAATTTTTAAATGTCATTTGCAGCCTCCATTACTGCCAACTCATCAATGCACTAAATAAGTATTTATTAAGCTGTTACTGTGTGTGCCAAACATATTGCTACCTGTGGCAATATGAAGTGAAAATTGGAGAGATCCCCAGAAGAACATTAAATGAGAGAAATCCTGTCAAGAAAATCATAACATCACTTTCCCAACTAATTTGAGGCTTTCACACACCAAACATGGAGAGGAAGCAAAGAAAAATCCATGTTTAATTATCAGTTCCTCGGAGAATTGAGATCTGAACAATCAGAGGAAACAGATTTTATACCCTGGGGCTACACTTCATACTATGGTCCAACCAGAAGAATCAACTAGCACCAAGACTGATGAGAACATTTTTAAATTCAACAATTTTTAAAGAAAAAACTGGGGTCCTGGGAATAAAAGATCATACTGTAAAGCTAGAACTCAAACCAAAATATTTCCACCTCAAGTATACTTCTCTTTCTAAAAGAATGAAAAAGTAAGACATAATGTACATGGATTACATGGTCTATATATAATCAAATGTATCTATTCATATATCTGAATAATGCCCACAATTAAAAAAAAAAGAACATCCTATAAAAGATAAGAACATTAATAGAATGGAATATCATAAAAGTCATGTAGGGGAAGGTCATTTAATAATATGAGAAATGTTAATGATTATTCGATTGTCAGAAAAGTCATGACTCATTTTTGCATAGAAAAGCATAGAAAAAAATATGTCATGACTTTTCCAACGACCTAATATTATAAAAGAAAAATTTACAGAGACTGTATAGATTGCCTTTCCCCTACAATTCTGCTCAAAAGCTATTAGGTAAGTCTGAGCTATGTAAGCTTTGTAGTGGAGAGGGATTGGATCCCCAGTAGGGTGTGAAAGGCAGGTATTCAGGTGGTAGATGAGATAGTATGAAGTATCATAACCCGTACAGATGAGAGGACATCCATGCTTGAAAGTGGCTGACAATGGATGAGGAAACCCCAGCAGAGTTAGGAGAGGTTTTACATAAGAAGATGGTTAGGCATAGGTGTCCAAGCCTGAAGCGGTCAGGGAAACTTCATGCAAGAATCAACCTGGTGATGACTGTCATGTCCTGAATGGGGAAAGAGAGTTATCTGTGCCAGGGAAAATGGTGACAGTGGCAGGAGATAGTACATACAGGGATATTGTGATAAAATTTGTAAACAGATGAGAATAATGAGAGCCATGTTTCTCACTATCAAAGAAAAGTGGTACCACTATGAAAGGAGAGAAAACTAGAATGAATCCTGTGATGTTAGATAGGAACTGTAGATTTCAGCATTAATTCGTAGTCTCAACAGATGATACCTATCTACCATAGCTAGCTAGCTATGTAGGAAAAACATGGATTTAAATGTGTGTGTACATATGCACATATTGTACATACATATGTCACGTGTCATCTTAGTTTTTGTTGCCATCACACAATACTGTAGGCTTGGGGTGGCTTAAACAACACAAATTTATTTCTCAAGATTTTAGAGACTGAAAAGTCCAAGATTAAGATGCCTGCCATCTCCCTACCACTAGTTCATTCATTAGCTTATTCTATAATTCATTCGTTAAATATATACTTAAATTCGTTAAATATATATTTAAATTCTATCATGCATTAGCACAAGGCAGATACTTCCTGTCCTCATGTAGCTTATAATTGGTGGTTATTAATAAACTAATTTAATAAATAATTACAGAATTAAGCTTTGAAGTATAATTGTGATATCTGATACAAAAGAGAACTACAGGAGTTATGAGAAGATATAACCGCAAAAAATGATTTTATCTGGAGGAGTATGGCAGTCATTATTAAGAAAGTAATATTTGAGCAATGGTCTGAAAGCAAGAATGCTTTTTTTTTTTTTTTTTGAGATGTTTTTGCTACATGGTACATATGTTCGCCAGAAAGTCAGAGAGAGACAGAAAGACAGAAAGCGAGAAATCACACCCCACAGGGGAGATGGCCATGCTGCAATCCCTTCTCCTCCATTCTCCTCTCATGATCCTGGGCACACACGCACATGTGCCCCATGTGAGTTTAAACCACCGGGTCCAGGACTCGAACCGTGGTCGACTACATGGGAGTCCAGCAACATAGCCATTACACCATCTGCTGATCCCAACAAGAATGCTTTTTAATTGTGGGATAGGTGGGAGAAGAAATTTCAAATGATACAAACTGCACATGCAAAATTGCTAAGGCAGGAAGAACAAGGAACATTCTAGGAACCAAAACAATCCAGTAAAACTAAAGAACAATGAAGGAGTGAAAGGGAAGAGGTAGATTTGAGAGGTTCTTGGAAGGTAAAATCTACATTAATTTGGATGCGTTGGATCTGGTGTTGTCAAAGAGAGAAAGGTATACAAGATAACTCCTAAAGTTCTAATTGCAGCCACTTGTTAGATGATTGTGTTACTTATTTTGGAAAAGAACACTGGAATGATCCCAGTCTTGCAGTCAAGGCAAAGGGGAAAGAACATAAGTTCATGTTCAGTTTCAGGCATAACGGCTTTTATTTGCCTGTGGAATCTCTTAGTGGTGACAAACAAAACTCAGAGGAGATACGTGATAGACATAAAAACTGGAGAGCAGCTATGTAAGTAAAGAAGAATTTTCAGAATCTGAGAAGTCAAAGCTAAAGGAAGGAAGCCTTTCTAAATGCAGGAAGTGATTAACAGTCCTAATTTCTGCAGACACGTTGAAGATGATGATAACAGAAATACAATACATCCATTGGAATTGATCATATGAAGGTCACTGTGCCTGTAGAATAAATTACTTTTAACTCCCAAATATGTCAGTCGATGGGTAGACTGCAAGTGGGGTTGCAACAATATTACGTGATATTCCTGACGGACTCATTTCCATCTCAGGGTACTTAATCCATTATTTCTCACTGCCCCCCACCCCCATCTATCAATGTCTCCTCAGAAACTCTGCCCTTTATTCCTCCCTGGATGAATCTTTTTTCCTCTGTGTTTTGATTTACAGTGCTCATCACTTAATGTACATTGTGATTTTTATTCATCCTTATCTCTCCCTATAAAAAATATTAGCTTTTTAAGGGCAAGGATTTTATTTTGTTCATCTGTGATTCCACAATGACTTGCACATGGGAAATAAATATGTATTTAGTTGTATTTTTCAAATTTTCTATTACTCATAAGTTGCTTTTCAATGGATGTCTCATTATCCTGTTTCTCTTTTCATGTGCATTTCTGAAAGAGGCTGACAAGATGTTTCCGAGTGAGCTTTGCCAGGTGTCGGCACAATCATGGAGTCACCATGGATACAAGTTCTGCTCCTCAATTTCGTAAGTCAAGAATCTTAATTTCTCCAGTTAATCTAGAAATGGTCAGATTCTAGAAAGCATCCATAATAACCAGGTTCACTAGAATGATTGATATATATATATACACACACACACACACATACATACTACAATTTCTGAAGATGATTGTGTTAATGTTGCTTTTCCCAAATTAAAGAAAAAATTAAATTATTATGAAACATAGAAAAACAATAAATATATTAAAACATTCAGGTTTTATCTAATTTTTATATTTACGTCTTAAAAGAAGAAAAGGAGTGAGAGAAATAATATAATCTGTGGCTACAGTGAGACTACATGATGAAGTGGGAATAGCAGTGTGTGTCTTGTCGTCAAACAGACCAGGGTACAAATTCCCAACTATGGTTCTTGTGAGCTTCTTTATCTATAAACTGGGAATCACAAAGCCTACCAAAGAGAGATATTATGAGAATTAATGAAAAGTTCTTAGGTCATTATAGTATTATACAAGATTTTATATGTACATATATATATGTGATATATATACATACACACATTCTTTTGCCTCCATTTATATCACTATATCATGTTATATGTCCTTTCGTTCTAGTTCTCTATTTAGATAAAGAAATGTGTATTTCTTACTCTCTTATAATTATTTACCAGCTGAAGTACTACTTTATTTATTATCACCATTTCCTGAATCACTGAATCAACGGATTCTAGAGACTCTGGAGTAACAAGAAAGTAAACTCTATCTTCATTCCAAATAAAATGCAAATATAATACCTACTGACTCTACCTGGACTCTAAGCCCAGATCATCAAAGCATGTTAGAATATTCAGAATATGGGAAAACACTCTATGTGCAAGTTAAACCCCTTTTTACCTAGAAAGGCAGAATTTGGGACCATGCTGCTATAGATCTTAATACAAAATCTCTCAGGCTTGCTAACTTACCACCATGATTAATTTTATGTGTCAACTTGACTAGGGCACAAAGTATCCAATCCTTTGCTCCACCATTATTTCTGGATATGGATATGTTGATGAGAGTGTTTCAGGATGAGATTAATATCTGAATTAGTAGATCAAGTAAAGGGAATTGTTTTCCCTAATTTGGGTAGACATCATTCAGTCAGTTGAGGGCCTGAATAGAACAAAAAGGCTGACACTCTTTGGGATAGAAAGAAACTCCTCCTATCTCACTGTGTTGAGCTGGGATACAGGTTCTTGCCTACTTTTGGACTCAAACCAAAACGTCAGCTCTTCCTGGGTCTTAAGCCTGCCAGTCTTCAGACTGGAACTATACCATCAACTATTCTGGGCCTCTAGATTGCCAACGGCAGATCCCACGTATATAGAAGCTTTATCTCCTACTGGTTCTGTTTATCTGGAGAACTCTGAGTAATATAGCTGTCTTCGAAAAAAAAATAGGAGAATTTAAAAAATTTGGTGTCTTGGGACCAGCAGGTGGCGTGGTGGTTCAGGTGCTGGACACTCCCACATGGCCAACCACAGTTCGAGTCCTGGACCTGGAGGCTTCCTTTCTCACTTTCCCTCTCTCTCTTTCTCTGTGTCTCTCTCTGGCCAAATTTAAATAATGAATGAAATAAATAAAGTAAAGTAAATAATTCTTTAAAAAAAATATTTGGTGTCTTCCCAATGGCCTAATTATTAAGTTCTCACTATAGATTATCTTCAGTATTTACTATCTCAATCAGTGATTCCAGCTATCTTGATTGATTTGATATTCTAAAAGCACATATATTATAAATATTTAGAAGACTATATCCCTTTGAATATTTTCTGAAGTAAATGGGTAAATGAATTTCTGAGTTGTTTCTGCAGCAATATGTATTGCATATCTTTTCCCTCCCTGACACCCACTAGTGACATGATTTCTTTTTTATATTTGCAGCATGATATTTGTAAGGAAATGTTTAATCCTTCTCAAAAGTGCTCATTAAAGACACTGTAGAAGCTAAAGCATGTTTTTTGAAATTCAGAGATTTGAAAAAATCTCCCCACGCACTCTCTCTGCACACATTGGCACATAAACTTGTACTGTACATAAATGTTTAAATGAGAAAAGAATCATATTTTCTTTGAAATTAAAATAATCATATATAATTGAAAATAGTTTAAATTTTAGTTAGACAACTGTTGTCAAAATCTGTGCCATACTTTTTCTCCTAGTATTTTATTTGCTAGGCCATTTTTTTAATGTAGAAAAATATAAGATGCTACCAATGGCCATTTTGCACAGTCTTTTAGAATTTTAGTTAACAAATGAGCACAGTATAAATTTTTTTACTAAAAAGATGCCTCAAAGGCAATACATATTGGAAAAACTAGTCAGTCAATAACACAATATTCATTATAGATTATGACTTCTGATATGAATCTTCTCTCATCTATTAAACAGGGCTGGATAAATGACAATTAAAATTTGTATTCTTTTTCTCTCCCTTATGTCTGAAAGAAAATAAATTTCTTCCCTTGTTAATAGCTAATTTTCAAAAAAGGGTAAAATCATGTTTCTAATACAAATATAAAAGTGAAAGTGTTAAGGATGCTATTTAACTCATCAAAAGAACTAGGCAGATGTTATACCTAGTTCAAATAAGAGTTCAGAGAACAGACACATTTATAGATCAAGAATATTGAAGTAAGTGTGTAGATGAATGTAAAATGGTTTTTCTGAAAGAGAGGAGGAGGGGAGCCAACTGAACCTGTACTCAGATAGGAGAGAATATATATGTCTACAGACAAGATCCTTTTTTTTTTAAAAAAAAAAAAAAAGGTTTTTAGCATAAGGCGTGTGCATTTGCCAGAGAGAAACAGATTACAAGGAAAGTAAGAAATCACCCTCAAAGAAGGATGGCCGCAGCCCCTTTTCCTCCTCTTGGAATTTTGGGCATGCATGCACACATCCCTGATGTGATTTTCAAGGCCACAGGTCTGTGACTTGAACTGCAGTTGACCATGTGAGAATCCAGTACTTTAAGCACCACACCACCCAACAAGAAGTTTTTTTTTTTTTTACATTGGTGTCGATGGCCTTCAATTTACACCATTGCATAGTAGTGTCCATTAATTCAGAATGAGAGAACTTGGAACCAGCAGTTGGTGTAATGGCTATGTCGCTGGACTCCCATGTAGTTGGTTGCAGTTCAAGTCCCGGACCCGGTGACTTAAACTCAAACTGGGCGCGTGTGAGTGCCTGCCCAAGATCCCGAGAGGATAATGAAGTAGAAGGGATTGCAGCATGGCCATCCCCTCTGGGGGGTGATTTCTCGCTTTGCTTTCTGTCTCTCTGTCTCTCTGTTTTTCTGGCAAGCATGCGCCCTATAGCACAAACCTCTTAAAAAAAAAAAAAGAAAAAAAAAAAGAATGAGAGAACTTAGAACTTGAAGTAGTATCCTCCGGGGTATAGAATATCTGCAGTTTCCCACTGAAACACACATTTTTTTTTCCATTCAAAAATTTCTATGGTTATCAATGAAAAAAATATTGTCATTTAAATATTTTTGTTGTGGGAACCAGCAGTTAGCGTAATGGCTATGTCGCTGGACTCCCACGTAGTCAACCACCGTTCGCGTCCCAGACCCAGTGGCTTAAAACTCACACCGGGCACGTGTGCGTGCATGCCCAAGATCCCGAGAGGAGAATGGATGAGAAGGGATTGCAGCGTGGCCATCCCCCCGGGGGGTGATTTCTCGCTTTCTGTCTCTCTATCTATCTCTGTCTGTCTGGCGAGCACACGCACCCTATAGCGAAAATCTCTCCAAAAAAATAAATAAATAAAATTAAAAAATAAATAAAAAATAAATATTTTTGTTGTTCAGGCACAAACTAACCAAACATTTTATAAAGCTTCACAGGAACTACTTTAAGTCTCAATCCTATATCCTAGCCAAATTCAGGTAGCTCTTTGAGGATCTGGATTAATTCTAAAGAGGAAAAAAAAAGCTGCTCATATTTTGTGATGTTGAAGTCAATGAAGTAGGAAGGATAAGTCAGGCGAGCTAGCTAGAAAAAGAGATGAAAGGGAGAGGTTGATTCACTCTATCACTTCTCTACCCTTCATGAACTGACACTGTATATAGAAAATAAAAGTAAATGTTGCTTTTGTTATTTAACTATCATATTTTCATAGGAGTCTCTTACTTTTATACCCAAAAAAAACACTTAAAATTTTTTTCACTATAGAGTGTGTGCACTCTCCAGAGAGAGACAGAGAAAGAGGGAGAGAGAGAGAGAGAAAGTGAGCAATCACCCACGAGGTGGATGGCCTTGCAACAATCCCTTGGGCACACAAACACACACGCCTGGCATGATTTTCAAACCACCAGGTCTGGGACTTAAACTGTGGAGTCAGCAATGTGGGACCCAGTGCCTTAACCTCCATGCCACTTGCTGGCCCAAGTAAACCACTTTTTAAAATTGTGGTAAAATATATGTAACATAAAATTTATCATTCCAACTATTTTTTTGTTTGTTTGTTTGAGAGAGAGAGATGTTTGCTTTAGGGTGTATGCGCTCACTGGAGAAACAGAGAGAGACAGAGACGGAAAGTGAGAAATCACCCCCCCCCCCCCCAGGGGCGATGGTAACACCACAATCCCCTCTCCTTCATTCTCCTCACAGGATTTTAGCACCAGTTTGAGTTTTTCTTCCTTTTATAAAAGAGATTGTTGTCACCTCCATTCTCCACTTGGGATTTTGGCCACTCACGCACATGTGCCTGGTGGACCGGCGTGAGTTTTAAGTGGCCAGGTCCAGCCAGAACTGAAACCACAGTCAACTACGTGGGAGTCCAGCAATGTAATCATTAGACCATCTGCTGGTCCCTGTTTCAGCTACTTTTAAGTTTACTGTCTGGTGGCATTAAGTACATTAACATTGTTGTATGACCGTAGCCCAATCTACTGACTGAAGTAGGTAGAAGAAAAAAATGATCATATGTATCACATAAAGAAAGCTTCTCCTTGTCAACGTGTATTTTTTTCAAGTCTGTTCCAGCCTGGACGGGGAAGCTTGAAACTCACGCCAGGTGCATGGGCATGCGTGCCCAAAATCCTAAGAGAAGAATGGAGGAGAAGGGATTGCAACGTGGCTACCCCTTTGGTGGGGGGAGCAGGAGGAGTGATTTCTCACTTTCTGTCTCTCTGTCTCTCTCTGTCTCTCTGGCAAGTGCATGTGCCCTAAAGGAAAAACTTCTAAAAAAAAATAATAAAACAACTGTCATTAGTTTATTGCTATCTGTGAATATTGTATACTCATTACAATTGGTCTGAAAATTTGCCTGAAATCTTGAAAAATTGTCAACTGACCTGTTTTTATCTTGTTTGCAAGTATAAAAGTTTATCTCTATAAGGTTACCTTTCAAAGCATCTCCAAGATGTCTTTTGCCTACTACTGTAATAAGTTAATAATGAACTCACTGCTACACAATAATAATAAATAATTTTTAAAAGCTAAAACTCCATTACAAAGAGAAATACGTGAATATCTTGGCCACAGTAATGTCTTCCACTTACCTCAATCAGCTCACATTTAAAACCTGCCATTGGGGCCAGCAGGCAGGATAGTGCTTAAGATGCTGAACTTTCACATGGTCAACGATGGTACGAGTCTTAGAGCTGGCAGCTTGAAAATCATGTTGGAGGTGTGTGTGTGTGTCCAAAATCCCAGGAGGAGAATGAATGAGAAGGGATTACGGTGTGGCCATCCCCACTGGGAGGTGTTTTCTCACTTTCCCTCTCACAGTCTCTCTTTTTTTCCCCTTTTTATTTATTTATCTGTTTATTTACAGTTATTCATCGTATATCAATACAGTATACAAAATGAGATTTTCCATCCATTATACATTGTATATTGGTTCAACCAAGGGCATTAACATACATGTTATCATCAACAAATAATTTTCTATTTCTTGTTTCTGATATATTTTGCTTTTTTCCCCTCCTTGATTTCCTACTTCTCACCCTCTGCCAACTCCCCCCCTTCTCCCACACTGTCTCTGGTATGTACAGTTGTTTTCCATGCCTTTTTTGCACATTTAACGAATCACTGAAGATCTTAATTAATTTAAAGACTTTCAATAGCAAGCACAGCTTATATATACATATTTATGAACACATGTCTGATTTTAGGCATAAACCTCACTGAGTCAAGTGAACATACTATAAAGTAGCACCTCGCTGGGGCTGTATAGCTTACTGCAGTCATTAAATAGGTATTAACAGGTATTTTTAATGCATTTTTTAATTTCAAAAAAAGTTTTAGTTTTAATAGATCAAAATAAAAAGTTAAGAGAAATTTGCTTAAAGCTTAAAGCCAAGAAAAAGGTTAAGATTCAGTTCAAATAATAGGTAGATGAACCTATCAACAGTTCAAGGGAAGGCAAAAGTCCTTAAATATGAGACTCAAAGCATTGAAGAAAATCAATAATGTTTTAGTCTGAAGTGAAAGTATTCTATTTCACTAGTTCAGATTCACGTAATTAATCTCTCTTCTAATGAATCTGCAATGTTACTGTGGTCCGATCTTTCCATTTCAACTCTGGAAGTTAACATTCAACCGGACTTTTTCCGACCATTAGGCTAGCCATTCTCTTGGCTGTTTCTTGTACTCTTATTTCTGTGTGTCCGACTTTAGTTTTCCTGGTAAAGCACCCCCTTCAGCACTACTTAGAGAGCTGGTCTGGTGATGGTCTCACTGTCTCCCTTTATCTTTCTGCACTCCAGCAAGCGCATGCATGTGCCCTATGGCAATAATCTTAAAAAACAAAACAAACAAACAAAAAAAACTTGCCATCATGCTTGTGTGGGTGCCTGCCCATTATTTTTTCAGTGTGATAAATCATATTATTGATTCCTAGAACCTTTTCCTTGACTCTTGTTTCCTGATTGGAGCCCACTGTTTCTGAATATACACATAATCAGTGCGATACCAGCATAGGCAACATAATAATTACACTTAGGATGCGCTAAGCATGTAATTCTCATAACAACCCTATCAAGCAGGGAATACTTCATTGAAAACACATAAATACAGAAATTGAGCCCTTGATTGATTAAGTAACTGGCCCTGTCATGACGCTTTTAAGTAATTGAACTTTAACTGATGGATAATTCATTCCTTCACTCAGTCTTTTATTAACTATTGTAGCCAGGCAGGGCCAGCAGGTGACGTGGTGGTTAAGGCACTGGACACTCCAAGTGCTGTTCGCATCCTGGACCTGGTAGCTTGCTTTCTCACTTGCCCTCTGTGTTTGTGTGTGTGTCTCTCTAGTCAAATTAAAATAGATGAATGAATAAATACAATTAAATAAATAATTACATATATGCACACTACACACACACACACACACATCACATCACATATATAGTAACCTGGCACTGACTAAATGCTAGAGCACCAAGATAAAACAGAACTCATGCACTAAATAGCACAATTGTGTACAGAGTCAAATGTGATTAGTTGAGTACTCAGTGGATTTGCCCTGGAAAATTATGATTTGAGAAATTTATGAGCCATTTTTGCCTTTTGAAATGGATACTAAAATATCTTTAGAGAAATTCTTTACTTTGTTTCTCAAAGTGACCTTTTGCGATAACCTGTGAAAAACGACTTACAAAGCAACTCCTTGTTCATTGTTCTTATAAGTCTTATCATTGTTGAGCTGGTTTGAAATCAGATACTTTGAATACACATATAAATGTAAATAGTGTGTGCTCTTAAATATTCTGAAAATATTTTCTACTAAAATTAGGATCCTGGTTGACCTATATCTGAAGATCATTATTATTATCTCATTTTTGAGACATCTGTGTGATTTTGTCCAAGAATTTGCTGAAAAGATGTATTAGCCTAAATTGATAGCAGATTGGACATACAAAACTGATCTTCTCTTCTATGTATAACAGAGTGAAGTTTATAACAAGGAATTAGATGGGATTCAGAGAAAGGTTATCAAGGCTAAGTGGGTTTTGTCCTAAGAATAGTGTTATTAATGGCGGAATTACCTGGATTTTAGATGCTTAACGTGAGTTGTTGTATGTGTTTTGATCAGCTCTTGATGCTGAAAGTGCATTGCCAAAAGGAAAAGGATAGATCTACTTTGAGTCATTCAAGACATTGGACTTTGACAGGAAATGTTTACTTCTCTTTCTTGACCCAAACATAGCTGGGCTTGCATTGTAAGATGCAAAAATGACTGCAGACTCACCTTGGTGAAACCGACCTTCACTCTATGGAAGACTGGCAGGAATAGATATGAACTTGGAAAATTAGTATGTCCTGTGGGTTCTTAGATTTATTATGGGAGGTTATTCTTTCCACCCGAGACACTCAGTTCTTCCCAAACCTTTAGTAAAACTTGGTTATGTTTCAGAGCCTAGTTTTACTTATCCCATGGAGAATGAGGAAAATTGATTCTTTCATGAGCTTAGCATGGGAATATCTGCAGAGGCATCTTTGGATTTTGGCCACCTCTGCAAAAAATCAATCACAACTTTTTTTTTTTTTTTTGAGAGGTTTTTTTTTTTGCTATAGGGCACGTGCTCTCGCCAGAAAGACAGAGAGACAGAAAGCGAGAAATCATCCCCTAGAGGGGATGGCCACGCCGCAATCCCTTCTCCTCCATTCTCCTCTTAGGATATTGGGCACGCACGCACACACGTCCGGTGTGAGTTTAAGCCGTCGGGTCTGGGACTCGAACCGCGGTCAACTACATGGGAGTCCAACGACATAGCCATTAAGCTAACTGCTGGTCCCAATCATAACTTTTTTACATGTTTCTTTCATTTGCCTATTTCATGGGAAAAAATTGTTTATTATGTTGTTTCTTTATTAACAATAAATAATATTTATGTATCAGTTTCTTATGTTATTATGTTTATTTGTTAAAAGTTTATTATCTTTCTCCTATGACCAGACTGTAAGGTCCTTAAAAGAAAGGACCATGTGAGTCTGGTTTACCAGTGACCATCCAGGACCTAACACAGTGACTAGTACAAATGCCCCTTGAGTGACTGAAGCACTGTTATTGACAGGAGAAGTAGTGGTGAGACAAGGTAAGAAACACAACTGGGCTTTAAAAAAGGAGAAATCTCAACTTAAAAGCTAATTTGCTTAATTTGGGAATTGAGATGAAAAAATTCTCGTAAGGATTTTGATTACCAAAAAAAAACAGAAAGTCAAGTCATAGTTCAGAATAAGTTTGCATGAATGTGCAGGAGGACATGTCCTACCGAATAAACTTAAAGGGGCAGTGGAAATACAAACAACAAAGTTTCTTTATGATCCATCCATTTACTGTGCTCATGATGAGTACACTTATGTGTGAGCCTAATCAATTTCTTAATTCTCATAGCATATACCTATTTTTTTTTCTTTTGAGAGGATTTTGCTATAGGGCACATGCACTTACCAGAAAGACAGAGACAGAAAGTGAGAAATCACCTCCCCCAGGGGAATAGCCACACTGCAATCCCTTCTCCTGCATTCTCCTCTCAGGATCTTGGGCACACACACACACGCGCCCAGCATGAGTTTAAGCTACCAGGTCCAGGACTCAAACCACGGTCAACTACATGGGAGTCCAGCGACATAGCCATTACACCAACTGCTGGTCCCAGCATATACCTATTCTTAAATCATGGACCAGGTAATAATAGTCATTAGCATATACTAGGTGGATGGACCAGGTAATAATAGTCATTAGCATATACTAGGTGGTTTTAAGACAATCCATTTAAAAAATATATATTAAAGGAAGGAAGAGACTTCTCAAGGACCAGCCAGGTGGTGTGGTGTTTGGGGAGGCTGAATCTCATATGACTGACTGTGAAGTTCAAGTCCTAGGCAGCTTGAAAAACATGCTGGGCGCATGTGAAAATCCTGAGAAGAGAGTTGAAGAGAAGGGATTGTGGCAGGATTTCTCTCTCTGTTCCTCTCTCTGTCTCTCTCTCCCCCCACCAAGTGCATACTCCTATAGCAAAACTAAAAAGGAAAAAAAAATGGTCAAGAAAAATTCATTGTGTGATGCTAAGGCGTTTATGCACCAACAAGTCACCCTACCCTAAAACTACCGTAAATTCTGATGTGATTGTTTAGCCATTGAAGTAATCAATATTGTTTTGATTAAAATAATATTAATGAAGCATAATGATTTTTGTTTCTTTTATATTTTTTTCAAACTCTAGCAGACCGAGTACAGTCATGAGTTGCTTACTGCTAGAGATACGCTGTGAAAAAAGGGGCATTAGGGATTTCATCCTGTGTGAACGTCATCGAGTGTACTTAGACAAACCTAGACAGGCTAGCCTACTACACACCTAGGCTACATGGTATAGCCTTTATAATCTTAGGGGACCACCATTGTATATGCAGTTCATTGTTAGCTGAAAGTGGAAAGGTAATGATGTATGACTGCACCATTTCATACCATGGATTTAGTTGTCAGTACCTGAGAAGCAGCAGACAGAAATTCATTTTAAAGTTACAAAACTTAAATAAAAAGATTAGGTCTCATCTGTCCAATCTCCAAGGAGTATCAGAGGGAATGATTACTATAAAGAATTTCCATCAAGGGCATTTGTTCCTGTGTCTTTAATTCATCTTCATTGTTGGAGGCTGCCTTGTAAACCAAATTGAATGCATAGGTTTCTGCTTCAAATCCTGACATGTTGGAGCTCTTCTGCAAATTGCACCTTATTATCTTCATTTTAGCTGTTTCTTCTCTCACTATTTTTTTTTCTTTTTGTCATGTCTATTTGTTATCTCTTCAGTAATCAATTGTGCCTTCTATGCCCCATAAGCCAAATCAAGAAATATGATGTGGTTGATTACACAAATGGATTGTTTTGTACAAGGTAGGAAACAGAAGTTTGCCCCTCCCCCCATAGATTTTTTAGAAAATTCATCTGCAGAAAAGC
Source organism: Tupaia tana (assembly GCA_026018925.1). NCBI lineage: Eukaryota > Metazoa > Chordata > Mammalia > Scandentia > Tupaiidae > Tupaia > Tupaia tana. The sequence continues at coordinate 54,056,523 of JAKSZU010000003.1, forward strand.
ATTTATCTTTTGTGGCTTAATATTCTTAAGGGTACCATTCTCAATAATTACCATATTTTAGTTCACATGTTTGATTACCTTTTGTGCTCTTGGAAGAAGAACAATACAGCCTGTTTTCTCTCAGTGTTTTCCAAGAGCAATTTTGTATCTTTAGACCAGGCTCCCAAATATCTTCTTGAATACAAAGGGCTCTATTCTTCATTCAGTGTGAAAGAATTGTACAAATAACCACCCATACACATTACTCCATTGTGAGGAATAAATAGCACCCTTAAAATATCAAACACATTATTGAAAATTACTTACATCAATCATTTAAAATCTATTGTTATGCTTCAAACATTCGAATTGGAAAATCTAAGCATTAACATTACAAAATATTAATACAGTATCTAACATGAAAAATTTCCCACCTTGTAAAATTTAATTTTAAAGTTTGTACATTTTCAAAAGCCTTTACATATTTCCCTAAATGTTTTAATTATAGCAGAATTTGTACTTTTAAAATTGGATTTGAAATGGAAAACTCAGCAAGCACCTGAGCCCACTTGTGAATTTATAACACTGTTTCAAGAAACAAATGAATTCGGTCCTGAAGAGTTCTGGTCAAACACAATTTTATGCATTTCTAAACCTTCCTGGATTTCCAAAATACTGATATTATTATTATAATTATCATGCATCTGTCTATATTCCATATTTTTTACTCAATACATAATTCAGTACCTATATTTTTTTAATTCTAAATTTGATAACATTTTTCTATTAAATTGTTTGAAGGAGCCAGTTTAGGTTTATATTTCTATCAATAGAAAGATTGTGTTTGAATAATAAAACAAATATTAGGGCCAGCCTGTGGCACTTATAACTCAATACTCCATGATGTTGGACAATTTTATGTCCTGAGACTTCCCTGTCCGTGCTGGGCACACACACTAGTGCACATGATCCAGACTGGCTATACCTCGGGGAGGGTCACAGCATAAAATTCCTGTTGGGAGTATCCTTCTCTTTCTCTTTCTCTCTCTTTCTGTTCCTGTCTGTCTCTGTTTCTCTCCATAACAGAATAAATATTTAAACTTTTAAAATATTAAATAATAATGCAAATAGAGTAAATAATGATTGCATTTGATTTTTAAAGAGTCAGTCATTTACAGCCACACAAGTTTGTAGAAATTTTCTTATTATTTAATCCACAAATGTGCAAGATTTTTTAAAAGTATTTTAAAAATACTTTTTATCTAGTAGTTTCTGAAAGCGCTACAGAATTGTTGATTAAATTTTGCCTGTTCTCTTTTATTTTACTTTTTCAAAGTGAAAGGGAGGTAGGACCAGAGCACTTTTGCAAATAAGAGATGCACCAAAAAAAAAAAAAAAAAGAAGAAGAAGGAAAAGAAGAAGAAGAAGAAAGAAAAGAAATGTGTGTTTCAATGGAAAACTATCTGTCTTCCAAGATATATTCCTCCAGATGATCAGAATCTAGCCTGGTGCATTGTCTTTGAGCTATTCTGCAACTCTGTAATTGTAGGTAATCCATGAACAGTACATCTGTCTTCTATAGAAATGATTTAATTGACTTCCTCCACCCTGTGGAAAATCTACTATTGTCTATTTTCAATTTGTCTCAATATCCATATTAATTTGTGCTATTTTAACTTATACCTTGAATCAGTTGTAATAGCTACCTGCTTAACATGTGTTCATTTTTATATCCATGTGAAGATCATGACTATCTTTTTACTAAAAATTATTTTTAACAGAATGATCCAAAATTAAGACTATAACCACAAATTGGATTATCTTGAAGCAGATGCTGAGGCACAGATTGAGGTATGAGTTGTTTAATAACTGTGAAAGGGAAAGACAGGAAGCAAAAGTGAGCCAAAGAACAAGTGGAATTGTAAAGTAGGCCTGAGCTGGTCTCTGCCAACTGAGTGGTAGTTCATTAAAGAGTTCCAGACTGGCCACTTACTTACCTCTCCATCCCTGGATGTAACCTGCTCAGAGAAGGCTGTGACCTCTGTCAAGGTGGCTCCCTGTCCTTAAGGCAGACACTCTATCCTCCTTTTTTCTATTTCAAGGGCATAAACTTGCTCAACACACCTACCACCATACAATGTCTGATGTGCACTCATGGTGTTTCACAAGGCGGGTGAACCAGCACAGGGGGCAGCAGGAGTCTTCCTGGAAATCATTTCTACATGAGACTGCTAAACTGGCAATCACATGACTGTGACACAGCCACCGTGATGCAGAAAGTAGGGGCACTGTGGCACGATCCTGGAAACCACATGGGAAAGCTCCAGGTTTGGTCCAGGTCTATCTGAACACACCTGGCATGCCCATGACCCTGGCTGGTTGCAGAGCTTAGGGAAAGAGTGTAGCATAAAGACCTTGTTGAGGGTTCTTTCTCTCCCTTTCTCAATAAATAAATGAATAAATAAATAAACAAATCAAACACAACTTCACTTGGAAGTAACTATGAACACATAAGTACAGCCCAATAATCCCACGCTCAGTGGATCCCCTTAGCCAAATCCTGAAAATGCCTGTAGTCTCCCACAGCCAGGGACAATAGAGAAGTTATAAGTAGGAAACAGTGAAATGGAAAAAGATATTACTTATCCAATTGCAGTTTTTGAAAAATCTTACATATTTGCCAGTTTCACAAGAGTATACAACCAATGTCAGTGCATGACTAGCTTCCTCCTTGGACTTAGAAAGAGTTCATCCTTGGCCAGCAGATGGCGTGGAGGTTGGAATTCTAGACTCCCACACGGCTGACCACAGTTTGAGTCCCGGATCTAGTAGCTTTCTCACTCTTGTATCCTATAGCAAATTTAAAAATAATAATCACAATGATAAAAAATAAAACCTGAATAAGTCTTTTTTAAAAAGAAAATTTATCTTGAAAGTTAAGCACAGTTCTTTGCAGCATACACTCTCTCTCTCTCTCTCTCTCTCTCTCTCTATATATATATATATATATATATATATATGTATATGTGTGTGTGTGTATATATATATATATATATATATATATATATATATATATATATGCAGTGTTTGGAGAGCATAGGAAATAGTGACTAGTCCTGTCTGAAGGACTAAGATGAAAACTACCAAGGAGATAATAATTCATTTTTGCTAGGCAGAAAGGACACAGCAGGTAAAGAGACCTATCGAACTGGGGCTGGCAGGTGGTATGTTGGGTGGGGTGCCAGATTCCCACATGGCAGACCATGGTTCAGGTCCCATATCTGGCAGTTTGCTTTCTTACTTTCCCTCTCTCTCTGTCTCTCTCTGGTTGAGTTGAAAAATAATGATGATAAATGAAATTAAATAAATAATTCTTTAATAAAAAACATCAACAGGACTACTTCTAATGAGCATAGCTTTAAAGATCTGGCTTGAATAAACATTCTGAATTTAAATGTTTATCTTTGTCTCTAGCTGTTTTCTGAAAACCAAGCACTTTAGAAAATAGGAATGTAAATATTTTGAGAATAATTTGCTCATTAGATTATTACTTCCTCTATGAACTTTTGACTGAAGAACACACTTGCCTTGCTTCTCTGTGAGGACAGTAGGTACTTGGGCAAGGTTTCTTTAAAGGAGACATAACACCTCTCAATAATGCTCTGTAATATCAGTCAAAGAAAACAATGTATTTTTTAATTTCTTTCCAAGGCCCATTGCTATACAGTCCTTTTTTCTTTACTTCCCATCCTCCTACTCTTTACTTCTTTTTAATTAACACAGTTAAATAAAAATTCTGATTCCCTTCCTTCTCAACTCTTTCCTAATAAGCCCTCTGAAAAACCTCCTCCAATAAATTCCTAATGATCCTTTTTGTCTTCCTGCCATAGCTTTACTTTAACTGAAATCTGCTTCTTTTCCAAAAGAGAGAGATTATTGTTTTAACTCCTAAAATTAGAGTGACCATTTGGTTTATTATCATAATGGAAAACTTCAAAAAGTGAAAAGGAGAGCTCTGTTTATTATTACCCTGGGATAACAGGCATAAACCTGAGCCATCTGGAGCAAACCACGATGCACGTCACGCTAGCTTAATCCCAAACATCATAGAACTAGAGCTGGGTAAGAACAACATCTAGTGTCTCTTATAATCTCTATGGTTGCCTCCAAAATATTTTTCACTATTACTTGACAGTTCATCATCCAGACAAGTGCACTGTCAGCCTAGAACAGGGGTCAACAAACTACACCTTGCAGGCCAAATCTAGCCCACTTCTTGTTTTTGTAAATCGATTTTTATTCGAAAGCAGCCATGCTCTTCATTTACGTATTGTCTGGATGATTTTTTAACCATAGTGGCAGAGTTGAATAGTTGCAGTAGTGCAGAATGGCTCATAAGACCTAAAATATTGACAATCTGGCTGATTTTTTTCCTATTCTTTATACTGGGTAGTTGCTGAATCACCGATACTGTAATTCTTCTCTTAAAAAGTTTCATTTTAACAAAAAGTCATTTCCTAAAAGTGAAACCGATCTTCCTGAGAGACTAATTTTCAAAGAATATCAAGTACACATTTATGAAGAATGCCATGAGACATTCTGTGGTGGGGGGTGGAGAGGGATGTTCTAAAAAGTATTTGTGTGTGTGTGTGTGTGTGTGTGTGTGTGTGTGTATTTGTTCTTAAGTGTACTTTTTTTTAATTTCCTTTTTTATACATTCAATTACCTTTTTTAGCTTACAAAGTGAATATTTCTCCCTAGTCCAGTTGGTTAAACTATAAAATATCTTCAACAGATAATACCACATTTCTTTGTCCCATTAATGCTTTGCCTCCCTATTTTTCTTCTAAATGTCCTTCCTCAGGCCCTACTCTTCCACACACACTAAATCTAGTATTTACACCCATTTATTGTGTTTGTATATCCTTTAGTCAGTCAGTTTCAGTCATAGAGTGTGGACACTTGGTATATTAAGTGGGGACATACAATGTCTCTCCTTCATATCCTGGCTTGCCTCACTCAGCAGTAAATCTTCCATATTCTTGCACTTTCTGTCAAAATCCAGGGTTTTTTTTTTTTTTTTATGGCTTAATAGTATTCCATAGAGTATATGTGCCACAGTTTTCAATCCATTCATCTGTTCAGGGGCATTTGGGTTGGTTCCATGTCTTAGCAATTGTGAATAGTGCCGCAATAAACATTAATGTGCAAGTCTAGAAAGCACTTTTTAAAGGTATTCATGGATTCCTAGAAATGCACTGGAATGAAAGGTAGTACTTTTTTTTTTTTTTTAATTTTGCTATAGCGCATGTGTGCTCACTGGAGAGAGACAGAGAGAAAGAGAGGGAGAGTGAGAAATCACCCCTCAGAGGGAATGACCATGCTGCAATCCCTTCTCCTTCACTTTCCTCTCAGGATTTTGAACACACATGCACATGCACCAAGCGTGATTTTCAAGCTTTTGGGTCCAGGACTCAAACCATGCTGCCAGCCAAGTGGGATCCAGCTGCCTTAACCTCATGCCATCTGCTAGCTGAGATTTCTAAGTATTTTTTTAAAGAATCATTTTATTTTAATTTTATTCATTATTTTTTAATAATATTTTTTAAACTTGACCAAAGAGAGACTGAGAGAGAAAGGGAAAGTGAGAAAGTAAGCTTCTAGATCCAGGACTCAAATCATGATCGGCCATGTGGAAGTCCAGTGCTTTAACTACCATTCCAGTTCAAGTCCTGGAATTGACAGCTTATAGTCATGCCTGGCACATGTGTGTGCATGCCCAAAATCTGGAGAAGAGAATGGAGGAAAGGGGATTGTGGCATGGCCATCCTTCCTAGGAGGTAATTTCTTACTTTCCCTCTCACTGTCTCTCTCTGTTGAGTGCACACACTCTATGGCATAAATAAATAAATACTCATGTTTAAGGTTGGTGGGGGCAAATACTGGCACAACAACAGTAAAACATGATTTTCTGCAAGGCAGTCCCACATGTGAAAGCTCCCAGTTCAAATCTGGAGACCTCCCTCAATACACCAGGCACATATGTGCCTATGACTCAGGCTTACAGAAGACTCAGGTTTGTAGCACTGGATCTCTTTTGAGGGTGCTGTGTCTCTCTCTCTCTTATTCACGAAATGAATAAACTTTAAAACATTATATTTAAAGCTATCTTATCTTTAAGAATATAAGCATCTCATGACTCTATATCCCTCTTTCTCTGCTCTTTTCTTCCCAGTCAAGTTTTTTGAAAGAGTAGTCTTAATAAATTTCAGTACTCTTCTTTGCCTTGACTATTCCAATAAACTGTCTCTCATGAGTTTCTGATGACTTACTTTCAAACACCAAAGAAAAACACGTCATGTATGTATCTTGAATGTACTGTTTTGTTTTCCCTTGTTAGCTACTAGATTCTTTTGAACCTCACTTCTCTCTTCCCAACTAGGAAAGTAATTTCTTTTGATGGTGCTCCTGACTATCTGATTAATCTTGGTGTCCTTTATGGACCCTTTTACTTCAGTTAAAAGATTGTTAATTTCCAAATTTCTTTCTTTCATTTTTTTTAAATATTTTTGCCATAGGGTATGTATGTTCTCCAGAGAGAGACAGAAACATGAGAGGGAAAGAGAGAGATCACCTCCCCTCCACTCCCTGTACCAGGGAATAGCCATGCCACAATATCTTCTCCTCTATTCTCTTCCTGGGATTTGGGGCACATGCGCACACATGCCCAGCGTGATTTTCAAGCCCCCGGGTCTGAGACTGGAACCATCATGTGGGAGTCCAGTGCCTTAACTACCATGCCACCTGCTGGCCCCAATTTCCATATTTCTGTGTAGGTCCTCTTCTCTCATCACTTCTCACTAAAATCTTAGATGAATGCTTCTAACTATATCTACATCCAGATAATGTATCTTTTTATTTCTGAAATTGCATATACAAATGCTTTCTGTCTATATCTAATTGGAAGAGTAAATTAGTTATCTTTAACTGTACACATCATCTTTTGCCTTCACCCAATATTGCATACTTTTATTAATGGTCCAATGCATCTTATCCATCTACCTAATGGATAAGTCAGAAATCTTATAATCCTGTTGTCCCTTTTATAATTTAAAAAAACATTATAGTAACAAAAGCATGTATTTTAAAGCAAAAATAACCTAGTTTAATTCTACCTCTTCCACTACCTAACTGGTAATGTTTGGCAGGTAAAAACCATTCTTTGATCTTTAAGTTCCTCTTCTGTAACAATTAGGCAACAGCACTAAATTCTCAAATTTGTGAGAATGGTAACATACATAAAAGTGCCCAATACAAAACATCCAGCAGATCTTATATATATATAAAATATATATATATATATATATATACTGGGACCAGCAGTTAGCGTAATGGCTATGTCGCTGGACTCCCACGTAGTCGACCGCGGTTGGCGTCCCGAACCCGGTGGCTTAAAACTAACGCCGGGCGTGTGTGCGTGCGTGCCCAAGACCCCGAGAGGAGAATGGAGGAGAAGGGATTGCGGCGTGGCCATCCCCCCTGGGGGGTGATTTCTCGCTTTCTGTCTCTCTGTCCCTCTCTGTCTGTCTGGCGAGCGCACACGCCCTATAGCGAAAACCTCTAAAAAAAAAATACTGTTGGATCATCAGGAAAGTCATAACACATTTCTACATAGACAAACATAGAAAAATAGTCATGACTTCTCCCACTGACCTAATAATTTAACCTGCCTCTTCTTTATTGAACACACATTCATCACTTTCTCAGTCTTCTTCCTAAATGGTTTTGAAATCTTCTCCTTCTTTTCTATCTTTACTACCCTGTCTTAGATTAGACTGTTATTGTTGCGCACTTGAATAAGCAGCATTCTCAACTAGTCTCCCATCTTTCAGTCTAACTATCCTCTAAATTATCCTTTATCACTAAAATGTGCTTTTGAGAATTTATGCCTCATTATATCATGTTCCTACTTTATGATCATCAATAAATCAACCTCCAGAAAAAAATTTAAGATCTCATTACAGAATTCAACACAACGTTTGATCCTGGTCTCTGCCTTTCTCTTCTGAGCCTATTCTTGTCGAAGCCCTCTCCCAATCTATGCCCCTCCTACACATTTCTCTATTTTTTTCCACAAACCATTCCCCTAAAATACACATTTCCCAACTCTAACTAAAGCCACGTATCCTACAAAGCAATATTCTCACAGGACAGGAGGAAATTGTCTCTTGGGATAGAAAATGTTCACCTGAGGGTGAGGACTTAGAGCTTGTCAACTGTCTACATCCTCTCCCCACTTGGAAATTCTGATCCATTATCTGTAGAATTCTACATCACCCCAGACACTTAATTAAGGATTATTGTAATAGGGTGACGGCACCTTTGAATGCGCATGTTCCATCCTTCAAATAATCTAAGGAAGAAAACAGTATAAGAACCATTGTTATAAAGATTAAAATAGATCAACTAAAACTGAGTTACCTATCTTTTACCTATCTTACTTCTTGACTCCTATAGATTCTATACATGCTTTCAGGTCATAGGAAGAATGAAATTATTTTTTTTAAAGGTTTAAATATTTATTTCTTGAGGCAGGAGTGACGGAAGAGGACCCTTTATGGTCTTCACACTGAGATCCTCCCCTAGCCCTATAGCCAGCCAGGATCATGGGGGGTCTAGTATGTTGAGGTAGACCAGGATGCGAACCTAGATCCTTCACATATGGCCTTTGGCATTATGCTGCAGCGCCCCTACCACCTGCTCCACTACACTGGGTCTGAAACTTATCTTTTAAAGTGTCATCTTTCTAATTGGATTGTGAATTCCCTGAGAGTACTGCAACTTGTGCCCTAGTGATTGGTATATGTCAGGTGTGTATATCCCAAGTAAAAACTGATGCTAATAAATAAATTTATTAAAAGTTCTATAAAACATCAAAATTATAATAAATCCTGACATAATACATTCTAAAAGATGATCTGAATTTTCACCAAAAATTAAAATTTCATTGTAGTGTACATCCCCACAATAATGAAGATCTCCAGGAAATGGAAAATAAAGAAAACTGCTGCCTAAATTTCTATACTTTTAGAGATCAAATTAATTACATGAATAGAGAAAAAGAAAAGCTTGCAAAAATCTTGAGACAAACAAGCTCCTATTTCTCCTGTAAATATTATGTTCTTTCCATGGGCCTTCTTCAGGAGAAGCCAAGACAGTGTCCACGTGCTTGAAGGAAGACTTTCTCTGCACTTTGCTATTGACAGCAAGTTGCACTGGAGCCAGGTCAAAGGAGTCTCTGACCTGGTTCCTCATGGTAGGATGCTACACTGTCAGGCTGGAGGCCTCCAATAGCAGAAGTTCAGATTTCACCAGGAGTTAAGACCCTACTCTGCAGAAATCTGTGCCTCTCTTGCCAGAAGACAACATTACTCTGTTCTGCTATAGAAACAAAAAAAGGTGATTTTTATTACTTTCAAAGGTGAATGTCTATTTATAACCCTTTGTTCTAAAGTAGTCTTTTGTTTAATGTTTCAAATGTAACTTACCCTTTTTAATAGCAGTAACTCAGCACTGTCTACACACAAAGATCTATACTTGAATAATTTAAAAATAGTCAAGAAGAACAGCACGATGGACTTTATGCTAAGTACAGAATTGAAAACTAAAACATCACAACTTAATACTGTAAATAGAACTCATAAGCGAGAGATCCTGATTACACCTAACTAGCCATTGAACCAGCTGTGGGCAACTAATGCCAGAGTCAAACTGAAGAGCAGAGGCAAATTAGAAGCAGCTGGGAGGAGGATTTGTCTATACCACTAGGTGCCACTGTTTTGTGAAAAACTCATTAAATGATATCATTGATTTCTAATATATACTCCTTTCTTTTTTTAATGTCACATATGGAATTAGGACATTGGCTTATTATAATTATAAAGTGACAGCCCTGTGTCACATAATGACAGGTATACATTCTGAGAAATGCACTGTGAGTAGTGCAAACATCATAGAGGATATTTACATAAACCTACATGGTCTAGCTGCCTATACCTAGGGTATACAGTATAGTCTTTCATAACCTATGGGAAGAACATCATACATGTGGTTCATCAACAAACAAAATGTCATTTTATTGCATGTACTTGTATATGTCTTTGCCTGGTATTAGTTAAACTCATACCAAAATGAAAAATATTAGTTGAAAGCGTGATAGAGCATAAAATTTGCTGTTATTAATATAAATGCTTGACTATCAAAAACTAAACCATTATTGATCAATAACCAAGGAATTTATGAAGACATGAGTGGGTTTATGAAGTGAAGACATGAGTGGTCTGAATAGTAATAAGATGGTTGCAAAAGCATGTTTAAAAGTGGCGTATTGCTTGGATCCAAAATACTTTCTTTTCCTACATGATTGCTTACACAAAGATATAGGATCAAACATAGGGTAGTGTGAGATAGATTCTTGAAAACAATTCTCTTTATTTTAACATTTTTAATTTTATTTATTCATTCACTTTTTAATTTTAATTTGACCAGCGAGAGAGAGGGAGAGTGAGAAAGCAAGCCACCAGGTCCAGGACTTGAACTGTGGTCAGCCATGTGGGAGTATCCAGCATCTTAGCCACCATGCCACCTGCTGGTCCAAAAACAGTTCTCTTTAATCAATTGACATTGACCTCAAATGGGATATAAAAGGATCTACTTCCAAACTAGAGGATGAGATTATCTTCTGAAATAACAACCATTGATATCCAAATACAGAAGACCCTTTTCTTATGAGCATGCTAGGATTTCAGGGCTGATTCTATTAATTCCCCAAAATGAAAAAAAAAAGGAAAAAAAGTATCAATATAATTTTTTAAGAGTTATTTTATTTTATTTATTTATTCATTTATTTTTTTTAATTTGACCAAAGGGAGACAGAGAAAGAGAGAGAAAGTAAGAAAGCAAGCCACCAGGTCCAAGACTTGAACCATGATCAGCCATGTGGGAGTGTCTAGCACCTTAACCACCACACCACCTGCTAGTTCCCCGTATCAATATAATTTTTAACATCAGACAGAATTGATGAACTTTTGCTTTAGCGTATAACTGTTTGTTTTAATACCTATGAAAGTTTGGTGTAAAGTTGTAATTTATTTATTTAAAATTAAATAAATAGGACCAGCAGATAGCACAATGGCTATGTTGCTGGACTCTCATATAGTAGACTACGGTTCGAGTCCCAGACCCGGTGGCTTAAACTCACACCAGGCACATGTGTGTGCGTGCCCCAGATCCCGAGAGGAGAATAAAGAAGAAGGAATTGAGGCATGGCCATCCCCCCCCCGAGGGGTGATTTCTTACTTTCTGTCTCTCTGGTGAGCGCATGCAGCCTATAGAAAAAAAAGAGAAAAAAAAACCTCCAAAAAAATCAATTAAATAAATAAATAATAAAATTAAATAAATAATTATTTTTTCCCAAAAAAAGAAAAAAAAAAAAAAAAAAAAAAAAAAACTTAGCAGCATCTGAGTAAAAATAATTATTGTCATCTAGTAGTTTCTGGGAGTCAGGAACCCAGGAGTGGCTTACCTGGATGATGTAGTTCAGGTTTTCGTACAAGGCTGTTTTTAAACTGTCAGCCAGGACTCAGTCATCTCCAGAGTCAATTAGAACTGAAGGATTCACTTCCACATTGGTTCTCAGGTTGTTTGCAAGTTTCCATTTCTCTCTGGCCTTTGCTGATTATTTGAGCATAGAATTAGTAATCAAATATTTTCATTAAAAATTGTAAAGGCATTGCTACAACATCTTCTCTTTTATTACTCTCTCTCTCTCTTTTTTTTTGAAGAAGTTTTTGCTATAGGGCTTGTGCGGTCGCCAGAAAGACAGAGAGAGACAGAGAGACAGAAAGCGAGAAATCACCACCCAGGGGGGAATGGCCACACCACAATCCCTTCTCCTTCATTCTTCTTTTAGAATCCTGGGCACACACGCACATGCACCCAGTGTGAATTAAAGCCACCGAGTCCAGGACTCGAACCGCTGTCTACTACATGGAAGTCCAGTGACATAGCCATTATACCAACTGCTGGTCCCAGCTCCAACATCTTCTGTTACTCACTATTGCTTTTGAAAAAGCTTAGACAATTTTAATGTTTTATCTCTTGCAGGTGTTATTTGCTATTTGTTCTGGAAGCTTTATGTTTTTTACTTTAAAACTATTAGTTTAAACTTAAACATCGAGGTGTTGTGTGGAGTCACTTGTGCAGGACACTTTGAATTTGGAAATTCATAGCTTTCATGTCTAAAATAAGTTTTATAACTAATTATAAGTTTACATTCTTTTTTCTCGGTATTTTGTACTAAATAGATGCTGCACCTCATGAATTCATCCTCAAATTTGCTTTTGTTTCCTATTTTCACTTCTGTATGTGTGTGTTTTAACATATGATTCTTTGTTTTATCTTTCAATCCTTTTGTATTGTTATTTCTTTTTTTTTTCAGAGAAATTTTTGCTATACAGCACATGTGCTCATCAGAGAGACAGAGAGAGACAGACGGAAGTGAGAAAATATGCCCTGGGTATATGGCCATGCCACAATCCCATCTCCTCCATTCTCTTCTCAAGATTTTGGCCACACACGCACACATGCTTGGCATGAGTTTTAAGCCACCAGATCCAGGACTTCCACAGTCAGCCATAGTGGGAGTCTAGAGACATAACCATTATGCCATCTGCTGGTCTCTACATTGTTTTTTATTTATTTATCTATTTATTTACTTACAGTCATTCACTCTACATCAATACAGTATATAAAATAAGATTTTCCATACAATATACATTGTATATTGGCTCAATATCCAGAACTGTGAGAGAATAATTTTCGGTTGTTGTGAGTCATCCAGGTTTGGTACTTTGCTAAGGAGGCCCTGGGAAACTAAACAACTTTCCTCGTTCAGATAAGTGTAAATTTAGCAAAAACAGAAAGATTATTTTACTTTTTAAAAAACCTGTCTCAGATTAGTGTCTTTTAGAAACAGAAAACAGAGAGTTCAGAGTCTAGCACCTCTTCCCTATAATTACACCTATGTTGAAAAAGCTAGTGCTATCCCTCCCTGCTCTGTGGTTCCTCCCGGCCAGGTCAGTTCAAGCAACACGCAACATTTTCCACCCAGTGATATGTGGATAGAACAAACAATTCTTCCTATGGTGAGAACTGAAGATAAAATTACAGTTTTATATATTTAGCTAATTAGAACTGTAGATAATAACTACTTTTCATACATAATTTGGGGGTCTGAGCAGTTTTATGCCTTTTTCACCATAATCAGATTGGCGTTTATTTTTTTTTAATGTCTAAGAATTTATTCTGCTCTGCTCAAAATTTTATTTAAATATTTTGTTACAAGACAAAGGAGAGATTAAAGAAAATGTAGAAAACAAGACAAGCCTAAGGAGTAATGAGTTCAAGAAAGAAATAGTTAACTTTTTCCAATGCCACAGACTCCAACCAAAGAACTGCCAAGAACTTGCTCTGTGTGGCAGGAGCTGATGACATCTTTGGTGCCTGAGGAGAGCTGTGAGAGACCAAATTGCAGTAGGCTTAGGATGGAATTAGAGGTGAGGAATTGGTCCTGTGCAGAGTGCTGTTCTCTTTCAAGAAGTTTAGTTTTGAAAGGAAGGAAAGACATGCAGTTGTAGTACATTGATTTTGGGACAAAACAGACTAGGAATGTTGACATTCTGAAGAAAAGCATGTGAGAGGAAAGACCAGATGGAGCTGAAGAAACTGAAAACATAGGAGGGAAAAAGAGAGTTGAAGTAGAGATAGACAGTGATAAACGGAGGTAGAGAGGAAGAAAAAGAGAAAGAAGGGATTGGTGAAGATATTTTCCTGAGCGTACTAGTATCCAGACAATTTATATTAGCACTACATTTGGACATAAGCACAGCCCCGGACACTAGAAAGAAAAATAACTGATGTGGATACAGCTTTGTTTTCAGGGATTAGTGGGAAAGAACAGGAAATTGAGAAGTATTGACCTGGTGAAATTAGAAGACAAAATATTGGGCTGAGTGCATTTATAGAAGGAAACTAAATTTAATAAGCTGAAATTATTTTACCTCAATGTCAAAATAGGAATAAAATGACAAAATAAACAATTACTTTGAGAACTCTCTCTAAAACAACGTGGAGAGAGAATCATTCAGTAACATCAAGTGTTCTGAACACATGGCTTCTTAGTAGACCATTAACAGAAATTATGGATTTCACACAGCCCATCAATCTTCTATTTTTAGTTCATTTATAAAATAATAACTGACAGGTAGACTGTGGTTCCAAATGCTAAGAGACTGGTAGGTTCTGCTATTTTGTCTCTGAAGGCTCTAAGTATCCTGTTTCGATTGAAAAAAAAAAAAAAAAATACTGCTTCCTCTGTAAAACATCCATTGAGGATGTGGCTTTATGAAGCACAGGTTTATTCTAGTTGCCTAAGTGCTTGCTCTTCAGGGTGCAAGAAAAAGCTGCATGGCGATTATGTTTTACTTCATCCAGGTAATACAGTCTTATTTTGGGGGGGAAAACAAAACAAAACAAAACAAAAAATAACAATAAAATACTAAGTATGTAGCGCCTGTAAATGAAAGTTCCTGACATAAATTTCAAAACTCAGTAAAATATAGATAAGTTATTTACTGCAATACAATAGTATTACCCATGATTTTACTTTCTGCAGTTTCATTTATTGTGGTCAACAGAGGTCTGAAAATAAGTGAGTAGTTCTTTTTTGAGCACAAGTTTTTTAAGAAAAAGACACTACGTTCACATAACTTTTATTGCAATATATTGTTATACATTGTTCTATTTTATTATTAGTTGTAGCTGATCGCTTACTGTGCCTAATTTATATATTAAACTTTATCATAGGTATACATGAAGGTCTTCAAAAAGTTCATGAAAAATGTGTATTATGAAAAAACAATGCATGGTATTTCAAAATGTTTTCTCACAGAATAAATTCATACATCAATTTCATTTTTTTCATAAACGTTTCAAGTTCCCTCAGACATTATAGGAAAAAAAGCATACTATATATAGAGTTTGGGGCTCTGTGAAGTTTCAGGCATCCACTAGAGTCTTAGGATATATCTCCTGTAGATGTGGGCGGGAGGCTACTATATTTTATATCAACTTCTTATTTAGAAAAGAAATTGCTTTCATCAGCTAAGTATATAATTTATTCAATCTTCTCGATTAAATGAACACATTCATAATTGAACATCACAATTGTTTGCTAGAATGCCAAGAGACGCACAGAATAAGACTCTTGTTTACAAAAACAAATGTAAAGAGTTATTAGTGAAGCACAAAATTTCAAGGAAAGTATTTTAGTATTTCTGTTTATATTTGTAACTCTTCTCCTTGCTTTTTCTATGCATGTAAGAGTATTCTAGACAAAAAGAGAATAATGAAAGAGGTTTGTTTTTACATTCGGTGTAAGCACATAGTGACTTCCAGTACTTGCAATAGGCCAACCCCAACTGATGAAAACGATGTCTATTTCTAGCAAATTAATCAATCCTATCCTTCTGATGAACTACTTTGAGATGTTTTTCTTCCTACTAATTAGGTTAATGATGAAAGAGCAAACGTTGCATTAAATGTGGTATCTGATTTCTTGGACTTTACTTTTTCTACCAAAGATTATTTCTGAATGGAATTTAGTTTTGCGAATTACAGCACAATGTCAGGTTCAAGAATACCAAGGAAAGATTTAAAAATATAGAATTATGGAAATGATCCTAGCCACACTTAAAAACGTTTATTGTACTCATGTAAATGAGACTACTTTAACTCAAAAATCAGATAGAAATTGAGGGTTCTGATTACCATAGAAATAGAACTGAGTATTTTAAATGCCCGCTTTCTTAATATAACAAGGTAATATCAAGACATTTTTAAGGTTTATTAAAAGGCAGAAGCAGCAGCACGTGGGCTGAAAGATCTTGTATACTTCATTCAACATATAATTAATTGATAATAAAACATTACATTCATGGTATTTTATATTTCACACTTTTAGACTAGATTTATTATTTTCCTTCAAAAAGGAAATATAACAGTTCATTTTTTCCTTCTTTTTTTTTAAATTGCCAGAGGACACATGCACTCACCAAAGAGAGATTGCAGAGAGACAAAGAGAGGGAGAGGGAGGAGGAGAAAGCCCTCCCCGATAAGGCGTGATCATGCTGCAGTCCCTTCTCCATTCCTCCATCCTGTCGCGATTTTAAGCAAGCTGAGGTTGGGATTCAAACCCAGTGATTGGTCGTCTGAGATTAGGCTCCCTTAACCACCAGGCCACAGGACCAGTTATGACCATTTTTAAAACATTTACGTTACACAATAGAAATTTTCTTTTGGGACCAGCAGTTAACGTAATGGCTATGTCACTGGACTCCCACGTAGTCGACCGCGGTTCGAGTCCCGGACCTGGTGGCTTAAACTCACACCAGGTGCGTGTGCGTGCGTGCCCAAGATCCCGAGAGGAGAATGGAGGAGAAGGGATTGTGGCGTGGCCATCCCCCCTGGGGGGGTGATTTCTCGCTTTCTGTCTCTCTGTCTCTCTCTGTCTGTCTGGCGAGCGCATGCGCCCTATAGCAAAATCTCTAAAAAAAAAAAAAAAGAAATTTTCTTTTAATAAAAAAACAATTAAACCAAGGGACAGTTACAAATATTTATAGTATTACATTAAATAGTATAATTCTGCCTTCCTGGCACTGCTGGGCCCTTAATGTCCTAACCCCTAAGGACACATGAAGATACATTACCAAGACTATTGCAGTTTGTGAATGTTTTCACTTGTCAGAATTCTCTTAATGAAATATTCCAAATTATTAGTACCTCAGTTTGTCTTTTAGGGTCTCATTACTCAAATAGGGCCCCTGGATCAGCAGTATCCAAATCTGGGAACTTGTCAGAAATGCAGAGCTCAGGCCTCATGGCAGACTCCCTGAATTATTGCTTACATTTTAATAAGATCCCCAGGTAATGTATATGCACATTTGAGTTTAATAGCAGGGAGGGCAACTATGATGCTAGGCACAGTACAGGCGGGGGTGGGTAATAAGGGATGGGGAATATGGGGTAGGAGGAAGGGAACAGAGACAAAACAAAAAAATAAAACATTTAGCAAACACAAAAAGGAAAAGTTATCTGTTGATAATGTATATGGTAATATCTTTGAGTTGACTAGTAAGCACTATATTCATGTTGGGAAAAACTATGTTGTACACTGTAAAGAGGTACAGGGATTAAATGTATTTTTTAATACTAACAATTTATTTTACTATTTTTAAATTAAAAACAATAAAATAAAAGTAATTAAAAAAATTTTTTTTTTCTTTTTTTGGAGAGGTTTTTGCTATAGGGCGTGTGTGCTCGCCGGACAGACAGAGAGAGACAGAGAGACAGAAAGCAAGAAATCACCCTCCACGGGGGATGGCCACGCCTCAATCCCTTCTCCTCCATTCTCCTCTTGGGATCTTGGGCACGCACGCACGCGTGCCCGGCGTGCATTTAAGCCACTGGGTCCGGGACTCGAACCGCGGTCGACTACGTGGGAGTCCAGCGACATAGCCATTACGCTAACTGCTGGTCCCAAGTAATTTTAATATTTTCAATTAAAAGTAATAAAATACATTTTAAAATGTTATTACAGTAATTTTGTCATTTATTGAATATTTTAAATGTATAAATATTTATTTTATTGTTGGCAAAACTATTTTCCAATAGACCCCTTTTTTCTTTTTTTTCTATAGGGCACAAATGCTTGCAAGAGAGAGAAAGTGAGACATCACCCCTGAGGAGGGATGGCCACACAGCAATCCCTCCTCTTCCATTCTCTTCTTGGGATTTTGGGCATGCATGCACACATTGCCTGGTATGATTTTTAAGCCACCCGATTGGGACTCGAACCAAGAAGTTAGCCATGGGGGATTCAGTATCTTAATCTCCTTGCTACCTTCTAGCCTGCAATAGATTCTTTTTACAGCAATGAACTCAAAATATGAAAAAGATCCTTAATAAAAGATGTAGTACTAAATAGTCACTTTCGAGCTAGAGAATAAACAATATAAACTTGCATAAAAAATATATATATATATATCAATCTTTATCATTAATTAAAAGATTCAGAGTAAGGTTAATAATCACTAGAAGGCCAGTTGATATTGCTGCTTCCTTAGAGAAGAGATGGCTACACAGCAATGCCTTCTCCTTTATTCTCCTCCAGAGATCCACACCTGGCCTGATTTTTAAGCCACCAAGTCTAGAATTTGAACAGTAGTCATCCATGTGGGAGTCCAACAACGTAGCCATTCTACGATCTGCTGATCTGATACAATTTTTGTTTGTTTGTTTGTTTACAATAATAATATGAATACACGTTTTGGTGGCACAAAGCTGCTAAAAACAACATAGGTGCTAATTTAAGAAACCTATTTTGTCAAGTGGCCATTGCTTACCTCATTAATGCCCCTAATAAATCACCCCCAAATTCAGTGGTTTAAAACATTTATTCTCATGGATAGCTGACAGCAGTAAGACCAGCTAATAGATGAATACAACAATCAAGAGTCAAACGATGGTGGTTCAGACTAGGACAGGAGTGAGAAGTGACTGAATTTAAATGTATCAGTAGGCTTCAGCTTCAGACTGGCCACTCAGAATCAGCTGATCTGAGCTCTGTTCAGGCAGCATTCGATTCTGTGTGGTTTTTGTCCTTCCCGTGGATGGACCAGGACCGTTCTTCTCATGGGGATAGTAAGGGCCCAGGACAGCAAGTAGAACTACTGAAGGCCTCTTAAAATCTAGGCTCAGAGAGAATGCACTATCAAACCTATCCTCATGCTATTGCCCAAAGTAAACCAAGAGATGGAAAAGTATTTCTGCTCAGGTTGACAACGGCGTGTGTGCAAAGAAGGTTGCGAAGATTTAGAGCATTCATTCAAACTGCAAACCTTCCAGGCAGCAATGAGCTAAAAAACGGACGTATACATAAAATGGGCTGTGGCACACACGTAATTAATAGCATCCCTAAAAGTGCAACATTCTATGATCAAAATAGAGGAGGTAGATGTCAGAATTTACACATTTTATATGTTCATAGACAGGGTGAACAGCATAATTTTCATGATAAAAGTTGATGTTAAATAAAATAAATTAGAACACAGTGTTAAAGAAACAAACTTCAATACATTTTGATGATACACAGTTGCTTATCATCAATTCAATTTTAAGAAATACTTGAGATGTAGGCGAATTTGTTTGCAAAGCAGCCTAAAAGTCCTTTTTTTAAAATAAGAGCGAGGGACCAGCAGATGCCGTAATGGTAATGTCACTGGACACTCACGTGGCCTACAGTGGACTAAGTTCTGAACCTGGGAGCTTGAAACTCACACTGGGAGCAAATGTGTGTGTGCCCAAAATCTTGAGAGGAGAATGACTGTGGTTTGGCCATCCCCCCCTGGGGAGTGATTTCTTGCTTTCTGTCTCTGTCTCCAGTGAGCACACACACTCTATAGCAAAAATCTCTCTTTAAAAAAAAAAAAAAAAGGTAAAAAATAACGGACAAAGCCTCCATGTTTTGATTCATTTTGTTCAAAATTAAATTTGGAAATATTTAATCAAAATATTATGCAAATAGAGCAATAATTATAGTTTTTAAAGCTTTTAGAAAAGTAAAATTATTGGAAACAATGCTTAAAACAGGACCACATTAAAATGTATCACTTAACTAGTAAGAGAGAAACTGAACAAATCAAAGGAAGAGATATGTGTGTACATAATTTAATTTTGGAATCCTATAATTATATTTTGAAATGTTTATATTTGTGGGATGAAACTTTTGATGAAGGTCTTCTTTTTAATTTATAAATCTATAATCTACTGAGATTGCATAAAAAGCCTACAATTTTAAATTTGGTAAAACATACAAAAGAATAATAAAAAGCAATAGTTTATTTAACAAGGTTTTTCTTATAAAATATACTTCAAAGAAAGGTTTTCTGAATGAAGACAAAGATAAAGTCTGTCAAAAAATTTAGGTTTAAGTATTTGCACATTTGAATGCAAAAGAGAAGATTACAATTTTACGAAGACTGGCTAGATGTATACACACACACATATATCTGAAAAACCAGTGATAGTATATAGAAAAACATCTAATAAATTGATTAAAGAACATGAATATTTTGCAAGAATAATTATTCTATCTCTATTTTTAACATTAATGCAATCAATAAAACTAATGTTAGCATTTTTGTTTGATTGAATATAAATATAAGCTTTCTATTTTTAGACATTATAGTTTCAGCATCATAATAAAATTCTTTTTTTTATGGACCAGCAGTTAGCGTAATGGCTATGTCGCTGGACTCCCATGTAGTCGACCACGGTTCGTGTCCCGGACCCGGTGGCTTAAACTCACGCAGGGCGCATGTGCGTGCGAGCCCAAGATCCCGAGAGGAGAATGGAGGAGAAGGGATTGCGGCATGGCCATCCCCCCTGGGGGGTGATTTCTCGCTTTCCATCTCTCTGTCTGTCTGGCGAGTGCACGCGCCCTATAGCAAACACCTCTAAAAAAAAGTAATTCTTTTTTTTAGTAAGAATGAAAACACTTAAAAATATGCCATTTGCAGCCAGCAGATGGCATAATGGTTGTGTCACTGTACTCCTGTGTAGTTGATCATGGTTCAAATTCCAGACCCTGTGGCTTAAAATTCATGCCAGACACATGTGCATGTGTACCTAAAATCTCAAGAGGAAAATGGAAGAGAAGGGTTGCAGCATGGCCATCCCCCCAGGGGGTGATTTCTCACTTTTTGTTTCTCTATCTCTCCGACAGCACATGTGCCCTCTAGCAAAAATCTCTCTCTCTAAAAAAAAAAAATAGAAGAAGAAGAAGAAAAATTTAAAAAGTGAAGGAACTGGCAGGTGGTGTGGTGGTTAAGGCTGCCGGACTTCCACATGGCCAACCATGGTTTAAGTCCTGGACCTGGCAGATTGCTTTCTTTCTCTCTCTCTCTCTCTCTCTCTCTCTCTCTCTCTGTCTCTCTGTCCTTCTCTGGTCAAATTAAAAATAAATAAGATTAAATAAAATAATTCTTTAAAAAAATGAAACAATATTAGGAAAGAATAACATTTTCTATGTTGGTATGACAAACTAGTAACAATTTAGTAAATTAGGGAAATAATACTGATGATGTATTAATTTTCTTTGATCCATAGGTAAATCAATCAAGAGTCCAGCAAGGTAATATGGAGAAATGTAACTTTATTAGTGAACTTAATGCCTAATTCAACTAATCAATAAATTCATTGGAATTTAGTACACTGATGTAATTTTAAAATAATATATTTGCATCCTATATTGATTTATTATTCATGAAGAAAACGCTTCTTCATAATTTACAAACATATGCTATATAGTGAAATCAAAGCCCATGTAATACTCCAGAGGAAATTGTATAAATAAAACATGTAGAACTGAGACACTTTGGCATTTTAAAGATTGAGAAACAGACGATTTCAAATTTTTAAATTGGTTAACTTTTTAGTTATCGGATATACCTAGTAAGACAGTACATATTGCTTTAGTACAAATTGAGTTCTTTATTTGCATAATTTTATTATGATTACTAAAATTCATGTTTTGTGTTTTCTATACTTCACGATCTTAAATTATTTTACGGGCTAGTTTATCTAATTTTTAAATTTTAATGATATATTTTATGTATTGAAAATTATTTTTAATATCTTAAAAGTTAGTGCATATATGCATGTATGTATATTTTTGAAAACCTCTATAGAAAATATAATATAGAATCTTACAGTAATATAACATATTAATTTATAGGCCAGGAATTGCTAGTTCTAAGGCTTCTTATTACATCTGAGGCACTCTAAATGCTGCTATTCATTGAAGACAGTTAGATATTTAGACTGGCCAGATGTCAATAGATAATCAAGTGCTTCCTAGAGAACTATATAAAAATAGAACAGAAAATAAATGAGATAAAAGGAAATGGAGTCAATTAGATTCTTGCAATTGTTAGAAAGTTAACTGTAAAACTAACAAGATGCCTTATTTTCTGGGACCTTGAAAAGAGTCTATCAGTCATATTACTTGACATACTGATCTTTCATGCCTTGAAAAGTAAAGATCATGGGTTACTGTGCTCTTGAAATGTGGCTAGTGCAAATAAAGAACTGAATTTTTATTTAATTAATTATTTTCAATAAAACTAAAATTAAAACTGAAACAATGTAAAATATTTTCTCCAACAAACACCACCTTATTCTTTGGTATGGTTGCATTTCACTTTTTGAAGACATAATGTCTGAATTAAGATGTACTCTAAGTGTAAAATATATGCTGGAATTTTAAAGAGTATTATACAAAAGAATGCAGAAGCTCTTACTATTAATGTTTTTTGGATTATATATTAAAATAGTAGATTGGAGAGAATGGATTAAATAAAATAAGTTAGAAAAGTAACTTAAACCTATTAGCTTAGACTAATTATCATTTGGTCTATTATTGTTTTACTTACAGAAATAACACAGATTGGATGAATTAAAAAGAAATAAAGGTTTGTTTGACTCACAATTTTGGTGGCAGGAAAATACAAAAGCATGAAGCTGGCAACAGGTCACCTAAACCATGGCCAACAGAAGCAGAGAGGATGGTAGAGAGAACATGGTCTATGTTCCATGACTCTGTCTCATCCCATCTCCTTATAAACCTAGCAGACTCAATCATGGAGACCATGCTCCAACTACTTAATCTCTGATCTCTTCTCAAAAGTCCCACCTTTTGACTCTGTAATTGGACCAACTTATCACCGTCTTAATCCTGTTACAATGGCCAAACACATGAATGTTGGGGGACATTATTTTGAAAACTATAGCACCTATTTAATTTTTCCTAATGTGGCTATCAGAAAATTTAAATGATATATTGAACTTACATATTTGTGGAGTGGCACTTTTTTTTTAGAGAGATTTTTTTTTTTTGCTATAGAGCACATATGCTTGCTGGAGAGACAGAGAGAGACGGAAAGTGAGAAAGTGAGAAATCCTCTTGGGATCTTGGACACACAAACACACATGCGACAGTAAATTTCAAGCTGTCTGGTCCGGAACTCAAACTGCAGTTGACTACATGGGAGTCCAGTGACATAACTGTTATGCCATCTGTTGGTCCCCAAAGGCTAAAAACCTTTTAGGCTAATTTTTTTTTTAGAGGTTTTTGCTACAGGGCATATGTGCTCACCAGAAAGACAGACAGAAAGTGAGGAATCACCCTACAGGGAGGATGGCCACGCCACAATCCCTTCTTCTCCATTCTCCTCTCAGGATCTTGGGCATGTACACACATGAACCTGGTGTGAGCTTTTAAGCCACCGGGTCTGGGACTCAAACCGCGGTCGACTAAATGGGAGTTCAGCAATGTAGCCATTATACCAACTGCTGGTCCCCCTTTTAGGCTAAATTTTAAAAGAGTTGAAGAAGGCTATGGAACTTTAGAAAATCATTTTTATACAGTATATAATGTTCCATGTGTCTGACTGTACCATATACTCAGTACAAGGGATTGCCAAAAAGTTGGTAGAAAATGTATGTTATGAAAAAGTGCTGCATGAATTTCAGAACTATTTTGTACCAGAATAAACTCGTGCTTTTTTTTTCCTATTTGTCCACAGACTTTTTGAGGTCCCCTTGTATTTCAGCCTCATATGAATTACATCTTCCCAGTGTTCTCAGGCTACTGTAAGTTTCCTAGACTACAAATATATATACAGAAAGTTGCAGATAGAGAAAATAAAATATTTTATAGTATTATATTGAATACAAAAAAACTTGTTTAGCACATCTAGAAAAAGTCTTTCAGAATTTGAATCAGTTATACAACTTACCCTATAAGTGAAATAATAACTTTTTCAGTTAAAAATAGTACAGTTCAGTCTTTTTCATGTTTGTTGCATCAGTACAAGTTTTTGCTTTCTATGTCTCACTTTGGAATTTTAATGTAATTTTACTCCATTTAAATGGATAGGTGGGATCTAAATAATGTTCAATTTGTAACAATTATACTTTTTTTTAGAAATATTTTTGCTATAAGACATATTTGCTTGCCAAAGACACAAAGAGAGACAGAGAGAGAGAAAACAAGAAACCACACCCAAGAGACGGTGGACAGCCACACCACAATCCCTTCTCCATTCTCTTCTCACGATTTTGTACACGCACGCACACATGCCCTGCTTGAGTCTCAAGACTTGCCGGGTCTAATACTTGAACCGCAGTCAGCCATGTGGGAGTCCAGCACTTTAACCACTATACCACCTGAGTGTCCTAACAATTACAACTTTTGTATAATTAAGTTGGAATTTATTGGAAGACATTCCTCTCTAATGTGATTCACATAGTGTCACAGAAGCACCCAGAAGCTCTGTCCTTTGTTTCTGGCTCTGTCAGTTACAGATTATGGAAACCGAGCATAACAATTCATCTCTCTCTGAAAGTCAATTTCCTCATTTATGATATGGTGACAATAAATCCTGTGCTGTCTACTTCACAAGATTGCCATGAGAATCAAATGACATAAAACATAAATAAATTAGAGTGAGATCCCATTTCTGCAAAAGAGAGAGATACCATTCCTGGAGGCCTAAAACAATTTTAATAGTAACAACAATAGCAAGTTCTCATTTTGTAACTATTTCTTCTATTAGGAATCTGATGATTGCAAATCACCTCAAACTGCCTTAAGGGGAGGGCAAAAGGTGGAGAAAAGAGAGTAGGAAAGGATCTTGTTATAAGGATACAAAAGCGTCTCTTGGTATCTGAAACTGTGTGCACATCAAGGTCTTAGGAAAGAACTTGAAGCAGTTATTTCTCATCATTTCTTCATATATATATATATATATATATATATATATATATATGTAGATAGATAGATAGATAGATAGATATAGATATAGATATAAATATATATAAAGTGTTCTCTGTTTGAAGGATTTTTTAAACATCTAATGATAGATTTCTTCTGCTTATCCTTGAATGAAAATGTGGCTACCCGCAGACCCAGAGCATGCATTTCACAGATCAACCAGAAGACACATATCTGTTTTATTTCCTACTACAAATTCTGGTTATGTTTTTATTATGTACCTACCTAGAGTCTTATAAATTGTGATAAATGATCAAGAATATAAACAAAATGGCTGTTGGGCAAATAGTGCAAATACCATTATTCACCAGTACAAAGGAAAGAGAGCTCTTTTTTTCACCTAGAAAAGGAGTTTTTGAATATAAAATCCCTTAGGTATCCACTATTCTCTTTAACTTTCCAAAGCACTTTCACATATGAATGAAAGAAAACATGTATTATCCTAACAGATAGAAACAGAATTTCTCTGAGGGATGGAACTATTTTTACTGAGAGGGGAAAAAAAATACTTTGGCAAACCATTTGAAAGAGAAGCAAAATCTTGAGGACACTGGTGCCAGCTGAGTCCCAGGAACAAAAGAGTGCTTAGGGTGCTTTGCTTCAGAAAATGAAAGGCATTGGATTTTGCATCTAAGAGGATTGGGAAGGAAAAAGACAGGAAAGAGAAGACTGGGAGGCAAGGAGACCAAGCAATGCTGTGTATCAAAGCTGCATGCTGTGAAGAACTTGCAAAAATCTCCATGGTGGTGTGGTACCTCCACCATTTTCACCCCCACCCACACCCTTTAAGAAGAAAAATATCCAGAATGTACTTTTTAGTTGTTTTGTGTGTGTATGTGTAATTAGAGATATATGTTCCCTCTGTGGCATTATCTGAATGAGGTAAGAAATTATGTGTGTGTGTGTAGGTGGGTGTGTGTGTATAAATTCAGTACATCAATATGGAACATAGGGAATTGGTGTTAAAGCAGAAGCAAAGGCAGAATATACCACTACCCAGGTTGTCAAGGGCAGAGTGGCCGCAACTAACTCTGAGCTATAAATGCATTATTTCCTATGGTCCCCTCAAGAACTTACCGAGTAATTAAAGCAAGTATCATTACTGTTTGACAGATGAGGAAACTGAAGACAATCATTTAACCAGTGTGTTACAGCAAATTAGTTTCAGAACAGAGCCTGTAGGTCCCTTTACTCTTGGGTTCATGTTACTGAATTAACTTACTTCCTTCAAATTTTGTGACAATGTAAGAGCACTGGTAGCATACATTAGAAGGAACATGAAGATATTCGTTTTTTTTGGTTTCTAAAGAGATTTTTGCTATAGGACACGTGTGCCTGTCAGAGAGACAAAGAGAGACAGCGAGAAATCACCCTTCAGGGAGAATGCCCATGCTGCAGTCCATTCTCCATTCTCCAATTGGGATCTTGAACATGCACACACGTACACCTGGTATGAATTTGAAGCCACTGGGTCCAGGACTTGAACCACGGTTGTCTACGTTTGAGTCCAGTCACGTAACCATTATGACATCTGCTGGTCCCAAGAAGATACTCCTTTAAGTAAAGTGATTTTAATGCTTTTGCTGAAACCACTAAGATTGCCTTTTTTCATTCTTCTGTTCCTTAAATACATGTTTGTTGAATTCCTACTCTTACCAGCGCTATGAAAGATGATAGCCCTTTGATTATGAGTAAGCATAATTTGATCAAAATAAATCTTAAAATCGTGAAAGAAAAAATGACTAAATTGTAATAGAGGGCATGTAATTCACAGAATTCTTGTTTTGTTTTGTTTTCAATATGCAATGACACGCAGAATCTGATCTGTTGCCCATCAACTGATGAAAAAGCAAAATGTAGTATATTCATAAAGTAACTAATATTATTCAGCAATAAAAAAGTAATACATGTTATTACATGGATGAAACTTGAAAACAGAATTTAAGTAAAAGAAAGGCATAAAAGGCCATATATTGTATTATTCCACTTATAGGAAATGTCCAGAATATGCAAATATTTGTCCATAAGACAAATATACTTGTTTCTGTTCATCAGACAGAAAGGATTGGTGGTTTTTAGAGACTGGAATGAATAATTAGAAGTGAGTGCTAAATGGTGTAAGATTTCATTTTGGTGTGATGACATACTCTGGAAATAATGGTAATAGTTGTTCAACCTTGTGAAAATATCAAAAACCACTGAACTGTATTCTCTAACATGGTTTAATTTTATGTGAATTATATCCCAAATGCTTTTTTTTAAAAGAACTAACCACATCACATTTCTACATGTATACAAGTATAGGACAATAAAACTAGTGTCACAATGAACATTAGCCACACTGAAATTATAGTACATCCATTGCTATATTTTTCTTTTTAATGTGTTCCCATCCTGTATTAAACTTCCTTTGGTCAACCACCTAGTGTTAAAAAGCAGTCAGGATCAGCAGGTGGCGTAGTGATTAAGGTGCCACATTGCTGACCGTGGTTCAAGTCCTGGACTTGGCAGCTTGCTTTCTCACTTTCCCTCTCTCTTTCTCTCCCTCTATGTTGCTCTGTGGTCAAATTGAAAAAAATAATAGTTATGATGAATAAAATTAAATTAAATAATTCTGTTAAAAAGAACAGTAGTCTCAATTCTTTTAAGAAAACTAAACTAAAAAGGATCTGTCTTGTTTTATCTTTTAGCTACAATTCTGAGAATAAACTTTTTATTTTTGTAAAAGCAATTGTTAGTGGTTCCGCTTTCTATAGATCAATTATCCATCTCTGCTTTGAGAATCATTAGAGGTTAAGGGAAAAGCTTTGATAATTACTTTAAATTTTCCTTTCTAGGATCAAGAAATAATTGGAAATTGCCCTCCCAGCCTACACATTTTTTCATTATCCAGGAGTTCCCGAGGAGCTGTTTAGAAAAGGAGTACCTTGTGAATCTAAGTGCCACTCTGTCAATAGCTGTGCACCTGCAGATATCCAAACTAAAGCATAGGTAAAGGATGAGGTTGAATTTATGGCTAAAGCTTGGGGGTTAAGCAGTAGCTCCTATGTCACACATATTTGAAATGTGTGGGCCAATGTGCTTGGGCTGGCTTGTGTAAAACAGTGTAACCCAGACAAGCCCTAAGCCAATTTACCCAACAAGGCGCATCAGATGGAAGAGAGAAGACCCTGCAGAGGCAGTACCTGAGTGTACCTTCCCTACAGAGATCAGAAACAGGACAGGCAAGCTAAGGGGAGGCCCATGCTACGCATGGGGGAGCAAACCTCATTCCATGTCTAGAGGTTTGGCTCATTTACTCTATCTTCCTGGGTGTTAGGGTAATAGCTAGGTGGGGATAGAGGGAGCAGGGGTAGGCCAGGCATAGGAGAGGGAACTAGGAATTTTTTCCCAATACACATTTTTTGCCCCAGTCACTTTTTTGTTGATTTTGGATCTGATCTTCATTTAACTTATCAATTCTGCATTTTGCATGCATGGGTGTAGAGAAAAATCTCGATAATTTCATATTTTAAAGCCCCTCCTTTGTGAATTACCCCCATTCAATGGCCCTGAATTCTTACAAAGAAATTATTTCTCTAAAACTAGGTATAAAATATATTTGTTCCTTTTAAGCCCTAATTCATATGTAGCTTAATAAGGTGTGAATAGCCAACACATGTTTGCTAAGCCCCTTAATGTCATGATTTGGAATAACATTAACAGTAATGGTAATTAGGACAGAAAAGCTCTCAGCATTTCTCTGAATCCCTTTGCCCTGGCTCCTACTCCCAGCCCTCTATCAACCCTTCTGTCGCACTTCCTGCTGAGCTGAACAAGAGACACACATGTCAGCTTCACAGCTTAAACAGAGAGCTACAGTGAAGGAAAAATGGCTGAGCCAGCAGGAGGCATAAACAGAGGCAGAGGTGTCAATATAGCTTTTTTTTTTTAATACAATGTAGTAAATAAACACATAGGCTTCAATAAAGCCAGTTCTCTGTTCTTGAGAAGCTAGCCTCAACTTCAAGCGTGACCCAAGGTGTGCTTGACCCTTTGTTAGTACAGTGTTCTTGAACTTTTGATACATTCGAACCAACATTAGAGCTAGGGAAAACACATCCTCATTTGTATGCTTATACCCAGAAAGAAAAGTAGGAAGCTTGAGTATCAGGAAAACCCAAGGCAGTTAGGAATCACAAGAATATATGCAAATTTTTATTGTTGTCCATCAATGTGCAAATGGATAATGTGTCATGAATTTGAATATAAAGTAATTCTACACTTTGGATATTTTCTACATCCCTCATCACGGCCATCAAAGCCCTTGATTTTCCCTTTCACTTTAATCTCTTTTTTCTCTTGCTCTTGGATCTGATGAAGCAGAAAGAAAAAAATACTATAATTACAAGTACATGATGCTCTTAATTGGATTATGCATTGTTATTTATGCATTGTTACTATCACTACACTTCTGAAATGTCCGTTTTTGAAGAAGAAGAAAGTGAGGTCTACAATTCAGAATAAGCTTAGAATAAAATTCTGACCACCTTCGAATGACCTATATAGCTCTATACATGGAGGCCCCTGCTACCCTGCAGCCCTCACTTATCTCCTGTCTCTCTCATCATCGCTATTACACTTCAATCAAACTAACCTTAGAGTTCCTTGGTCAGGCCAATCTAGGGACTATGCACTTGCCAGTGAGAGATTGGAATCCTCTTCCCCCAAATATGGTTTCAATTCTTGTCAACCGGTTCTCAGCTCAAATGTGTAACCTCCTTATAGCAATCACCCTGAAAACATGGGTGAAAGTACCTAATTCTTTCCTCAGAATAACTCTTTGCTGAGGCTATGGAAGTGCATCATTCAGTAATCTGTATAGGAGTTTAGTTGGCCAACAGCTTCCAACTGCCCCATCTTTAGAGTAACTGCATGTTCACATTGGGCGTAGACCTTGCTCTTCTGAGACCGTCCTAGTCCATGATTAAGTGAGGTGGGGTACTAGACTCAGTCCACTTCATCATTTCTACATGTTTCTTTATTAGTCCCTTGCATGTTTAACTCAGTCCTGACATCTGCTTCTTGGAAGACCTGAACTGGTGCACTCTCTTAAAACTCTGCTTTACTAGTATCATAGTGTTTACAACTATTTTATCCCACTTAAATGATCTACTTACTTACTTATTTAATGTCTTCCTCCTACTGCTGCTCCCATCTCCATGTCAATGCAATATGTCTCATTTGCCACCTACTATGCCTCATAGTAGGTCTTCAGTGAACATTATTGAGTGAATGAATGAATAAATGTAGAAGTTTATACTCTAAATCCAGTTCCTCCTCTTTATTCATTTACTATGGGTACTACTGTTCCAGATATTGAACAGAAAACAGTAAACCAATGAGACAAAGTCTCTGCCCTTTTGAACACTTATATTTAAGTGATGGAAGAAAGGTAATAAACAACCACAGAAATATATATGCCATGTGATGAGAGTTATAAAAAAATTATGGTAAGTGTAAGGGGATAAAGAGTGATTGATGACTGGTTACTGAATATATCTCTTTGATAAGGTGACATTTGAACAGAGATCTGAATGACATCAGAGCGTGAGTCAAATAAGTAGATATCTGGTTAAAAAGTGTTCCAGGCAAGGGGAACAAAAGTGCAAAGGCCCAGTGATGGGGTGTGTGTGGTAAGTTCAAGTACTAGCCCAGAAGGCAATGATTCTGAACCAAAGGGAGCAAGGAGGAGAATGATGGGAAATAACATGGGAGGTGTCCTAGCAGGACAGAACAAATCAGTTAGGTCCTGCGTGTCATCATAAGAACCTTAGATGGGATTTTTCTCTGAGTACAATGAAGTCTTATTTAGAGAAAGTGAATACATGGTTCTGATTGATAAATTAGAAGAAAAACTGGCTGCTAGATAGAAAACAGTAAGGGATAAGGGTGGAAACAGGAACAGAAAACAGACTATTAAAATATTCCACAGATATCTCAGACTAGGGCATATTGGCAGAAGCGGTGATATTTGACAAAGATCTGGATATATTTGAAGGTAAAGTTAGCAAGATTTCCTACCAGATTGAAAACACAGGGCCTGAGAGAAAGGAAAGAATTAAAAATAACTCCAAGTTTTGGGTCCGAGCTAATAGAAGGATGGAGTTTTTGATTACCCTGTTTTCCTTGAGTCAAGCTTAGCTGTACAGGTGCAGATTCAGATGGACAAACAATAGATTTAAACACATTTGATTTTTTTTTTTCTGTTGAATAGAATTATGGAAGTTTTTTTTTTTTCTTTAGAGGTTTTTGCTATAGGGTGCGTGCGCTCGCCAGACAGACAGAGAGAGAGAGACAGAGAGACAGAAAGCGAGAAATCACCCCCCAGGGGGGATGGCCATGCCGCAATCCCTTCTCCTCCATTCTCCTCTCGGGATCTTGGGCACGCACGCACACGCGCCCGGCATGAATTTTAAGCCACGGGGTCCAGGACGCGAACCGCGGTCCACTACGTGGGAGTCCAGCAACATAGCCATTACGCTAACTGCTGGTCCCAAATTATGGAAGTATTTTGAGAGTATATGTAAAGAGTAATTATCCTGATGGAAGATGGGACAGAAATTGTATAAGGAGAGTAATTAGCACATGACAGGGTGTGAAGGACAAGGAAAGGGTCAATAAATGGAAGTTTTTGTGAGATTCAAGATTGCATGTCAATTGGGTAACAGAAGGAGTGAGATGGAAAGATGAGAGGTGGGGGGGTCAGAAAATGGCGTGCCCCTGTTTTTTCTTTTGTACTTAACAATCTTCTTTTCTCTCCCAGCATAATAGTTGAAAAGAGGAAAGAAGAGTCCACCTAAAATGGTAGACAAATAAACCCTCCTCTCCATTTACCACTTCATGTGTCACCACTCTCCGTGATTAAAGTTCTCGAGTCTCCTCCTTCAGCTTCTGCATTCCCAGTGTCTACTCCTTAGTTCTTTACGGCAAAACTTCCACTCACAACAGGACATTAAAATACCTTGGTATACTTGCCAGCTGTCTCCTCCTGGTGAAATGATAGACTCATGGGAATTCAGAATATTGGAATTTGCGGATAGTCTACTTTAACAATTCATCTTATAGATAGGGATATTGCAATTGATAGAGATTAAGGGACTTCCAAAGACTGATAAACAATTGATAACAATACTTTAACTTGCTCTATGGTTATCTGATTACTAGCCTAGGACTTCTACTATAGCACTATGCCAATTGTGCTTTTTCTTTATATTTGTCTCTGATCTTTTTGCGTTGCACTAGAAATCATATATTGGAACAGGAAGAAGAAGAAGGTTAAATAGAGCTATCTAGAGCACCTTCTTTCCACAGAAGGATTGAAATAATCCATAAATAGCCCCACTCTTGATTAGAGGAGTAGAGAATGTCAGTATACAGCAAGGAAGAAATGAGGAACTTCTGAGGCATGGCTGTCATATATTACCTCTTTTCCTCTTTTTTTTTTTTTTTTTTTTTTTTTTTTTTTTATGTGCTTCAAGTATTTACCTGCTTCAGAAGTGAATTAAGTCCTCTAAAAGTGTTTTCCCAATATTTCTGACAGTCCACCAAGGTGGTAGCATATTGACATGTGGTCACGAACCAGTCTGTTGTTTGCAGTCACAACCCGAAGTCCCCTGTGTTTTCACCTCCTCTTTTACAGTTCTCTTTTGTCATGCCGATTTATGAAGCTACCTGAGGGAGACTGAGTACTTCTTCTGGGTGAGTGCCTACCAGGAGAATGTCCAAAGTGTTATCTCTAGATGCTTTCAGTGTATCGATGCTTCAGTGCCTGAGTGGGAGAACATTCCCCCGCCAGACTAACGCCTGTACATTTATCTTTTTGCCACAGTGTTGCCACCTGAAGATCCAGAGTACTCTTTGCCTCCTAAAGTCTCTCAGTAATATCTCAATGGACTTTTATGTTTCAGCGTTTTCTAAGAGTTTAAACATCTCTAATGAAAATTGTCTTGGATTGGGACCTTGATGTCTCTTAACTATGGAAGGATACAGATGCCATGCAATTCACTTTATCCTGCCAAATATTTCTAGCATCTATGCTAACCAAACTCTTTCCTTTTCATTTAGAAAGCAGAAACCCCAATGCAAACAGTGGAGAGGTGTCCACAAGCCACATCTGCTCCTAACTCGGTCAATCAGGCATGTACACTGCCCTTCCGATCTCTCTCTCCCCCGTCTCTGTCTCTCCCATCATTCCCTATTCCCATGGTATGCTGTCCTAAATTCGTCTTCTATGATTTCTCCATACCTCCACATGAAACCATCAACACAACCTACCAGCATATCTCAGATAAACTCTTCTTTCCTATTTTTACTTGTTTGTGTGATGGTGAGATAGATGTGTAGGGAAATTATTGGAAACCAGAAGATGTTTCTGAGTTTTAATCTTGGCTCTGATGTTAATCACATTTGACTTCTGAATAATATAGAATCTCAAGGTTGGAAGGCAGCCTGAAAGTTCATCAAACTCTAGACTTCCCAGTGTGAGACCATTAAATCTAGAAATTTAACATCTAGTCAAGAATGAATGAATTTCTGAGATTGCCTCTTTTCTTTCCTGAGTCTTGCAACTGTTTTTTTTTTTTTTAACCAAGGTTAAAATTTCGTTTGTTATAGCTTTCTTTCAACACTTCTAAATTTATCATCTTGAGCCAGACAATAAAAAGTCTGTTCCTTCTAATTTACTACATCTCTTTAGTTACTTGGAAATAGTTATCATGTCACTTTGTATCGTCTCAGTCCTACATTAAATGTCCTCATTTTCTTCCATTATTCCTTATGACACAGTGTGGAGCTACTTTAAGATCTGATGCTTTCACCTGAATGTGTTCCAATTTGTCTCTTAACATACATCTCTAATTCTCTCAGCAAATGATAATCTGTATTATTCAGCAATAAAAAGAAATAAAGTACTGATACATACTACAGCATAGATGAATCATGCTTTCACATTATACTAAGTGAAAAAAAGCTAGTCACAAGGACTACACAATATATGGTTCATTTTATAAAAAATATTCATATTAGGTGTGGTGTTATCTGTTGAAGATATTTCGATCAACGGGTCTGGGGAGAAATGTTCACATATCGAAATGGTCTCATTGTAAGCCAAACAATATGATTGAAAGTATATACAAAAATAAATAAAGTAATTAATAAAAAAAAAAAAAATATTCATATTAGGCAAATCCAAAAAGGCAACACATTAGATTAGCAATTATTCAGGACTGCGGGGAAGATGGCTAAGGGATGCAGGGTTTCTATTGGGGGTGATGCAAATATTCTACAATTGATTGTGGTCATGGCCGCACAACTCTATGAAATCTACTAAAACCCACTGAATTGTACAGTTTACATGGGAAAATTCTATGGTATGTGATCTATATCTCAATAAAGCTATTAAAACAAATGAAACATGATGTTCTGCAGGAAAAACAGTAGTCTGAAGTAGAGTGCTTTAACCTCTGTAATTTCAATTCCACTCTATAAAACAGATGCATTAATAATATCTGCTCCACCTCCTTGACAAGGTTGTTGAATCATATTTTGCAACACCATAATTATGTAAGCTATTAGTTTAAGTGACTTTCACCACGTCCTATCTGGATTAGTAACATCATCCACTTGCTGGTAACCCATTTATTTTACATATGGTGGTAAGAGATTTTTTTTCCTAAACATCAATTACTCAACTAAGGAGAATGTAAGGGATACTTAGTACTCATCGTTTCACATCCAATCCTTCATCATAACACTTAAAGCTCTCTTCCAACTCTGTCTTACACATGCTATACTTCTTCACAGTCAAATTACATTTTGACTATAAAATAATTGCATTCTCCTATGTGTGCTTTGCATATTAACCCTTTAGCTAGATATTTTTCTCCAACAGAATTTGATGTACTGAATGTTTACATCTCCCTAAAATTCCTATGCTGAAAGCCCTGATCTCCAATGCGATGGTATTTGGAGTTGGAGCATTTGGGAAGTAATTAGGGTTAGTAGAGGTCATGAGAGTGGGTCACTTCTGATGAATTAGTGACCTTATGAAAAAAGACATACCAGAATGTGCTCTCCTCTCTCTCCTCTCTCTCTCTCTCTCTCTCTCTCTTTCTCTGTCTCCACCTTATGAGGACACAGCAAAAAGGTGGGCATCCATGTGCCAGCAAGAGAGTACTCACTGGGGAACTGAATCATCTTGTGCCCCAACCTTAGACTTACCAGACTTGAAATTGTGAAAAATATGTTTCTGTTGCTTAAGCCTCTCAGTCTATGGCATTTTGTTATGACAGTCTAAACTGACTAACAGATACTCCTTGGAATGTCCCAACAATACCCTGCCATCATGTCCTGTAAAAGGTTTCTCAAAACTTTCTCATCTTGGAATTTTCCCCCATACTGATCACTCCATTACTCTGCAATCTCTTAGAAGTTTTGTTTCATCTCGTAATAGTTACATCACTTGACTCCCACATAGTTGACCACGATTTGAGTCCTGGGCCTGAAGGCTTAAAAAAACTCATACCTGGTGTGTGTGCATGCGTGCCCAAAATCCTGAGAGGAGAATGGAGGAAAAGGGACTGCACTGTGATCATCCTCCCTAGGGAGGTGATTTCTTGCTTTCTGTCTCTCTGTGTCTCTCTGTCTTTCTGGTGATCACACATGCCCTATAGCAATATATCTCTCCAAACAAGAAACTTTAAAAAATAAAAAATAATAAAGCTAATTTGCAGTTCTTCTATGTACTACATTTTTAACTCCTCACTTGCTGACAAGCTTTTCAAATGAGAGGGGCAATATGTATAATTCTGTCACACCTTTAATTTCTTCAAGACACTAGTTTTGAAGTCATTTTCACTAGTACGCAGAGATGATTGCTACCTTTTGTTGAAACTGTTGGTCTCACACTATCTGGTCCAAAGCTTACAGGAAAGACTCACAGTAACCGATCATCCAAATGGCTAATAACATCAACACTGTGTTGAAAGCTGAGTTTTTTTTTAAACTTAATTTCAGAATTCCTGATAAACCTTGATACTTAGAGTGCCAAGAATTTCAAAGAGAGTAGAAGGCATTAAGTACTATTAAAGAGTGCTCCTTTTTGTTGTTACATTACAAAAGGTTACAGGAAAAGTTGAGGCAGATTTTGAAATTGCATCTCCTGAGCCCAAGGGCTTTGAGTCTGTATGAAAACATGTAAGGGCATATCCCATGAAAAGGGAACTGACAATCTCTGGCAGCTCACCTGCCTGGTTTAAGAGATCCACTCTAAAGTCTTCCTTCTTGTGTCATCAGCTCCGCCTCACTTGGAAAACTCAAGCCCAGTTTTTTCCAAATGATTTCTGAAAATAAGACTTCCAGAATGAAATCAAAGTGCAATTTCCTGATTTTTAGTACATCAAAGATGTTTTTCTTTGCTACAAGCCCCATCTTTTCATCTTAGTATTTCCTGCTGTGTCTATAAGGTGTAGGGCAACTGACAGGACCCCAAACCTTAAACTTTCTGCTCTTTGCTTCCGTGCTGTGTGGAATGCCTGTTCAGAAGCTGATCTCCCCCAGACCAGATGGAGCTCGAAAGACAAAGAGCGAAGATCAGCTCATTTTATGGGCAAAGAAGTCGCTGCCTGCAGAAAGGAATGACTAAAATCAAGAATACTGGTTCAAAGCTGGTATGGAAGCTTAAGTACTGCCCTAGAGAAGTCCTACAGTGGTATGGAGATTTGTTTGTGCGGGTGTGTTTTATTGCACTTGCCATTTCAAAATGTATGCTTTGATTCGTTGTCTCATATTTTCTCAGGCTATGAGGAAATCCTTTAAAATATGTTCTTGTGAAAAGAAACGTCAGAGTGCATGGAAGAGGGAAGGATAGAAGAAAGGGAAGAGAAACAGGAGAAAGGAGGGAAGACAGTTGACCTTGGTGCCCCCTCCTATTCTCCTGCCCTGACTTTTGTGCACTCCGTCGCCCGGTCTCTGGTTTCACCACGGCTCCATTCCCTTTCCAGCTCCGTTTCCCATGGCCCTGAAAGTCAGCCGACAAGGGTTTACATTTTGAAAAGCCTTGCGTGGCTGCGGGTGCTGGGCATGCTCAAACGCCCAGGACTGGCTTTTTTCGGCTTCCAACTTTGGCAGCTCTCCCACCCCCACCCGAAGGGGCAGGTACGCACCGCTCCCTGGGTGTGAGTAAACGGGAAGAAATCGCCCCACTCCCACGGACCGAACCGGGTAGGGGAAAGAGAGGGGCCAAAGCCGCAGCTCGACTGGGCAGTTCCGCTCTCCGGGGGCGTTTCCAGGGGGCGCGCGCGGCTCCTGGGTTGGCGGCAGCGCGGGCGCGCGCGCTCCGAGGGGGCGCTGTCCGAGGGCACGTGCGCGGGCGCGCGCTCTGGGAGTGGTCGCGGGGTGGCTGGAGGGGCGGGCAGGGGCGGGGCCGCGGCGGCGCGCGGACGCCGAGCTCGGCTGGGCTTCGCGAGGCTGCGGCGCGGCCACCGGCGGGAGGGCGGCAGCCGCTTGTACCCAGAGCTTCCAAACCCAGAGTTTGGGGCGCTGAGCCGCGCCAAGAGCGGGGCCCAGCCGTGGGGATACGCGGTGGTGGTTGCTGCCTTGCAGACAGCGTTTCCCTCGACTCCAGTTAGGAAGTGGTGGGGGTGGTGTGGCCCACGTCGGGAGGTATCGGAACGCCGCATCGTGAAAGAGAATTCGGCTGTGTTGAGACAGCAGCCGGGCGTGCGGGGAGCGGCGGAAGGCTCTCGCTCGAGGCACCATGGGCTGCACGCTGAGCGCCGAGGACAAGGCAGCGGTGGAGCGGAGTAAGATGATCGACCGCAACCTTCGCGAGGATGGCGAGAAGGCGGCCCGCGAGGTCAAGCTGCTGCTGCTCGGTGAGGGCGGCCGGCCCAGGCCCCGGGGGTCGGGCGGGTGGGCTGGGCGCGGCACGCCGTGGTGCCGCTGCGGGGCCCTCGGCGTGGTGAAATCCGGAGCGAACGTGGGGAAGCGGCCAGGGGCGCGTCTCGTGGCGCCCGGGGAGGGTTTCGGAGCGGCAGCTCGGCGGGTACGGCGTGGAGCCGAGGCAGGTCCTCCTCTCCCAGGTCCCCTTCTCTCCTGCTCCCTCGCGGCTGAGAACTCCGCGCCGTGGGGCAAGCGCTTCCCGGTGCTCGAAGCCTCCCTTAGTATGACCCTCGAGAAACGATTTTGAGGCTGCAGGTCGCGGGGAATCCTTGCCCTTTGAAGTTTCACTCAGCTGTACGAAGATGAAGTGGTGGGAAAATAAAAGAAAAGCATCACCTACCCACCCCCACGGGGAAACCCTCGATGCGAGGTGATGCATCGCGCGCGATTGCGGTTCTCTCGTGCCAGGAGTGCCACGTTCGGAGAAATCAGTACACCTTTGTGGGGTTGACATGTCTTTCCTGTTAACTTCCCATGGCGACTCAGTAAGTGTTAAAGGAGCACTGATCATATTTACCCTGCGCCAGGAGATAAGGGGCGCTGAATGCTTTGTTTTATTACTGCGGGGGCATAGGAGCCATCAAAGTTGGGGGCTCCTTTGCTCCACTAGTAGGTAAGGCAGATGCTCGAGTGGCGAGATCCTCCCTGAAAGGTGCGAGAGAGTCTCGCCGACAGCAGGATTTTCTCTCCGCGGCCACGGTTTCTGATGAATGAGATTTGCAAGGTATACGCCAGGCTTTTATTTGTTCTTAGTACTGTTCTCTTTGTGAAACGCTACGTGGAGGTCCAGTTCTTTGAAGGGGAAGAAAATGAAAAGAGTAAAACCAGGGTCTTGACCGAAGATGGGTAGATTAGGAAAATATTCACAGTTGAAGATTTTTAGCTCTCTGAGTTAGGATTTCTTTTGTTTGCTTGTTTCCCTCCCACACGGAATAGGTATTTAGGTGGATGAAAGGCTTCTGTGAATCATTTGCCCTTCCAGCGATTGCTTTTATTTTTATAACAGATATCATTAAAGAGAAATTTTACAAAAACCCGTTTTCAGTATTCTTCTGTTTCATTGGTTTAATGACTGTAAAATGGTGCCAAAAATGGTGTTTTTTCTTCTCCATTCCTAGTAGGTTTAGAAGCAGCAAAGTTGGCATGACTAAAAGTAATAATGATCTGAGTCATTTTACAAGTAAACTGTGAAATATCTTTGCATTTTAAAGACCCCAGTGGCTTTTCTCCCCTCCCCCCCCCCCCCCGAATATTAATCTTTCTCAGTTAACGCTGTTTACCTAAGTTTTTACAGTAATAAAAATATTTTATTTTGACCAAATCAAGTGTATTTTTAGCATGAAAATATTTATTGGGCATAAAAGCCACAACTTGATAAAGAATCTTGAAGATACTCATCTTATGAATTGAACAGGCTTGATATAAAAACAAAAATAAAAGTTCTTCACCTACAGTTTCTGCACTCCTCCTTCTCATGTATTTTTTTCAGTGTTTTTCTGTGTGACTTTTAGTTGGAACCAGCCATCCACCATGTTTAAAGCAATTGAAAAATGAATCTTCTGGTGCTGTCATAGCATTTAATTAGATGACTACTAGAGAAGGACTAGAATAAAGGTCTGAGAGTAGCCTTTGGCTTGTAATCAGCGGAGATCAGTGTTTCTTAACCTTAGCTCCTTCAGCGTTTGGGGCTGTGTCCTGCAGGCAGTCTCCTGTATTGTAGGCTGTTTCACAGCACCTTTGAGCAGCCCTTCCACCTGGGACCCTCAAAAATGTCTCCAGATACTACCAGGGGTTGAGAACCCCTATTCCAGATGAATAAATATCGAGGACCGTGTAATATATTGTAGAAACAAAAGTCGAATCTCCATAGCCATCTAGCTATAGGGAGTTAGAAAGGTGTAGCAGAGTCCTGATTTTCATAAGCAATGATGGAATTCTTATTTCTCCATCCCTCTAACATTAGAAAGATTTCAAAGTG
Source organism: Tupaia tana (assembly GCA_026018925.1). Lineage (NCBI taxonomy): Eukaryota > Metazoa > Chordata > Mammalia > Scandentia > Tupaiidae > Tupaia > Tupaia tana. Next base: position 54,096,473 of record JAKSZU010000003.1, read on the forward strand.
ATGTTTAAAAACCTTCAAGGAACTGAATCGTTCAGCTGGTCTTTTGCTTTTCCCTGCATCTCTTCCCTCTGGAGGAATCCTGTCACATCTCTGTCTCACTGGCCCACACCACTCCTCAGCCTCTCCCCACTCTACCCTTTTCCCTAGTGTTCCAGTATCCTAGTTCCCATAAACAGAATGCTGGCTTACTTATTTCATAAATCTTAATTCTTGGAATGTTTGAAAACATCCCCCCCCCCCCCCCCAACTTGACTTTAGCACTGAACTGTGACCTTTGGTTTTTTTGGATGTTTAAAGGACACATGTAAGCTTAAGTGAAATTATTCCATCTAGACTACAGCAATTGAAATCAACTAGAAATGTAAAATGGTTTCTAGGTAACCTAAAACTAGTGTTCCTTCCACTGACATCAGTTCTTCCTCTTCAGTTATTTTGTTTTTCTTATCAAACGCTTTTATTTTCCCTTGAGGCATGAAGTCTCAAAAGTACATTTAAAATAGCTTATTATACTGCAAGTTTTTTCTTAAGGAATGTATTGTCCTTTTAGAACATATAGGCTGTGAGATTTAGGTAGGAGACCTAGCTTGCACATGATTAGTTACGATTGTTACTGGGTGTCTAATATATACAATTTAAATCAGCTATTGTGCTGTTCTAATTAAGAGCAGTGAATTAGACCTTAAAAAAGAGAGGACCTAGTCTCTTCATGACCTAAAGGAAACTGGGTCAGGGATTGTGTGGTTTGAGTCTTCTAGGTTTAGTTTTTAGGCTATAGTATTAGAATAATAATCCTAAATGGAAAACCTTATTATAATGAAATGAGTAATACTGAAAGTCTTCTTTCAATTATGTATGGCTAATTATTGCAGAAGAAAATTATTGTATCTTTGAGAATGCTGTAATTCATTATCCTTTTAAAGACAGTTTCATTAGGCCTAGGCTTGAAAACAGCCCAGACTATAGTATATTACTCGTACTTACTAAATATTATTTTGTTAGGATTTTATAAGGGGTTAGGTTACATGGGGGAGTCTTTAAAAAGTTCACGGACAATGTTTATTATGAAAAAACTGCATTGATTTCACCTTTTCTATTTTTGCACCAAAGTGAGCTTATACTTATCTTTTTCTATGAACTTTTTAAAGCCCTCTTATAAAAGTAAAATTTTCATACATTGTTCCTAAATCATTACACTCCAGAACTTCAGACTTTATTCTCCTTAATTATACCATACTGTCCTTTCTCTGCTCCACCCATTCCCACAAGCATACAAAACCCCACACCTTTATCTCCTTCTTTAGCTTGGTTTCAGTATTACAGGCTTGAGTGAAAAAGAGTCTGAAGGCTATTTTGCAATTGTTACCAACAACTAGCTATTTCAGATGCTTTTATCCTTAATCTTTTCACTTTCTTTGAACTGGCCCTATGACTTCCTGAGTTGAGAAATTCTGGCATTGCAGGACTTTTGATTTTGTACTGCTTTGGCTGTTTTCTTAGAATTGGCTCAGAATCTCAGATGTCACCAAGCCCATTTTCTTGAATAAATGAACCTGGTATTTCAACATGGGTTTTGTGCTCCTCTCTCGTTGGCGTATCTTGTATTAGCAGCTACTTTAATGGAAGCTGCAGAGGTATAAGTATGTGCAGAAAGCGCTGATTTTTTTTTTTTTTTGTATCTCTGTTTCTCATTCTTAGGTTCATAGTTCAAGCCCTTCTCTGCCTCTGGCAGCCTATTTCCAGTAGGCTTCCTTGCTTCTGGTCTTTTTCTCTATGTGTTCTTCCCACCATGGGTATCATGCTGCTGCTGCTTTGCTCATAAACTCTCCTGGACTTCTCCATTGCCTGCAGAATAAGAACTTTCTTTCAGACCTGGCTTCCCTCTGTGCTTACTCTTTTCCTCCAGGGCACCCTCCTCCTCCTCCAAACAGGGACAGTTGGCATATGTTAGAGCGTATTTGCACTTGGCTTCTATATATGTTGTTTAGCCTTAGGCCTAGTCTATTCCCCAGTTACTTCTGAACACTTCAGGGGCAGAATCTTGGTAAGTTATCTTTGTATTCCTAACAACTTTTCTATTTTGTCATTTGTAAAACGAGTTCTTAATTACATGAAATTATTATTTTGCTGAAATGTAAATCTTATATTCTGCCACTTGCAGTATCGATGAGAGTAAATAACTACTCAGCCAAACAATGTAAGCAAAAAAGAAAGAGGAAAAGTGTGTGCTAATGAAACAAACACATGATGTCTAAAAGCAAATTGTTTGCTTTAAGATATGTTTATTTATAAAAGCTTTTCAACCATAATACTATTTGATAAATTAGATAAATTTAAGTAAATGCCAGTGGATATCTATTGAAGGAGGGTTTTCTCAGTTGTGTTATTACCTACAAAACTTTTTTGTAAGGGTAGATCTTTTCTAATATTTGGTTTTGGCCTTTTTTTTAATCACAAAGAGCATGAGTCTTGTTAAATTGGTCACTGATAGGAAATACGATATCTATTTTACAGGATTTATTGAAGACATTAGAATATAGAATGTCTAGCTCATAGAATTTAGTGTAAAATGTTAACTAAACCTAAAAAAGATTGCTGTAATCTTTTAAGCAAAAACTGAGTATACAGCCAGTCTTCACTTTTTTGTTTTGAATTTCTTGCTATTTTGGAAAACTCAAGATACAACACATCTGTGTGGGAAGATCAGAATGTATTGGTCACATTTCTAGGTCACATATTTCTCGGCCACATGTCCTGGCATGCCGCTACCCAATGTGTGACTACCCAGAGTGTGACATTGGTGAAGTTCAGATCCCAGATGGCCTTTGAGCCTTATGAACTAAGGTCAGCTATACCTAATGTTAAAGTGCATAAGCTGCTTTCTGTCATAACTCATTAAATGCTGGTTTAAAATCTTAACAGAAATAGGACAAAAATAACTCAGAAATGTATGTTCATTGTCATAAACTTAGTGGCTTAAAACAACACAACATTTGTATAGCTCTCTGGAGGGCGAAGTCCAGAAAGGGCTTCCACAGGCTATCATCAGGATGTCTGCAGGTCTTCTTTGCTAGGGACCCTCTGTCCCCTTGCCTTTTCCAGGCTCTTGTCTAGCGATTACCTCCTTTCAGTGGCCCATAGTGTCTTCCTCCATTTAAAGCCTGCAAGGACGAGTGGAGTTTTTCTCAGGTGACATCACTCTTGTACTTCCCTCTTTTACTTACTAGGACCCTTGTGACTACATTGGGCCCACCCACATGCTCCAGGACAACAGCCCCTTCTCCAGATCCTTAATTATATTTGCAAAGGTCCTTTCGCCATGTGAGGTGATATGTTCACAAGTTTCTAGGGATTGGGACATACGTTTCTTTGGAGACTGTTATTCTGCTGACCAGTCTGCTCTCTGGCTGCCAAAGATTCACATCTATCCTACATGCAAAACTGTATCACCCCCTCACAGTATCTCCAGAAGTCTCTGCCTGTTACAGCTTCAACTCAGATTCTCAGATCGCATCTAACGCTCATGACTTGATTTAGGGATGGGTTAAATTCTGGGTGTAATCTGTACTGGGATAACATGTCTGTCTTGTAGACCTTTCAAACTAGAAAATCAAATTCTCTGCTACCCGAATATAGTGGTTGGATAGGTAAAGGTTATCATTTATAGAAATTCCATTCCAAAGGGAGAAAATGGAAGGGAATGAAGAGTCATCAGTCTGGGGAACCAGCAGTTAGTGTAATGGCTATGTCGCTGGACTCCCACGTAGTCGACCGCGGTTCGCGTCTCGGACCCGGTGGCTTACAACTCACGCCGGGCGCGTGTGCGTGCATGCCCAAGATCCCGAGAGGAGAATGGAGGAGAAGGGATTGCGGCGTGACCATCCCCCCTGGGGGGTGATTTCTCGCTTTCTGTCTCTATATCTCTCTCTGTCTGTCTGGCGAGCGCACGCGCCCTATAGCGAAAAAAAAAACCTCTCCAAAAAAAAAAAAAAAAAAGAGTCATCAGTCTGAAGCACTTTCAAAATCCCACTTAAAGTTCTGTGACTCCCTGCTTTGGGGCACTGCGCTCCACCCTTAGAGTCATCCTTTCTTTCTCATGAAAGGTAGCACATATTTGCAGCTGAGCAGTTTTATCAACCTGCTTGTTGCCTAGAGAATTGTGACATATTACTTCATTCCATAGTCTCTGTCTCAATTTTTTTTAAATGTCAAAGTTAGTAGACATTTTGATATTAGAGATCAATTTTTTTTCTTTAAAAACAAAAAACAAAACACTGCCAGAGAGCATCCGCACTCATCAGAGAGATAAAGTGAGGGAGAGAGAAAAGGTACCCTCCCCCAGTGGGGTGTGGTCATACCATAGTCCTTTTTCCTTTATTTCTCCTTTGAGTGAGGGCTTTAGGTATGCATGAACATTTACTGGAATGTTTTTCATGCCCCTGGGGCTGAGATTTGAACTGTGGTCAGCCATATGGGATCTAGCTCCCAGAGCACATAGCTTAACCACTGTGCCAAAGGGCTGGCTGCATGTTTTGTATTATTTTAATTTATTTATTTTCTCCCTTTTTACTGTAACCAAAGGATAAACAAAAAACAAACAGGTCACCCCTTTGACACTCTGCTTGGAAATCTTATCTTAACTTTCCAAGTTCATAGCTTCTGAGGTCTGCTTTCCCCAGCTACAGAATATAGTTCCCAAACGTCCTGTCTCTCTCTAACAAGGGTCCCTTTCCTCTAGATTCTAATAACATATTTCTCTGTTCTGTCCAAGTCCTCACCTACAGGACTTGGAAAGTCATCTATTTATCAACAGTCTGTTCATAATTTAGGAATTATCTTAATTTTTTTAGAGTTTATGTATTATTTCTTTCAATAAGTAAAAGAGAATCTCCAACTAGGTTTTGGCACAACAATCCCTCCTCTAGCCTCAGCAAGCCTTGGATAGTGGGCATGTGGGTCAGCCTCAGAGAGCGCAGTGTTTTACCTCTGTACCATCATCCATCCCTGATGTAGGTATTGCTAAGATGATGTGTGTTTTCTACCACACTCGCCTTCCTTCCACCCTCAGTAGGACTGTTAGTGTTGTGTTTCTATGAACTGGGTCAAGGCAGCCTAGGCTCTTGCTGTCACTCATCCAGATTCTTTCAGCCTCTGCCCATCGCCCGATTCCAAAGCCAGCTCGTTTTTAGGGTGTCTGTCATAGCAGCCCCCCACTTCTAGGTCTCTTGAGTGATATTTCATGTACGACTTTAGGGAGAGCATCAGGATTGTGATTTGATATACTCCGGTCTCTTATAAATGATGTAACTATCACGGTAACACTGAAATGACCAGTTTTTGCACTTCATATAGGACCTGGTATTTTACTCAAGTTACAGTATGAAAAAGTGAGACTCTTCTTGGCTTGCCCCCTCTTCTGTCCAGTTTTTCCTGAGCATTGAGGCTAAATTAGTTTCCTCCCCCTTCCTTGCTACACCCTATTGAAATCATCTTGTGCATTTACTTTTTTATTTTATTTTATTTTATTTTATTTTATTTTATTTTATTTTATTTTATTTAGAGGTTTTTGCTATAGGGCGCGTGTGCTCGCCAGACGGACAGAGAGAGACAGAAAGTGAGAAATCACCCCCCAGGGGGGATGGCCACTCCGCAATCCCTTCTCCTCCATTCTCCTCTGGGGATCTTGGGCATGCACGCACACGCGCCTGGCGTGAGTTTAAGCCACCAGGTCCAGGACGCGAGCTGCGGTCGACTACATGGGAGTCCAGCGACATTGCCATTATGCCAACTGCTGGTCCCTTGTGCATTTACTTTTTGATATTAGAACTCAATTTTTGTTGTTTCTGTGGGGTTGGCTCTATTAGAGGATAAGCCCATACATAGGTCTTGTTTATTACCTAATAAGATGGCAGATAGTAGTCTTTTTGTAAATATTGGCTAAGTGAATGGATAAATTGAACATTAATTTTTGACTAATATTCTTTTAAAGGAAAAACGTCTGATTCATTTTCTGTGTGTCTTGAGTAATTTGAGTGCACTTTGGCTCAATACATCCCCATTTACCTTTTTTATATCTTGCTGCTTAGAATAACTAAGACCTACATTATTCCTAAAGCTATTCTTTTTTTTTTTTTTTTCTTTTTTTGGAGAGGTTTTTGCTATAGGGCGCGTGCGCTCGCCAGACAGACAGAGACAGACAGAGAGATAGAAAGCAGGAAATCACCCCCCAGGGGGGATGGCCACGCCGCAATCCCTTCTCCTCCATTCTCCTCTCGGGATCTTGGGCACGCACGCACACGCGCCCGGCGTGAGTTTAAGCCGCTGGGTCCGGGACTCGAACCGCGGTCGACTACGTGGGAGTCCAGCGACATAGCCATTACGCTAACTGCTGGTCCTGCCTAAAGCTATTCTAAGAGTTAAATTTGGAAGACTACTTTCTTGTTGTATGTTCTGAAAAATAACATGATTTTTTCTAAATTAGGTGGTAGAATGAAATGTGATTTTTATATTTGTATACTTTGTTTTCAGCATTCTTGTTGCATTGCTACTTCACATGTTGTTTCACTGCTTTCTTAAAAGGCATACAGTAATACCATGATATTTAATATAGCCTCAGAGCTACATATGATGTGATTGTGGATAACCTGGACTTCAGGAACCATCAGAGTATGCTTACTATCAGTCTGGTCTTTGTCTTGCTTATCTCTATGGGGTGAGAATTATCATTGGTGACATTTGTAAAGTGTCATCTATACTTTTGGTCTTGAGTTATGCCATACTTAGGCTTACCAAATCCTCAAGGGAATTTACATTTTACTTAAATTAAGAAAATATATAAGACACTTATGTTAAAATTTGTAATTCCTCAGCCCAGTGGGAGGGTGCCCTTTCATGGTGGCAGAGACAGCATGGTGGCTAAGATTCATATCTCTACCAACCTAAAGAGGCTAAACGGCACGGTTGTGTGCAGTGTGGTCCTATCTAACCCGGAGGCTGGTGCAAGAGGGTCACAACATGGTGAGGCCCTGTCCAAAAAGAAAAAATACTCCTTTGTGCGCGCTTGCTCATGCGCGCGCTATTTCTCTCTCTCTCTCTCTCTCTCTCTCTCTCAGAAAATCAATCCATTAATTCACCAGTTTATCCATAAAATGGTAAATGAGGAAGAAACAGAATAAGAGATACTAGGGAAGGTGAACTTCAATATTAGGGTCTTCCATGATTTTATGAGGTGGAGGTGGGGTAGCCTACTATGGGGGTTATAGATCTGTCCATTTCTATCATGTACTCCTGAACTCATTGTTGATTTGGCTTTAAACTCTTTGCTGTGTAGATACTTACAGCGCAGGGGCCAGCAGGTGATGTCGTGGTTAAGGGCACTGGACTCCCATATGGCAGGCCACAGTTCGAGTCCCAGACCTGGCAGCTCGCTTTCTCACTTTCCCTGTCTCTCTCTCTCTCTGGTCAAATGGAAAAATAATAATAATAGATGAATAAATAAACAAACAGTTCTTTCAAAAAAGAAAGAAACTTACAGTGTAGAAGAGGTTTTGCTACCTATGAATTTAGGGTTTTTATTATTATTATTAGTTTACATTCTCTACATGTAAGGAATTTATTCCTCCAAGGTTTATTTAGCTCTGTAAAGAGACTCCAGAAAGGAGTAGGCAGCTGACCTAGAACTCTGGTGTTAAAAATGTTTCCCTTGAGACCTTGGGCACATTCTCCTGATCCTTTAAGTTTTAGTTTTCTTTTCTGTGAATGCCAGATAATAAATGTATCTACCTCACAGAGCTGGGGACAGAGTAAGCTCATGTCTCTGAAGTAATTAGTACATAACATGTAAGTTTTTAATAAATACAAGCACTTTTTATGAACACTTTGTACTGCTTAGGGTCAGACCTTTCTTTGCAGTTTGATTCATTTATGGTCATATAGTTGTTTAGTGTCGTTTTCTTAGCAAGGATATATGTACAGCAAAGACTTCAGGATGTATACAATCAATTATTATTATTATTTTCTGATCCCACCATAGCTTCCTTGTGGGACTTAGATTTCTGGTAATGGTCTCCTCACTGAGACTAGACTAGGTAAATATCTGTGCTACATGAACAATCTATACAGAGTGAATTTTAAGGAATCGTGAGGTGTTACATGATTTAAAAATAACTTTCTTTGGGAGCCAGCAAGTAGCATAGTGATTGAGGCCCTGGACTCCCACATGGCCTTCCACAGTTTGAGTTCTGGAGCTGGCAACTTGAAACTTATACCAGGTGAATGTGGTTGTGTGCCAAAAATCCCAGGAGGAGAATGGAGAAGGGATTGTGGGTCATCCCCAGGGGGTGATTGCTCACTTTCCCTCTCAGTGTCTCTTTCTGTCTCTCCAGCATGTACCCTATGACAAAACCTTTAAACTAAATAACAAACTTTCTCAGGTCAGCAGATGGTATGGAGGTTAAGGAAGTTGGCTCTCACATGTCTGACTATATGCAGTTTAAGTTGCTGACCCGGTTGCTTGAAAAACACTCTGGGCACACGTATGTGCATGCCCAAAATCCCAAGGAGAATGGAGGAGAAGGGATACAGTGTGGCCGTCTTCCCTGGGAGGTGCTTTCTCACTTTGCCACTTTCTCTCTCTGTCTCTGGTGAGAGCTCATGCCATATACCAAAAAACAAGAACAACAACAAAAAAATAAATGGACTCTCTCTCCATTTTATTACTCATTTTTAGAATAAATGAAATGATTTCTTACCACCTTCCCTTTGCTCTTTCTCAGTAATAAAACAAAGCTGTTAATGTAAATTATGAAACTTTGAGTTGCTTTTAATGAGCAGGCCTTTTTTTAGGGGAAGTTTGTGATAGTTTCCACAAAATTTAAAGCCTTTCTGAAACTTTCAGTTGCAGTTTTCTTTCCAGGCCTGTGGAGCGAGAGACAGAGAACAGTTATTTCTGATTACCTTAGCACACTGAATCTGTGACTGAAGGCATCACCTCTCATCCTTTCTTCATCCACTTTCCCCATATTCCTGTTTTTTTCTTTCTTAGTTGGTGAAGCCACCAACCTGTGATCTCTCATTTGCCTTCACACCTGATAAATCAGAAGTCCTGCTTATATTTGTCTAATGTTTTCTTTCTTTGCATTTTATGACCCAGCAACTCTGAAGTGATGGTTTCCCTTCCGTGTGTGCTTGTGTGTGGTGGGGAGGGTCTCCTACTACCAACCTGAGGATCCTCAATGACTTTGTGGTACCTCTGTCACTAGCAGTCTGCATGTTTCTTGTCAGCTGGTATCCACTGCTGACTCCTAAGTTTACTCATCAGTGTCTTATCTCTCATTTGGGTCACAGGCTGGGCCATCTCACTTTCTGTCTTGACCCTGCTTGGTCTCTCATGGATGCTGTGGCCCTGCTGACCTGTTGTCCCCAGGCGGCCTTGTACTGCCGAGCCAGTGCGTGGTAGTCAGCCTCTCAGCAGTCGTAAGTGCTTGGTCTTCTGTGGCCACCTCCAGCATGAGGAAAATTATATGTTGCATTCATCCCAAGAGGTGCCAAGGTACTGAGGAGGATGAGCTCAGGTATGCCCTCTGCTTACCCACATTTCTCCACCAAGTTGCTTGGATATGTTGCTGCACATGAGACTTTTTAATCCCCAATTGGCCCCGCTGCCCTTAGCAGTCTCCTTCTCTGACATGCTGTTCCCCTCTGGAACTTTGGCCCAGGCAGGAGATCAAGATAGAGGCCCCCCTGTGCCTCCCTTACTCCCATCTGCCTTCTGTAGTTGTTACTAACTGATTACCCTGCGGCTCCCAGGCTTGCAGGCTCTGCCATGAAATGCCTGGAAAGTAAGCCGTTTGAACTTTTCCATATTCCATCTGGATGACACTAATGCCTGCAAGAGAAAAAAAATCACATTAAAATTCTTGAAAAATTTCTCATTTTATATTCTCTGTTGTCCTGTCTGCAGTTAGGGCTCTTGCTGCACCACATGCAATGACCTTATTTTTCTAGAGTCACTCTTCTTCAACTTTAATATAAGCATAGAAATCATTGGAAATCTTTTGAAGTGCAGATTGTCATTCAGTAGGTCGGGGATAGGGTCTGAGTTTCTGCATTTCTTCTTTTTTTTTTTTTTTTTGGAGAGGTTTTTGCTATAGGGCGCGTGCGCTCACCAGACAGACAGAGACATAGAGACAGAAAGCGAGAAGTCACCTCCCAGGAGGGATGGTCACGCCGCAATCCCTTCTCCTCCATTCTCCTCTCGGGATCTTGGGCACGCACGCACACGCGCCCAGCGTGAGTTTTAAGCCACCGGGTCCAGGATGTGAACCGCGGTTGACTACGTGGGAGTCCAGCGACATAGCCATTACGCTAACTGCTGGTTCCCTGAGTTTCTGCATTTCTCACAAGCCCCTGGAGTGTGACTGTACTGTCAGTCCACAGTCTAGTTCATACTTTAATAAGCAAAGCCTGAGAGGAGGTGATCCTCTTGGCTTTCTTCCATGTATCCGTTTCATTAGCATTTACAAGTCTTCCCTGGTCTTTGACACATTCATGAAACCTCCCATAACTTTATCAGTTAAGTGTTTCAAACAGTGCCTTGTGGGGAACCAGCAGTTAGCGTAATGGCTTATGTTCCTGGACTCCCACGTAGTCGATCGCGGTTCGCGTCCCGGACCCGGTGGCTTAAAACTCACGCCGGGCGCATGTGTGTGCGTGCCCAAAATCCCGAGAGGAAAATGGAGGAGAAGGGATTGTGGTGTGACCATCCCCCCGGGGGGTGATTTTTCGCTTTCTGTCTCTCTGTCTCTCTCTGTCTGTCTGGCAAGCGCACGCGCCCTATAGCGAAAACCTCTCAAAAAAAAAAAAACAAAAACAAAAACAAAATAAAAACAGTGCCTTGCACAAAGTAGTGTTTTGTGCACTCACAAAATATGTATGCACACACACATTCATATTCTCTATCACATTTAATATTTTTATTATTCTATAGTTAACCTTCTAAAGTTAATCTGGAGCCTCGGTTTAGTAATGTATTTTGAGAAAAATGATTTGATGATATCTTAGATGGAAAAACACACTTTCTCAGGTGTGACCAGAAGCAATATGATAATCAATATTCTTTGTACTCAGCAAGAATTTGTTAAGTGGAATTCTTCTTTTGATGATATAATTATATAGATTATGTTGAAAGTGCCTCCATAATGTTTTTAGACTGTTTCCTTCTGGTAATGTTGGTGATGAATTTCCTTTGTGAAAAGTCAAGGAAGGATGGTTGCTGCTACGGACTGAGTATTTATGTCCCTCCTGCCCCCAAAATTGTGTGTTCAAACCTTAACCCCCAATGTGATAGTATTTGGAGATGGGGGTCTTTGAAAGGTAATTAAGGTTGGATTAGGTCATGAGCTTTGGGCCTTCATGATGGGACTAATGCCCTTATTAAAAAGAGGCAGAGACAAGCAAGTTCTCTGTGTGCATACCGGAAGGGGTGGCCATGTGAGGGCATAACCAGGAAGAGGGCCCTCACCAACAGCCAGACCAGCCTGGCACCTTTATGTTGGATTTCCAGCCCACAGAACTGGGAGAAATAAATCTTGTCTAAGATACCACTCTATATAGTATTCTATTATAGCAGCCCAAATTGACGGAGACAGTTGAAAACTCTGATAAAGTTTATAGTCATTAGACTTGAAACAATTGATCAAACTATTTTATATATCAGCTCTCCTGATCTATAGACATTTACAGCTTAATTTCCACTGCTTCTAAAGAAGGAATTATCTTAGAAAACTACCTTCATATTAATAATTAGGGATAAGTAATTATATAATATGAAGTAAGTTGTTGAATATACCGTAAGTGTTCTACAGCTTCAACATTTATCCTACAATCATTTGCTGGTTGGGCTTACTTGGAGTCAGTTGTGACATCTGGTTCTTATGAAACATGAGTAAATTCAGTCAACAAATATTTATTGATACCACCTCTATGGCCTACATTTTTCTACATATCTAGGAATGAAGCAGTCTTTGAGATGCTGATATAAAGCACAGAAAACATTCTTAAAAACATGTTACCATTAAGTGAAACAATATGGTTATTTTTACTTATTTAATTATGTTAAAAAAAAAATGAGATCTGGGTTCTTTCCCTCTTCAATTTGTTTTAGTATGCTTTTATAGTAGATTATCTCAACTTTGTTTAGGATGATTGTGCTTTATTGGCCAGGTTGGATTTTATTGCTTTTTGCCAAAAGCTGTTCCAAAAGTTCAGACCACAGACTAAGTAGTGAGCTCCATGGTAATTTATAAAGTGCACTTGGTGAAGCTTGGAATTTCAGAACTAATTTCCTGAAAAGTTATTAGCTGACAGACTTAGTCCATAGACTTAGCAGTCACATCTGAAATAACTTAAACTCTAACTTAAAAAGTAACTAGTACAAAAAGTGATTGAGATATGTAAAAAAAAGAGAGAGAGAGATGTAAAATTCTTAATGAGATCTTAATAGTGAATCCCTTTAAAGAACCATTAGAACTTAACTTTATAATTCATACACTTGTATAGATTTTGAATTATATTTGGATGTTTTTGTCCGTCAGTGAACAAATGTTATTTTCATATGAAAAAACAAAAGCAACCAACTTAGAAAATCCAAGCACCAGAATGAGTCTGTCAGATAAGCAATTAAGTTTTTATGACTGCAAGTTAAAAATGCTATGAGGAATTTTGAGAATGGGTCTATATATATAGGGAAATCATTTGAAAGCTAAACTTTAATATTTTAGAGTTCTGGAGGTATATTCTAGAAATGATTTAGCCTACAGGGTTTGTCTGTATCTCTGAAATTTAAGATTAGGTATTTAGGTTTATTGTAGCTTTGATCATTAAATACATGGATAAGTTTACAACCAATATAGTTAGTTTATTTGATAGAACTTTCTAAGTGAAAATATAGAGGTGTAACTTACTTGGCATATTTTTTATATGTATAGTCTGATTGAAGAATAACTGGTGTTTAGTAATTTGTATCTTATTTATATTCATGGCACTTGCAACGGTTAGTTTACTGTAAGTTTCTGAAATTTGATATGTATGTGCCTTAATCTGAAGTTTTCAACCAGAGCACTTCTTGTATGTCATCTGAATATATTTCTTTCACTACTAATGAATCGTACTATACAAGATCCAAGATTGTGTCATACTTTGGTCAATCTACTGTTATAACTTAGGGACTTTATAAAAGACACATTCCGCCACTTTCTCAGACATAAAATACTTACAAAGTGTTTTTCTTTTCTAGCTGTCTCTGGTTCTTTAATGTTTATAGATCATTCTCCCATAAGAATAAATTGGCACCCACATTGGTAGATATGGTGTAAACTGGGTGTGACGTGAAGAATTGGGTGTGTGTAATTTCAGGTGGGGCTCTTTGAGCACCAGGAAGAGAGACTCTCCAAGGTAGGTCTAGCAGAGGGTGTACGGTATCATCATACAGAGCCTCTGAGGAATTCTAAGACTGCAACTCTTCAAAGCTGGTTGGCCAGGCAGCAGGACTGGTGCTGCTGGCTCTGGAGCTGCTTGGCACTGCCGCGGAAATTTCCATCCAGCCTTCTGGTGTCCTCACTTCATGAGCCATAAGCTCAGTTCACACCACTCACTGCTTCAAACCCTTAATTAGTCTTCCCAAAACAGGCAAATCTGATCTGTCCATCTCTGCTTTTATTTCAGGCTACAGAGACCTAGGCAGGTTAAGGCCTTAGGCAGGTTAAGAGAGGGCCTTGGGCAGGAGAAGGGGCCACACCAGGAATCGTAGTGCAGAGTCCTTGTGCCCACATCTTGGCAAAGCCAGGGAAAGGGGGCTGTCAAACTGTTGGAAAAAAGTTGTAGGTGGGGCCAGCAGGTGGTGTGATGTAAGGTTGTCGGGGTTTGAGTTCCAGACCTGGTGGCTTAAAAATCACACCAAGCGTGTGTGCATACATGCCCAAAAGCCTGAGAGGAAAATGGAGAAGGAATTGTGGCATGGCCATCTCCTGGGGGAGGAGGGTGACTTCTCACTCCCCCCCCCCCCCCCATTCTCTCTCGCGAGCGCAAAAACATTAAAGAAAAAAGTTGTAGGACTGTGTCTGAATCTTTCATAACTCCGTTATTAGAACATAGTTTATGTACTGCCTTATAAACAACAAAGAAATAGCTTTTTTTAAAGCTCTTTTATCTATGATAGTATGTATGTTAATTGTCTCATGTTTAGAGATATGATATGACATATCTTGTCTTAATTTGAATAAGTTACATGCAGCACAATGAAAATACAGGCATTTCTCTCGTTACAGTATTTATTTTTAAATGCTGATTCTCTAATTGTAAAATATTTTGTGTATACTTGGACATTTAAGAAAATAAATATTTGAGTATGTTTCTTTATGCATTTTGAATATAGACTTTTCCTGTCCTATGGTGGTGCAACTTAGGATTTTTTGACTTTACGATGGTATGAAAGCATATACTTCAAATACCCATGCAACCATTCTGTTTTTCATTTTCAGAACAATATTCAATAAATTATGTTAGTCATTCAACACTTTATTATAAAATAGACCTTGTGTTACATGATTTTGCCCAAGTGGAGGCTATGGTGTTTTGAGCAGGTTTAATGTTGGTAAGGCTTAGCTATAATTTTGGTAGATTAGATGTATTAAATGCATTTTGACTTATAATATTTTCAATTTATAATTAATTTATTTGAGGAGCATTTGTAGTCAACATTATACTGTATATGTAAGTGTGTAATTTTTTGGCTTATATATTGGGTCATCAGAAGTCATGATGAATTTTTGCATAGAAAAATATGTCACAACTTTTTCAGCAACCAAATATTTACTCATCATTAAATATTTATTGTAAATCCCATTTAATGACTACATAATAATTCATTTTATAGGTCTACCATAATTTAATTACACTAATGCTGAAAATTGAGGTGTTCCAGTTTTACAGTTATCATATACGTGATTATATTGTGTGCATATATCATCAAGTGTATTCCCAATTAGTTCTTTAAATTAGTAGAAGTTTGGAACTGTGAAGAGTTATGTATAGATATTTTGCTTTTCCCAAATGTTCTGTTTTCTCCCTCTCTAGGATGTATATGAGGCTTATGTTTTTCACCTCATACTCATGAGCATTGAGTGATCTTATAATTAATTGTCTGTACTGAGTTGATGGAAAAAAATGGTATCACGTTGTTACTTTAATCATCAGCTTTGAATTTGCTAGAAGGTAGGAAAAGGACTTTCTATTCGAAAGAAGTTAATCTAGTCCGTTTTGAAATTAATCAGCACCTGTTGTATAATACTTTGCATAGTTAAGTATTTTTCTCCATTTGTGTACTTCTTGATATTGTTATTCTTTAAAATAGTTTGTTTTACTTCAAGTTAAATGAAAAGATCTAAAATTGTTTAAAATTTTGATGGATAAAATTATGCCTTAAGGGAACCAGCAGTTAGCGTAATGGCTATGTCGCTGGACTCCCACATAGTCAACCGCTGTTCGCGTCCCGGACCCGGTGGCTTAAAACGCACCGGACGCGTGTGCGTGCGTGCCCAAGATCCCGAGAGGAGAATGGAGGAGAAGGGATTGCGGCGTGACCATCCCCCCTGGGGGGTGATTTCTCGCTTTCTGTCTCTCTGTCTCTCTCTCTCTGTCTGGGGAGCGCACGCGCCCTATGGCAAAAACCTCTCCAAAAAAAAAATTATGCCTTAAGTTTTTCTAATAAGGCATTTTAAAATTCATTTAAATATGCATGCCTTCAGGATATATAGCCTAAGAAACTTTTTATCAGAAGTAGGAAGAATCGCTTTTTTTTGGGGGGGGGGGGGGTTGTTTTGCTTTTGTGGTTTCAGTCCTGGACCCAGCAGCTTGAAATTCACATCAGGCGTGTGCCAGTATGCCCAAAATCCCGAGAGGAGAATGGAAGAGGAGGGATTGCTGCGTGGCCATCCCCCCCTCCTAGAGGGTGATTCCTTGCTTTAGCGTACATGCCCTATAGCAAAGTATCTCTCCAAAAAAATTAAAAAGTGAATATATGATAAATCTTAATGACAATGTAAAGTTAAATACACAGTTTGTAAAATGGTATACTCCATGATACATTCATATAAAGTTAAAAAAAAAAAACTCTTCAAAAGTTTACCATATATTTACAGGTACAAACATATATAGGAAAAGTGTAAAGAAATTCAGGGAGAGGATAAACATTAAATTCAGCATGCTGGTTACCTCAGAGGAGGGAAGAAGAAAGTGGATCAGGAAGAGGGATCCAGGATGCTATCATGATTTAAATTTTAAGCCAGGGTGCCAGCTGATAGAATAGCAGTTCCATCGCTTTACTTTCACATGGCCAACCATGGTTCAAGTCCCGGACTTGGTAAGTTGAAACTCATGCTGGGTGTGTGTGCATGTGTGCCTCAGATCCCAGGAGAATCGATTGTGGCATCACCATCCTCCCCTGAGAGGTGATTTCTCATTTTCTCTCTCAGTCTCTTTCTCTCTCTGGCAAGCACACACACCCTAAGGCAAAAATGTCTTAACAAAAGAAAATTAAAAAATAAATAAATTGTAAGTCAGATGCGTGTACAGATGTTTATCATCTTTTTTCCCCATATATTTGTATAACTGAAATATTTCATGAATAAACTGAAATGTTATTTTAGGCTAATTGATGTCAGTTTTGTTGTCTTCTTTTTCTGAGCTTTCACATTGGTTATTTCCCAAGCCTTGCATACTCTGTATTTCCTCTGTATTTGCATTGCCTTATCTATGATCTTTTCTTTCCATTTTCACATAAGTTAGTCTGTTGTAACATCCTCCTACCTAGACTTCTTTCCTACACATTTCCGCCCTTTGGTCTATATTAATCCTCCTGAATGACAGCATTGATCTTATCAATCACTGCCCAGATGTCATCAGTAATTCCAGTTATTTACAGACACTTGTCCTGCTTATTAATTATTGTGGTGTCCAAGAGCCTTTCTGATTTGGCTTCTACCCTGCTTTTCATATTTTCCGTAACTACCTCCCTCCATACTCTGAGTACTTCCCAACTTTTCCCATTTTGATATGTTTGTTTATGCTATACCTCTTTCTAGAAATGCCCTTCCACCCTTTCCATTCCTGCCCATGTATGTTCATGGTCAGTATTTGGATAGTTTTTCTCAAAATTAAATAATATCTGGATCCCTAATAAAACAATTCTTACGGACTTCTGACACTGACTTAAATATATTGCAATAAAACTTAATAGATAGCACAATGTATACATATAATTAGATATTAAAAATTATGCTTTTCTCTCCTAGGTAGCCATAAAACAAAACACACACACACAAATTTACACACAAAACTACAAACTAGTATCGTTCTGTTGAACATGACCTGTTCTGTGCTGGTTGCGATATCCTAGCATTTGGCAAGCCTACTACCAAATGCCATGGATGTCTCAGTTCTCCCCTCCCCGTTCTCTGATTGCAAAATTCTCCCTAGGTGCTCTCACCCACAATGGAATAAATGCCTCAATGAGGCATCGTTTGTGAGATCATGAATCATAAGACTCAGTAGTGTTCCCATGAAGTACGTGCGTTTATACATGAAAAAATATATCCCAGCCTAACTTCAAACTGCCCAAGTATAGTTATTCAACAAATATTAAATTAGCTACATTTGTTACAGGCTGTGTCAAAGGTTGACTGGATCCAAACATGTATCAAATGTGGATTCTGCCTTCAAGGAGTTTCTTGGCAGAAGGAAACAAATGCAACTTTGGTTATGGGAGGGATACATGCCAAAGGGTGGGATTTGGATCCAGAGAGGCTCTTCAATTTCAAGTTCAGAGTTAACGACTTAGGCCTTTAGCTATTTAAAAGGCATACAGAGGAGTGAGGTCTGATGCGTTTTAGTAGATGTCTCTGTTTTTATATTTATGTTCTCCTTTCATTGCCTCCCATCATTTATTTTTCATGGACCTATTTCCTTTAGTTTTTCTTAGAACTATGGTAGATGGTATCAATCTCATGTTGCAAAGTGAGAAATAGAGGCTTTGACAGGTAAGTAACTGCCCAAGGCCTACAAGTAGTAAGTGGGTTTTGTGTCTCTCTCCTGGTCTGATTTCTGGTGCTTAACTCTCTTGGTTTATTACCTTTCAGTACAGTATTATGCTAGAATCTGAAATAATGTTCTGTCTTTGTATTGTTTTATATGGACATTGGAAGTTGTGAAATTGAAGGGTATTTTCCCCCATTCAGGAGACACAGGCTGGTAAACAGTAGGCATTAATAAATACTTGTTAAATAAGCTAATTAGCAATTATATTTTATGTTGAAAGAATGAATTTCTATAACTTATAAACACCATTATTAACTTACATACTTAATGGCTATTTTAACTAGATTTTTTTTTTTTTTTTTGTAGAGGGAGAAGTTTTTGCTATAGGATGTGTGCACTCGCCAGACAGACAGAGAGAGACAGAGAGATAGAAAGTGAAAAATCACCCCCTAGGGGGGTTGGCCACGCCACAATCCCTTCTCCTCCATTCTCCTCTCGGGATGTTGGGCACGGGCACGCATGCACCTGTGCCCAGAGTAAGTTTAAGCCACTGGGTCTGG
The DNA here is from genome assembly GCA_026018925.1 of Tupaia tana. Classification (NCBI taxonomy): domain Eukaryota; kingdom Metazoa; phylum Chordata; class Mammalia; order Scandentia; family Tupaiidae; genus Tupaia; species Tupaia tana. The sequence continues at coordinate 54,115,120 of JAKSZU010000003.1, forward strand.
AACTTGAACCGCAGTCAACTACGTGGAAATCCAGCGACATAGCCATTACGCCCACTGCTAGTCCTTTAACTGAATTTTTTTTTTAAGGTACACTAAATCATTCATCTTCACTGAAATAGTCTGTTTATTATTATTATTATTTTAAATGAGTAAGGGAAACCAACTTTAGGATATAATATGTAGTTCATATAGATTCAATCTCATCATATTATTTCAATATTCAGTTCTAAAATCTTTTAAATAAAAAATGAAATTAAAAAAAAGAAGACCGTGGGGCAGTTAATATCTTGAATATTTGAAGAGAGAGTTGTACTTAACACACTATACCAAAGAAAGAAGATAGACTGTTATATTTTAGAATTTTTTTTTTTTTTTTAACAGCAGTGACTTTTCGGTTAACCAAGGTACCTAAAATACCAAATTTTTGAGAGTATGTCACAATGTAAAAATATCTCTATCATAACAAGCTGGCTCCTGCATGATGGTGATGGAGACAGTAAGATTAACTTAACCAAGCTTGTCATAAATATCTAAGCCAGTCTTTTAGAAGGTTCAAAATAGGACCAGCAGGTTACACAGTGGTTAAGGTGCTGGACTCCTACATGGCCGACTGCAGTTTGCATTCTGGACCTGGTGGCTTGAAACCCATGCAGGGCATGTGTGCATGTGTTCCCCAAATCCCAAGAGAATGGAAGGCAAGGGGTTGAGACATGGCTGTCCCCCCGGAGAATGATTTCTCACTTTCCCTTTTTAATGTCTTTCTCCCTCTAGTGAGTGCATGGGCCCTTTGACAAAAAATAAATAAATAAATAAGGATTAAAGTATATTATTCCTTTTAACATTGCATTCTCTTTTCTCTTAAAAATAGCCATAGTATAATTTTATATCTCTGGTTTAAAGTTTTGGTTATAAAAATCAGTGAACTGTTAGGCCCAGATAGTGATACAGCAGTAATGTAACTGGACCCAAGTGGAAAGGTCTCTGGTTCATGTCCATGTCCTGGGACTCCCTATACATTTCCTGTTGGGGATGCCTGTGTGTGTGTGTGTGTGTGTGTGTGTTTCTGTCTCTCACAGAAAAAGAAACTTCTAAACATTGGAAAATTAGTAAGCTATAGTTAATGCTTGTATTTTTTAAATAACTTTTCAAATATATTTGAGAACTGATTTATCTAATTATGAAACTATAATAACAGCCATTCACAATTCTGCAAGTTAACCAGGAATATGTTGGGAGTATTTTTTTTTTTTTTCTCACAGGGTAGAAGAACAGTGAGGATTGTTGTTTATTAACGAATCAGAGGTGGTTATGATAAAATGTTTGTTCTATCCAGAATACTGAAAGAGTATAAACGAACCAAGGAGTCTGTCTGGCCAGCTTATTTTAAAGGGCCGTATTAGTTAAGATCCTTATTAACGAACTATATTTTTGAACATGTTCCTAGATACTTTCTTCAGAAGCCGTCTTGAAGAGATAGATCCTTTGTGCCATGGTCAAAAGGGAGAGAAAACAATTTTTAGTAAACAGAATTTTTTTTTCCTTCGCATTTAGGAGATAGCCCAGTTTTCCTAATCTGAATCTCATTTTCTGTGCCTTCTGTTTTGTTTCCTTTAGTATAACTCCTAGAATGAATTCAGGCAGCTAATTTTTGTGTTTCTACGGAAATCAGACTTACATAGTCAGTGAACTGGTAATTTTGGACAGAAACAGGACACACCTTTATTTCTATTGTTACTTTTATAGTTATAATGTCTCATATTTAATCGAATTCTAGGTTGTAAATATTTTGTTAACGGTTTATTTTTAAGCCTCTGTGAATTTGGAGAATTTTGTTCTTGATGCAATTATGGAAAATTAGGATCAAACTTTGTTAAAAGAGACGTCAGAAATAAACTCCTAATCTTCCCCATGTTCTTGGGGGTTTGCCCTGGAAATGGTAGCAGGGAGGGAGTGACGACATGGTTCTTTGAACTCTGTGTATACATCAGTTTGCTGTCTGAAGTTTTTGGCTTTTATTTGGGTACCTCTTTATTTTTTTTCCTTAAGAATTATTTTTATTTAACTTCATGTATTTACTTATTTTTTAACTTATTTTTTAATTTTACCAGACAGGGACAGAGCAAGAGCAAGAGCGAGAGAGAGAGAGAGAGAGAGAGAAAGCTGCCAAGTCTGGGACTTGAACCACCGTCGGCCATGTGGTAGTCCAGTGCCCTTAACCACCACACCACCTGCCAGCCCCTTGAATACCTCTTAAGTAAACAAGTTTCTAGCATAATGTATATTCTTTACTAGAGTAGCTTTATTTAGGATCATGGTTGACAGATAACTCAGTTCAATTATTTATTATTTCTTGGGGTTTTCTTTATATTAAAGGAAATGATAAGTACATTTTACTTTTAAGAGAGAACTGTAAGATATCACTTGAGAATGGTAACTTCCTCGAGTTGTAAGAACTTAGAAAGGTTTCAATTATCGAAACTGGAACTTTGGACTCAGGAATAGCTTTCTGGGCTGTGTTCCAGAATTATGAGGGTATAATTGTGAAAGATTTGGATTTACAATTTTCTGGGTTACAGATATAACTTTTATAAAAGTAGGTTATTTTCTATAAAATATAGTTTCATCATTGACATATAGTACTGTAGGAAATACTTATTACTTATTACATTGGTTATTCAGCCTGCTTTTGAATTTATTGTAAAATGTATTGTTTCTGTTATAAATTTCTAACTAAGGTTCAGAGATTTTTTTAAAAAAATTATTGACTCAGTATGTGAGATTATGCAACTTTTCTTGGTAAAAGGAAAAGTTTAATGCTTTTGATAGAGTTGTCTTCCATGAATAAAGGAAAAACATTCTGAGTTGATACTAATAAACATTTGAATTGTTTTGTCTTTTGGATATCTTTATCATAGTAGAATTATTTTTCTTAGATTAAAAAACTACATAATTTTTTATTATCGTATCAATTTAAAATAATTCCTAATTCTGTATTCCTATCAGATGATACATGTATAATGTGGAAAATAATGATTTTTTGGGGTGTGCGTGTGCAAGGTCTGTAATAATTAAAGGTTTTTATGAGTTCAGAGTTTGGTTGGTAGAGATTTTGTTTTTATTTATCTCCAAATGAAAAGATTTCATCATGATTAAACAAAAACTCCTATGTGCTTATCTTCTTTAAATATATTTTATGTAGTCTAGTTTTCAAGACTTTGCACTCTTAGTCATTAAGGTGTCAAAGTCAATGAGTAGGCTGGTGTCTTTATTATTAAAGATCACTGATTATAATTGAGGTTTTGAAATTTTAAGTAGCAGCAGCATTCCAGGAGGAATGATAGCAGAGTTATGCAGTTAGATGTTTAAGGGAAAAAAAATTGAGTTTGTCACTGAGCAGGCTATTAGAAAGCTAATGTACATATCAGCAAGCATGTCTGCCTCTCTTCCCTGTTACATTAAGAGCTAAGAGCTGGAACAGGACTTAGTGTCTGAGGGTGCTGTATTCATTTGCATGATCTTCCCACACTTTCCCCCTATCTTGAAAAATGATGTTGTGTTCATTAAGCATGTATTATGTGTTTATCATGTGCTGCGCTTCCTGTTAGATGAAATGAAAGAAAACAAGGAAAGAGGATTTTTGTACAGTTGGCTCTCGGTATCCATGGATGCAGAACTCGTGGATATGGTGGGCTGACTGTACCACACCATTTTATATAAGGAACTTGAGCATCTGCAGATTTTGGTATATGCAGGGGCTCCTGGACTGCTGTACTCTGGATGTAGCAGTGAGTGGGAGATTTATGATACCTCGGTAAGGTGAAGCAAACTCCCAAGTATGCATTATAGGTACATTTATTCTGAAGGAGGGTTTTGAGTACCTAAATGAAATTAATGCTTTCTGATTCCATAACTTTAAAAGAAAAATAATCTCTAATTTTTAGGGTAGTTTAGGTTCACAGCAATATTGAGCAGAAGATAGATTTTCCACATTCTTATCCTCACATATACATGGCATCCCCCGTAATCGCTATGCCCCACCAGAATAGCACATTGGTTACAGTCAATGAACCTGTTGGGATACATCATTATCATACAAAGGTTATAGTTTCCATTAGGGTTCACCCTTGACCTGGTGTACATTCTATGGGTTTTGATAAATGCATAATGACATTTATCCGTCATTATAGAATCGTGGATTTTCACTGCCCTGAAAACCCTCTGTGCTCCTGCATTAGCCCTCTGTCTCATCTAACCACTGACAACCACTGATCTTTTTACCTTTTCCATAATTTTCCCATTTCCAGAATGTCAGAGTGTTGGAACCATACAGTGTGCAGTTTTTTAGATTGGCTTCTTTTTCACTTAGGAGTATGCATTTCAGGTTCTTCAGTGTCTTCCCATGGCTTGATAGTTTGTTTCTTTTTAGTGCTGAATAATACTCCATTGTCTGAATGTGTTACAGTTTATGTACCCATTTGCTTACTGAAAGAAATCTTGGTTTCCTCCACATTTTGGCAATCATGAATTAAGCCTCTATGAACATCCATTTGCAGGTTTTTGTGGGGACATGTTTTTAACTCCTTTGAATAAGGAGCATAATGATTGGCTCTTATAGTAAAGTATGTTTCATTTTGTAAGAAACTGTCACTGTCTTCCAAAGTGTTGAATAGCTGTATCATTTTGTATTCCCACCAGTAAGAGCTCTTGTTGCTCTGTATTCTACAGCATTTGATGATGTCAGTGTTCTAGAGTTGACCATTCTAATAGGTGTGTAGTAGTACTTTGTTGGTGTTTTAGTGTGCATTTCACTGATGACATATGTCAAGCATCTTTCCTTTTTTACTTTAATTGGCTAGTATGTGCACTCGCCAGAGAGAGATAAAGAGGACCATGGGGGATGGCCACACTATAATCCCTTCTCCATTTCTCCCTCCTTTCAAAGTTTTGGGCACACATGCACATGCACAGGCACCTGGCATGTTTTTCAAGCTGCCAGGTCCAGGACTCAACTGCATAGTGGATTATGTGGGATCCAGCCTTATATGTGGGATCCAGCCTTCTTAGACAGCATGCTATTGGTTAGCTTGAAACATCATTTTGTATGCTTGTTTGCCACCCATGTATCTTTGGTGAGTTGTCTGTTAAGGTTTTTGGCCTATTTTTTTTTTTTTTAAGTAGGTGGTTTTCTTATTGTTTAGTTTTAAGAAGTTTTTTTTTTTTTTTGTAGGAGTTTTAAAAGAATTATGATTTTTTTTTTTTTTTTTTGGAGAGGTTTTCGCTATAGGGCGCATGCGCTCGCCAGACAGACAGAGAGAGAGAGACATAGAGACAGAAAGCGAGAAATCACCCCCCAGGGGGGATGGTCACGCCGCAATCCCTTTTCCTCCAGTCTCCTCTCGGGATCTTGGGCATGTACGCACACACGCCCGGCGTGAGTTTTAAGCCACCGGGTCCGGGACGCAAACCGCGATCGACTACGTGGGAGTCCAGCGACATAGCCATTACGCTAACTGCTGGTTCCCAAGAATTATGATTTTTTAATCAACAAAGAAAACCTTTGCTATTTTGGATAGTAATCCTTTGTCAGAGTATCTTTTGCAAATATTTTCTTCCAGTCTTTTTTTCATTCTCTTGATGTGTCTTTCACTGAACAGGAATTTTTCATTTTAATGAAGTCTAACTTATCACTTCTTCTTTGTTTCTTTTAAAAGTTTATTTGTTCTTCCATGAGAGAGGTGAGACAGAGACAGAAAGACAGGAATCCTTGACAGGGTCTCCACACTGAAAATCTCCCCTCCCGCCATGTTCAGCTGGCTCATATCCCAGGCATGTATAAACACTTGCAGTGTGCTTAGGGGAGTCTCTGCTGGCAAGCCAGGACGTTTCCTGTATGGGTCCAGTCGTGCTACTGCTGCGCCACCACTTGGTCCTTCAGTTCTCTTGGATCAAGACTTTGAAGCTATATCTAAAAAGTCATCACCAAAGCCCAGTCATTTTGATTTTCTCCTGTGTTATCTTCTAGGAGTTTTATAGTTTTGCATTTCATATCTAGGACTGTAATTCATTTTGAGTTTAATTTTTATGAAGGATGTAAGGTCTTTATCTAGACTGTATTTTTTGCACGTTGAAGCCCATAATTCTAGACCTTTGTTGGAGAGTTTCTTCATTGTATTGTCTTTGCTTCCTTTCAAAGATCAGTTGACTGTGTTTATGTGGGTCTTTTTCTGTGTTCTCGATTCTTAGCCATTGATCTGTCTGTAAATTCATTAATACTATACTGTCTTCCAGATTTGCTACTCTCCTTCAATATTGTATTGGGTACTCTAGGTACTTTGCCTCTATAAACATTTTAGAATCAGTTGATGTCTACAGAATCTATAGAATAACTTACTGGCTGATTCTTTAACTCCTTTTTTTTTTTTTTTTTAAAGATTTTTGCAGTAGGGAGCATGTGCTCACTAGAGATCCAGAGAGATAGAAAGCGAAAAATCACATGTCGGGGGGATGGCCACGCCGCAATCTCTTCTCCATTTTCCTCTCATCATTTTGGACATGCACACACACATGCCCAGTGTGAGTTTTAAGCCACCAGGTCCAGGATTTGAGCCACAATAGACTGTATGGGAGTCCAGCAATGTAACTGTTATGGCATCTGCTGGTCCCAGTTCTGCAACTCTTAATGAGGTATTTCTGTATTTAATCAGCATAATATTTACCAGTGTTTCTAGAGATTTATTGATTCTTTTCTAAAGGGTGATTTTTAAATAAAAAGTCATAGGGCAAGTGGCAAAATAATATATTCTTAGTTTGCACCAAGCTACTCTTACTAGTCTTAGGAAATCCATCCCTTTCAGATTCCTCTAAGCCCAACCTGGGTTTTGTCAGAGAGGATCTCTCAGCTGTACATTGCAGCTAGGGCTCGTGTGTTCCTTTCTGTCATTCTTCTCCTCTCTTGCTCTGGTGCATAATGGGAATGTCTCCTAAAGCCATTGAGGTTAGAGGTGGTGTTCCTTCTGCCATGCCCACTGCCTGCCACGACCGTGCTGAGCCTGTTTGTGCTTGGGCCAGAGTTTTCTGCATGTGTGTGTCTTGTGGTCCTTTTTGTCATTCTCCATGTCAATCTGAAAGGCCTGTCCTGGGCCGCAGAATAAATAAATGTATCTTGCGCTGCTGGCAGACGTTCTAGTGCCTGTGCTCTCACAGTCCCTCAGAGACTTTTGTGAAATAGCTCTTTTTGGTTTTACTTGCTTGTTTATTGCAGTACCCTTATGCCCTATTCCAGTCCAAGTCCAGATGGGTTGGGATAAGTGACACCATGTTTTGAGGCTTGTCCTTTGTTTTTGAGCCAGACTGTGTTGATTGACACTCCCAACTCCCCATCCCTTCAGATATGTCTAGGAAAGCTAATTCCTAGGTCAGCATCGCTCACGATCAAGCAGTACACTCATTGGTCCATGCAGACACTTTAGATATTTTTTTTGTATTGTCTTTTTTCAGAAAAATATTGAAGTTTAAATACTGTTTCCCACTTGGATGTGGAGAATCTTTAGGGGTGGCTCTCTCCAGGTCTGTGCTAAAAAAATTAGCTTAGCTTTCAAGCAGGCTGAATTCAGTTTGAATCTCAATTTATTCCATGTGGTTGAGTGATTATGGCACATTTTAAAATTTCTGTGGTACTTAATCTCCTCATCTGTAAAATTGATAGGAAACACCTATCTCATAGGGATTGCGTCAGGATTAGAGATAGGTATCAAATGCTGAACTCATTATGTGGTATAATATCGACCTTTCTGAGTAAGTTAGATCACTCATTAACCATTAGTAAATAAATGAATCCCGTCTGTTACTTCGCTTCATAGATCTGTGCTTAGAGTCTGCTGTATTGCAAATCAATTCCCTTATGCCTCTCTGGAAAGATGACTGCTTGTCTTTTAAATAATCACACCACCACCCTGCAAGTGACATATGCATCCTAAGCTTTTAAGTTTTTCCTTAAAAACTGAGAAGGAAGCAGAACTGTGTGCATATGAAGTGAGCATGCAGTAGTGAGAAGAGTGTCCATTAAAAACAACATCCCACAGAGCCCAGTTTCTTTGTGTCTTCTGGATCTCAGTTTGGTATTAAGAAAAGTAGAAGAAATGAATCAGATGATTTTAAAAGAGCTTGTCTGTGTTTTAGTTTCATTTTTTTTTTTAAATCTGTTATTCTGTAAGACACATGTACTTTGCTCAATTTGGCATTTTGGACAAGTAGTTTGCACATAAAACTAGGATGTATTCTGATGTTTTCATCATGGAATAAGTAAGTGTATGTCCAGGAGAAACTTAATATAAGTCAGAGTTTGGAAACTGACCAGAAAGCTTCCAGCCTCTTTTTGCTATGACCTTCAAAGATTTCATTACATTTTAAAAATGAATACTTGTGATATCCACATGCAAATCAAAATGTTCATTTTAATTTGTTAGCCAATATATTATCTGTAGTGATTTGATCAGTTATAATTTTAAAGAAGAAAAACATTGCCTTGACTTATATTCTTCAAAACTGTGTGAAAATCTTTTATTAGCAAGGATAGTTTTATAATATAGTTTGACTGGTTCCTAAGGAAGGCAGGAAGTATATTTTTTAATGCTTTCCATTTAATAATAATTCTTGATTTTTAGAAAAAATATGATGTTCAGTAATAATGTACTACGATCTTACGTCTTCTCCAGAATACACCCAATTTCTACAAATGAAATAGAATGATTCTCTAGTTAATGACATCTAAGAACTGCTGCCTTAAAGAAAGTTAACAAATTTTTAAAAATGTAGTACTCCTGAATTTTTAACATGTTAATGTAAATTATTAATCCTCAAAAAGAAAGTATAATAGGTACCTTATTAGACCGTGTAGTCCCATATTCTCAGAACACCTATTGGCATTCTTCATGATGTTAGTGTTTCGAGGATACAGTTTGCGACCGCTCATCATATACTACTATGCAGTTTATATAAAGTACTGTTGTGTTGTTTCTACATTTGATTCTTACTACCCTGTTAGGTTTCTTTTACTGGTCAGGTACATGAAGATCTGAGAAATTAAAGCTACCTTATAAAGGCACATACTACTTGCTTGAAGAGTAGTTTGTACTGAGAAGACTATTAATTAGATCTTAAATCAGTAACAGCATGTTGTTTTGAGAAGTTAATTAACTATATCTTTGGTGATTAAAGAGAAATCTGTTAGAAGATGTTGATTTAGAGTGTTTGAGTTAAAGAATGTCAGCTATTTACCACTGGGCATGCTAGTAAAATTTTCCACTACTTAATTATGTTTGTGTCAACAAGAAGGAATTTCTTTAAATGTCATGTATTTTTAGAAGTGCATTATAACTACAATATAAACTCTTTTGGGTTCTTATTAAAGTCAGTTTAAATATAGGTCATCTATAGCATTATTGTTTAGTAAGGCTGTGTTTGTTTCTGAAAGTGAGCACTCCACAATATAAAATACAAAATACTCTGAATTGTAGACTGAGTTGAGCCCAGAGAGTTTTGGTGCCCCTTGGTCCATCCTTCTATTAAAAAAACTGAAATCCCTACAACTACAAAAACGGGATTGTTTGGCATGATTGAAAGATGCTGAAAGGTGCTTTAATTGTTTTATTTACTAGCAGATTCTTATACAGTGCTTACCATTTGCCAGTTAGTGTCCTAAGGGATCTATAAATATTGGAGTATTTAATAATTATTGAGTGTCTTTGCTATGGACTGAATATTTGTGAGTCCTCTAAAATTCTGTGTTGAAGGCCTAACCCGCATATGATGGATTTGGAGGTGGGGCCTCTGGGAGGTAATTGGATTTGGATGAGATCATAGAATGGAGCCTCCATGATGGTATGGGTGATTTTAGGGAATGGAGAGACCAGAACTCTTTTTTACCATGTGAGGATATAACAAGAAAGTGGCTGTCGGTAAACCAGGAAGAGGGTACTCACTAAGAACCTGACCAAGCTGGCAATGTGATCTCAGACTTCCAACCTCCAGAACTGTGAAAAAAGATACTGTTTTTAAGCCAGTTGGTTGGTGGTATTCTGTTATAGCATCCCAAACTGACAAAAATGGTCTCCTAATAAATATGTCAGGTAGTTTACCTGATGGTGGTTGTTTTGGTTGTGGTTGTTAATTTTAGTTTATTTCTTCTGAGAGAGACCACCTTCCCAACATCTTCATGGTGACATCTACCCTCAGCCTTGGCCAGCAGGATCACTAGCATGCCTGTGTGCATTTAGCATGTACAGGGAAACTTGGCCATGCAAACCTGTGACCTCCTGCAGCTTCAGCATTGCAGAGCATTGTTATGTTGTTGCACCCCCCTGCCTAGCTTAGCCTGGTTCTTTCTAAGGTATTTTATTATATCCTATAGCAACTCACTGAAGAAGTTTATATTATACTCATTTTATAGATGAGGAACCAGGTAGTCTTCTAATCTCATGCTTCTCAAACTGAAGATCCACAGTTGTTTGCCAAGGTTAATACAAACAGCAGGAAAAGAGCTATCCTAAATCTTCAGGATTTGTCTTTGTTGAGGATGCACAAGCAAAATCGGCTGAATTCTTTTCAGCTTCTTGTTTTCAAAGAGAGCTTTGCTTACAGCTACATTTTAAATAGTGACGGAAAATCTCTTCACCTAGAAAGAAATCTTTCTTGGGTTGAATGAATACTTTCAGTAGCTCTTTGAGGTGAGGGAGAAATGATTAAGATATTTACCTGGGAGAAATAATAAATGGTCCTTATTCGGCCACACAGTAGCATCTGGCATGGCAGAGTACAATGGGTGGGTTTTGAGACACCACGTGGGAAGAGATTTAAAAAAGTCCAGATGGCTTCTAGGGAAGAGAAACAAGGGAAGAAAGAATTGGGTGTGTGTGGGCAATGTTCATGGGTTTTTGTTCTGCGTTGTGTGATGTATATCTTATTGTCATTAACTGTTTTTAATAGTAGTTTGTGAAACTGAATTTGTTTTAGGGACTGTAACCAAGTACTGACTATGGCTTCAATGGAGACTTAGAGGACTTGCTGAGACCACCAAGGAAGGCTGATGCATCTAGGTTTATTTGTATCTCTGGAACTTGTGCTGGGTTCCCTTTGGTGGTATACATGCCAGTTTTCTTTTTTATAGCATCTAAAAGGTTTAGATGTTGAAGAATAGGATGGTCCACTCAATATTTTATTGAAGCTAAATAATTTTAGTTTCAGAATCCTCTTTATCACATTACTGCCAGATGCCTCACCATCTTACTAGCCCTTCTGTGGGTAGCCCCATACCTGTTTGCAAAACCCTGAGGTATTTTAAGTGACAGCAAGGACTTGCACCTTGCTTGATTTCTCCATAGTATCCTCTTAGTTAATATACTTTATATTAGGTTGTTTGGAAAGTCATGATGTCTTTTTCTATGTTTGCCTATGCAAAAATGCGTCATGACTTTCCTGATGACCTGACAGTAGATACTTCCTTACTGTTATGTGTTTAACAGACTCTTCACTGTTGGCGTGTTGCATGTATTCAACTGAAATGTGCTTATGTACCTACTTAGCTAAAGCCAGTAACACGTATTTGAGTAATTGTGCATTTTTAGCCTAAGTTTTGTTTTACATTAATTTTTACATAGGTAGAAATTGTTTCAGCTCATTCTGACTGAATTTTGAGATATGTGTTAGGTTTTTGGAAAAGCTTCCCAATGACCCAGTAGTTTCTTCAGTCTTTTTTGCTCATCTCATAGTGAAATTATGAATTCCGTAGACATTGTCCTAATTCATAAATCAACATTCTTTAAATATAGTTGCCCTACCAGATACAAACCTACTTAATGGGCTAGAGTCTACCATTGTATTCCTGTGTTGAACACAAGGACATGGGGGGAGATGTCATGTTTTACAGCCTTGCTGAAATTAGGCTACTCTAAGTCTCAGATACAGTCATGCATCTTTCTCTAATAATCCCATCAAATTGGGACCAACCTTTTTAGTGAAACTACTACTTCCTCATACCAGTGCTGTCTTTTCTGATGCTTGTAGTTTGGTTTTAAGTAGCATGGTTTTTTTTTTTTCCCCCCCCCAAATTGTCAGAAATTGATTCTAGGCTTTACCTAATTTTCTCATTCTTCCTTTGCATTTGGGGCATTTGTCCATCTCTACTCTTCTCTAACAGTCTCTGTGATTTCTTAGCTTCTGTTTGATGAGTTTACAAAGATACCAGTGATTGGAGAAACACTGGTTGACATTTCAGAGCATTAGAATACTACCTACTTTTCTACTTGGCCTTCTAACAGTAGTGACAAGACATCAAGAGAAAAAGATTTATGAAAGGGTATAAAGTAAAGCCTGTGAGAAAAAGCTAAAATGACATTATTTGTTCTCCAAAAAGAGAAAGTTAAAAATTTTATGTGAGATTGTATTTTAATGGTCAGCTGTTTTGAACATTCCATAAAGACCAAACAAAAGGAAATAGATTTAAGCTGTATTTTTCTTGGATTTCTATTGAGTATAAATAGGAATTTTATGGTTTTAAATATTGTTTATCTCTGGAGTGACTTTTGGAGGAAGTTGTGATTTTCCCTCCTCCAAAATCTCTAAAAATAAAAATTTTATCTCAGTAATGTTTTTTTATAGTGCTCCCAAAGGCTAACAGAGACACAGAGACACTAGGTGACCTTTACAAGTTTTTTCTTGCTCAGTGATTCTTTTCACAAATCTCACCTCACATCTAGGGATCTGTTGCATTAAATTCACTTTTGTTTTTTCTCTCTCTGTCATTTAAGGTGCTGTTAGCATTCCATGATAAATCTGCTAATGGAAAGATGACCATGCAGTTTAGTGTACTATTTTCAGTATAAAAACAAACTCTTCTTGATGTTTATGTAAAATATAAATGCTTCATGCAGTATTTTAGTAATTTGAAATTTATCCATATGAGATACTTGATGCTTTTTTTAAAACAGTCTATTTTCAGTTTACCTTCAGAGTTTTGATAGTACATTTTTTTTCCTGTTTTGAAATTAAACATGCTATTTATTTATTCTCTTAAACAAGTTTTTTTTATTCATTCATTCATTCATTTCCATCAGGAGGATTACACACAGAGAAAGTGAGAAAGCAGGCCACCAGGTTCGGGACGCGAACCGTGGTCAGCCATGTGGGACTGTTCAGCGTCTTAACCACCACGCCACATGCTGGTCCCTTATTTCTTTATTTTAAACATTTTATTTCTAGTTAATTCTTTTCGCTAAAATGACATTATTAGCTAAAATATTCTGTGTTGGCCAGCACGAGTGGTGTGGTGATTAAGGTGGTTAAATCTCACATGGCTGACTGTATGGTTTCAGTCCCAGACCCTGTGACTTCAAAAATTGGCTGTGTGTGCATGCATGCCCAAATCCTAAAAGGAAAAAGAGATGGAGGAGAAGGGATTGTGACGTGACCATTTGTCGGCGTCTGCCCCAGGGCTTGGGTCTGGGTGAATCATTATCAGTGGGCTGCTGGTGAGGAAGAGAAAGAGGACGAGAAAGAGAAAGCCCTCCATCTTGCCAGGACCAAGGAATTGGAAAGAATGAGACAAAGGGATAGAGTAGAAATGGACACAGGCAGCCTGAGCCTAGGTAGCCCAAGCAACTTGCGCCACCCAGACAAACTGGACGTCTTTATTTATAGTACAAGGAGACATTACACATGTATGTTTCATGACACTTCATAGATGATTGGTTGCCAGGTTACAGACAATAAGAAGCAGTTAACAAATCTATAAGGGCTTAGTCATACCCCCCCCCCAGGTGTATCCCTTGGTGATAATCCCATCAAGAGAAAATCTCATCTTTTCTAATGCAGAGAACTAGCTGTTAGGTGTGGGGAAGGAGCTAAAGAACTTCTCTTTAAGGAGTGCACCACCACACCCAGAGAAGGCTAAAGAACCTTTCAGATGTGGAGCAGGGATTGGATTTTACTAACTGAGGTCAAGGTGTTTCTTGAAGTTCATCAGATGTGTCTGTTGGAACGCCCCTAGTAATTTCCACCCTTGCTCTGTCTGCAGCCAAGGTCATGGAAAGACAAGTTACAAGGTTCTGCCAAACCCCAAAAGAGAAGGTGGTGTTTGCTCAGAGCATGTCCCCACACCTCAGATTCTCTCTCTTAAACGTGTCCCCACAACCATTCCCCATGAAGGGGTGATTTCTCACTTTCCCCCTTCTCTGTCTCTCTCCAGTGAGCACATACACCCTCTAGCATAAAAAGAAAAACTAATTCTGTAGTGAGATATTTTACCTCAAAATGCTCTTTCAAAACTAGATTACAGCTTAAGCAGTTAATATTATTCTTCACAAAAGAGCTAATGTTATTTGGGAATATCATCTCTGAGCTTTTCTGATTTGGAAATAAAATAAACCATATATATAAGTAGAATATTACAGTAAATAGGTAAAATGTTTCCACAACAGTTACTGCAACACTTGAACAGCATCATCCCATTTTGACCTTCATTACTTTGTACTTCACTGAGGCTTAAAGACAGAAAGAAAAAAATTAATATAAAGCCTTAGACTCCTAGATCTCTGCTTACAAATAGTGTGACTTCAGGCAATTTATTTAGCTTTTGCTAAGCTTCAGTTTTACCATTCGTAATATAGCATGGTAATGACACACTGCTTGTTAAAGTTGATGACAGAAATGATACCAAATACTTAGCATAGTGCTTGTTATAGTAAGAGCTATTAAGTTAAATAATTTTATGCATTAACAAAAAATACAGTTTGCTCACTACTACTCACTAGATATTATGTAGACACTGAGCACATAAAAACAAAAATATTCAGTTTTTGCTTGGGGGGGGGATGCTTACATGGGAAAACATAGGCAAAATAAGTACAATCATACACCACGTAATGAAGTTTCGGGCAACAGTAGACTGCATATACCACAGTGGTCCTTTTTGTTATTACTGATTTTACTGGAAGGATTTTTGCTATAGGGTACGTGTGCTTGCCAGACAGACAGAAAGCGAGTAATTACCCCACTGGGGGTGATTACTACAGTCCCTTCTCTACTCTCTTCTCAGGATCTTGGGCACACACATATGCACACCTGACGTGAGTTTCAAGCCTCTGGGTCCGGGATTCAAACCAAAGTCCATCATGTGAGAGTCCAGTGATGTAACGCCATTTGCTGCACCCCCCCACCTCCCCCCGCTCTGCCGCAGTGGTCCTTTAAGAGCATGTAGTCTGTACCATAGAGCCTCAGTGTATAGTAAGGTATGCAATCTGGGCTTTTGTCAGTGTACTCTGTGATGGTCACATGATGACTACCCGTGTCTCCATTATTGTGACTTTATGACAGTGATTGTGACACAAGAATGGTCATAGAAAAACAAACTTTCAGAAAGTGGGGATAGGTGTATTTTAACTTGTCCATTGGAGAAAACAACTTCCAAATTGTTACAAAAAAAGGTGTGGGGAGGTACTATTTATTTTAGATTGTTTTCCTTTTGTGCAAAGTAGATCGATATAAAATTCTTACAAATCATGCCAGCCGTCAAAATATAAAATTTTAATTTGCTTGAGTATAAATTATTGTGTGTAGAGCAGTGTTGGAGGAATTGGAGAGTCTTTCGATTTTGTTGTGAATATTTACATTTTGATAATTAATTTGATATTCTGGGTTGATTTTAGGATTACTCATATTGAATGTTCATTCTAAGTTTTTTTAACTCTGTGTATTATAATTTAATTTTTGTCTCTTCAAACTACATGGGAGTTTGGGACCAGCAGTTAGCGTAATGGCTATGTCGCTGGACTCCCATGTAGTCGACCGTGGTTCACGTCCTGGACCCGGTGGCTTAAACTCACTCTGGGCACGTGTGTGTGCATGCCCGAGAGGAGATGGGAGGAGAAGGGATTGTGGCGTGGCCATCCCCCCTGGAGGGTGATTTCTCACTTTCTGTCTCTCTGCCTCTCTCTGTCTTTCTGGTGAGCACACGCACTCTATAGCAAAAACTTCTCCCAAAAGAAAGAAAGAAAGAAAAAAAACTACATGGGAGTTTTAACTCTAGTATCTCTATTTATAAAATTAGTTTCATTCCCCCCACCCTACTAATCCTAATGTCATGTTAGACATGAAATGTTATAAAAGAAGAATCTATCTCTACACACAGTACTTTTATTTTTTAAACTTTATTTTTTTTTTTGATTTGTCAGAGGGCATGTGCACTTGTCAGAGAGAAAGAGAGTGAGAACTCTTCAGTGGGGCATGGCCACACTGCTGTTCCTTCTCCTCCACCTGTCCATCCTGTTGGGACTTGGGGCACAAATGCACATATGCCTGACATATTTCTCAAGCAGCTATGGCTGAGACTTGTGCTGCATGGTTAGTCATGTGGGGTCTGGCTTCCTTAACCATTAGGCCCGTGGAGCCAGTCCCACAGTGCTTTATAAGATAAATAGAAGCGTGCCCGCGCGCACACACACACACACACACACACCCCACCCCATGCTCTTATGGTTCTTAAGAATGATTTGCTCAAGTTCACTAAGCAGATTCCAGGTTCTCTTTGTTCAACCTCATACCTAATGTGAGAATGACCTTTTTCTTCATTTCCTTGCAGTGGATAGCTTGCTGTGGAAGACAGACATTTACAGTGTCTGTAATGGGTTGGGAGAGGCAGAAGTGGTTGGCTTCAGTTTTTAGTACTTAAGGTGGCAATTGCTGCTCCCAGAGTGAAAAATGAAATTCCACATTTTACTTGACCTAGAGTAGCAGTTCCCACCTTTACCAGATTCAATGCCCTTTTTGTAGCAAATTGTTGTAATACCGCCTATAATATTCTGAAACAAAATTTGTACGCAGTAATACCCTATTTTTATATATTTATATATTTACCCCTCAAAAAATCAGTGTAACATCTTAACTGTAATGTATTGGAGAATGAAAGGAAGCCATTAATAATGGTTTTTCAGTATGTAAATCCTCAACTACAACTGCAAGCTATCATAAGTCAGATATCACATAAGTACTGTTTCCGTACACAAATCATTTGTGGTTGCTGTACATGCAAACTGCAATATAGGAATGCCACTGAGAATATGATTTGTAGAAATGGCGCTCAACTTTTCTCAAAGTTCTAAATAAAAAGGATACAGTTTTCTTTCCATTTCTTTAATAGTTACATTCCTGGAAAAAGTCAGTATATATTCTGGGTCCCCAGAACTTATCAAATAAAAACAACCAAAAAATTTACTGTATATTAAAACCATGTTCAAAGGGCTTTGTGTTAATACGCAAAAAACAGGTAGACTCTATATATCTGAGTACAGACTCAGATAATAAAACATTTAAATTTCTTTTTACCAAAAGGATCATTAAAAAATCATGCAGGTCCTGGGCCACAAGGCAGCATGGTGGTTAAGGTGCTAGATTCCATGTAGCTGACTCTGTGGTTTGAGTCCTGGACCTGGCAGCTTGAAAAACACACTAGGCACATGTATATGCATGCCCAAATATCCCAAGAGGAGAATGGAGGAGAAGGGATGCGTAGTGGCTTTCTACCCTGGGAGTGATTTCTAGTGATTTCTCACTTTCCCTCTCACTCTGTTTCTCTGGTGAGTACACATGCTCTATTGCAAAACCTAAAAAAAGAAAAAAGAAAAAAAAAAGCAGCACCCAGGACATCGTAGATGGGATAATTCTTTGAATTGCAATAATATTCTTAGCCACTCCAGTGACCAAAATGACTTCTTTAGTTTCCATTACACTGCCCATAGGGTGGCACTGTCCTGTTTGAGAATCACTGCCTTGTGCTGTCTCCACTAGAATGTTACTTTCATTAATTTACTGAACTAAGTTAAAAGATTACTATGTGAAGTTAGCAGGTTGCCTGGTGGTTAAGGCGCTGGACTCCCATATGACTGCAGTTTGAGTCCTAGACCTGGTTGCTTGCTTTCTCACTTTTCCTTCTCTGTCTCTCTTTCTGTGGTTAGTGCCTATACCCTGTAGCAAATTAAACAATAGTAATAATGATAAATAAAATTAAATAATTATTTTTTAAAAAGATTATTATGCAATTTATTAGAAACAAGCCCCTATAAATACAAAGGCTATGCCTAGAACACCAGGTTCACTTTTTGTTTTTTTTTTTTGTTTTTATGATGAAATATGTGTAACACAGAAATACCATTTTAATTACTTTTAAGTGTACGTTTCAATTGCTTTAAGTATAGTCATTGGGCCAGCAGGTAGTTTGGTGGTTGGGCTATTGGATTCCCACATGGCCAACTGTGGTTTGAGTCCCGAACCTGGTGGCTTGCTTTCTCACTTCCCCTTTCTCTCTCTCTGGTCAAATTAAAAAATATTAACAAATAAATTTAATTCTTTTCTAGAAAAGTATAGTATATTGTCCTTCAACCATCAACGCTCTCCAGAAATGTTAACGTTACCCCAGACTAAAACTCTGTACCCAGTAAACCCTCATTCCCCACTTCCTCATAGCTCATGACAACCACCATTCTGCTTTTTTTCCTATGAATTTGATTATTTATGCTTCATTTAAGTGGAGTCATACAAAAATACTTGTCCTTTGTGTCTGGCTACATGTATCGGAATTTCCTTTGTTTAAGATTATAAATTCATGTTTTTTACACACACACACAGACACACATACATCTTACAGTAAATGTCTTTTGGCTTTGGTAAAGACAGTTTGAAAAAAGAAAACCATTTTGACAAGTTAAGAGGTTTATCGCTTCTGTAGTCCCGGAGTTCTGGTTTAAATAGAAACTTAAGTTTTCTCAGATTAGAACCAAATAAATTTCTCAAAATTTTAAATAGTTAATGATGTGAAGCCTCTTTACCTCCATAAACCTTTCCTAATTAGTGTATTAGTAGATGCCATCTATTTTTTCGTGTTTTCACCAGTCATGAGAAATTCGATGGATTATGTATCTGTGTTTTCTTTAAAAAAAGAATTACCCCATTTCGTTGTAAAGAAAACATTAATTTGTTGGGTATTAAGAATTTTTATCTAGAGGCTGGCAGGTGGCGTGGTGGTTAAGGGCGCTAGACTCCCACATGGCTGACTATGGTCTGAGTCCCGGAACTGACAGCTTGCTTTCTCACTTTCTTTCTCTCTCTCTCTCTGTCCCTCTCTGGTCAAATTAAAATTAAATAAATGAGTAAGTAAATAAAGTTCAATTTTTTTTTTGAGGTTTTTGCTACAGGGCGCTTGCGCTCTCCAGAGAGACAGAGACAGAGAGACAGAAAGTGAGAAATCATCCCTCAGTGGGGATGGCTACACCGCAGTCGCTTCTCCATTCTCCTCTCGGGATCTTGGGCACGCATGCACACACACCTGGCATGAGTTTAAAACACCGGGTCCAGAACTTGAACTGCAGTCGACTACATGGGAGTTCAGCCACATAGCCATTATGCTAACTGCTGGTCCCAATAAAGTTCAATTTTTAAAAAAGGAATTTTTATCTATACTAATTTAGTAGTCCTAATTAGAAAATTTGAAATCCAAAATGCTCCAAAGTCTAAAGGTTTTTGAATAACAACATGATGCTGCAAATGGAAAAATTCCACACCTGACCTCATTTAATGGGTCACAGTGAAAATGCTGCATTACAAAATTGTATACAATTACTTTTTAATTATGTGTAGACAGTGTATTTGAAATATAACTGAATTTTGTATTTAAATTTGGGTCTCATCCCCAAGATATCTTCTTATATATATGCAGATATTTCAAAATCCAAAATATCTGAAATTGAAAAAACTTCTAGTTCTAAGCTTTCAGTATAAAAAATACTTTTATTCTTGTTTATAAATGACAGGTTTCTTTGTGTAAATGTGCATGAAGGAGTGCAGGTGTTTAGTTAAAACTGTGTAATCCTTTGTCATCCATAGAGTCCCTTTTGTTTGGGGAAAAAGCTAATGAGGAAAAGCTGTGAAGGCTTGTCTTTTCTTGATCTTTGTGGACATTGACCCTCTGCAGAAACTGGCCCTGGCCAGAAAGTATGAACTCAGTCTATAGTTATTAATATTTATACAAAATGTGTTTAACACCAACTACATTAATCTGGATAAATCATTTTAATGATTTCCAATAGTGTAATCCAGTAGTGTGTTGCCCCATTTCCTTTAAATTTACGTGTTGATATAAGTGGCATGTAGTGAAACACACACACACACACACGCACAGACATAGATCCCTTTTATAATAGAGCACAGGGGTGGTGGAGGTGGAAGGGGGCAACAGTTCTATCAAAAGATGATGTAGTTTTATAGATTCTGGCATCAGATTATTAATAGATTGTTTCTTTTCCAGAGCCAGATTTTGCTTCGGCATAACTTCTGTTCTCGATTTTAATTCTAGTCTCTTGTGGGTCAGTCAGTGTAACTTCTCTTTTCATGTGAGACCTCAGCTGTTTATCAGGCATCTTATCTTCCCCTAGTCTTTTTCTGCCCTCAGTCTTTGTTCAAGTAAAATGTTTAAGTTATCTGTCTATACTACCTCTCTGGCATTGTCCTCGTGAACAGTGTCCTTTCTGTTGGGGTGGTTTTAAATCATATTTGAAATGTTAGTGGACAAAGGAAAAGTATAACAGGGCTATAGTTACTGTACTTTAGGATTATACATACTTGGACACATTTGGTTTGAATCAACTCTTTGTACTATTTTACTGTCTTTTTTTCTTTTTAATTTAATGCATACAATGAGATGTATATTAATACACACCAGAAACATTCATTTGTTGTTAAGAAACATGAATAGCAGATGTTGGCATTTTAAGTAAACTGTTCACATGCATTCATCGCTTCCTTTCTTTGCCACACAATATGAAGTGTTTTTTGCCACCTGTTCCTCCCTCATGTGAGCAAGGGAAAAAAAAACCTTATTTCCACTAACTGTCCACAGTATCCAGCACTGTATCTGAAATAGAGTGGGTACTTAATGCATCTTTTTGAGTAAAAAAAATAGATTCTGTTATTGTTTCTTCCTTGTTGTCCAGATTAAACTTTCTAGACTCAAGACCCATGTCATACTCAGCTTTAACTTGATTGTCTAACATCGTCCTGACTGTGTGGATTGGAGATTCATATGGCTAGAGAACAGTTGGTGGTATGTAAAAAGAGGTGAGGCTGATTCAATCCTAGAGTGTTTAGAATGCCATGTTAAGAAGTTTGCATTAAGGGACCAGAAGTTAGCGTAATGGCTATGTTGCTGGACTCCCATGTAGTCAACTGCTGTTCGAGTCCCAGACCCGGTGGCTTAAACTCAACTGGGCTCGGGTGCGTGCGTGCCCAAGATCCCGAGAGGAGAATGGAGGAGAAGGGATTGCGGCGTGACCATCCCCCCTGGGGGGTGATTTCTCGCTTTCTGTCTCTCTTTCTGTCTCTGTCTGTCTGGTGAGTGCACGCACCCTATAGCAAAATCCTCTCCAAAAAAAAAAGAAAAAATAAAGTTTGCATTAAAGAGTTGATACAGACACAAGTATTTTAGAAAAATAGTTCTGAAAGGAGTATAAACATTGGGAGATAAATTAGGTTTTGAATATGTTGATATGCCTGGAGAAAGTTTCTCTGTATTCATGGGATCAGGATTTACATGTGGGGAGAAAAATCTGTCTAAAGGGGAAATCCTAAAAATAAAAATTGTAAACATACCTCGAATATTTTATTTTAATTAAAACATAGAGACCAAGCGTAAGTGGTGCAGTGATGGCATCTGGACTACAGTGGTGGAGGACACATGGCTGACCTGGGTTGGGATCCTGAGTCCACCTGAATAAAAGCTGGGCCACCCAGGATCCTGGACTGGAGGACTGGAAAGAGATTGCATGTTGAGACCCTGTCAAACATGCTTCTCTCTCTTTCTCTCTTTGTCATCTCTCTTGCATATACATGCTCTCTGTTGTATGTATACACACACACACTTTTATTCCACAGTATTTTGATGTAGGGTCATGACTCTTTCTTTTTTCCTTCTTTTCTTTTCTTTTCTTTTCTTTTCTTTTCTTTTCTTTCTTTCTTTCTTTCTTTCTTTCTTTCTTTCTTTCTTTCTTTCTTTCTTTCTTTTTTTGATAGCATGTTTCACTGGTTATAGTCCAGAGTTGTCTTTTTTTTTTCTTTTTTTTTTGGGGGGGGGAGAAGTTTCTGCTATAGGGTGCATGCACTCACCGGAGACATAGAAAGCGAGAAATCACCCCCCCAGGGGAGATGGCCAAGCTGCAATCTCTTCTCCATTCTCCTCTGGAGATCTTGGGCACTCATGCACATGCGCCCGGTGTAAGTTTAAGCCACCGGGTCTGGGACTCGAACCGTGGTTGACTACATGGAAGTCCAGCAACATAGCCATTACATCAACTGCTGGTCCCCAGAGTTGTCTTTTCTGCATAGCCAAAGTGGAGCCCTTATTTCCAGTTTCTATTTAAGTGAGAATTCTGAGTAAAGAATCCTTCCAGACTTTAAAATTGTTTTTCTTCCCTAATTAATAATTGTTTTACTCCTCACTAACTCAATAATCTTTCTTAGTGACATTCCTTATTTCTTGTCTTCCAAGGCATTTAACTTACTTTTTGGGAAGAAAATAAAAAGAAAGGAAAAAAACAAAATAACTCATTTTGTGTATGTGAATTTGCATAATATTTAATTTAAAAATTTTAGCTTGTGGAGCAGAGGGCAAAGAAAAGGAAAGAATAGGCTTATCAGGTGTGGCTGAGACTGGTGATCAATCCCCCAATATCCAGGGTAACACAATATTTGCTCTCAGGGGACATGGTCGTTTTGTCTTCCTGCCTTACTTGCAATCAAGTGAGACCAGAAGATTAGGTTATGGCCACTGGTATGTGGGTTGCAGCGATGGATACAAGTTTTGGGTTGTGCCTTTATGGGGAGAAAGATATTCCCTCTACTTTCCCTACTTTTTCTCCCTCCCACTGACAGCAAGATCCATGTACAGATGGGATCAGGAACAGATATTATAAATCTGAGATGGAAACCATGTTGTGAAAATGGTAGAACAAAAGTGTGACATTCACGTCTGTTCCTTAGAAACCTATTACTTATGTATTAATCATGAGGACTGTAAGAATTTGCATTAGATGTTGAGGAAAAAAATTAATTTATCCTAAAAATCAACCTACCTCCTGCTGAGTCTATACCTTTTGATTAGTAAAGAAAAACTACGTAATGTTCAAAACTTGAAAAAACACTTAATCCTTAGTCCTGTCTGATCTTTGAAGTGTCCATTATGTAGTGTTAAATCACTTGCCATGCTCCTCTCCTGCTGTCCTCCCTAATTGTTGTTGGGGGCACCAGATGGGCCAGAGGGGAGAGAAGAGTGGTTCATTTGAACTCAGTGTCAGCACAGCAGGGACAGCAGGTCCCTTAGATGTGATGTGTGCTCTGCCCCTCTGGTCTCAGAGGCGATTCGTTTACTGAGGTGCCTCCTGCCATCACGGTAGCTGGGACTGCATGGTGCTTTATTTTATGGTTTGCTTAGAGCCTGACTACATGCAGGCCTCTAAGTGCAGGTCTCAAGTCTCCAGAGCTGTCTCATTTACTGCCATCTCTTGATCCGCGTAGCAGCCCGTTATTGTTAACTTCAGAGGCCCACTGTCGAAGGCTGGTGTGGTTCTTTTGGGGGCCCATGATGATAGCCCATATTGATAAGGGACTTAGCTTGGGAGAAAGTACAGGGAAGGCATGAAAGCAGGAATGATCTTGAAACTTTTGAGTGTTGAAGTTGTGCTGACTAGAGAGAGAGGTTTACGTGCGTGAATGATAAGATGGTAAGATGCTAATGAGATTAAAGGAGATGATTTTATTTAACTTTAACCATAGGAGATATATAATAAAGTTTTTCTAAATAAACTGCATAAATTTTATTCCGTGTAAAAACTTAGAAATTACAGAAATACTTAAATCTGGACTAAAATCTAGACTAAAATCGTATTACTCAGTTATAAACATCTTTTCGATGTATTTTCTTGTTGAATATATGTGTATGTATATATAGCTTTAAAACATTTATGCTTTTTATAATTCATGAATTTTTTTCTGTTATTCTTTTAAGATGTTGGTATTTTTATGGTACCTTATTATTAGTTCATTATACATTAGGGACATCTATGGGTTTATACTCATTAATTAGGAATATTTTTCCCTATTTTGTAATTTGCCTTTCCATTATATTTATGGTGATTTAAAAATATAGCTTTGCAGGTAGTTTAGTTTCTTTTTGTTTCTATATTTGTAGGTTTATGTATTTACATGTTTGTGTGTATATCTATGTGTATATGTACTTTTCTTTTGTTTGTTTAAGACAGGGTTTTAGTATGTTGCAGTCCTATCTCAGCCTCCCAAGTAGTTGGGATTACAGGCATATACCACTTTATCTGTCTGACTTTTTCAGACAGGGTATGCTGACCTTGAGCTTGTGATCCTCCGGCATCAGCCTCCCAGATAGCTGGGATTACAGGTGCACACTGCACCAGCTTTTTGTGGTTTACTCAGATCCAAATCCAGTCTCCCATGTGGCCCCAGCCTGCTGAGTAGCAATGTCAGCCAGTGGGTGCTACTGCATCCGAGCATGTTTATGTATTTTAATCTAGCCAACTTCAAAAGAAAATTGTCAGCAGAATGGCCAAACTCTTGTACCAAAGAAACAGAATCTGACCATGGCTTACAGAGACAGGTATTTATTTCTCCCATGTAACAGTGAATCTAAGGTTGATTAGTGCTGTCATACTCTTCACTTGGTTGGTCCTGCAGGTATCCAAGCACTAGTAGTTATTGTGTTGTATTTTTCACTACTCTGTACTTGTGAGTTAAAAAAAAAAATCCTAAAGAGGTATACAGTTACTTTCATTAAACCTTGACCCATAAATATGTTCCTCTTTAATACATTTTGGTTGTTGTTGTTTTGGTTTGTGTGTGTGTGTGTGTGTGTGTGTGTTTGTTGCTAGAGGACATGTGTGCTTGCTAGAGAGTCATGAGAGAGAAAGCGTAAGTGAGCAATCACTCGCCAGGGGGATAACAGCGCTGCAGTTCCTTCTCCATTCTCCTCTTGGGATTTTTGGGCATGCATACATACGCCGCCTAGCATGATTTTTCAGCTGCTAAAAACGGGACTCAAACCATGCAGTTGGCCATGTGGGATCCAGTGCCTCAACCTGCACACCACCTGCTGGCCCTGTACCTCTTTAGTAGCTTATGTAACCAGACGAGAAGTACACCCAAAACACTTCTGCAATATACTAGAAATCAGTTTGCTTGAGGAAATGCAGTTGTGTGATTGGGCAAATTGTCGATTAAGCTAGTTTTTATCTCAGGAAACCACTTTCACTTGGTCGACATACTTCGTCTAATCCGACTCGGGAATTTGGCACAATGTTAGTCTTTCACTTCAAGGAAAACAGCAAACTATTTGTTGCCAGTAATAAAAGTTGAGGTTTAGAGCAAAAAAAGGAAAAAAGAGCTCAAAATACTTAAATACTTTTCCTTGCCCCTTGGATCTTGACATCTCCCTAATATGTGAAAGCAGTAATGTTACGGGTAATGTTAAAAAGGAGATTTAGAGTCGGTCCTGAAGCACAGCGTTAAAGCACAGTGCATTAGGAGCCAGATCTCATATGCTTGATCATAGTTCGAATCCCGACCCTGGTGGCTTGAAAAACAAACTGGGTACATGTGCATGCATACCCTAAATCCCATCAGGTAGAGAAGTGAGGGAAGAGGATTATGGCATGACCATACCCCATCCAGGGGCAGGTTGAGTTCTCTCTGGTGAGCACTTAGCCCCTTTGGCAATTAATACTTTTAAAAAAATTCATGAAAATGAGATTTTAAAAAGAACATATTTATGTAAAATCATGTGCTGTATAGCAATAATTCTGTCAACCACAGGCAATATACATGACACTGGTCCCATAAAATTATAATAGACTATACCATAGAGCCTAGGTATATAGTAGTCTATAGCAAGGTTTGTGTAAGGACACTGTATGAAGTTCATACAACCATAAAATCTCCTGATGATTCATTTTTTAGTATCCCTGTCTTCAAGAGAGAGACTCCGTGTGTGTGTGTGTGTGTGTGTGTGTGTGTGTGTGTATAAAAATAATGAAATGTTAAAATACAATTCTGCATAACTTAGTGAACTAATTTCCAAATCAAACATAGTTGAAAGATCCATTCCAAGTACAAGATAAACTGATTAATTTAATGTACGAAATTACAACATGAAAGTTTACAGAAATGGTTTCAGATTTTACATTGTAACTAAACTTTAAGAAGTTATATTTAATAAAATTGTGGTATGGAATAAAAGACTATTCACCACAATTCTCTACAAAAGCCATTGAATGTTATTTCCATTATTAACTACATGGATTTTCTTCATATATTTCAACCATTGTAATATATTATAATATTTTAAATACAGAAGTCCACCCGCCTTTTATTGTACTATTTGCAGATATGTAAAACAATTTTATATGAGACAGGGAAATATAATTATTCAATAAAAGTAATGTAGTAGTTTTTAATAACTAGTCAGCAAACTTTATGGCTGTAGATTTTATGATCACTAATCAAGAAAACAAAGAGGCAACATTTTTCTACCTCATTTTTTAGCTAGTACCAGAATCTTTTGGGGGATTGTTAAAACACACGTTGCTGGATGTCACTCCCAAAGGTTTTGATTCAGTATGCTCTGGGTAGGACCTGGGAGTTTTTATTTCTGACAAGTTCCCAGGTGATGTGGATACTGATAACATATGTAGAGAACAACTGTTCTGTGTCTTTGAAATTATTAGACAAGCTTGTTCTAAGCCCCCATTTGGGGGGTAGGTAAAGGAGATTAGAATTTTTAAAAGATAAGTATGGTTATTGCTAGTTATCAGCAGGGTGTTGATTTTAGGTTCCTCTTAGTCACCAAAATCGCAGATGCAAAAATCCCTTCTTATAGTATAATTTCTGTAATAGCGTCATTTTTCGACTAAAACCAGGGATCTTATGTCTTTGCTAGCATCCATGAAACTGCTAGGCTAACTTGTTAGCTGGGAAGTAGAGTAAAGCTTCAAAAACTGAACAATTCTTAATAGGCTTTTCTGCTTAACTTTCTTCTAATTTCCAAATTTCTGGCAACTAAGGACACTAGCAGTCATTTTCTTGTTATCTATACTGCGGTTGGGTTCTGAATCTGTGGATCCAGAGGGCTAAGATTGGTTGACTCCATATATGGGGACCGAACCTTTGTCCTGAAGGATATATTATCCTCATCATACTGGACAGTAAACAAACTTTCCCTCTGCTGCAGAGGGATGTTATCATTTAAGGCTGTTCTCTCTGAACATTTCTGGGGCCAAGATGGTCGTGCAGCAGTAAAACACATCACTCTACAAGGCCCACCTACATGAGAAGGTTTTAGGTTCACATCCAGAAACCTCCCTGACGATACCAGGCATGTGTGTGCCCATCGTCCAGAGCTGGCTGAGGCTTAAAGTGACAGGACTCTCTTGAGTTGTATTTTCTGTCTGTCTCCTCATTCATAGAAGAAATAAATAAAAAAACTAAACTTAAAAGAAATCCTTGGTGGGAACCAGCAGTTAGCATAATGGCTATGTCGCTGGACTCCCACGTAGTTGACCGCGGTTCGAGTCCCGGACCCAGTGGCTTAAACTCAAGCCGGGCGCGTGTGCGTGCGTGCCCAAGATCCCGAGAGGAGAATGGAGGAGAAGGGATTGCAGCGTGACCATCCCCCCTGGGGGGGTGATTTCTCGCTTTCTGTCTCTATGTCTGTCTCTGTCTGTCTGGTGAGCGCACGCGCCCTATAGCAAAAACTTCTCCCCCCCCAAAAAAAAATAAATAAATAAATAAAAAAAAGAAAAGAAATCCTTGGCAAGATAGCTGGGAACAAAGTCAATGCCTTTGCTGGAAAATGTTTACCAATGTGTTAAAGCTCTATGGAAAATTGTAGCTTACCATAGCAGAAGTTTGTGTATGTTAATCCTTAATAATAAACATCTTAGCAAAAACATGAGAGCAATGAACCTTGAACTTTAAATGAAGAAATGTATGGTTTTCCCTTTCCCTCAGTAGTAAAATTACTTATGTTTCTTGATTTTACATGAACCATAAAACATAACATTCTAGTAAATGCATACATACAAAGTTTAAAAATAAAATTAGTATTGACTTAATATTACAACATGTTAGCCACAATAAATGGTATTTCAACTATGATTCTTTTGATTTGGCCTATCTCCTATACAATGGGCTGTAGAATGACTAATTTCCCCACATCTTTTTCTACCTAAGCTACTGTAATTTTTCTCTTTTGTAATTCTTCTCTGAGGATTTGGGGCATACACACACACGTGCCCGGTGTGTTTTTCAAGCTACTGGTCCATGTCATCAGCCATGTGACATCTTGCTGCCTCAAACATATGCCTCCAGCCGGCCCTGTAGCTTTCTTCTATATAACATCCAATGAT
The DNA here is from genome assembly GCA_026018925.1 of Tupaia tana. Taxonomy (NCBI): domain Eukaryota; kingdom Metazoa; phylum Chordata; class Mammalia; order Scandentia; family Tupaiidae; genus Tupaia; species Tupaia tana. The sequence continues at coordinate 54,143,640 of JAKSZU010000003.1, forward strand.
AATCAGTTGCCTTCCCTTGGTGCAAAGGCATTCATCTCCTTTTTAATCCCTTTATTGGTTCAATATAATTAAAACACTACTATTGGCTCAGGGTCAATCCAAACTCTATGGAGCCACATTACAGAAAGGACACTCAAGGTTGGCTCCCACAGCTTGAACTCAAGGTGGGCTTTTCCTCAGTTATGAATACAGTAATCTCCTTCCTGCATTGCCTGGGCAGTCTGATTTAGCTTGTGCCTGCTTTAACTTTCCAAAGTGTCCCAATTCGGATGGTAAATTATATGTTCTCCCTTTAGCTGTGACTTAAATTGAAAGGTTCAAGCAGTACTGTCAGACTTCTTTTGTCCTAGCTTTCTTTCAGTCAGTCTCTCAGTGCTTGTCCCTCTATCCATTATGTGATCATGGAAAATGGCTTTTGCCAGCCAGATTTCACATCATCCTTTCAGTGCTATAATCCTTCTTGACAGCATTCACATAAAAGGGTAGGGAAAGAATCATAGATCTCATTCCTTCCTAGGAGGGAAAAATGAATGCATTCATAGTGATTTTTTTGGTACATTTTTAAATATGTTATATAAATATCTTTATATCTATTGGAAATCTTTTAAAAAGTTCATGGAAAATGAGTATTATAAACAAACTGCCATGGAATTTTGAACATACCAAATTCAACTTGTACTTTAATTCCATTTTTCCACAGACTTTTGAAGTTCCCATGTATGAAGTTGTTGAATGTTTTATGTGATGGGTGATTTAAGACCTGTAAGCAAAAGTTATTTTATTCATAGTTACACAACTTTGAATGTCAGGCTGGATCCCTGAACATATGTTTCCTTTCCTAGTAGAGGCTTTGATGACTGACAGCCAAAACCAGGTCCAGTGATAGATGGAAGGGTCCCTAAAGCACAAGATTTGATACTTATGTAACTATCTTAAGCACTTTTTTTTTTTTTTTTTTTTTGGAGAAGTTTTTGCTATAGGGCGTGTGTGCTCACCAGGAAGACAGAGAGATAGAAAGCGAGAAGTCATCCCCCAGAGACGATGGCCACGCTGCAATTCCTTCTCCCCATTCTCCTCTCGGGCTCTTGGGCATGCATGCACATGCACCCAGTGTGAGTTTAAGTCACCGGGTCCGGGACGCAAACCATGGTCAGCTACATGGGAGTTCAGCGACATAGCCATTCTGCTAACTGCTGGTCCCACTATCTTAAGCACTTCTAAACACAAACTCAAATATAGACCTTAAATTGTATGACTATATTAAAAAATATAGGGCCTTTGAAGTGATTCAGAATCTTTTAAGATTTTTTTTTATTACTATACAAATAAAAACATTGATTAAAAATTCCTGCAAAAAAGCTTGTGGACCCCTGAGAATATGCCTGTGGCTTCCATCGCTCCACTCTTCCTCATCCTCACTTATGTGTCTGTAGACTTGAATTATAGCAATTGACTTCTTATTTCAGGTAGGCTGATTTTGTGGTCTGTTTGAGCAGGCTGCCAGAAAGAGTTTCAAGTACTGTTCACAATTCCCTTTCTTTTGTCTTACCCTCAAAGTTGGCCTTGTGTGCGCATCTTCAGTCTTAACCACATAAATGTACTTTTACAGTTCAGAAAGTGTCTACAGGGTTGATTCCTTTATTTGTGTGGAGGAGGGTCATATAAAACTGATACATATTTGCAGCATACAAGGTGCTGTTTAGTACCCAAATGATTAAATCAAGCTAATTAACATATCTGTCACCTTACATATTTCTTTGTGGTGAGAACACTTAAGATCTACTCTGAACAGTTTTCAAATATACAGTGCATCATTATTATTAATAAGTATCGTCACCATGCAATACAGTAACTATACAGAAGTTGTCCTAATTGAAACTTTGTACCCTGTGATCTACCTCTCCCCATTCCTGCGCCCTCAGCCCCTGATAGTCACAGTTCTACTCTTTCTATGAGTTGGACTTTTTCATATACCACCTGTAAGTGAGACCCTGAGGTATTTGTTTTTCTGTGTCTTGCTTATTTTTACTTAGCATGATGTCTTCCATTTGTGTTGTCACAAATGACAGGGTTCCCCCCCTCCTTTTTTTTAAGACAATAGTGTCCCATTGTGTGTGTGAAATACACACACATGCCCCTCATTTTCTTTATCCATTCATTTGCCCTCAGACATTTAGGTTTATTCCATATCTTGGTTATTGTGAATAATGCTGCAGTGACCATGGGGCTGCAGATACCGCTGACATACTGATTGCATTTCTTCTGTGTGATACCGATCTCAGGCATGAATGGGATGGGAAATAGTTTTTTTGGGGGGGGAGTTAAGATTGAAGGAAGTAGGCCAGCAGATAGTGTGGTTAAGGCTGAATACCACATGGCCTACTCTATGGTTCGAGTTCTAGACCCAGTGGCTTGAAAAACATGCCAGGTGCAAGTGTGTGTATGGCCAAAATCCCGAAAGAAGCTCGGAGGAGAGGGGAATGTGACATGGCCTCCCCTGGAGCTGGGAGAGGATTTCTCACTTTCCCTCTTTCTCTGGTGAGTTCATACACCCTCCTTTGGCAAGAAATCTAAGAAAAAAAGATTGGAGGAAGTGAGTTATTTTGGGAATCTACATTCCAGATTTAGATTATTTGAGTTATTATCAAGTTATTCTTACATCCCAGAAGGTTGGGAATATCCCAGATATATGTATGTGTTTACTTAAATATAAATACAGAAATTCTTTTTTTTTGAGAGTTTTTTGCTATAGGGCGTGTGCACTCGCCAGACAGACAGAGAGAGATAGAAAGTGAGAAATTACCCCACAGGGGGAATGGCCATACCGCAATCCCTTCTCCTCCATTCTCCTCTCGGGATCTTGGGCACGCACGCACATGCACCCGGCGTGAGTTTAAGCTACCGGGTCCGGGACTCGAACCGTGGTCGACTGTGTGGGAGTCCAGTGACATATCCATTATGCTAACTGCTGGTCCCAGAAATTCTTATATCTAAATAGAAAAAAGATTTTAGAGGAAACCAGCAGTTAGCGTAATGGCTATGTCGCTGGACTCCCACGTAGTCGACCACGGTTCGCGTCCCTTACCCAGTGGCTTAAAACTCACGCTGGGCGCTTGTGCGTGCGTGCCCAAGATCCCGAGAGGAGAATGGAGGAGAAGGGATTGCGGCATGACCATCCCCTCTGGGGGGTGATTTCTCGCTTTCTGTCTCTATGTCTCTCTCTGTCTGTCTGGCGAGCGCACGTGCCCTATAGCAAAAACCTCTCAAAAAAAAAAAAAGAAAAGAAAAGAAAAAGAAAAGATTTTAGATTAGGGACCAGCAGATGGCGTAATGGTTTTATCGCTGGACTCCAACATGTTCAACCATAGTTCGAGTCCTGGACCCAGCAGCCTAAAACTCATGCTGGGCATGTGTATGTGCATGCCCAACATCCTGAGAGGAGAATGGAGAAGTGATTGTTGAATGGCCATTCCCCCGGGGAATGATGTCTCTCTGTCTCTCCGGTGTGGTCACATACCCTATAGCAAAACTCTCTTAAAAAAAAAAATCAAGGAAAAAATTTTAGATTATTACCCCTATTGGGAATTAAAAGCAAAATGTTCCCCTGACTTGGAAATTCTCTCCACAGTAGTGAGAAAGCATTTTTAGTATTGAATAAGCCTTAAACCAGCACGAGATACACATCATAGGTAGTCCCTTGAGAGATTGTAAAGATTGAAAGTAATCTCACTGCCTTACACAGCCAACACAGTACAACCTTTTACATACATGTTGACAAGATAAACAATAGCTGGGTCTTCTGGTAAAAGGACTTGGCAACACCCTTTGTGGCATGTGGTTCATCCTAACATTGATGTGATAATTGAAGTTACCATCTGGTTAGCTTATTGTCCTTCAACAGAGGATAAACAAACCTTCCAGTCTTGGTGACTTGAGGTACTTGTGCGAGTTGGAGCAAGGTACTTACCTAAGTGAGTTAGGCTCCCACAGAAAGCGGGGATAAAGACTCTATCTCCCTTGATGTTGACATTTCAAAGAGATGGCCTCAGGTCCTTGAGAAGGACACTCCTAGGTCCTAAAGTTGGCCAAAGGCCTATTTAGTTTTCAAAAGGGTGTATATACATTTCAAAGAGGGGGAAAGTACTTTCAATTATTTTTCTAAAGTAACCACTCTAAGGCAAAGAGGGGAGGGAACTCTCCTTTCTGTAGGGAGAAATAAGCCTCTTATTTTTAATTTATGTTGTTTATACCCCTTTATTTGCTTCTGTCTTAAATACAAAGGCCTTGATCTCAATCGTCTTAGACTAGCACCAGGATAAATAGTACTGATTTTAGATACACACTTGTAATTTAGTTTATTCCATTTTAAAGTAAATTGTAATTTAGTTTTATTCAGTTAACATTTTAAATGATTAAATTCTACATAAAAAAATCAGACTTCTTGAAAGCAGAGTAGTGGTGACAAGAATTCAGCATAAGTCACTAAATCTCCATGTTAATAGCGGAAAAGACTGTGAAGTCAGGACTTAATGATGTAAATGACCCTAAGCAGAAAGTTGAACAAAGGATTTGCTTATGCTACCCTCAGAATTTTTTTTTTTGAAACCAAAAGAAAAAAGAAAGAAAACCACAACTTTGTCAGCAGTTAAAATATGAAAATAGCCAACTAAATCAGGGGCAGACATTTGATTATCATTTTTGTAGTGGTAAGTTACATCATTCTATTCAAGGAAACAGAACTAAGGGTTACTTAGATTTTGATTTGTTTTTAGTTTTCCCTCTCCATCTTGTACTAACTTTGGGGGGCATTTTCCTTCCATGGGTTCCCTTAGTAGGCCCTGGCTGTGTGTTGGTGACCCAGCCTGCAGGTGCATTCCCTCTCCTAGTTGCCGTGGTGGTGCGCCTTTGCCCATCCAACCTTTGCCTGTGCAGCCTCCTTTGCTCAGCTCCACTTCCCACACCTGCTGGGCTCCGTATTTGCTCTTAGAGATGCAATTTTCTTGTCAGCTTTTTTCTCCTTAAAGGTGACCAGAGGGAGGGCACTTCCCAGTGGTCCCACGCTTGGCTTTGCAACCTCCAGCCTACCATGACCTTGTTGCACAAATTCTCAGGCTTCTGGGAGTCACATTCTCCCTTCTCCACTACACTGAAGTCTCACTTCACAGTGACCTGCTTGTTGACAGTTACTTCTCAGGTCATCTTGTCACCTTGACCAGCCAGGTCTTGTGACTACAATTAGTCACACACACTGATCTTTTCCCAACTGATACACATTATATATTTCTTGTATAGTCTTCTTCCTTCCTTTCTTTTTTACTTTCTTTCTTTCCTTCCTCTTTCATCTATTTCTTCCCTAGGCAGGAGAGAGAGAGGAGAGAGAGAGAGAGAGAGAGAGAGAGAGAGAGAGAGAGAGAGAGAGAGAGAGAACCCCCAGCTGGGTCTCACTGCATGATCACACTTAGCTTGTAACCAGTCCCAGATCGTGGGCGAGTAGGTGCCCAGTGTGTTCTCAGGGAGGTCTCTGTACTAGAACTGAGAAGCACTCCATGAGAGATCACCTGGCAGGCTGTTGTGTTTTACCACTGTGCCCCTGTCTGGCCTCCCTTTGTTTCTTCTTGAACTGATGTTGGTAGGGCAGAAGCACTTTTTATCCTAGTCCAGATTTAAGTGAAAAGTAACAGCTGCCCACCTGAATGTACACCGGGGAACGTGTTCCCTTATTCTCCCTGCTTCTGCCCCTCCACTGCCTCAAGTTTATGTGGCTTTTATTTTTTTCTTTTATAATACTGCTTCTGGCCAGACTCTGAAACAGGACTGTCCTGGCTGAGATTGCTGGAGAACAACCTTTACCGTTGGTGCGATGCAGAGAGTGTTATGTTAGTATTTAGAATGCTGAAAACTTAACCATGTGGCATTTGCAGTTTTCCTGTTAGGAGTCTCTCTGCATGGAAGTGAGAACTGAAAACTAATTACATAAAGTGCTAAACTTTGAAAGATTTTTCCGGGGTTCTGCCTCTAGACAGCTGTTCCTTACAAAGAGTACCTTGTGAATAATAAAGAAAGTAGAAATCCAATTAATAAAATGGCCATTCCTACTCTTAATGTTAAGCAAACTTTTTGGAATTACAAGATATTGATATTGGATACTTACTGCAAAGTGAGCTAAGTGTTCCAAGTCCTACCAATTATTTTAAGAGACAGGAAGTGAATTAGAATTTAAAGATGATGCCTAACATCAGGAATTTTTTTTTTTCTCATTAAGGTTTAAAATTCTCATCTGTACACACAGTTCAGCTGGAAACTGTTATGACCTTTATGGTTTCTGATTTTTTTCCCACTTGCATGGCTCTGAAGCCTTGCCAGTTTCTATCACTTGAACTGTCTTAAGGTCTTCAAATTGTTTCTCTAACAGAATGGACCATGGGCAGCTGTTCACGGAAGCTCTCTGTGCCGGTGGAATCACCACCTTGTGGACGGTTCCTGGGATCTACAACATCCCATCATGACAGCAGGCCTCTGCTAACGCCCCAGAGTGGCCTTTTAACCACAGCCCTGCTGGAGACTGCCTGGGGTGTGTTCCTGGTTTGGACCGCCCCTGAATTAGGGAAGCCTGTGAGCCATAATGCTTGCAATTGTGCTTTTTACAGAGCCAAGTACACTGGTGTTGATTAATAAATAATGGGCTGTTTATCTTGGAATTGTTTTTATTGGCAGATGCCCTGAAAGATTCAAAGGCTGTCTGTAAATGAAGAATGCCCTCATTGTTTATTCAGTGCCTGCTTTTCTTTTTAATGTGAGGGTATCTTGGGAAAATTCCTGACTATCAAGCCACAAATAAAATTTAGGCATTTTTCTCCCCAGATTTTCAAATAAGCCATTCAACTATGACCTGTTTTGTAGATGCCCCTCATTTGTGTGTATGGGTGTATGTGGCAGGGGGATCTGTGTGTGGTTGGAGAGGGAAGGGGAGAAGAGGGTGATGAAGCCCCAGAGTTTACCATCTAACTGTGTCAGTTACAAATAACTTAAATAAATTTAAGTACCTTTCTAGTTGGTTAACTCTGTGTCTAGTACAAACTTGCTGCTGGAAATTCAAATAGAAACAAACACAGTGAGAGGTACCAAGCGAGAGACAGCACGAATCACATGTGGAGTGGGTCCGGAGAACTGACAAGGAGATAAATTTGATGACGGGTCAAATATTAACCAGGGTTACAGAAGAAAGCAGAGCAAGTTTCATTTCAGCAGGAAAAAGAGTAAGTCTGAAGGTTTATGGTGTGCTCAGCAATAGGTGCTCTGGAACTGTAAGTTCTTCAGGAAAGCTAAGCATAAAGCACCATCAGAAAGGCCCTGGAAAATGAGAATATGAGGCCCACATAATGAAAATCCTGCTACCTGTCTACCAGACAGAGTTGTAAATTCCTGCAGAACAGGTAGCTTTGGCCAAAGAGAATGTGAACCCGATAGTAAACTCATCTTCCTCGTCTTGTGTTGTGTGCTCAGATCTTCTTGATAGCTGACAATCGAGTGGAGCATGACCAATAATTGATCTAATATGAGGTAAAGAGTGTAGTTCCTGTTAAGTGGGAAGGGTATTTAAGAGGGATCTAATTTGGAGCCAGCAAGTGGCGTAGTGGGTATGTCATTGAACTCTCACATGGCTGACTGGTTCAAGTCCCTGACCCAGTGGCTTGAAAATTATGCTGGATGTGTGTGTGTGTGCATGTGTGCCCAAGATCCCAGGAGGAAAATGGAGAAGGGATTGCAATGTGGCCATTCTCCCCTGAGGAGGGTGATATCTCACTTTCCCTCTCACCGTCTCTGTCTCTGTCTCTCTAGCAAGCGCATCCACCCTATGCCAAAAATCTCTTAAAATAGAATGGGACCTAATTTTATAAGTAGTCACTTCATTTGTAATTATTTCTATGTTAGGATAACATAGTGTAGAGATTCAGATCATGAGGAGACCCTGTACATGTAGAGATTGAAAAAGAGTTCTGAGAATAGCCCGTGTCTTTATGACTTATATGACAAAGAAGATTGAAAAACTCAAGAAGAGACATTTTTGTCCCACATACTATTGGTCCCCAGTGCTAGTAACAGTTTGACTATGTATTAGGTGTTTAATAATAGTGATTGGACATATGTTGCATTGGAAAGAGCTATTTTAACATATATTCTTAACATAATTTTTTAACGTGGATTCTTGAGGGCCAGCCAGGTAGCGTAATGGTTAAGGCAGCTGAATCCCATGTGACCCAATGTGCTTTTGAGTCCTTGTCTCAGGCAGCTTGAAAATAACACAGCTATATCGCTGGACTCCTATGTAGTCGACCGTGGTTCGAGTCCCGTACCCGGTGGCTTAAAACTCACTTACGCCGGGCACATGTGCATGCGTGCCCAAGATCCCGAGAGGAGAATGGAGGAGAAGGGATTGCTGCGTGGCCATTCCCCCAGGGGGTGATTTCTCGCTTTCTGTCTCTCTGTCTCTCTCTGTCTTTCTGGAGAGCACACGTGCCCTATAGCAAAAACCTCTTTAAAAAAAATAGTAACACGGGAGAATTCCTGAAGAATGGAAGAGGAGAAATTGTGGTGTGGTCACCCCCCCCCAACCCAGAGGTACTGGGGGTGGGGTGCCTTTTCTCTTTCTTTGTCTCTCTCCAGTGAACACACATGCCCTATATCAAAATTTTTTTTAAATTGTGGCTTCTTGGCACCACTGCTGTCTACTTCGTAAAAGCCAAATGTTAAAATAATTGTTCAGTAGGTCCCAGATGCCAACACAGTAGTCATGTAGTGCTCTTTGAAACTGACCATATGTGAAGGTCTTGGGTTTGTGTCCAGAGACCTCCCTGAAAATGTCAGGCATGTGCATACCCATGATCTAGGGCAGGTTGAAGCTGGAGGTGGATTGCAGCATGAAAACTCCCATGGGAGTTTTGTCTCTTTCTCTCTCTCCATGTTACTCTCACTCATGGAAGAAAAAGAGAGAGAAAGAGAAAAGAAAGAAAAAGCAAGGAAGGAAGAAAAGATAGAGATAATTTGTCAAGCGGTTAAAATAATGGGCAGCAAAATCTTGAATAAAACTAATTTGTAGTGCTTTAGTTTAGATTATAGAAGATTGAATTTTTTTAATGCTTTAGAGAATACATACCAACAACAGTAAAAGCACTTTTTTCTGTAAGTTTATTAATTCAAGCATTATGAAGTACTAGGACTTCTAAGATTTTCTTCTGTTTGGAAAGCAGTAAAGTTCATTTTCTTTCTTTTTTTCATTTTTAATAAATTTTGTTGCATATGCATATATATAGTATTCAAAATATTAGGAGAGAGGCCAGCAAGTGGCATAGTGATTAAGGTGCTATACTCCCATATGGCCAACCGTGGTCAAGCCCTGGACCCACCAGCTTGAAAATCATGCCAGGTACATATGCATGCATGCCCAAAATCCCAAGAGGAAAATGAAGAAGGGATTGTGGTGTTGCTGTCCCCTGGGGGATGATTTCTCACTTTTTCTCTTTCTCTGTTTCTGGTGAGCGCACGTGTCCAATGGCAAAAACCTAAAAAAAAAAAGTTATGAGCTACATATATGTTTTATATATATAGTAAAATGTTTGGAACATTTTAGCGAAACAGATTAACATGTCTATTATCTCACGTGGTTACCCATTTTCCCCACCTGTGGCAACAACAGCTATTTGTAATATAATCATTTAGCAAAAAGCATTAATACTCTATTAACTATAATCTTCATGTTATTTATTAAAATCTTTAAAATTGTTAATTCTGTATATTTGCTGTTTCATTTTTCATTTTAATATAAAACAGTTCAGCTGTAACACAGAAAAAGGTGTGTGTGTGTGTGTGTGTGTGTGTGTGTGTGTGTTGGGAATTAGGTATTTTTAAGCGATGATGAAATTAGAAATGCTTAATTTTATTTTATGGTATTTTTTAGGTGCTGGTGAATCTGGGAAAAGTACAATTGTGAAGCAGATGAAGTAAGTAAACTTAAAACATTAAATGTGTTTTTTTTAATGCTTAAGTGTACTCTTCTGTCATAGGAAGTAAGAGTTCTCTTTTCTCTTTTGTCTCATTAGAATTATCCATGAAGCCGGTTACTCAGAAGAGGAGTGTAAGCAGTACAAAGCAGTCGTCTACAGTAATACCATCCAGTCCATTATTGCCATCATCAGGGCCATGGGGAGATTGAAGATAGACTTCGGTGACTCAGCTCGGGCGGTAAGTTATTACATGTGCTGGAACTGGCCTGATGAGTAAAAGGACTAACTTGCATAATAAAATCATACTACACATCCTAGGCTAGTCAAAACCATTTTGCAGAAGTCAGGGAGATAGGAGTAAGTAAAGTGAGTCAGGTGCCTTAGAAGTAAGTGAAATAAGACTACATGGATCAGTCTTTCTTTTCTGGCAGTACTCTCCTTATCTATCAGGTGACCTGGATAACTCAGTAATTGCAGCAGTATTTTTTATGTAACATGTTCTGTTGGGTATCCCTGGATTCCATAACAATTTTTAATAGTACTGAGGAAACTACTTTTACTGACAGTCTTCAAGATCTGTTTTTATAATTTGGAATGCTGAAATGATTAATTATTTGTATTCATGCCTAGACTAAAATGCAATCTAATCTTTTTTTTTTTTTTTTTTGGAGAGATTTTCACTATAGGGCGCGTGCGCTCGCCAGACAGAGAGAGAGAGACATAGAGACAGAAAGTGAGAAATCACCCCCCAGGGGGGATGGTCACACCACAATCCCTTCTCCTCCATTCTCCTCTCGGGATCTTGGGCACGCACGCACACGCGCCCGGCGTGAGTTTTAAGCCACTGGGTCCAGGATGTGAACTGTGGTCGACTACGTGGGAGTCCAGCGACATAGCCATTACGCTAACTGCTGGTTCCCCAATGCAGTCTAATCTTGAGGAATGAAAAACAATATAAGTTTGCTTACCTTTGGAATGGGAATATCTTGGCTATTAAAAACCATGTATATGAATTTTAGAGCTGAAGGGGACCTTGGATGATAAGCCCATCCTACCCCTTTATTTTGTCAGTAAAGAAACTGGAACCCATAAAATTACAGGACAGAAAGATTGCCATGTATTGGAGTTAATGGTGCCCAAGCACTGGGCCTGTGCCTTCTCAGCTGGCCCAGGAACTTGTTTTCATTTAGACTGAGAGCAGTGGTGGTCCCATCCATACAGCGCTTCGTATTTCTTCTTTTCTCGCAGTCCATGTTTGATTGCTTAATCTGTTTAAGTTTATTTGTGTATGGCTCATGTATCACTGATGCTTTTTTAAAATAACTGATGTAAAACTTAACCTCACCAGAAACCTTTAACTTAAGGTTTCCTGGCTTATTTTTAAATTTTTTTGTATGAAGTAGATATTTTATTACTATTATTACTTTCTACTTTTGTAGTTCCTATGGATTAGTGTATATTCAAACGTGTTTGTATGCTACTAATACTATAAAGTTTTGTGTATAGAGACTGTAAAGTTTTTCTTTTTGTCTCAGTAGTGTCTGCTATATTTTTTGTTGTTTTTAGTACATGCTCAATTCATGCTTCATAGGAAAGAACAGTTAATGAAAGCAACATTAGTAGAATGTGTGTATATATATATATATATATATATATATATATATATACATACACACACACATATATATTTTTTTTTTTCAAGAAATTTGTAAAGTAAACCTCTTTTTTTTTTTTGAGAAGTTTTTGCTATAGGGCGTGTGTGCTCGCCAGAAAGACAGACAGACAGAGAGACAGAAAGTGAGAAATCACCCCCCCAGGGGGGATGGTCACGCCACAATCCCTTCTCCTCCATTCTCCTCTCGGGATCTTGGGTACGCACACACATGCGCCTGGCGTGAGTTTAAGCCACTGGGGTCCAGGACTTGAACCATGATCGACTACTTGGGAGTCCAGAAACATAGCCATTATGCCAACTGCTGGTCCCAGTAAACCTCTATTTTTTATAAATGACTTTAATATTTTCTAATAAGTTACTAGGCCATATGTTTTTCCATTGAGACAAAGATTTAAAAGATTAATGATTAATTACATTTTTCAAGTATATTTTAAGGTTATTTGAAATATTTTACCATTTATTCATTCATTTGACAAATGTTTTTGAGTTCAAGATATTGACTGAATAAGTTAGAAATGCATAAATTTCAGAATCAGTAGATAGAGAAGGCAAAATGTTCTAGCTGTAATCAAATCTTGTTTAGGAAAAGACAGGTTAAAACAGTGTTAATGGATTATTATTTTAAAGAATCTTGAAATCTACTTGCAAATATTAATTATACCAAGCTTTAAAATCTTTGTTTTAAAGGGGGACCAGCAGATGGTGTAATGGTTATGTCGCTGGACTCCCACATAGTCAACTGCAGTTCAAGTCCCAGACTTGGCAGCTTCAACTCACACCGGGCATGTGTGCATGCATGCCCAGGATCCCAAGAGGAGATTGGAGGAAAAGTGGTTGCAGTGATGATACCATCCTCCCTGGGGTGTGTGTGTGGGGGGGTGATTTCTCACCGTCTGTCTCTGTCTTTCCTGCAAGCACACACAACCTATAGCAAAAACCTCTCTTCAAGAAAAAAAAAAAAATCTTTGTTTTAAAGGACTATGCAGAGATTATTTTCAAGGCTGGCATACTGCTATAACTTTTTTTTTTTTAATGTTTTTCCCTTAGGGCATATGTGCTTGTCAGAGAGAGACAGTGATAGTGAGAGGGAAAGTGGTAAATCACCCCCGGGGGAGATAGAATCCCTTGTCCTCCATTCTCTTTTGGGTTTTTGGACATACACGTATGCACATGCACCCAGAGTGATTGTTAAGCCGCCGGGTCTGGGATTCAAACCATGGTTGGCCATGTGGGAGTCCAGTTATGTAACTGCTACACCATCTGCTGGCCCAGTGCAATAACATTTTATGCCTATTATCCTTTCAAAACTTTCTCAGACTGCAGGTAGTATATCTGTGAATAATGTTATATTGACTATTTAGATTATTATGTTTATAATAATGTGAAATTAAAGATGCCTTACATAGGGGCTTAGTAGCATGTCTTAGGCACTGGCTATTTAGAATATCACTGCTCGGTGTCGTCCATGGACTAGTGACTATCCACAGATATGCATAGAGTGAATACATAAATTAAGGGTAGGAGTTTAGATAAATTTATAACAATTGACTGAGTAATGTATATGTTAACTCTGATTTTTTTTTAAGTTTTTAAAAATTATTTATTTTATTTAGTTTTTTAAAAAATTGCTATAGGCCATGTGCATTCACCAGAGAGAGAGAGAGAAAGAGAGAAAGGGGAAATGAGAATGCAACCCATCAGATCCAGTACTTCAACCACAATCAGCCATGTGGGAGTCCTGTACCTTAACCACCACACCACCTGCTGGCCCCAACGCTGATGTTTTAAAATATGTTTACATTTTACATGTCATTTAATTTTTTTTTTTTCTTTTCTAGTAGTAGTATTTCTGAAAGAGATTGAAAACAAAAATAAGGCAAAACACAAGACTGGTCTTTCATCACAGTCTGAGAAGCACTTAACTTGGGATATATTAAGCTGTCAGAATCAGCAAATCTTGTTTTGAACTGATTTAAACAACTTCCCTTTCTCCTCCAAACCTCCTTGCATAAGAGCCACTTCTCTATCGTAATCATTTTGTAATTTATTTTCAGTATTTAATATTTTCCTGCCAGATTTGCCAGGTTGCTTTTGAGAAAGGTTGTATCAGTTTACCTTCCTAGCAACAGTTAATGAGAGTACCTTTTAACACTCTGGGCAACCAAATTTAAGAGTTTTACATTAAAATAGTCTTTACAATTTATTATTGGAAAAATCTCAGGCTAATTTAATTGCAGTTTTTATTTTTTAGTGTAGTTATAGGTTTTCATATCTTTATTGATCACATTTTTATTTCTCCATATTTGCAGCTTGTGTCTGTATTCATTTACCTGTGGGAGTGTTGGTGTTTTGATTATTTACTTGCCTGTTTATATGTACATATGTATTAAACTTTGTCTACTAGTGCAAATGGTCTCACATTTTGCTTATTATCTTTGATCTTATAATTTACAAACTATTTTCCTGTTATTTCTTTCATTATGTTTAAATGTAGAACAGCCTCTCTTAGCCAAAGAGTTACCAAATATTCATGCTATTTTTAAAGTCTTTTAGGGGAGTGCTTTTTAACACTCATTTCTGCGTTTATTCTTTAATTGCTTTGAAACTTGTTTTATTGTGTACATACATTATGACTGTAAATTTTTCCTCTTCAGATTGCTCTTAAGTATCCGTGAGGTTTTTGTTTTGTTTCTTTTTTATTGTGTGTGTGTAATTATATCTTTTCATACTGCTGTATCTTGCTAACTTTATCATGTAAGTTCCGATTTTGTATTTTTTTTCCTATTGATCTGCCTTACTACCAGACTGGTCTATGTATTATAGGCTTTTATTATTCAGTACTTCCTGCCCTCTTCTTTTAGTCTTTCTTTGAAAGTGTTCTTAGTTATTTTTACTTATTACTTTTTCCAGATGAATTATTGAATTATTTATGTTTGACAACTATGAGGTTGTTGACAAAGTCATGACATATTTTGCTATGCAAAAATGCATCATGACTTTCCTGACAACCCAATAAAATGAAGAAGCTATGATCTTTTAATATTGTATTTTGATTCTGAGAAATAAATACTAATAGATGCATGTGGCAAACTATTAACTCTCACTTGAAAACACATAGAATGTACTTATAACACAATATTTTTCTATTTCCCTAAGTTCACTTATCATTATCACAGATTTCTATATCTCTGTTGGTAACAGGTTCTGTTGTCTGTACAAAGAACATATCAATGTCAATATTTCTCCATTTTGTTAATTTGAAAAAATATTCAAGTATCTGCATTTATAGTATTCATAAGAATATACATTAAAGTTATATTTGTGTAATAATGAAGCTCACGCTACGTGTTAAATTCACTGCAGTTTCACCAGAATTTTTAGTCTTTGCAATTCAGTTAAAATTAACTTAGATTATTTTATTTTTAGGCTTTTCCCCCCATTTAAGCAATCTTACATGAAAAAAGAAAAATTACTTCTTATTTCTTTGCCCGAAATCATTTTTACTTTATTGCATTTGTGTTTTTAGAGAAAATGAATATTTCATTTTTACGTATTTTTTAATCGAAGCTATTCTTCAACACCTAAGCTAAACATCATGAGCCATGGAGTGACACGTCCTCTTGTTTTAGTTACCTGTTGTTTAATAACTGAATATTTGTAACTGGGCACTTTTATAAGAATAGGGGATTATTTAGCTCACAGTTTTGAAGATCTGAGGTCAGGGAGCCACATCTGGTGAGGCTCTTTTAGGAGAGGTTTTTGCTATAGGGCGAGTGCACTCACCAGAAAGAGAGAGACAGAGAGATAGAAAGCAAGAAATCACCCCCCCCCCCCCAGGGGGAATGGCCATGCTGCAGTCCCTTCTCCTCCATTCTCCTCTTGGGATCTTGGGCATGCACGCACACACACGTGCGCGCGACGTGAGTTTAAGCCACCGGGTCTGGGACTCAAACTACGGTCGGCTGCATGGGGAATTCAGCGACATAGCTATTACGCTAACTGCAGGTCCCTGGTGAGGCTTTTTGTTGATGGAGTTAGAGGTGGCACAGGGCATCACATGGCAAGGGCAAAATCAGAGTAACCTGCCCGTGTCCATTCCTTTATAAATCTCTGAGTATCCAGTCATGGCGGCCACACCCTGATGCCTAGGCACTTCCTAAAGGCCTCATGTTTCAACAGACTAAATTTCTACCCTCTCAGCAACATTACAGTGACGCACCAGATTTCAGTCTATGAATTTTGTTGGAAAACATTCAAACCACAGCACCCCTAGAGTTCTTAAGATTTCCTGTAGGGTATACTAATTTTGATAAGAACAGTATAGCTGTCTAGAGTTTATGTGAGTGATAATGAATGCTGTAGAAGTGTTGTAGATTAAATATGAAAATTTCTCATTGTTTTTGATATTCAATGTCATTGGTTAATGTTATGAATAAATGTTTAAACTCAATCTTTGAAACAAAGGAATTCCATACATATATTAATCATGACATCAATATCATATCCCTATGACCAGAATTTCAAAAGTATCACTTGTTTTTTATTTTTTAAGGTTTTTGTCAGAAGGCATGTGTGCTTACCAGAAAGAGACAGAGAGAGGGAAAGTGAGAAATCAGCCCCCGCAGGAGGGGATGGCCACACCACAGTCACTTCTCCTCCGTTCTCCCCCTGGGATTTTGGGCAGTTATGGACATGTGCCTGGTGTGATTATCAAGCCGTCAGGTCCAAGACTCAAACCAGGGTCATCCATTTGGGAGTCCAGCACCTCAATTACTAGACCATCTGTTGGCCCCAGTATCACTATTTTTAAACATTCATTTATCATATTATTTATTAGCTGTTTTAGGAGGGAATTTTGATGTTTCCCATTTCAACGCTTCATCTCATTTATAAATTCTGTCCATTACAGTAATTATCTGTCCTTTGTTTAAAATCTCCTCCTCCCTTTTTTGTTCTGAGTATTAACAGCAGTTCTTTCAAGTGTATTTATTTTACTTTGAGTATTAACGGCAGTTCTTTTAAGTGTATTTACTTTATGAGAGAGAGAGGGAGAGATTCAGGCATTCCTCACAAACCTAGAACCTTTCCCATGTAGATCCAGTTTTCTTACCACTGTGCTACCGCCTGGCCCCTAAAAATGTTCCTTCATTGAACTGAAATGTGCCGTTTGCCCTAAGTGTGCCTAAAGGAAGTCTACTCTTTCTTACTTTTTATGATCCTTGTATGTCAGAAAACAGCCATCATGGTCCCCTAAAATCTTCTCTTCCCCATCTTGGGCAGACTCTTCTGAATTCTTAGAGTGAGTGACAGCTTCATAAAGTATGTTTGCCAATCAGCCACAGTGGCACAAGCCAGAGGGCCCTGCTGCATGATGACTGGGGGGCACATGGAGGCCCAGGTTCAGTGGCATGCACCTGTGGTCCTAGCTACCTGGGACTTTGGGACTGCAGGACCATGACATGGTGAGTCCCAGTCAGAATTACCCTTCTCTCTCTCTCTCCCTCTCTCCCTTCCCCTTCCCCATGCACACAACCTCCCTCCCCCTCAAAACACCAAAATGGGCTGTCATTAAGTGTAAATACAGTGTGCTGGGTGTTTGCCAACCATCACTGGGAAAAGACTTACTGTTTGTTTCTTGACACAGTAGTGTTTCTAGATCCTTCCTGAGTTCCCAAAGTACTATTATGTGAACTGGAATTTGCATTCTTAAAGCATCTCTATTTTAATTTAATTCCTAGTAATTTGAAAACCATTTTAACTTGGCTACATCCAGTAAGTTTTCCTTGGTACTCTCAAGTAATTGCCTGGCAAATAGCACTTTTCTTCTTTTATTGTAAGACCATGAAAGAGTTTCCGAACACTGCTTTATGAGCCTGGAGTCTTCCTGACAAACTCAGTAATCCCTACACTTTTTGTTCACTCTGTGTCACACTCTTTTGTGTTACTAAGTAATTTTGTTTTACATAAATCTTTAAAAGACCTAATCCCATGACAAGATAAAATCATTCTCTAGTTCTAAAATGAATCCTGTGCTAGAAAATGGCTACTTATTAATTGTTGACTTACTGGTTTATATGACTGATGACTAATTAGCTATGGAACTGTAAGGGTGCTGGAGCCCATGTGGTTGACTCTGCAGTTCAAATCCTGGCCCCAGAGGCCTGAAAAACACACCAGGCATATATGAATGCATGCATGCCCCAAATCCTGACTGGATAGAAAAATGGAGAAGGGAGTATGACATGACCATACCCCACTAAGGAGTGCTTTCTCCCTCTTTCTTTCTCTTTGTCTTTTGGCAAGTGCACACACCCTGTGGCTTACAAGGTTTTTGTTTGTTTGTTTGTTTTGTTTTGCTTTTTAATATTGTGTGGCTTTTTACTGTGAGGCTTATAACATGATATAGGATATGTGTAGCTAATAAATAGATTTCTTTAGTGAAACTAATAGATATAACATCATCTTACATAGCTACATTTTTGTGGTAAGAACACCTAAAATCTATTTATTTAATGAAAGTCTCTAGTAGAATACAATTTTATTATTGTAGCCTTCTCGTTGTACATTAGACCTTTAGATTCGTTCATGTACATAACTGGAATATATCTCTCTCTTCTCCTGATAATTGTTATTTTATTCTCTATCTCTGTATAGCTGACTTTTTTGTTTCCTAAGCAGATAGGCCACACACAAAGCAAAAATTGTTGTATGATCTCCTTTAGGTGTGAAATGTTTAAAAAAAAAAAAAGAGAGAGAGAGAGAGAGAGACATTTTAAAATGCTACAGAGAGCCATTTGCAATTAAAATCTCGAAACTTTCTTAAGTCTTTCCTTCAGATTTTTTCCTCAAAAATTTGGCGCGATTATGATTTTTGTTTCTGAATTTTATTTCTTTTTTATACTTTCAATCACTGTATATCATTATAGCATGCAAAATGAATTTTCCCAGCATGAATACACTGTATATTAGTCTAGATATCATACACATATTATCAAGAGATAATTTTCCATTTTTGTATCCTTTAATTGTTTTGCTTCTTTCTTTTCCCCATTGATTCCATTCCTTTCACCCTCCCCCCTCCCCCACCTTTCTCCCACACTGTCTACAGTATCCACAGTTGTTCTCTATGTTTTTATATCTTCCAGTCTTTCAGTTTCTGCCATAGAGTGCAGGCATTCAGTATATATTGAGTGGGGACATACAATGCCTCTCTTTCGTAGTCTGACTTACTTTACTCATCAGCAAATCTCCCATATTCTTCTACTTTCTATCGAATGCCAGGGTTTCATTGTTTTTTTTTTTTTTCCTATGGCTGAGTAGTATTCTGTACTGTACATGTGCCCCACTTTTTCAATCCATTCATCTGTTTGGACATTTGGTTGGTTCAGTGAGATTGATCTTATGTGATCTTATACGGGAAGGCATTTGGTTTTTTTAATTAACAATTTTTATTCAAATTAAATTAAGATATAATAAAAGGTTATTTTAAAACAAGTGCAAAATTACTTTTCTAAAATAGAGAAATTATGTTTGATGTATTTTGGTCAATCAGAGTTAAGTTTAGAAGCTTCTTATGTCTAGGTATTTGGAAAATTGAATAAATTGTTTATTGGAATTAGGCTCATGGTGCGAAGAGTGATTTGAAAGCATGTTATGTGGGTTTGCTTTGTTTAGGATATAGTACACATGTTCTTGCCTACAGGCATTTCTCTTGTGATTTCCTAAAAAGGGAAACATATGCTTGAATAATATGTTCCCATGCTGAGAGGCTTAATTATTTTTCATGATGGCTTCTAACTGAAAAGAAAATGATTCTGAAAATGGCAATAGGGTAGATTTATGTTGTCAGCTAGTACCTTGCTAACCTATGTCACCAAATGCTTCTTTCTATACCTAATCATAACATGTGCCATCACTTTATAAATACATGCTATACTACTTTGGACTAATACTCTTTAAGAGAAATTAGGGATTTTCCACTCATTTAATATACAACTATCTGCCTCAGGCTTAAGAGAATCTCTATAAAGATAGCAGCTTGACAGTTTGCCTTTGTATTAACTATCTTATTACCTGTAGACTAGAGTTATGTTACTCATTGTGGTAGCAACTACACACATGTGTCTATTTAGTATTTAAAATGTGTCTAGTGTGAACTGAGATGTTCTGTGTGTATAAAATACCCAACAGATTTCAAAGACTTAATATGTATAAAAGTAGATATGAAATAGTTCATAATTTTACATTGATTATATGTTGAAATGATGTTTTTATATATAGGTTAAAGTACATTGTTAAAATTAATTGTATCTGGGGGCCTTCAGGTGGTGTGATGGTTAAGGGCATTGGACTCCCACATGGCTGACCACGGTTTGAGTCCTGGACCTGGCAGCTTGCTTTCTCACTTTCTCTCTCTCTCTGTCCCTCTCTGATCAAAATTAAATAAATAAGTAAATAAAGTTGAATAAAATAATTATTTTAAAAAATGAATTGTATCTGTTTTTTTTTTTTAATTTAATGTCCATGAACATTATAATGGATTGAAAAGTGTGGCACGTGTACTCTATGGAATACTACTAAGCCATAAAAAACAAGACTCTCGTTTTTGATAGAAAGTGGATAAATATGGAATATTTACTGCTGAGTGAAGCAACCCAGGTTATGAATGAGAGACATTGCATGTCTCCACTTAATATATACTGACTATCCATACTCTATGACTGAAACTGAAAGATTAGAGGATATAGAAACATGGAAAATGGTTATAGATGCCAGATACAGTTTGAGAAGAGGGTGGGAGAAGGAGAAGAGTGTGAGGAAAGATTTTAAGAAGAAAAAAATAGAGAGGCAAGACATTTATGGGATACAGAAATGGGTTATTAGCTGTTGACGATACCATGTATAATATCCCCAACTGGACTAGTGTGAAATATGTTCATGTTGGAAAATTCACTTTACAAGTTAAGTGATGTATAGTGATTGAATGTATAAAAAAATTAAAATAAAATAAGCTTATGTAAAATAAATAATTTTTAAAATAAAAGAAAATTTAGGTTAGACTCATGACTCATGTTATAGTTCTCTTGGATTGCACTGATCTAGGGTGGTTGATTACTTATGGATCAGAATAACTATAAATATTACTAGCCTCAAAATTTAAGCAGCTAAATTTAATTAACTTTATATACAGTATTCCAGTTTAGAATTTTTGGCATAATATTCATATACATTATGAATATTTCTACTGCAAAGCTTTGCTTATTTATTTTCTGTGCCTGGATTAGCAAACCACCTGTTCCCAGTTCTTGCCCCATTGATTTCAATATGTACATACTTTAAGGTCTCCTGAAAATCTCAGACCATTCTGTGAAATTATTCCCACTTGTTATATATTTCTCTTTTCTCTTACATTGCTTCTGTAAAGTATATCAGAAAGCTAACAGTTGGGTTCTATTTTTAAGTATTCTCTAAAGATGTTATATGTTTCTTAAATTAAATGCATTTTTGGGAGAGAGGAATAAAACATAGATTCTTCTGTGTTTTTAAGAATGATCATCTCGGGAACCAGCAGTTAGCGTAATGGCTATGTCGCTGGACTCCCACGTAGTCGACCACGGTTCACGTCCCGGACCTGGTGGCTTAGACTTCACGCCAGGCGCGTGTGCGTGTGTGCCCAAGATCCCAAGAGGAGAATGGAGGAGAAGGGATTGCGGCGTGACCATCCCCCCTGGGGGGTGATTTCTCGCTTTCTGTCTCTCTGTCTCTCTCTGTCTGGCGAGCGCACGCGCCCTATAGCGATAACCTCTCAAAAAAAAAAAAAAGAATGATCATCTCGGGGACCAGGAGTTAGCGTAATGGCTATGTCGCTGGACTCCCACATAGTCGACCACGGTTCAAGTCCCGGACCCGGTGGCTTAAACTCACGCCAGGCGCGTGTGTGTGCGTGCCCAAGATCCTGAGAGGAGAATGGAGGAGAAGGGATTGCGGCATGGCCATCCCCCCTGGGGGGTGATTTCTCACTTTCTGTTTCTCTGTCTCTCTCTCTCTGTCTGTCTGGCGAGCACACGCGCCCTGTAGCAAAAACCTCTCCAAAAAAAAAAAAAAAAAAAAAAAAAAGGATTATCATCTCAGGGACCAGCAGTTTGCATAATGGCTATGTTGCTGAACTCCCACGTAGCTGACCGCGGTGTTCGATTCCCGGATCTGGTGACTTAAACTCACGCCAGGTGTGTGTGCGTGCGTGCCCTAGATCCTGAGAGGAGAATGGAGGAGAAGGGATTGCGGTGTGGCCATCCCCCCTGGGGGATGATTTCTTGCTTTCTGTCTCTCTGTTTCTCTCTGTCTTTCTGGTGAGTGCACATGCCCTACAGCAAAAACCTCTCCAAAAAACAAAAGAATGATCATCTCAGTACATAATCATACAACCAACTGTCAGTGGATAATTGTTTCCTTCATGAGCTTTAGTCTTCCAGTAACCTAGTGTCTTGATAGATGTTACTAATGTAGAAAATAGATTTTAAGTGGTGCTTTAGAGATGGAAAGTTACCATACTCCAGTAAAAAACATTTTCTAATCCCTAATGTCCCCCTTTGTATATCTTATCTTTCATGCCTCCATTCTTAACTTTTTAAAAAAATCCTCTTTGAATATTCAGGATGATGCCCGCCAACTCTTTGTGCTTGCTGGAGCTGCTGAAGAAGGCTTTATGACTGCTGAACTTGCTGGAGTTATAAAGAGATTGTGGAAAGATAGTGGTGTACAAGCCTGTTTCAACAGATCCCGAGAGTACCAGCTTAATGATTCTGCAGCATAGTAAGTAATCATAACTTTGGAACTAAACTATCATGAATAAATTACTTGCAAGTCAGATGGACCTGCAAGTTAATTTTATTGAAGAATTGGCTGACACATTCTTATACAATTTAGGGTCTTCAAATGACAATATTTGAACTCTTCTTTTTGTATATGTTTATAGACAGCAGTGTCACTATTTCCTGTATGTTCAATAGTGTCTCAAGAGACTTAATGCTTATTGAGAGATGCAGAATGGGACTGTTTCCAGTGTATTTCCAAGAAAGTAACTGGAACTTCCCAAAATTTACTCCAAATTTGGGTGTATGTGTAGTTTACTTGGAGCTAGCCGAGTGAGAAAGTAACTGATTTGGAAGCTTTTCATTTCACTAACAGTGCCTGGGAAGAGTTACTTGTTTAATGACAGACAACCCATGAAGATATTTTTGTAGGAATGCCTGGTAGCCCCAAGATATTTTCTCACTTAGTAAACTAGTTCTAAACTTAAAAAATGTCAAGTGCATGTGACTCGATATAGTAGACACTATTGACAAAAGTGCCATGATTATTTACATGGTAGCCCTAGAAAGTTTGTAAAGCCAATTGTGATAAAACCTGATCAGGGAGCTTTCTGTTTAGTGATTTACAGAGAAGAAAACAAATACTTGTTTTTATAATTTGGCACACATACTTAAAAATGTCAGATATGATATTTGTAGCATTAATTGGTCTTTAAATCATGTGCTATGTACTCATTTTACTTTCTAAGATTTTTCCTTTTTCTTGACAGGGCTGTTGATTCTTAGAGACAGGCACAAGTAAGGGTTAGATAGAGTATGACAGGTATTAGAAGATCTAAGTTGTTATTATTTTTTTTTGAGAGTTTTTTGTTTGTTTTTGTTTTGCTATAGGGTATGTGCACTTACCAGAGAGACAGAGACAGAAAATGAGAAATCACCCCTGGGGAGATGGCCACACTGCAGTCCCTTCTCCTCCATTCTCCTCTTGGAATCTTGGACACACACGCACACACGCCCATTGTGAGTTTTAAGTCATGGGATTCAGGACTCAAACCACCTGACTATGTGAACGTCCACCGACATAACCATTACATCATCTGCTGGTCCCAGCTATTATTACTTTTATTTGAAATTTACCTGTTTATTTCTTCCATGGGAGAAGAGAGATGAGGAGGAGAGAGAGAGAGAAAGAGCACCCCCAACATGGCACGATCTACCTGCAGTCTCAGCTGCCCAGATCATGGGCATGTATGTGCCCAACGTGCTCAGGGAGGTCCCAGGACTCAAACTCGGACCTTTCTCATGTGGCTCCAGTTGTGCTACCATAGCACCACCTCCTGGCCCATGATTTATGTATATGCTGTAGTTAATTATTTTCTGTTTCTGTCACTACACAGTAAATTCAGTGTCTGTTTTTGCCTAATGTTGTATCTTATAGCCTGACACAGTCATCACTCAGTGTGATATTGTTTAATAATGAATGAGTTCATAAACCAGACTTCATAGAGGCTAGAAGAAAAGTTGGAAGAACTACTTAGAGGAAGAACACAACACTTAAGCAATAATACTTTTTTTTGGCACCACCAGCACCTGTGGAAAGATTTAAATAGGAATCACAGTTGGAGCGAGAAGATTGCCCTGAGCTGAGACCAGCAAAGACTCCACTAGTTAAAGGGTGTCACTTGGGGACAATAGATTGACATTTGCTTCCTTGCCATGGGAGGGGCTTTTTAACCTTCTTGATCTTTGACCAACTCACTCTTGTGCATATTGCTAGAACATGCATTGAGAAAAAATGTGTTACTTTGGCTCTGTTATTTCGTTTCTAGTAGTTCTGATCTTAAGGTTAAATGAAGCCATTTTTTAAGAACAAAGAAAGTCAAGGCAAGCTTTTCACCTAGGGTTAGAGGGCAGCTTGACTGGAGATGGTGGAATGCTACCACATTGCCCATTAGGACAGTTGACTACCGGGTCCCATTTAAACTTGTGATCATGGAATTAATTGGAGTTTTTCACAATGCTCATTCTTATTTTTTGCCTGTTAAAATATAAATGTACATTATCTTTAGAGATTATTAGGAGGATCACAGTTTTAAGCAAAGAAATTTCTCAGTGAGTCATCAGTACATTTTAAGAGTAGCTTACTATGTTAAAGGGACAGTTAGTAAAATCTAGCCATGGCTTGTTTTGCTTCTTAAATCAGATTGTCTTACAATAATGTGTAACATTATGTTTGTGGAATGAAAAGCACATATAAAGTACTGAAGGATTATCAACACCAGTGTATCATGACTCTTAAATTTAGTCAATACAGTGTAGATGACTCCAGCTATCATTCTATATATTCTAGTGTCAACTCCGTGAACATGTATTTGACAGTCCCAAACATTTTTGTTACTAATTTAGTGTTTGTGTTGTTTTCTCACTTCAGTCCACCAAGTCAAGTATTTATTGAGCTCCTTTTATTTGCAAGACTGCATTCTAAATGACTAAACAACAGAGGATAACATTTTAAATTGCAACACATGGATTCTTAAAAAAATTCATGGAAAATGACTACTATTAAAAAAAAAAAAAACTATGCATGGATTTCAAAAAGTGTTGGCACCATAATAAATGTGTGCTTTAATTCTGCTTTCCATGAAATTTTTGAGGCACCCTTTTAGTTTAGTGCCCCTCTGTACCAAGACTCATTTTCTAATTTATCTTTCATAAGCTCCTTTCATAAGCTGAATGTGCTGCACACATTCAGCTGACATTAAGAGTTATGCCAGACTCCTGTGTAAGGTTGTAGACAGCCCTACGAATAGCCTTACTCTCCAGGAAAAAAGATGTGACTATTCTTGTCTCCATACTGATTGACAGCTTTTCCATCCCATTATCTGTGTTTCTATTTCTACCCTTCACTGTATATAAATACTTCTCTAATTGCTATGTTCACATTAATCTCTCCATATTTGGACTTTCTATAAATTTTAGACTCTTCCATATGTTGGGTCATTAGAAAAATCATGATGCATTTTTGCATAGAAAAATATGTCATGACTTTCCTGATGACCTAATAATTTGACCCCAATTTTTAAAATCCTGCATTGTATATGCTTTTTATCTTCATTGTATATGATAACACTGCATTTTTACATCACAAAATATTTGGTATCAATAGCAAAGAGTACTAGATGATTAACTAGAAGCATTTAGAAGTAAAATACAGGTGTTGATTTAGAGAACAGTAAAATTCAGAGTAAAGGAGCACATGCAGTGTTTTCTTATATATATAATGTAAAATGGCTTGACAGGAAACAGCATCTCATTCCACCAGCCTTTAGCCAGATCAGCAGCTCATACACACCCCTGACAGTAAGACCTGGGGACATGAATCTGGACCTTCCCGTGTGACCTCAGCGTGGTGAAGTGTTGGTTATGGCTGCACTGCAGTGGCTGGCCAAATTCATATTTTAAAAATCTTCAACAAAAGAGGGCCAACAGATGACGTGGTGATTAAGGCATGGGATCCTGCATGGCCAGCTCTATGGTTTGATTCTCAGACCTGCAATTTTGAAAAACACACCAGATGTGTGTGTGTTTGTGCCCAAACTCCCAAGAGAAAAGTAGAGGAGAAGGGACTCCCCTGGGGAGTGATTTTTCTATCCCTCTCTCCCTCTATCCCTCTGTCCCTCTCTCTTTCCCTCTCTGACAAGTACATGCACCCTATAGCCAAAACCTAAAAAGGAAAAAAAAAAACAAACACTTCAACAAAAGAATAATGTCTGGAACATAAACACAGTGCTACACTAAAAAAGTGTAATCACTTTTTAAAGAAACAAACTCAGGAAGACCAGCAGATAGTATAATGGTTAAGTCGCTGAATTCCCACATCGTTGACCACGGTTCAAGTCTCGGACCTGGTAGCTTAAAACTCACACCAGGCGCGCATGTGGATGTGTGCCCAAAATCCCAAAAGGAGAGTAGAGGAGAAGGGATTGAGGCATGGCCATCCCCATCTGGGGGATTGATTTCTCACTTTCTATCTCTGTGAGCACACGAGCACTATAGTCCTAAATTTCTCACCAAAAGTAAATAAATAAATGATGTCTTTTCTTTGAACTACTAATCGTCCTTAAGAAACAAAGTACACATTTTGAAAAAATGTTAAAAGACTGAAAACACTTTGTGAAGCTTTCGTCTTTGTGAAGAAATGTTAAAAGACTGAAAACACTTTGTGAAGCTTTCGTCTTTGTGAAGAAGTATAAACATTTTCATTTCACTCTGATATATGTAAGAAATAAACTTATATTGGTTGTTTTCCATTATTACACAGAAGTTTTAAAGTTTCCAGTGATAGGAGAATATTTCATGCATCGAAATATATTTTATTCTTGGTTTTAAATTATCTTTATTGGCTGATTTGTCTGTTACCATGTTGTTTTGTTGTTTGTTTTTTCAGCTACTTGAATGACTTGGACAGAATAGCACAGCCAAATTATATCCCAACTCAACAAGATGTTCTCAGAACGAGAGTGAAAACTACAGGAATTGTTGAAACCCATTTTACTTTCAAAGATCTTCATTTTAAGTGAGTAGTTTAAAAACATCCTTTATAAATTTAAATATAAAACACATTGCTTTTGAAATAAAACATATAATAATAAAAAGTCTATAGCATTTTTATGGTTGGAAATTACCCTTACTTTGAGAAAAAAAATTTCTCAAATAATTGGACAAAAGAATTTTGTAATTAAAGAGGACAAAAAGAACCATTCTTAGGAAGAATATATTTATGTTTATTTAACAAAATATAGCCAGGAAAGTGTTCTTGCATGTAGTTTTTATAGTGATTTAATTAAAACTACCCTTTGGCTTGTGTTTCTGAACAGAAAGTGCTGTTCTAATGTATGCTTTAGGAAAGTCTTGCCATCCATGTTAAGGCAAAAAGAAATAAGAGTTTTACTTATTAAATATATGCTTTTTAATAGAACTGGTAAAAATGGGGCAACTAGAGTCAGCAGGTCACGTAGTGGCTAAGGTGCTAGACTCCCGACATGATCAACTGCAATTCGAGCCCCAGACCCGGTGGCTTGAAAATCATGCTGGGCATGAGTGTGTGCCCAAAATCCTAAGAGGACAAGGGATTGTGTCATGGTCATCCTCCCTCTTTCTCTGTCTCTCTCTGGTGAATACTTACATCCTATAGCAAAAACCTTAAAGAAAAAAAAAAAAAAAAAAAGGAGGGGGCAACTTTTTAAAGTGTTTATGAAATTTTATTCATAGTGAACTGTCTGTGCTATTTCACGATGAAAAACATTTATTTAAAATGTAGTGAATATTAACAGAGAAGCACTAAATTATGGCATTTAGAAATGGAAGGGATTGGGCCAACCAGTGATGGTGGTTAGGGCGATTGGATTTCAAATGGCCGACAGTGCAGTTGACCCTGGCAGCTCAGAAGGCATGCAGGACACATGCACATGCATGCCCAAAATCTGGAGTGGAGAATGGAGGAAGAGGGATTACAGCATGGCTGTTGCTCCTGGTGAATGCTTTTTCACACCCCCCCCCCCCCACCTTCCTGTCTCTCTCTCTTCAGTGAGTGCATGTGCCCTTAGTAAAATTTAAGGAAAAAAAAAAAAAAGAAATGGAAAGGATCGTGGAATTCATTTTGTTCAGTCCTCTTACTGTGTAATAAGTCAGGAAGGCCCAGGGAGTTCAATAAAACATTGCATTCAAATTATAGACATTACATTCAAATTATAGAACTGTGTTTCTCTTTTTCCAGTAAATTCTGGGTCACTGGAAAAGTCATGACATATTTTTCTATGTTTTTCTATACAAAAATGCTTCATGACGTTTTAAAAAAATCAAGAGTCATTTCCAAGATAATGAAGAAAACTGTTGGAGTTGAACAAAATCAAATACTAATGCTTTACTTTGCAGATTCATGTTTTCTCTGTAAATAACCTTCCTGGTCAGTTACTTTAATGTAATTTTCCCTTCTAGGTCATTTGTTACCTGATTGTAGGTACCATGACTTTCTTTAAATGCTCTCACTAATCTCACTGTTCATCAAATTAAAATGGCTATTAAGTATGCATTGTTTTTTTTTTCACTATAGGGCACGTGCGCTCGCCAGACAGACAGAGAGAGACAGAGAGACAGAAAGCGAGAAATCACCCCCCAGGGGGGATGGCCACACCGCAATCCCTTCTCCTCCATTCTCCTCTCGGGATCTTGGGCACACACGCACACGCGCCCGGCGTGAGTTTTAAGCCACCGGGTCTGGGACGCGAACCACGGTTGACTACGTGGGAGTCCAGCGACATAGCCATTACGCTAACTGCTGGTTCCCAAGTATGCATTGTTATTCATCATTTCTGTTCACTTTACACTGGCTAAAATATCACAATAAAATTGTGGAAAAAAGAGATTGTCTATTCCATGTAAAGGTATAAACAAAGCGAGATAATTTTTTTAAAAGCCTGTCTATTTCTTCCATGAAAGAGAAAGACAGAGGCACTAACAAAAGGGTTAAATAAGATAATTTAACATCACAGGATTTTCTACTGAAACAAAAATTCTGTTTTCATAGAAGTTCCAAATCATTAGTGTTATTTGATCTTAAAAATTACTGACTTGGGGGCCAACAGGTCCTGTCACCAAGGCACTGGACTCCCACAGGCTGATGGGACAACTAGAGTCCCAGACCTGGTAGCTTGCTTTCTCTGTCTTTTTGTGTGTGTGTGTGTGTGTCTCTCTCTCTGGTCAAATTAAAGAATAATAATAATAATGAATGAAAAAATATTTTTTAAAACTTGTTGATTAAAAAAATTGTGGATATTTCTTTTTTCCTCCCTTAGTAGTATTTGTTTAAACCATGAAGCTGAATGAAGGGGCTGGCAGGAGTTCATCTTAAAAAAAACTTCTGACTTCTTATAATTCAAGTTCATTTAAAATGTCATGTTTCCTAAATGTTAGATGAATGTTCAGCAGAAGGGACACTGCACACAAGCCCTTGCACAGATTTTGAGGCCATTCTGAGGCAGTGTCTAATGGCATAAATGCATAAGTCACATCATTCACCCTACTTAAAACCCATGCATTTCCTTCACCATATAAATGTTCACCAGTAATTATTCTTGGAAAAAAATAATAATAATGCCAAGATTGAGTTATAGATTTATAGTTGTTTTGTTCTTTTATTATTTTATTTTTATTTTAGTTTAACAGGTATTTTTTTTTTTAACCCAAGTAGGTTAAAACGTTTTAAGGAAGGTTAGAGTTGTGGATGTAGGTGCCGTCAGATGCCATCTTACACCTGCAGAGCTTTATGGAGATGTTGTTTCAAATTGAGTGTAATCCAGTTGTCTTTGGAGAACATCAGAGTAGAAAACACATTTATGATGTGTTTGATTTTTTTATGAAAATGTTCATCATTTTTATACCTCATGTTTTTCTAAGTTTTGAGTTTTTAAATACTATGCGGGATTAGAGAAATCATTGGTTATCTGCTTATGATGGATTTTCAAGTCATGTTTAGTGGAAGATAATTGTTTTCTTTGTTGAAATTCAAATTTCATAAGACTGTATTGATATTCCTTTAACTTGTAATCTATTCTACCCCACAATACCAAAAAAGTAGAATTTAAAAGAAGAGAAAAGCAATAACAAACTATCAAATTCTAAGTTTGTGGAAAAGTAGTTTATCTGTATTTTATTTTAATGGAGTATCCTGCATTTTTAAAAATTATTTTCTTTTTTACTTTGATTACAAAGTTTGTGATTCAAGATGATTGTTTTAAATAAGGTTTCAATAAAAACTACAGGTTAAATTTTGCTTTCTCTCATGCTCTCATTTAGTGATGATAAAAAAGCACAATTTCTAAATACATCTTTTTAAAAGGTCCCTAGTGCCAGCTAGTAGCCTCGTCATTAAGGAGGTTGGATCCCACATGGCCAACCATGTGCTTCAAGTCCTGGGCCAGCAACTTGAGAAACATACTGGGTGCATGTGCACGTGTGTCCAAAAAGAAATGGAAGAGGAGAAGGGATTGAAGTGTGACCATTCCCCATGGAAGTTGCTTTCTCACTTTTCTTCTTTCTGCCTCTGTCTCTCTGGTGAGCACACACATCCTCTGACAAAAGTTTTAAAAAGTTAAAAACAGAGGTTCCTACTGAGATGTAAGAAAACAAATAAATTATTAGTTCACCTCATAAAGCGAGTTGACTGCTGCAAGTTGTGAGCATAAAGACATATACATATATCTCACATTGCTCCTATAAGCATATTTAATATATACACTTGTTATTATCATTTGTCACTAATTATCTGTGGTCATATCATTGAATTTTCCAGAGAACTAAGATTTCATTTCAGTTTTCCATGGCTACTGTCATCCTGCAATATACATTGTCCTGCTTGTTTGTTTGTTTGTTTTAATGCCAGAGAAGGTATGTGCACTCATAAAAGAGAGAGGAGAAAAGAGAGAAAGCACACCCCCTTCCCAAAGGGACCTGGTCACACCACAGCCATTTTTCCTCCTACTCTCTCTCACCAGGATCCTGGGCATGCAACCCATGCCTAGCTTGTAAGTCACCAAGGCCAGGACTTGAACCTTGGTTAGTCACCTGGAACCTGGCTTCCCCTGCATGGCATGTAACTGCTATGCTACAGAACTGACCTTGTCCTGCTTTTATTAAACAAAGATACCAATCATAATTCATAAATCTTGCAGTATTAACTTTGTGCTTTAATATGTTGTATGGTTTTACATATGCTTTTAATATTTTTTCTGTGTTCATTCTTTTTGAAGCCCTCAGTGGACCTCTTTTGCTGTTGGCATTAATTCTTACTGAAATCATTTACCTTCTTATAGTGTCCTTAGTACTGCTTTAAGAATATTAAAAAGCCAAGCTGAGTATTCTCATTTCAGATAGTTTGGTGTGATTGATCTGGGGACCATTGTCAGATTTATTTTAAAATCGTGAGGTGATACTTATTATAAAGAAGTGTACTGTTAGAATGAGGCTTTACCATTTTGGTTTTCCTTTAATCTAGTGCACCTTAAATTCTAATGTTTTTTGTTTGTTTATTTACCTCATTTTAAATACCATGTCCTAAAAAAAATTTTATTGTTATATTCGGGTAATGGCATATTTCTAAGCAGGATAGTCTGAGAAGAAAATGCATGAAGTTAGATTAGGCAAGTAAGGATTGTAGAGTTAGGTTTCTGTATTAAGTAGATGCTTAAACTTGGTTAAGATTCTTAACAGAGAAACTATTTTAGTCTTGTCCTTTGTCAGAGACTTAAAGTAAAATGAGTTATCTGCTTATTAAAAAAAGGTTGTAAAATAAGAACTCCATAAATGATGAGAAATGACTGCGGCAAAGTTACAGCATTTATTTGGTACTTAATACAATCTGACGACATAAAATTCACTTTTAATTATGTTACAGGCACTCTCTTTTTTTGTTGCTGTTTTTTACAGGCACTCTTAAACATTTCCTTCCAGACCATACTTTTCACTTCCAAAGTTGTCATTTTAGCATGAGGCAAGAGTTCAGTAAAAATGGCTCTTGCCGTGATCACTCTAGGATGTCGGTTTATCTTAGTCTTTTAGGCTCCTTGTTAGGATAAGGTACAATTTCAGAGGATATTTTAGTCACTGTTTTGTTTACCAACATAATGATAAACACAGGTGTTTTTAGGAACTTCAGGTAAACTTTGTCTTATTTTGGATTTTAATTCTGTTAAATTACTGTCATTGCTAAGATATGATTCCAACTTTGCTTTTTATATGTTACATGGACCATGGACCTTAAATGAAGAAAGGCAGAAATGCATTTAGAAATAATTCTGGGAACTCTCAAGTATGGTCATCACTTGGTAGTTCAGTGTGTTTCATGTAAAATTCTTTGTCTGGTTCTAACTGCTGAGTAAAATATCAGTTTCACTTTTTTTTTTTTTTTGTATGAATGGTATTTACAAATTCAAAATGAGGCCACAGGACATTATTAAAGAATCCCGTTATCACATTTGTGATGAGGCATTTATGGCCAGTGTCTAAGTAGATGATGTTGATTTAACTCAAGAATTAATGCTTTATTTCACTCTTAATTTTTTTTTTTTTTGCCAGACATAGAGTGAAAGCATTCATTCTGTTCTAAAATATAATATAAGACTAATTTTTAGTCCTTTTCTAAAGTGGTAAAAATATGTAGTGGGTTTTAGAATACAATGTCCTATTTATGAGTGATACCCATATATGGTCAACTAGCTTTGTACTGGTCAGTCTGGGTCACAGTCATATTAGATGACAGTCTAAGGGTGAGTCAGTACATCTCAGGAATGTCCAGCATCTGCTTTTACCGCACCCTCCAAGGGGAGGGGGGAAAGAAAACTAAATTTTATTCCCTATTTGATACTAGTCAGAAGTCTCATCTTTCCATGTGAGAAAGAATATACCATATCTTTTGTTCTTTTCTGTTCTTTTTTTTTTAGTTGATGTTCAGAATTTAAAGAACAGTATATAAAATAGTAAAGATATCTCATATGTGTGGAAAAATGAATAGTGCTCAGCACTTTTTTTTTATCCTTTCCATATAAAATGAAAACTGATAAAAAAAAAAAAAACCTTGTGTTTTACCTAGTCATCATCGTCAACTGATTCTGGCTAAATGCTAGTAAACTATGAAGCACAGTCTGAGCATTCATAATACCAGTTCTCTGTCATTTTTGCTCCTTGGTTTATGGATTAATTGATTCTCAGTGTGCTCCCCAGACCAGTAACATCAACTGGTCTCAGCTGGTGATTCTGATTTACAGCCAAGTTTGAGAACCACTAGCTTAGACTAAAAGTTATTTTGTTTGTGAGCAATATATGAATGGCCCTCATTCACTTATAGTTCATAAAATAAATGGAAGAGATTTATTTTGTAGTCAAATTATTTGATTATCAAATTAAAGCTTGTTTACATTTCATATTTCCCAACAACATAATTGGTAGTTCTAAATCTTAAGCATAACAAAATTACTAGTTTTTTATTCCTTGAAAGTGTTTCAAACATTTCTGTAGGCACAGTTTATTCATTTATTCACTAAACATGTATATTAAGTACTTGCTGGATGTCCTGTGTTGGGATATAAAATGAACAAAAAGAGAAAGTGTTTGCCTTACTTTCCTGGAGTAGCATTGAAGGGTGGGAGAGGAGAGGACATAAGTAAATATTTAATATTTAGGGGATGGTAAGTGCCATAGAGAAAAATAGGATATATAGGAAAACACACACAAAATAAAGCATGGCAAGAGTTTGTATTCATTTCCTAGGGCTGACTATAACAAATTACCACAAACTGTGGGCATAAACCAGTAGAAATTGATCCCCTTACAGTTCTGCAGACTAGAAGATGGGAATCAATATAGCACCAAGACCCTGCTCACTGGAGGCTCAAAGGAAGAATCTTTCTTGCTGCTTCTTAGCTTGTGGTGGTTTCTGGCCCTTCATGGGGTTCCTTGACTGTGGTTATCACTCCAATGTCTCCTTCTCATCAAACATCCTTCTTCCCTGTGTATGTCTGGTTCCTTTTTGCCTGATAGTTAATTCCTCAGTTGATCTCTTTCCATTGTTCTTTTACTGTAAGCAGCAAGGAGAAATGAAGTTGCAGCCTTCCACACTTGGCTTGCAGAGATTCTCAGCTATATATATATTCAAGTTCAATACTTACACGTCTTCCCAGCAGCCCCAGCACTAGAATAACAAGGAGAGCTTTTTTCGCAGTATCTAATAACTTATTTCTCATTTCTTCCTGAGATCTCATTCAAAATGCCTTTAACATTCCCATAACTGCTAATATTGCATTGATGATGATATATGCATTCACTAAGATAATAGAAGCTTTCCTGCTGTTTTTTCACTTCCATATTGTCTCTTAGGAGAATCACCTTAAGTGTATATATTTTTATCAACCCCCTTCAAGGAGATCTAGACTTTTTTCTGTGAAGTGCTTCAAGAGTCTTCTCATTACCCAATTCTACATCTACTTCCACATTTTTAGATATTGGTTGAAGTAGGACCCCAGTCTTGGTACTGTTTTTTTCTGTCAGTGTTCTCCAGAGAAATGGAACCACGAGATTGTGTTTATTTCAAGAATCAGCTTATGTGATTGTGCAGGCTGACAAGTTTGAAGTCTATAGGACAGGCCAGCAGGTTTGGACGTGAGCTGTTGTAGTCCTGAGGAAGAATTTCCTTTTCTTTTGGGAAACTTAACTTTTCAGGCCTGTCTACTGACTGAATGAGTTCTGTCCACATTATTATGGACAGTCTCCATTCCTTAAAGTTAATTGATTACAATAGATGTTAGCCACATCTATAAAATACCTTCACAGCAGCACCTATAGAAGGGTTTAATTAAGTAATTCAGGATGAGAGTTTAGCCCAGTTGACACAAAACCATTTCTCATGGAGAATATGGAAGGGGATTTTACTTTAGATGGGTAAGAGATATGTGATATTCTTTCAGAGAAGTTTTCTAAGACATATTATCTTTTTGGTAAAGTTATTTTCAGATCATATTCTGCTTTAATTGTGGTATTACTTTAGCAGAAATACATGAGTCTGGGTGATTTATAAACAGCAGAGGTTCATTTAGCTCACAGTTTTGAAGATCCGACATGAAGGGACCATATCTCCTGAGGGTCTTGTTGGTGGGTGCTCTCTGCAGAGTCCTGAGGCAAACGCAGAGCCTCACCTGGCAAGAGTGCAAGGCCAAGCACGTTTGTGTCAGCTCTGGTCTTTTTTCCTTCTTTTTATGAAGCCAACAGGATTCAGCTACATGCACCCTACCCCGAATACCTTCTCTATCCTGAGCATTTCCCAAAAAACCCCACCCATTTCTCAATGCCATAGTTGGTTTAGGTTTCCACCCTCTTAAACTGTCACAGTGGCAGTTAAGACTCCAGCACGTGAACTTTTGGGGATACTATAGTGTGTTCCTAAGCAATTTAACAAGTGGTTAGCCAATTGCAATCATTTTCATTTCTTTTCTTTTATTCTTATTTGATCTTTATTACCAGTTGTCCTTTTTGTATCTTAACCCTTTTGATTTATTATATGGTGGAATCATTTTGTTTTATAGCATACTTAAATTTAATGAACAATTTACTGCTAAACCAAAAGAATGAAGCTGCTTAAATGATGGTAGAAGTAACAATACTAGTTGATGTATGCAGATTTGGTTTATAGGCCAGTACTGCTCTATAGGGAAAATTCTATCTTGCCTGGGAATTAAATAGGGACTATTTTAATTAGTGCACCATCCAGATAAATGGAGCCTTTAAAAATGTACCAGTTTGCATAGTGTTTCCATTATATAAGTGGTTGTTTCTGGGTTGCATAATGTAGTCTATGCAAATTTCAACTTTTGCTTAACTTTATAAACTCTTGCAAAAATGAAGAGGAGACCATGATCTTTTTATTGTTTCGATTGTGTTATTACCACATTTACTAACCTATAATGGTCCACTAGCATACTGTATAAAAATTGTTACTTTCACTCTAAATTTCAAGGTTATTCATACATATTCATACAGCCACTCATTTATTTCATATGTTGATCCCTTCATTTTTTACTGTACTATAGTTTTACCTTTTAATTTAGGCATTCCTGTTGGCTAATGGGTAGTCCCTATTGGAATTGGATTTGCTTGCACTGCTTTTGTTGTTGTATTGGGTCACTGGGAAAGTCATGACATTTTTTTCTATAAAAAAAAATGCATTGGGACCAGCAGTTAGTGTAATGGCTATGTCGCTGGACTCCCACGTAGTCGACCGTGGTTCGTGTCCCGGACCCGGTGGCTTAAAACTCACGCCGGACACGTGTGTGTGCGTGCCCAAGATCCCAAGAGGAGAATGGAGGAGAAGAGATTGCGGCATGACCATCCCCCCTGGGGGGTGATTTCTCGCTTTCTGTCTCTCTGTCTCTCTCTCTCTGGCGAGCGCACTCACCCTATAGCGAAAACCTCTCAAAAAAAAAAAAAAAAAATCATGAATTTTCCAGAGGTCCAATAGTTACCTGGAATGGTTTCTACTTTACATGAAAATCCTACTTATCAACTCTGAGAGAACACAACACTCTGTGGTAGGAAGAGAGAAGAAGGCTATGTCTGCTGCCTCTGATGTCCTGTGACTGTGACAGATTGAATATCTACTGTTTGATCTCTGCATTCCCCAGTTGCTGCGTGTGACTTCTCAGTGTTGGTACACAGGAATGGTCCATTCATTTGTATTCCTTTAAAGTTCTAAGTGTCCTCCTATGTTAATGAATGTCTTGTTTTTTGAGGTTATTTTCATCTTTGCTTTTGTTTTAGAGATATCCTCTATTCAATCAAATGTTTAAGAAAACAGCAGACTTTTTTCCCCTTTGAAAAAAAACAATTTATGGCATTGTTTTCTTCTTTCTTTCAATCCCACATTTCCTTGGCTATTTGAAGCATTTTTGTTGGCATCCCAGACTCCTCACAGAGCCTTTGAACATTTAATGTGATGTCAACTCATGATTTGTCCTCTCTCAGAATGTTTGACGTGGGAGGTCAGAGATCCGAGCGGAAGAAGTGGATCCACTGCTTTGAAGGAGTGACTGCCATCATCTTCTGTGTGGCACTGAGTGACTATGACCTGGTTCTAGCCGAAGACGAAGAAATGGCAAGTAGAGTACCTCTGCTCAGGGTTGAACGTGAAATGCCAAAAGCTTGGAGGTGTTGCCAAGAAGTGTTCTCAGAAAACTTTCCTTGAGAAACTCTTGCTAATGCCCAAATTATTTGAAAGTTTAGGCTTTCTGCTCTAACTTTTCTGTTTGTGTGATGAAAGGAAGTTTACTCAAGGAGTACACATAGGTCTTGAAGAAAAGGAAATGGATGAGACTCAATCTCTCCTCAGTCCTGTGTGCTTCACTATGAACTTCCTGTGTCCACTGTCAAACCACCAAATGAAAATAAAATTAGCTCTACAGTAGTGCAAGGCTCGCTTTTCTTCATTTAGTACTTCTGCCAACAGAGTAGTATTGATATATGTTATATTCTGCTACTACCATGTAGTTTTCGGATGTGTTTCATTTTCAATTTGGGGGAAATATTTTTAAACAGAAATTTAAAACTCTGTCATTTTAAATTTAGTATGAAGTGGGGGGGGGGAGAAGATGAATAAATACCAGTTTTATATTTTCAGAGTCAAGGCTATGCAGTTGCAGTACAGTAGGTGCAATGTAGCACCTATTCCTTTCCTTTCTCTCATTTCTTTTTTTTTTTTTTTTTTTTTTTTTTTTTCCCTTTCTCTCATTTCAACACCATAAAATATATCAGCACCTTTTGGAACACAGATGCTGGGAGGAAAGGAGACTGCTTCCCTAATACTTATAGCATTTGGCTAGTTGGGCTTCAGCTTATTCAGTTCAATTTATTAATCTTTAAAAACACCTACTATCTTTTAATGGAAACTGAAATAAACTCTGTATCAATGGCGTTTCTTTTCAAATGCTCACACTGGCACCCCTATATTGTAATCTCCCACCACAGGGTTTTCCCAGACACAGTGCAGGACATATCAGGTAATGGTTGAATACAGAATTGATGAGTGATGATTAGACACTCGTCTCTCCTAACATAGGAGGCAGAAATGTACTTTTATGGTATGATATCTATTTTATAATTGACCAACCTCTGTTTTGTTGCACCACTTCTTATTTTAAAAATATTCCCTAAATCCTTGCTATGAGTGACAGATGGGTGTTTATCCTTTCTATTACAGAATCGAATGCATGAAAGCATGAAGTTGTTCGACAGCATATGTAACAACAAATGGTTTACAGATACGTCTATCATACTTTTTCTAAACAAGAAGGATCTCTTTGAAGAAAAAATCAAAAAGAGCCCTCTCACTATATGCTATCCAGAATATGCAGGTATTTTACTTTCTATAAATAACTTCAGTCACATATTTCTAAGTGAAAATCTTCCTAAGTCAAGATTGCAGTTGTTAATTTGAATTTTTGGCTTAGTAATTACATAGGTTGAGTATTCCTTATCTGAAATGCTTGGAGATATTAGTGTTTTGGATTTTGGAATATTTTCAGATATGTAATGAGATTTCTTAGGGATGGGGCCCAAGTCTAAATGTGGAGTTCATTTGTTTCACATATATCTTCTTTACCTAGCCTGAAGGTAATTTATACAGTATTTTCGTATTGCAGCATTTTCACTGTGACCCATTACGTGAGCTAAGATGTGGAATTTTCCACTTGTGGTGTTGTATCAGGGCTCAGAAAGTTTCAGATTTTGGAGCTTTTTGGATTTTGGATTTTCAGATTAAAGCTGTTCGAACTGTGCCTTTGAAAGATGTTATCAAACTTCATTTGTGCACAGTTCGTTCTTTAAAATGTGAATGAAATGGTTAAAAATAACATTCATTATGTGGAAAAGCTGGGAGGTATCTTCAGTGATGCCTGCATGTCAATTAGTTTGTTCATTCAGTTAACAGATCCCTTATCAGGTATTTTGAGACACATAGTAAGTAAGACATGTCCCTGCTCACTGTCTAATCTCAGAGACAGACATACTAATAAACAGACAACACACAGTAGCAGAGCAACATATACCGTAAGGATCATGAGTAGTATTGTAAAGGGAACAGTGAAGAAGGAACAAGTGAGGCAGCTGACTCCTTTGGAGAGTAAGAGGAAGTTACACAAAAAGTCCAATTTTTGTCAATTAGATTATTAATGGTACTTCAATTTTCCTACTATAGAAAATGCCCTGGAGTGAGAAAAGTAGACCTGAAAAATAGTCATGACTTACTCATAATTAGCTCTTTGATCTTGAACAAGACAGTTAATTTACCTAGTCTTAGTATTCCATCTGTTTAAAGTAAGGAGTTGAGCTAAAACCCTGGATGTACTTGAGTTCCATGGAGCACTTCTTGGGCAGCTATTGAAAGTGGGTACAGGGGACAGAAATACTTACCTGCCCCTCACCTGGCAACTCTGCTCTCATTAAAGCAGAGTAATTCAGCTTTTGTCTGTTTTATATATTGGGCTTCTGGGTAAGATTTTATTTTACTGGAGAGAATTCTGTGCCTTTAAAAAAAAAGAATTTAAATACCACTAGTTTATATGATCTCTAAATCTTTTTAAAATTTTATTTATTTATTTATTTATTTATTTATTTATTTTTTAGGTTTTTGCCATAGGACATGTGTGTTACAGGAAAGAGAGAAACAGACAACAGAGAGAAAAAGTGAGAAATCACCACCCAAGGGGATGGCCATGCCGTAATCCCTTATTCATTCTCCTGGGATTTTGGGCACACATGCCTGGCACAATTTTCAAGCTTTCAGATCCAGAACTTGAAAGTTTCGAGACCTTAATTCAATGTAAACAAAATTTTAGTCAGTCTTGCACTGAGTAAATTGTATGCCAGCTTGCAGGAGTTGTAAAGATAATCTGAAATGACAGTGCTCCAATGTCCTCACTCATTCAGATGAGAACAGTGGGGCTAAGGAAGCCACAGGGTCTAATTCCAAACCCAAGTCCATAATCACTTCCTTCACTCGGGCCATTAACTGCAAGGCCACATCTAAGTAGATTCTCAATGGACCAAAAGGGAAGAGTTCTTTGCTGAATATCGTCATGCTCAGCTTCCCTTTGTACTGTAAATTTATACTTAAATTCAAGATAATTTTGTAGAGTTTCTCTTGTTAAAAACTTTTGCTTTCTTTTGGGAAGTCATAGTATCCTAAGTCACCTTATTCAAAAACAGTTTTAGTGGTTCTTAGGAATAGAATCACTTGTTCAATTTCTGACATTATCCAGAATCAAGGTGGCTCAGATTTTTCCCTACTTTAATCTTACAGTTTATTTTTGTCATTTTCTATGGTGAGGTAGCCGGTTTGAATAAATTCATATCACCAGAGCTTCCAGATGAATTTATAAATATGGTGTACCTAACAGGGATTTCAGAGCAACCACGAATGTACTTGTTAGTGCTTTCCTTGCCAGGTGTACAGTGTTCAATAATGTTTGGACCGGGACCAGCAGTTGGCGTAATGGCTATGTCGCTGGACTCCCATGTACTCGATGTGGTTCCAGTCCCGGACCCGGTGACTTAAAACTCACACCGAGCATGTGTGTGTGTGCATGCCCAAGATCCCGAGAGAAGACTGGAGGAGAAGGGATTGTGGTGTGGCCATCCCCCCTGGGGGGGGTGATTTCTCACTTTCTGTCTCTCTGTCTCTGTCTGTCTGGTGAGCGCACGCGCCCTATAGCAAACCCTCCCCCCCCCCCCCCCAAAAAAAAAGAACGTTTGGACCAACAGATTGTGTTATGGTTACATAGCTGAACTCCCACGAAGTCGACCACAGTTTGAGTCCCAGACCTGGTACACTGGGCATGTGTCCGTGCATGCATGCCTGCCCAAGATCCCAAGAGGAGAATGGAGAAGGGATTGTGGCATGGCCATCTCCCCTGGTGGGGTGTTTTCACACTTCCTGTCTGTCTTTCTGCCTGTCCCGCAAGTACACGGACCCTATAGCAAAAATCTCTTAAAAAAAAAAAGATATGTAATTTAAAATCCACAGCACATGCACTAAATGTTGATTCAATTGCTTTTTGCTTCAACCTCAACTCTCAATTTCTATGGCAATTGCTTCCCAAAGAAGAACCATATGTAGCCTCCAAATGACTCAGTTTATCTCCTGCCTCTCTCTGTTCTCATTGCCTCCTTTTTCTCTTTACTGCACATAACCATTTCATCAGACTCCACCTTCAGTTCTGTAATTTTTTAAAGTAATCTGTACTTTCATAGTCATTTTTATTCTCCCTATGTTAAATTATGTCATCAAGCCTAATTTCTCTCTGGAACCTCAGGCTTACATTGCTAACTGTTGGATATATGTAAGGTTATTTTTAGCCCCTGAAACTCAAAAGAAGCTCAGGTTATTTATTTATTTGTTTGTTTGTTTTTGCTGTAGGGCGCGTACTCTCACCAGAAAGACAGAGAGAGACAGAGAGATAGAAAGCGAGAAATCACACCCCGGGGGGATGGCCACACCGCAATCCCTTCTCCTCAATTCTCCTCTCGGGATTTTGGGCACGCACGGACATGCGCCCGGCGTGAGTTTAAGCCACTGGGTCCAGGGGACTTGAACTGCAGTCGGCTACACGGGAGTTCAGCGACATAGCCATTACACTAACTGCTGGTCTCAAGCTCAGGTTATTTTTAAAATTTGAATCTGTTGTCGTTCCCTTTTGATTTTATCATAAGTCTTACAGTTCTCCATTCTTGAACAATCTTATCATCAATACTTAACTTTATTAAGGACAATTCTATCACATGTTTAAAAATATCTATCACATTTCTTTCCTATGGTTTTATTATCTTTTACCCCTAATACCCAATATAATGAATTTCACACTAAATGCTTTCATAGCACTTCAAACACAACATTAGGGGAAAAGAATATGATATTTATTTTTCCAGCATTGCATATTCTTCTTTAGGAAACCTAATGCTGGAAAAGAATTTGAGAATCTGTAAAGCAGTATTTAGGAAAAACAGGGTGTATTTCTATTGTATTTAGGAAGATAAAAAGTGTTTAAGTGCTAGAGAACCCATCTGGATCCAGTTAACTAAGAAAAGTTTCATGAAGAACCACTTTTTAATAAATGTGAAGGCAGAGATGTAGTTATCAGCAGAGAAACCACTCTCCGCTGCTGACGTGCAGTAGAGGGGAAGCCCTGCAGAACAACAGGTGGCAGTTTGTACACTGGGGCCTCATGACATCCAGTGAGCCTCACAGGCGGATGAATGATCTCAGGGTGGCACTTCAGAGCAGGCTGGCTAGCAGAGGCCCTTGAAAGCCAGGCAGATAATTTTGGATTATTACTGTAACAGAGGAATTTAAGTCTTTTTTTTTTTTCAAATGAAGTAGTATGTATATATCATGACATTATATGCATTAATATATATTATAAAATATGGTTATGTAATAATGCATAACACACACACTTGGCATAATTGCAAAGCTCATTGAATTTTAAAGATGGACATACTCTTTTCCACCACTCAGGTGAAAAATAGAACATTTCCAGGACCCTAGAAGCCCCATCATGCCTCTTCCCAGTATTAACGAATCAACCACCCACTGTACCCACCACACACACACACAGAGTAAACATTATCTTGACTTTTGTCCTCGCCAGTTCACTTTGATTGTTTTACAGGCATCATTTGAGTCAAACAGTATGTGTTCTTTTTTTGTCTGGCATCTTTTGTTCAGTGGTGTTTATGAGA
Source organism: Tupaia tana (assembly GCA_026018925.1). NCBI lineage: Eukaryota > Metazoa > Chordata > Mammalia > Scandentia > Tupaiidae > Tupaia > Tupaia tana. The sequence goes on from JAKSZU010000003.1 coordinate 54,186,461, forward strand.
TTCATTGGAATAGTGTGGCAGCCGTAGTGTTTTCCTTCTCATTTCTCATTTCTGTGTGCAGCTCATTGTATGAATGCACTGGAGTTTGTTAGCCAGCCACGGTGGGTGAGCTTCCAGGTTGTTTCCTAAAGTGGAAGTTAGTTCTGCTAATTAGACCCTTTCTGTGTCTTCTGGTGAACATCTGTATATGGTTCTGTCAAGTCTACACCTAGGAATTGAATTGCTGGGTTACAGTATATATATGATTATCTTTGGATACTGTCGGAAAGAAACTTTTAGAGTGTCAGTATCCTTAAAGCAGGAGTGTATCATTCATTTTTTGTTGCCTTAGAGCCCTAAACCACATTGTAGGTCCTTCTACGATTTCTGAATAAAGACGAATGAATGAGCAATGCTCATTAATGTGTATATAGGAAAGGCCATGGAGTAGTTTAGAGTTGGGATGTACAGGATTGGAAATAACAGAAAAAAAGGAGATCTGGCACAGTAACAAAGATCATGGCAAATATTTCTGGAATACCAGGAAGAGTCTTTTTTTTTTTTTTTTTTTTTTTTTTTACCTTAGGGATAAATTACAGCCATTTAGTATAGTTAATGGGGGGTATTTTTCTTTTTGAAGAAATCATTTGTGCTGTTCTAAAAAGGAAAATGCAACGCAGTTATGGAGTCCACATATGTTATACGTATGAAACTAACACTAACTGGTATTTCAAGTCCATATTGCCTAGCATTGTACTTATTTTAACGTCTTGCATATGTGTCTTTCCTTTTCCCATTTCAGGATCAAACACATACGAAGAGGCAGCTGCATATATTCAATGTCAGTTTGAAGATCTCAATAAAAGAAAGGACACAAAGGAAATATACACCCACTTCACATGTGCCACAGATACTAAGAATGTGCAGTTTGTTTTTGATGCTGTAACAGATGTCATCATAAAAAATAATCTAAAAGATTGTGGTCTCTTCTAAGTTTTACAGTTAATGGTAACATGCATTTTCAAACCAAATGAGTACTTATATATGGATCTCTCTAGACTAGAGTCTTGCAGCAACACAGAATGTAGTGTATGGCAAATGCATCTGGGACTTGACCAAAGTTGTTCTGTTTTTGTTTTTGTTTTTGTTTTGTTCTTTTTTTTGTTTTTCCTTTGTTAACTGAAGGTAACAGAAGGATCTTTCTTAAACATAAAAGATGGTCTTGCAGTTTGAAACTGAAGGACAGTGTTAAAGCTGGGCTCTACTATATTGATGATTTCTGCGTAAGTGTAAATATGCAAATGTATGTATACATGTATTTATAACTTTGGTTTTCCACATTAGTTTTAGGTTTTAAGAGTGGCAACTTACAATTCTAGCTTGATGGCTTTGGAAATAACATAAATATTAAGTACCTTGTACTGAATGACAGACTATTACCATGTTTGCCAGTTTTAAATAGCTTTATTTATATTTGTGTCCTGTAAATTTCTAAGTCGAGTAATTAATATTAGAAAAAGTTGCAGCCCTTATCTTGATTTTATGTATACTTGTATTCATAAAAATGTTATTTGTAAAAATATTGCACAGACTATTTTAATAACATTTGTTCTTTAAATTTAATGTGTTTTATTGAAATATTCTTAAAGAGGATGAATATACCTGCCTTTGGATCTATTATTTAAACATTGTATGCATTTAAATTTTTATTTCAAGAATGCATGCTGCTCTGATTCTACATTGATTTGGTTTGAAAAACTAAAATTTCTGATTTTTTAGATATACTATCTTAGATTTATTATAAACAATTTCTTTTTATTCTTTTGGTTTATTTTCACTTCGAATTTTAATATTTGAATGGTATTCATGCATTGCCTTAAAGGTGATGCCATATTAATTTTTATACACTTTAAATAACTACATTTTTATTTATAACTAAGTTTAGGAGGTTGTTGAGAGCATTTTTGTGGGTAAAAAAATGTTAGCATAATGAATTTTGAGACATTCATTTGTGTATTTCCTTTGGGAAATCCCTTGTACCTTAGTATACATGATAGTTTCTTGTTTGGAAGATAAGGCTGATCTTTGAGTATGCTATTGCTGATATAATGCAAGCTTTAAATTGATGTATGTAATTAGTTTCAAATTTAACTATCACACCATATTAAAATTACTTTGTTCCCATGGATATTCAGATTTCCTCTACATCTTTCAGTTTATATTATTTTTTAAAATTATGCTATTATTTCTGAGAATGAAATGGACAATTACACTTAGAAAAATGAGTAATAGTATTTAATAAAGTCAGTGATTATATGTATGCTCAAATAAGTGTTGCTTATCAGCTAGGTATTGAACTTCGATAGACTCATTTTTCTTTTGATTATTCATGATGTCTCTGTGACCTTGTTTCAGCAAAATGAACAGCATCCCCCACCTCTCCTCCCTTTTTTATTCATCTTGAAAAAATAAATCAGTAAGCTCCATTGATAAGTAGTTTTCCTAAGTTATGTGTTGTCATTTTGTTGATACATATTTGTCAAGGTATGTGTATATGTGTGTATTTGGGTAACCATAAACTACATTCATGTCTGTTTTATTTGATGAATTTTTTTCTTCTTTGTAATGTAAAGAAATTTAAAGTTATCAAAATTCCTTAAATGTGTTAGTTTAGATTCTTCATGTGCCTTTCACAAAAAAACATGTTTTCCTTATTTTTACTGATGGAAGAACTGTAATATCCACGTTGTGAAGCCATGTATGAAATTTAACTAAATAAATTTGAATCATGAGAAATATGGTTTAAAAGGCCACAGAGAAGCACATACTGGTGACCATCATTGATGAATTCCTGGACTTTGTTCTGTGTAATTGTGTTACTAATAAATCCTAATAAATTTAAATTTTTAAAATTTTACAAAAATTGGCTAAGCCCATTTTGCATTGGAATTTAAATATCAGTTTATTGTATCTGTATTTCTTCTTTCTCTAAGCTCTGAGTTTTTGCAGGTTCATCTATTACATAGGCTCAAGTTTTCTCCAGAGATAAGATAACCACATTTGGAGTTGCCTGCTTGCTGTCACTGTCCAAGAATTCATTGCCTGCTCCAGTTCACTATTCCTAGACCAAATGCAGCATCATTATCCCTGTAAATTAATTCTCACCCCTAACTTTGCCAGTTTAGCTAAGTACCATCATGATTTAATCCTTCAATGGGGAATTTTTAGCCATTTGGAACTTTTATTTCTTTCTAATCTCCATCTCTACTTTTCCAGTGCCTCACATCTGTGTCTTATTTTGTTTTTTTCTTTCTCATACCATTTCCACTACCACCTACTGAACTCAGGTCTTTGTTGAACTTATACTTGAGATGGTTTATGCAGTAAATTCCCTACTTTCCTTTCATCCCTCCTCTAATCTAGGTTAGTTTTCCTAACTTAGAATTGTGGCTGTGTTTCTTTGATTTGTCAATGTAATTAAACATAACTTATTCTCCCATTCTAGAGTGTTCACCATCTGAGCCCACCACAATACTCCCCCACTGCTCTCCTACACTATCCAGTGTTCTGTGCATAGCCCTGGCTTTCCTCCAAGCGTTATGCTGCACCCTGTGCGTGATAGAATACAACAGTGCTGCCTGGAACATGGGAGGTGCTCGTTTGTGTTTGTTAATGTTACTGTTAATTATTAGCACTTTTATTTGTGTTGTCTTTTAGATTCCACTGGCATCTGTTCTCCAGTCTGCCCTTTTGGGAACTGCATGGTCTAGTATGGCAGTCACATTTTTCATTTCCCCTGACTATAGGCGCCAGCCAGACACGTCCTAGTGCAATTGACCTAAAGTCAACCAATTATAGTCCTAGTTTACCTTCCTCAAGCCCTAAAACTTACCATGTGATTTCTAAAAATCCCTTCATTCATTTCAGGACCTTCATGGAAAACTACTTTTATGTTTGATCTAATTCAGTCAGGTTCAATCTCCTACTGAAAATGTACTGACTAAAAGACATATGTTCTTACTGAATGCCAACACTGTGAGATCAAAAAGGATCAGAGAGGTTAATTAATTTGAACAAACCCGATCAAGTTTTCAAACCTAGGATTTCTGACTCCATGTGTGTCAGAGGACTCCAAAGAATGCTACCACATTTTTTAGAGTTTGTCTTTTTACCTATATTCACTATGCCATTTGAGTTTCTCTAAATCATAGTACTTTTTTTTTTACATTAAAAAAGTGTTATCTCTTGCATCAAAGCTGTTTATGTTATTTTGAGTCTTAGATTTGAAGCTACTTAAGAGCACGAGCAGTTACGTCCATTTTTACATCATTTGTTGTCAGCAGAGCACCTGCAGTACCTTGTATAAATGAATTTAGTTAATAAGTCAATATTACAATGTTAGCATTGTCATTACTTAGTGTGTGTTATTTTAGAAGTAGAAAGTGATGAGGAAAATCTTAGGCTCTGTCACCCAGTCTGGAATCAGATCTAGGTAACCACAGACAAGTTACCTAATGTTTCTCTGCCCCCTTTTTATTTTCAGGAAAAAAAAAATAATCAGTCCATTAATCTTATGGTTGATATCAGTATTCAATAAGTTTACAAAAACAGATTAAGCTTGGAAGGGACCATAGCTTATTGTGGTCAGTCATTGAATGTTGCTGTTATTTGATTATAAAGAAGATCTAATTTTAGGGTACCTTTAAATCATAATCAGTGCTTAGCAAATAGTTGTGTTTTTTTTTTTGTTTATTTTTTATTTTGTCTCGTTTATTGCCATAGAGTGCACGCACTTGTAGAGAGAGAGGGCACTTCCCAGTAGTGCACAATCACACCAAATTCTTTTTCCTCCATTTCTCCATCCTTTCAGGATTTTGGACATGCAGGCACACATGCCTGGTGTGTTTTCAAGATGCAGGAATCAGACTTAAACTTGGTCATCCATCTAGGATCCAGCTCCCTTAACCACTGCATTATCGAGGCTGCTCCAAATAATTGTTGATACAAGCTTTGGATGAAATGTCTCAAGAATAAAAGATCACCGATAATGGTTAAAACTTCTGAGTGTCTCACATTAGTATTGATCTCAGAAAATGTGAATGAGAAAAAAAGGCATCTTTTTACTCAACTTCAGGTGACTTTTCTGTTATTTTAATGTAAATACAGGAGTATATAGGAGCTTTGCCATTTTAAAATAAATTTGGTAGAATTTCTATTTCAGTTGCTTTTCAAAACCCTATCTTAATAATTAAAATGCAGTTATGAGAGTTTCATATTTCACAACTCCACTAGCCTGTTTCCCAGGCATTTTTTCCCTTAACCAATAATTGCTTGCTTTGGTGTGTGCTGTCATTTCTTTTATTTGCTTGGTTTTTGTAGTTACTTTCAGAGCTAGGAAACATATTTCATCAAGTCCAGAGACATACAAATAGGCACAGACAGCCCAGAGCTGACGAGGCCTGAATTGGAACAACCTTTCCTCGTAATCTTCGTGAGCACCATCAGGTATAAGGTCAAATATTTCCAGCCGCTTTTATTGCCCGTCTTCCTGGGTCCCCATCCGTAATGTGGATGGAAACACTGTCATTGCAATTAGATAGTTTTTCCAATTAAGAATCAACAGTTGTGTCACTTAAGGATGGGAATATATTCTGAGAATAGCGATGGATCTTGTGCAGACATCACAGACTGTACTGACTCAAGCCTGGACGGTGAGTCCTACTGCACACCTGAGCTCTGTGGGACAGCCTATAGGGCCACCGTCACATACACGATTCATTGTTAATGGAAACATCATGGGGCACATGATGATATTCCACTCAATTAAAAATGAAATAAGAGTTGAAAACATGCTTAGAAGATCCATCTAGGCAGGGACTGTTTAAGCAGATGGTAGATTGCCACTGTTAGTAAATGAAGGGGATGTTTCTTGCTGAGTGCCGTGGTGCCTCTCCTAAAGAAGTACATAGAAAAGGACCTTTGAGAGCCTCAGGGCCAAAGCAATTCCTTGTCCAAGGACAGTGTTTATATAGGGTTTCTTAAAATTAACTTTATTGCAGCACAAACATGCTGTAGGTGTATTCTCTAGCTCACCAGTATGTTCTACTTCTGCTAAGTTAGAGCTGTGATTTTGCAGTTAATTTTTACTAAAGCGGCAAATGTTTGTACAATTTCAGTTAAAGCCAGTCTTCAAAATAAACCACTTTGAAGATGGCATGTTACCTGAATTTTCTGTTAATGCACTCTTGAAATCTAATTATTTTCCGTGGAAGCTTCACAGAATTTCAGCTTTGATCTTCTCCTCAGTTTTGAACATTGAAAAAAGGTAAAGTCAAAGCTACATCCAAACAACTCTGCCTTTAATTTTCTTTTTTGAATAGTACTGACTTCTCAGGGTTGTAGCTTGTGTGATGTAGACTGTCCCAACAGCAAATTCATTAATATGATTGGCACAGGACTCTCTGCAGCACTCCAACTGTAGTATGCATGTTTCCTTTATTTACAAATGCAAGTAATTACCTTTCCATGTATGTGACTGGTTCTGCTAGCAACTGACTTCACAAGGCAATTTACCTCTTATAAATAGAACATTTTTGCAGACTTGGGCATACATTTTACTCCATTCTTAAATTCCCCATTATAATAGATATATAAATTAATTTTAACTATGGATCTTTGTCTTCAAGCAGAAGCTTATCTAAAATCTAATAAAGAATCTTTTCTGGCTGAAGCTCAAATAGAAAACTTGGGAGTCAGTAAAAAGGCCCTTTCTGGGGCCAGCAGGTGGTGTATAGTATTTACAGTGCTGGACTTCCACATGGTCAACCACGGTTCAAGTTCTGGACCCAGCAGCTTGCAACTCACACTGGGCACATGTGCATGTGTGCCCAAAATCCCAGGAGGAGAATGGAAAAGGGATTGCAGCATGGCCATCCCCTCTAAGGGGTGATTTCTCACTTTCCCTCTCACTGTCTCTCTCCTCTCCAGGAGCACACACGCCCTGTGGCAAAAACTTCAAACAGCAGCAACAACAAAAAGACTGTTTTCTTCTCTATAAAAGCTGCACTTCTGATCTCTTGTTCCTGAGGCTTCTAAGTGCAGATTTTTTAGATGATTTTTTTTTAAGAGGTTTTTGCTATAGGGCGCTCGCCAGAAAGACAAAGAGACTGACAGAAAGCGAGAAATCACCCCCCAGGGGGATGGCCACGCCACAATCCCTTCTCCTCCATTCTCCTCTCGGGATCTTGGGCACGCACGTACACGCGCCCGGCGTGAGTTTAAGCCAC